>CM053790.1:835343645-836566145 GCA_028749045.1 Cupressus sempervirens
ATCTTTTGTTCATTCTGGTTCACACTACGAATGGATTTGTGCAACCCATTCCCCACACTCAACAATGTCAAAAGGGTGATGTGGAAGAAGAACAGTATGGACGGTCCACCTTTAATATACCTCAAATAACTATGGGACAAGTATGATTCCTTTTAACTTTTTTCCTTCCTCGCGCCCCAAAAATAATACATTTCCACCAAACCTTTCAAACAGCACGCTTTCTCTCGTGGTTTTTATTATTGCATTTCAATAAAGTAGCCATGTGAATGATTTGTCTCTGTCGTTAAAGAATATATTTTAGAAAGGAGGAATAGAAGTCACATATTTATATATATACTAAGCATAAGTGTCTTTCTATGAAAGAGCCATGCATGAATACAAAACTCTAGAATAGTTTGCTGAGTTTAGAAATGATTGGTGAGAGAATTATACTAAAAGAAAAGTGAGGATTGGTGAAGATAATTTGTGTTTGAGGGTAAAGATTATTGAAGGCCTCGAGAGGCGTGCAAAGGTTTCCATCCCAATAAAAATACATTGATAATTTTGTTTATATAATCAAATAAAGTTCATTTTATAATCAATCATTCTCTACTCTTGGACTATAAAATAGTCATGGAAGATTGGTAGTTTTACTCATCTCTCTCTTACTAGTTTATACGGTAAAATAGCTAAGAACATTGAGATTTGTGTTCATCTTCTCTAAGCTGTGGCAGTATTATTTTCATTCATCAGTCCTTTTGAGTTTAGTTTATAAAAAGGCTGTGGCAAATACACTGAATTTGTAAATTGAAATGATTTGAGGTAGTGGAAGCAATTATAATCCTCCATCAACAAAAACTACTGTTGAAGCAGCTGGAGAGGGAAAGGTTGAGGAGTACGAGGGAAAACCTAAAAAAAAAGCCTGAAGACCACTGCCACACAAAACTAAAAGAAAGCATTCAGAAATTCTTTTTGCAGGTGGGCATCCATTCATTGCCAGCAGAAAAAGCTGGCCAGGTATACTCAGCATCTGCACCACGATCTCTTTAAGCTCTTCTAGATCTCTGACCCCTCCACACCATATTTCTCTCCAAGGATAACATATTCTAAATCCTCCCTCTTGGATCAAGTGCAATATCAAGGTTTATAATACTCTTTCTCTGAATTTCAGTTTTGTTTATAATGCTCTTTCTCCGAATTTCCGTTTTGTTATTCAGTAGTTTGATATTATAAAATTCATTC
This sequence comes from Cupressus sempervirens, assembly GCA_028749045.1. Taxonomy (NCBI): domain Eukaryota; kingdom Viridiplantae; phylum Streptophyta; class Pinopsida; order Cupressales; family Cupressaceae; genus Cupressus; species Cupressus sempervirens. Next base: position 835,344,867 of record CM053790.1, read on the forward strand.
ATTATTGCGCCAACTCTTTTTGCTGCAACTATAAATGAATGTTACTAGTATACAACTGAATCTCTGGGTATAGTTCATTCTACGCACAGACTATCTAGCTGAAGGATTTCGACATTACAGTAACGTCTTAATCCTGTGGGCTTGTTGAAATGAATGTTTTATTGGTAAAGCCAATTTAAATGGACATGATCTTACTAGTCCACCAATTTTTATTTATTTATTTATTATTTTTCATTACAGTCTTGTTCCAATGCTTGCTGTTTCTTGGTGTAAAGTCTTAGTAGAGAGTCTAAGAGAAATTAACCTAAATAATGTTATAATGGTATAATGATCTTTACTGAATTGTCGGTAATATCATTTTAATGGACATAGGATTTTGTTATCAGTTGTAAAGATTTCAGGATTAGGGTTTTGTTTTCAGTTGTTTGTGTTTCCCTCAATCATGCACACGCTGAAGAATTAAACATTTGAATATACTCCATTTTCATGGACCTGTCCATTCTATGAACAGAGAGATTCCTTCATCACAACTCTTTTCTAATGACGTACTTTTATTAACCCTATCTTTTTTGTCTGGTTTTAGGGCAAAATGAGGATGATAGATATCAGCAGCGAGCGGAACGCAATGCAGATCATAGACAGGACTACTTCAGTGGACTGTGAAAAAGATGTCCGCTGTTGGCCGAGATCGTTGAAATCTCTTGTAGAATTCATGGTTCCCTGCTGTGGATGCCAATCAATCTCAGGAGGCTCAGTGGACGACGGTGACACTGAATCAACACTAGGGTCGACTGTGACGGGCACTATTTTTGGCTACAGAAAAGGCCGAGTGAGTTTTTGCATTCAAGAAGACCGCCAGGGTCCAAATCTTTTGCTGCTTGAATTCGCCATGCCAACATATCTCCTGGCCAAGGAAATGCAGTATGGGTTGCTGAGGATTGCATTGGAGTGTGATAAGGAGAACACAAGGGAGGGTTCCTTGTTTTCTGTGCCCGTTTGGACTATGTACTGCAACGGACGTAAGGCAGGGTTTGCCATCAGGCGCCATGTTACTGAGAATGATAGAGCAATTTTGAAGGTGATGCAGTGTATTTCTGTGGGCGCAGGGGTGTTGCCTTATAGAGAGACCAAGGCTGATGAAGGTGAGCTTATGTATATGAGAGCTACTTATGAAAGAGTTGTGGGCTCTTCTGATTCGGAGTCATTTCATATGATCAATCCAGATGGGAGCACAGGGCAGCAGCTCAGTATTTTCCTCCTCCGATCGTGATGAATTAAATGGGTTTCTCATGTTTCTTGGCTTCATAGAATTGATACCTATGTTAGTTTTAAGGAGTGTTTTAAGTTTGCTTGATCCTGTTAGACTTCTATGCATTGTATTTATCTTCATCTTGGTCGTCTTGACGTGATTATTGTACCATAGAGGGGATGGAAAAGATAACAAGCATCCGATTGTAGATATAGGCCCAAGGAAATGTTAACAAGTGAAAAAAAAAACATTTCAAATGGATGCTTTTATGCTATGTCAGACGAGACAGATTCTGTATCTTCTGGCTAATTTAAATTCGGAGTGAAGTTCACCATACCCACAAGCTGATTAGTGCAGCATAACTTGTTACAACTGTGCACTTCTCTGAATAAAAATCTAAATGTTAAAGTTATATGCCCTCGCCTTGATTCCTTACTAGTCTTGAGTTTTGATTGTTGGGGTTGAAAGTGCCTTTCTGTATAAAACTCACCTTTTCAAAATGTTGTTTCTGCAGCAAGACTTTATGCTACTGTGTAGAATCTTGTGAAAATGCCCTTGTCATTCTTTGTGACTCAAGAATCATTTTATCAATATTTGGATTCTTTTTCTAATTTGAACGTACTAATCTCTACTTAGCATGGAAGATTTGAGGAATGAATGTTGTTTTTTGACATATTGTACATCCAGTCGAATATGCCTAAAAAGGGTACTATAGAAAGGAGGAGTTGAAGAAATATCCTAATGTGAGAGCCCTTTTCTTTATCATTATTTCTAGTTATGGTAGAATTCTAATATGAATACACATGAAATTTTAGTATAATCCAATCCTTAGCCGATGGCTAGAAAATCTGAAGTTGATATTCTTATAAGTAGGGAATTTGCAAATTACATTTCTAAATACCTAAGAAATTTGTTGAACGAAGATATTTGTAGAAATGGTTTGAGAAAGTGACCTTGTCAGACAGAAAATATATTCAGAAGTTATAATCATGCATAGGAGAAACAACAGTTTGAGGAAGCTGTAGAAAGGTTGTTGAGTACAAGGAAATGCTGAAAAAGCTGAAGTTCAGAGCCAGAAAAGCAATCAGACGATCAGTGAAATTATGTTTTTTATTTCTCCGCCAGGTGGTACCTATTGGTTGACAGCAATAGCTGGCCAACTAGAGACACCTACATCAGGGACCTCTGACATCCCGAATTAATTCAGATCAGCATACATTTCTTTGATATGTTTTAAAATGATTTCAAGGACTTGAGGTCCATAATCAACCTTGATAAAGGGACTCCACCAACTTCACCGACTACCTCTATAAGCTACCGTCCACACGATATTTTATAACAAATTGAAGTAGCGAAACCAGGTATTGCATATGGTTGCCATCCTAAATCAGCATTTTGACTAACAATTGTAAGTAGTGTAATTCATTCTCTAAAATTGGTATAGTGGGTTCATTTGAGAATAAAAAGATTTTATAATGATATGTATAAGTTATTATTGGAAAATTATTAAAGTTGATCAAACAATTTTCTATGGAATCTTATTAGAAAACATTTGTATATAAGCTTACTAAATAACAATATAGCAATATGTAAAGATTTCTTTTCTGATCTCCTCTCAATCTTCTACCATCTTTCTTCAGCTTTTGTGTAAGGCTCAAGGAGTCTCTTGTTTGTATCAGCAATATGAAATTCTCTCTGTCATATTGTTCATATTTTTAACATTTTCTCCCTGGTAACACCAAATGTAGGTTAGGGATCTCACTTTAGTTTCTTTTCAAGTGAATGGGTAAAAAGACAACTTAGTTTGTGGCTACCATCAAACTTTTCAATATCTATTCCATCCTTTTATTCAATAAAACTCAGTGGCACAATCACTTTTTTGAAAAGGGAAAAAGTTGTAAAGCTTTAATATATACCACAAGATAACACAAAACATGCTGTAAAAAACTATAAAATATAAAAAAAAATCCAACCTCCAAAGGCATTCCAATTTGATGCATTATTCGCCAATTAAAAAATTATAGTTAAATTATAGACTCACTAGAAACTTTTGAAGGATCAGTGTCTTTTAATGCATCTTCCATGACTCTAATAATATATCCACATTTCTCATACCATTCTTTACATATTCACTCTTTGGAAGAAACAACAATCACTAACAACCATATAATCAAACAACTAATCTCAACCATTAAACATTTTCTTATATTTTATAGGACCAAGCTTATATAAAATAAGAGAGTGGTAGAAGATAAAACTATGTGTCTCAAAACCATGAATGTACAAAATAATTGGCTCCACATTTATATTTTGGTACTAAGTTTTTAAATTCTTTTTTCTATTCTTATGACTATTTAATCATGAGTTGTCATGAGTTCTTAGGAGTTGTTAGCAACCATATGGAAAAATAGAAAAAAAAAATGAGTTTGTTAAATTTAGAGGTTCATCATGAGTTGCCAAGGGACTTGTGACATCTTAGAAATGGGGGAAATGATTATATTATATTTGGTCTAACAATTAATCCAAAAAAGTTATGTCTCTTTTCAATAAATTATTGTTAAAGTGGATTTGAGCAATAATGGAGAGCTCTTTAGATGTTTAATTCATAATATAAAGTAAATATTTTGATTAGTTTTAGTAAATAAACAGGGCACAAACTACTTCTAATATGTTTTTCCCTATGGGTATGGATACTCTTATGAAGTTAAATGATTTGTAAATTAACTCTTGAAAAGAATAAGGTTTCAAAATAATTATTGTAGGGAGCTCTAGATAACAATATTATAAAACTACAAATACTTTAAGAGGATTTGAAGACATAATTAGAAGACAAAGAAGGATCCTTCAGATAGCCAACACATTCCAACATTCATCGGAAAATTATGGAAAATCAATCATTTCCTAAACCATGTGGAGAATATTTTTTTGTGCAAGTTGGAGTTACATATTACATTGCAAGTTAGAAATGTTGTCAAGTAAGTGTTGTAAAGTTAGTTCATTGAAAATGCAAAAGTTTAGAGCAATAATTTGGGATATAGAGAAACTATTTTAGTCAACAACAACAACAACAACAACATAGTTAACACATGTGCACACACACACACACACATTCACTTACTCACTCACTCACTCTTGGTGTGATCACTTGTAATTATATAATGGTTTGCATAAATTTTGGTGATGTAAAGTATAACTAGTTTAGTATTGCAGTGTTCTAGGATGTATTATGTGATCAAGCATTTTGGCTTTGAAAATTGAAATGTTTGGGTAATGCAATTTATTGGAAATTTAGGGACAAAATCTATGGTCTTAAATCTTTGATAGCATGATAGTTATTTTTATATTTATATTAAACATAGACAAACTTGGTGAAGAGTTGTGTTAACAGACATGATAAATCATTCTCAAGGGTATAAAGGAATAACTTATTTCATACATGAGAGATATGTTATGTTATGTATTATATATGTGACATATGTTGGATAAAAGTAGATGCAAGCTTCATTGAGTCTAATCTAACATTACAAAATAATTTATAGTTTTGAATTATTTTAATACATTTGATATTTGGACAATGAGTCTAGAAGGTGTATTTAACCTTCATTATTGAGAATGTTTTCTCCCTCGTTTTGTTCTCATATCCTAATAGAGTTAAGGCCTTTAATAGGGTCTTTTCCATTAAAAAAGAAACACATATTAAATTGTCTATATGTTGGAAGCATAAATGTTGATGATACTTCTATGGGGGAGTATTGTAGAAATATGATTAGATCATTATCATGATGATATGTTACATTCATGACTGTGTTTGTCATTGATGTCAACATAGCAATTTTCTGTGGTATTTGATAGAAGAACAATGATAAAGAACAATTTGGTACGAATAGATAGTTGAGAATTTTCAGTAAGCAAGGTTAAGGGGAGATAATACTAAGTGTCTAGTATATGTAGCTAACCTCAAAAGCATAAGATTGTAATTCTAGAAGAAGTTATATAAGTTTTGGTGAATTACAAAAACATATTCTAGTAAACTTCTTATATCTCTTATTAGAGTTGTTATTCTAAGAAGTTGAAGTTAAAGATGTGAAGAAGACATTCTAGAGATGAGGTAGCTAATCTCATTTGTCATAATGTTACACATACATAAAGTTATTCAAGTTACAAGGTGAAAGATTAATGTTATCGCTAAGTGTAATGTGTTCTTAATGAGGTCCTATAATAATTAATTGAGAAGGTGTAATAGTCGACTCAAAGAATTTTTTTATGGATTTGATATCAAAGAAGGATATGTTCCTTTATCATATATGGAACGGACTAACGATTACAAGAAGCATGAAGAGTAGAATCCAAAGATAAAAAGGGTAGAACAAAGGTGAAGAAAAATTCATTGCCGAGGTTTTGTTATGAGATCTAAAATTTGATATTTGGATCCATGGTTTGTAACCTATTCTACAAGGTCTGAGAGTGATTTCTCTAGTTTATAGGTTAGAGGAAAGAAGTTATAGTATAGTACAAATAGTTATTTTGTAAGGAATAGTTGAAAGATCAGTTGGACAGTGAGTTCCGTAGGCTTTCCCTAGAATTTGTTTGGATAGTGGGTCCTTTTAACTTCTACAAATCCTAATAGGGTTGGAATCTTCTAATAGGGATTCAAAGTCTCCTAACAGGGACTCATATGTACTAAATGTTGTAATAGACTCTTAATAGTGTCCATCCTCTAACAAGGAATATTTATATTATTACATCATCTTGTGGGCATCATTCCCACTAGAATTTTTCCTCTTATCAAAGGTTTCCCTAGCTAAAAAATCTAGTGTAATTGTGTATGTGCATTTTAGGATGGTTGTTGTTTACTTGGATCAAATGGTTAAGATTATTTAAGGTTGATAATTATTGGATAGTTGATTCATCCCACCACTCTCAGTTATCTTGGTGGATTATTGTTTCTAACAATTGGTGTTAGAGCATTAGGCCCTCGAAGATAAAGTTTAATAACTTTCAGAGATCCATGGAAAACATATTTAAAAAAGATTGTCTTAGATCTAATGGAGGAAATTTTGACACCTAGAAGATGGAGCTTCTTGGTGAGTTATCATATTTGTGTAAAGAACAAAGCATTGAATTTCTAGATTGAGAATCTTGGTATTGTGTATAAGAGAATAGAACTGCAAGCAAAGATAAATCCAAAGCCAAAGAAAACATAAATATAAAGGAAGGTATTGATCTACTTATGAAAAGAGAGCTAGAAGGTATGAATTTTTTTGTTTTCTAGACATGTAAAGAGTTTGGTCATTTTTTGATTAGATTTCCTAAGAGAATAAGAAAAACTAGAAAGAGTCCACTTTCTAATAAAGATGAAGAATTTAGAGCTAGTATGGAAATATTATTGAATGATTCTAATAATCAGCTTTAATTGGTTAAGAAAGACAAAGTAGTAGAAGAGATAGCTTTGGTAATTATTGTTATTCCAAAGACTAACCATGAAAATGTGAAAGTTATCATTAGCAATGATTTAGAGAATTGGAATCAAATTGAAGAGAAAAGATTCGATCCTAGAGCAGAAGAAAGAGTTGAGTTGAAGACTCTTGAATAAATGGCATTGCAAAAAGAAGAAACATGTTAGTAACAAAAGAAACAAGAGCTATGTTAGCTACGAATGATGCACCCAAGATGTTTTTGAAAGAAGCTATGAATACAACAATCTACACTATGAACAAAGAGAAAGTCAGGAAAGACACAAAAAAGACATCTTATGAACTATGCTTTGGTCACTCACCTACAATTAAGTAGTTCAAAATTTTTGGTAGCAAATGCTATATCAAAAGAGACAATGATATTCATAAGTTTGATGCTAGAAGTCATGAATGTATGTTTTTGGGTTATTCATTAAAAATCAAAGCCTATATATGTTATAATTTGAGAACTAAGGCTATTGTAGAATGTAAAAACATAACAGTTGATGAGAAATTTATGATACAAGGAAAAGTAGTTGATTATAGTTCTGATGATGAGAATTTTGTTACTAAACCAAGGAACGATGAAGTATTCTTTGAGACTAACAATCATTTCCAGAATGAAGGAGAGAAAAGGCATGAACAAAGCTCAAAACCTTTAATAGAGGTAAGAGTTGTGATAGTTCAACTCTTACTTCTAGTAAGAATATGGCAAAGAATCATCCATCATACAAGATCGTTAGAAGTAAATATAAAGGTGTGATGAAAATAAGCATAATCAATAAAGAAATATGTTTTATATCTCAAGTTGAACCAAAGAATGAAGATGAAGCATGTAAAGATGACTATTGGAAGCAAGTTGTGAGAGAAGAATTGGATTAGATATGAAGAATGAGACATGGGAATTGGTCACCAGACCAGAAAACAAGAATGTGATAGGAAAAAAATAGTTATTTAGGAACAAGATGAATGAACAAGGTGAAATTGTAAGGAACAAAGCAAGATCTGTGCGAAGGTTACTCACAACAAGAAGGAATAGACTATGGAAAAACCTATGCTCCTTTGGCAAGAATAGAAATAGTAAAGTTATTCTTAGCCTATGCAACACATTAGAAATTCAAAGTGTATAAAATAGATGTCAAGTCAACATTTTTGAATAGAGATCTTGAAGAAGAGGTATACATAGAACAACCTAAAGGTTTTCCTTTAATAGATGACAATGACATAGTATGTAGATTAAAGAAAGTATTGTAGGGCTTAAAGAAAGCATCCATAACTTGGTATGAAAGGTTGGACAAGCATTTAGCAAAACTTGGATTTAGTAAAGGTATGGTAGATAATAATCTATACTAGAAAGAAATAGATAATGGATTGATGATTTTGGTTATATTTGTTGATGATATCATATTTGGAGGAAATGATGATGAACGTGACAATTTTTTAGAAGAAATTTGAAATTAGCATGATAAGAGAAATGAAATACTTCCAAGGATTACAGATTTTGTAGGACAAAGAAGGAATCTTTATTTCTCATACTAAGTATTTGAAATATCTATGGAAAAAGTTTTGTTTGGAAATATGTAAACCTATTGGAACACCATTGATAACTAGATACAAGTTATCTACAAAGGATGAGACACGTACTGTTAAGAAAAAGAAGTATAGATCTATGATAAGAGGGTTGCAATATCTAACTCACACAAGGCTAGATATAGCAAATGTAGTTGGAATTGTTGCGAGATTTCAAGCTGATCCCAGAGAAGTACATTATGCAGTAGTCAAAAGGATCTTTAGATACCTTAAAGGAACACTAGAGTTCAGATTATGGTATGATAGATCTAATAATTTGACTTTATAGACTTATATTGATGTTGATTGGGCAGGAGTATGGATGACAGAAAGTGCACCAGTGGTGGAGCCTTCTTTCTTGGAGGAAGATTGGTCTCTTGGTTAAGAAAGAAGCAAGACTATACCTCACAAAGTATAATAGAAGAAGAATATGTTGCAACAACAAATAATTGTAATCAAGTTATTTGGATGAAGTAGATGGTGAAGGATATAAGGATAGAATTTAGTAAAACTATTGTCATACATTGTGATAACACAATGATAGTGAATATGTCTAAGAATCTAGTGTTGCATTCTAAGACTAAGCATATTTCTATCAAATATCACATCATGAGAGAGAAAGTTGCAAAAAAGAAAATTATATTTGAGTAGGAAAGAACCAAAGAGTAGATTGTAGATATTTTCACCAAACCTCTTCCCGAAGAGACTTTTGAGTATTTACAAGATATGCTAGGGGTTATGCCCCTTGCTACATTAGAGTAGATGATGCAAGAGTGGATTAGTCTAGTGTAACATAGCACTATTTTTTTTTCTAGATTGAATGCTAATGCTTCCTATATGGGGGAGTATTTGTGATGGATAGATTCATCAAGGACTCTTGTTGGATGTTATTTTGAATAGTGTCTTTGGACACTTGAGCAAGTTAGAGGCAATTGTTGCAAAGATTGATGGTTTCTGAAACTTTTGACATTGATGTCAATTGGAAAGAGATTAAATCATAAAAAAAGTTTTATATAGAGCACATTGAGGTATATCAATGGGGGATAATGTTTGATGAAGAGGATTTGGAAAGAAAGGTTAACAATCTTTTACTATTGGTATTTTTGGAACTAGATGTTTTTCATCTATGTTGCCATCAATGCCAAAGGGGGAGATTATTGGAAGCATGAATGATGATGATATTTATATGGGGGAGTATTGAAACGACATTATTAGATCATTATCATGATGATATATTACATTCATGACTTTGTTTGTCATTGATGTCAACATAGCAATTTTCTGTGGTATCTAACAGAAGAACAATGGTAAAGAACTTGAGTTGGTATGGACATATAGTTGAGCATTCTCACTAAGTGAGGTTAAAGGGATATAATACTAAGTGTCTAGTATATGAAACTAACCTTAAAAGCATAAGATTGTAATTCTGGAAGAAGTTATGCATGTTTCAGTGAAGACTATTCTGAGATAGAGTTTATAGAAGTATGTTATGGTAAACTTGTTATATCTCTAAGCATATTTATTATTCTAAGAAGCTAAAGTTAAAGACATGAAGAAGACATTCTAGAGATGAGGTAGCTAAACTCACTTGTCATAATGTTACATGTACATATTGTTATTCAAGTTACAAGGTGAAAGATTAATGTTATTGCTAAGTTTAATGTGTTCTTAAAGAGGTCCTATAATAATTAATTGAGAAGGTGTAATAGCTAACTTAGAAAATTGTTTTATGGATTTAGTATAAAGGAAGGACTTTTTCCTTTATCATATATGGAATGGATTAATGATTGCAAGAAGCATGAAGAGAAAAATGTGAAGAGCAAAGTGAAGGAGAAGAAAACTTCATTGCTGAGGTTTTGTTATGAGATATGAAGTTTGATATTTGTATCTGAGGGTCATGACTTGGACTACAAGGTTTGGCAGTGATTGGCCTAATTATCAGGACATAGGAAAGAAGTTAAATTATAGTACATATAGTTATTCTACAAGGAATAGTTGAAAGATTAGTTGGATAGTGAGCTTAGTGGTCTTGCTCCAGAAGGTGTTTGGATAGTGGATCCTTTTGCCTTCTAAAACTCCTAATAGGGTCCATCCTCTAATGAAAAATATTTATATTAGTACATCATCTTGTGGGCATCATTCCTATTGGGGTTTTCCCTTTGATCAAGTGCTTCCCTAGTTAACAAATCTGGTGTAATTGTGTATGTACATTTTAGTACATGGTTGTTGTTTACTTTAATTGAATGGTTAAGATTATTTAAAGTTGATAATTATTGGATAATTGATTCAGCCCTCGCCTCTTAGTTATCTTGGTGGACTATTGTTTTTAACACTATAATGAATCCTAATAGGGTTAGATCTCTTAACATAGAAATTTCAAACTAGTGAATCATCATGTGGGTACCACCCCTAATGGGGTCTTCCCTTATCTAGGGCTTCCTTAAAAAAATAATCATGATGTTATGAGTTGTCTCTTATTACTTGATATAGTTTCATGTATTGTTATTTTTGGATGTTTATAATTAATCCATAAACTATGGAATTGGTTTGAAAGTGTTGCAACACTAGTTCATGCACCCCCTAGTGTTTCTTTACCATAATGATTTCTATTATATCCTATTTCCTTGGAGGAAAGCTTACAATTTTAGTAAGATCTTGATGGAAGCAAGAAAATTATAGAGGAGTTTTTATGTAGCACTTGAGGACCTAGGTAGAGAAAAAATAGATAAAGAAAGATTGAAGCTTAGAGAATCACAAAATTACATTTAAAAAATCAAGAATTATTTTGATATTTCAAGAGTAACAGAAAGATCTTGTGGAGAATATTAATGATCCTAAGTCAAATGAGGATGAAACAAATATAATTGAAAATTTTTCAAAACACATTGAAATACTTCAATAGGAACTTTAGATCATATCACTTTAGATGGAGAAAGAGATTGAAGATGGAAATGAGAAGAAGGAAACAATTAAGATATTATAAAGAAGGAAACAAAGTAATGTAATACTTTGGATACTTATCTTGGACTACTAACATTAGATTTGGAATATTCAAGATGTAGTTATCAAAAACTCAAAAAAGTATACCACTATTGTTAAGGGAGAACTTATGGATGAAATGTTACATCTTGAGAATATTAATTCCAGTAGTGATAAACTTGATGATGAATTGAAATAGTAGAATCCTAAGGGTGACATGACTAGAATTGGATACTATGATGGTGATAATTTTGAGATAGTAGACAAAATAATAATGCAAAATCCCACTCAAACATCTATATAGGTTGATTGACCTAAAAATAATACTATGAAGATCAAAGGAAGATGATATGCATGTAATACATATGGTAGCATGAAGAAAGACTAAAAAGGTAACACTGGTAGTAAGCCTTTAATTGGTTATTTTTTGAGCTTTTGGCTTTATGGGAATAACACACATGAATGCAAAGATAAATATAACTAGAAAATAAATGAGATATCCAATGCTAGATCTAATGTTAGAAGACCTATTGGAAATACCATTGCAATATCTAATGGATTTATATGTTATAAGTGAAATAACTTAGAGCAGAACAAGTTATGGGAATTAATATTTTACATTTTTTTATAAGGAGCAACTATAATACAAAAAGAAATAATGGAGTAAACTAGAAATTTATGATGGAAATAAAGAGTCAAAATGAGAGTGTATGGAAAGAGAAACATCAAAATGCAACTTTAGATAAAGGAGAGTAAGCTCTGAGCACTTAATCTTTTAATCTAGCATAAATTGGCTAGCATGAACTAAGGTGGAGTAGTTTTGAAGAGTGAATATTCCCCCAAATTCATGGATTTAAGAGGTGTAAACTTGGAATAAGGTATGTCAAGATTAACAAAGACTTGATATATCTAATCATAGGCCTTGATCTATTGATATGAGACATTATTGTGAATTTTCAAGATACTACATATATATAGAAGCTTTTTCAAGATGTGACCTAATATAAGAATTGTAGATAAGTTTGTGAGTATTTAATGGGTAAAGTAGAATCATTGTCACCATTTACACTTCTAAAGCTTCAAAAAAGTGTTAGGGTTAACCAAAGACAAAAGAAACAACTACATACAAATATAATCGATATTAGAAAATAATAAATCACATAGAAGAGAACCCAATACACCAAGATTTAGCATGGTTCACCAAATCCCTAGGCTATGTCCACCAAACAAAAAGTCCAATTACTATTAATCCAATGATTACAACTTGATTACAATATGTTATTTAATATCTTTAATGGGAATATTTTGTTATTAGTTTTAACAATTTCAAGTTTAGCATTTTTTTTTAGTTGTTTGTGTTTCTCTTAATCATGCACATGCTGAAGAATTAAACATTTGCAATTACTCCATTTTCATGGACCTATCCATTCTATGAATAGAGAGATTCCTACAACACAATTCTTTTATACTGATATACTTGTATTAACCCTATCTTTTTTGTCTATTTTAGGGCCAAATGAGGATAATAGATATCAATAGTGAGTGGAATGCAATACAAATCATAGGCATGACTACTTCAGTGAACTATGAAAGAGATGTTAGTCGTTGGCTAAGATCGTTGAAATATCTTGTAGAATACATGGTTCCCTGTTGTGGATACCAATCAATTTCAAGGGGCTCAATTGATGACAATAACACTGAATCAATAATTGGGTCAATGACAATGAGCACCATTTTTGCCTACAAAAAAGGCCAAGTGAGTTTCTACATTCAAGAAGCCCACCAAGGACCATATCTTTTTCTACTTGAATTTTCTATGCCAACATATCTCTTGGCCAATGAAATGTAGCATGGAATATTAAGGATTGTTATGTTAGTTTGAAGGAGTGTTTTAGCTTTTCTTGATCCAGTTAGACTTCTCTATATTGTATTTATCTTCATCATGCTAGTCTTGACATGATTATTGTAGCATAGAGTGGATTTAAAATATGAAAATCATCTAATTATAGATGTAGTTCCAAGGAAATGTTGAAAAGTAAAAAAAACCATTTCAAATAGATGCTTTGTACTACGTTAGACTAGAGATAATAGTAGAAATTTGTGAAGGAAAAAAAGAGTCAAAACAAGAGTGTATGGAAGGAAAATCATCAAAATATAGGAGACTTAGTTCCAAGTACTTAATCTTTTACTCTAGCATAAATCGGATAGCATGAACTTAAGAAAAAGGGGGGTAAAATTTTAACACAAAGGATTACAACAAGGAGAGCTCAACAAGAAGCTCTGTCCTTAGCAACACGTTCATCAAATTCTTGTACCAACTCAAATACAATTTGCACCCTATCCATAATATTCCATCCAAGAGCATGACTAGAAGCCCATTTGGCTAAACAATCAACAACTCTGTTCCATTGACAAGGAATGCAAGTAAACCTAATAAACACAATAGAGGTACAAAAGGGAAGAGTCTGATTAACAACAGTTGCTAGTTGCCAACTAACATCCTCAAGCTCCTATGAGGAAAGAAAGTTCACCACCACTTGGGAGTTAGACTCATAGATAATCTTGTGCCATCTCCACAAATGACATTGTTCAATAGCATATAGAATGGCCTTAGCCTTCATGACTTTGTTTAGCATGAACATAAGGGGAGTAGCTATAAAGAGATAATATTCCCCCCAAAGTCATGTATTGAAGAGGTGTGAACCTGGAATAAGGTATGTCAAGATTAACAAAGACTTGATATATCTAATCATAGGCCTTGATCTACTGATATTAGATGTCACTATGAGTTATTAACATACATACATACATACATACATACATACATACATACATACATACATATATATATATATATATATATTCTTTTTCAAGGTGTGACCTAAAACATTAATTGTAGATTAATTTGTAAGGATTTAATGGGTAAAGTAGAATCATTTGTCACCAGTTACACTTCTAATTTAGATTGAAAAAAAATTGTCAACAGAGTTTTGAAAGGTTATGCAAGGATTTTAATATTGTGCTTCATTCAAAATCTACTTCAACAATGTCAATTTAATATTTAGCTATTTTACAAGATTTTTTGAACCTATTTTTAATAGTTGATTAGGTATGGATACACCTCAAGCTTATGAAATCAAGGAAAAAATAAGGTATCATTTCAAGAGGCATTCATTTAAGTCCATGGAAGATGATTACAAGGTTGTGTTCTCATAATTTTTAGGATTCTTAGGTTTTTTTTTTTTGTTTTGGGGTGGGTGGGTTGAATTCATACACATAGGTCATGTATAAATTTAAGCACCAATCTTCTCAACTACAATACTGATTTCCAAACCATAAAGTATATATCCAATATAAGAGAACGAAAGAGAAAAATATAAAACATACAAAAAATCATTACACATAACATATATATTTTGGTAATGTTGAAACCCTTGTTAGAGGGTGAAATCCATGGTGGGGATGATATCGAAAAGCTCACTACCATAGTAAATGTGTTTCCCTAATAGAAGCTTTAATAACTGTTTCGAAGGGTTCGAACCATTAGGGCTGATTTTTACCTTGTTATAAGTACAAACAAGTCTTTAAGGAGCTACATTTAAAGAGGATTTAAAAAATCTTTCTAAGACCTCATCTAGTTAAGGATTTTATAAAAAGCACCTATTAGAGTTCACCCAATTTAGGGATGTGCTTATTGCAATTATTAGGGAATAATACAATCATTGATCATGATGTAGAAATTATTTTTGATTGGGACCAATCCACTATTTGCACTTTTAAAATTGTTCTTTTCTCTTTCACTCAATGCTTCAATCACAATCCTTGCACTATATAATCATACATTTATTTTTCTCACATACCACTTTAATAATATTTTTGTTAGAGATATGAATTTTTTTCTTAACACATGTCATTCATTGAAACATTAATCTTTTTGCAGAGACACCACAAGTGATTTAGATATCTTGA
Organism: Cupressus sempervirens; assembly: GCA_028749045.1. NCBI lineage: Eukaryota > Viridiplantae > Streptophyta > Pinopsida > Cupressales > Cupressaceae > Cupressus > Cupressus sempervirens. Next base: position 835,360,086 of record CM053790.1, read on the forward strand.
TACCATAATAGATTCTATCATGACCATGTTTTCCTATAAAAAGATCTTCTCGTTGTATTTGAAAGGTATTCAAACATGTTTTGACTCCTTCAATGCACTAATTCAAATATTTTGACATAATGGATTATTTGAGTGGAGCAAGGTATTTCACCAGGATTGATTTAAAAGTGGGTATTATAATATCAAAATAAAGGAAGGAGATGAATGGAAAACTTCTTTCAAGCAAAATGAAGGTTTATATGAATCGCTGTTTATGCTCATTGGTTTAACTAATGAACCTGGCACTTTCATGAGGCTAATGAATGAGGTTTTGAAGAAATTATTGGGTAATTTTATGATTGTGTATCTTGATGACGTCATAATATTAGTAAGACTCAGGAAGAACACCTTGAGCATATTAGACAAGTGTTAGAAAGATTGAAGGATGATAAGCTGCTTATAAAATTGAAGAATACTTCATTTGTGAAGGAAAAAATTGTGTACCTTGACTTTTTGATTTATGCTAATGTTTTGAAGATGGATTTTAAAATGGTAAAAGTTGGTCTTGATTGGCCTACACCTAACAATATTGTGGAAGTTGGATCCTTTCATAGAATTAATAAGGAATTCATCATAAATTTTAGTTTAGTATGTAATGCCATGATAGAGACTATGGGAGGGGATAATAAGGATTTCAAATAGACACATGGAGCACATAAGAGTTCTTAGGAACTAAAGAAAAAGGGTGGTAGAATTACCTACACTTGCTTTGTTGGATTCCACTAAGGTTTGTCAAGTTGATTATGATGCTAGTGGAAGTTATTGGAGCTATTTTGAGTCAAGAAGGAAGACTGCTAGCTTTCTTTAGTGAGAAGTTGAATGATGCTAAGAAAATGTATTTGATTTATGATTAGGAATTCTGTGCTAGGGATAATTTTAAGATATCCCCTCCCTGAAAAGTCTATAAAATTATGGTGAAACCAACATTTTTTTTTATGGGGGGGAGGGGGGAGGGGGGGATATTTAATTTCTTAATTTCTATTAGGATTTTTTTTAATGGTAGGAATGTTGGAAATATTCAAGACTATGCTATGCTACTAATAGGGGAGGGGTGAATTAGTAACTTCTAAAATTTCTACACCAATTTCAATTCTAAATCCAATAAACTATTTAATTCATCACATCTAATCTAATTGCATGCATGAGAAACAAAAAATATAAAAGCATCCACAATACTTGAATGTAATGATTTGGTAACCCAAAAACCTTCCAAATAGAAAGTAAAATTGGGGTGGGGATGAAACCCACAAACTTTACTGCTATAGTATAAAGTTAGCCTATTAAGCTTACATTGATCACTTCTAATGATCTACCCTATTAGGAGAGATAGGACTGCTAGGTCGACCTTGTGAGAGGATTTACAAACCTAAAATGAAGTATGCACTTAGTAAAGAGATTTAGAAAAGACTATTAGGTCTAAGTTGTTAAAGGATTTTGACTGGTTCACCTATTAGGATGAAGTAGTAGATCTTTGAATTTGTAATTGAGTTTGTTGATAGAGATTCCTTGATGTGCTAACCACCTTTCTATGATAGATTTGTCACTATTACTCCTTATGCTGATATAGCCTTCGTAAATCTTTATCTGCTACTTACAGTTATATTCTTGCCCTTTCATTACATACACATTACATTCCATTCTACTTTGATACAAGGGCATATGCACCGAGTTGTGGTGCTAAAAAGGTGACAAGGAAATTTTATTTTCCTATTTTAAAAAGTGCGCACGCGCTATAGCACGTACGAGCTTTAAAAAAAAAAAAGTATATATGATGGGCTGCAAACCCGCAGCCCATCATTTTCATTAGCATTTTCTTCTACTCCTACAGTGAGCAACGCGTACATGAGTTGAAAACTCAACATTTGCACCACCATTTGCCAAAATACCTCCTCGTCGACGAAATCCAAGACCACAAGCGCACCCACGACGATGCCATAAGTGATATGAACCTAACTTTGCATTGTTTGATATATTTTTCATATTGTTTTGTAAGTTTTTTATATTCTTTTGTAGGGTTTTTACAAATTTCATTTAGATTTGTTTATTTATTTGAATTTCAATTGATTTTTTATCAGGAAATGTTCATAATCAACCAAAAAATCCACAAGAACATCAAAACCCTCAAGAACCCCAAAACCAAAACCCTCCTCAGGAAGAAGAACAAATTCCACAACCCGAACCAATTGCAAGACCTCCACCAGGAACACAAGAAAATATAAGAAATGAATTAGAGAGAGGCAAAACTCAATTAGAAGGAATCATTGCTCAGTTGAAAGAATCCGGACAAACCAATCCAATGAGGGCTCAATTGGCATCATCCCTTGAATCCATTAACACTTAGATAGCCTCAGTTAGTGGTTAGTTAGATATTTGGTAGGCTAAGAGGGATGAAAAAAAAAAATTTTATGCAAATAAATTGTCATATGAAGATGTTAGAAAAAAGGAAATACCAAAAGGTAGTATATGTGTATTATTTAGAAAACCCGGTGAGCAAAATATTGTTAGAGAGGGTACTAAATAATTCCCCATCCATTGGTGCATACATGATGCTATTAGAAATAATTTTTGGGATAGATGTTGGATGGTTTTTGATGCCCCTCCTTGCAACAATCACGAGGTCCCCATGTATTTTTTGAAGAAATTATATTGTGAGTTTGTCCTTGGGGAGATCCCCAATTATTTTGATATGTTAGACTCCCAGGGTAGAGGTGGGGGGTCATCATTTGAGAGGCCCAAAGCACGTCATGACCCTAATGTAGTTAGGGCACCCGTGGTCCATCCACAGCGTGAGCATGTGATTATTCCTTCAGTTGTGAAGGAACATGTAAAGGCCAACACTCTAGGGACCATTAATTCTTTGATGCAGACCCTCATCCATTCCACGAGCCCATTAGTTGAGGGGGAGCCTTCTATACGTCGTGGTCACATGTGCACTTCATGCGGATCCCTATGCACATTTGGCACTCATGTCAGAGATGGTGCAGATGATGGGCTTGTCACCGATCAGTTCCTAAACGAGACATTTGGCATTGACACACAGGTAAATTACTAATTTGATCACATTTCATATGTATAGTGAATGATTAATTAATTAGGATTTATTGACATTGTTCAAAATTTAGGGTCAAAGTGTTCCTGGGCTAATTTGACTTTCATTGGTTGATTTGGGTCTAGACATGACGTTATTCACTACGTTTTTTATATATTATTTTTTTGTAGTGAGGTTTTGGCTTGAATGAATGTATTAATCATTGAAGTTGTGAACCTTGGTCGAGATCCTTACAAATATATTTCCAAATTGGACCTCAAATAGTTTTCTCAATCACCCCCTGTACACAGATACTGAAATTGTAGTTAATTAAAAAATTAATACTAAATAACACAAGTTTAATTGAGAAGTATTATGTATCTCAGTAGGCTAGATTATTATTGACCAGGAAGCTTTATCTTAGAGCATTTGGTTTCCTAAATCTTTAGCGCAATGACAGTCTTATGGAATGTAGAATTAGGTCTGCTAGCTAAGGAAAGTTCTTTAAAAGGTAGAGGAAACTCAAGAATCACATGTTTCCAATCAATATAAATGTTTAAATCACTTCTCTAATTTTTTCTATTTATGATCTTCTTAAAACTTAACTTTCTAAATGCATTGATGGGGAAATAAAGATCTTCTAGGAACTAAAGGCTAATCATGTTTAATACTTACAATTCTCTGTTTTTATCTAATAATTTAAAAAAGATTGTACAAGTGTTTTCAAAGAGCAACACTTGTCACTAACATCATAAGAAGGAATATCCAAGGAGTCTTACCACTGATCCCCCACCACCAAATTCAAGAGAAAACAAAATTCCACTACTAAAGAGATAGAAACAATGATCATCCCTAGTCTCTCCCTTATCACAAAATGATTACCATCAAAATTTGCATTTCCAATTGCGTCATGTGCATTGAAGCGATAGTAACATTTTCACTCTCTTACCTAATGTCTCCCATTTCTGAAACTCCTGGGGAAGGGCAAGGCCATCTTCTTAGTACTTAAAAATACAATGAGTTCCATTTTTTCACATATTGATAATCGTTGACTTAAAGTATAGTCAAAGTATTGATAGCCCATACATATGCCCCGTCAATGATCACAGCCCTGTGGCATTTAGTGACCCTTAGGGACATTCCGGTTCAGTATGCTTGAGAACGTTCGAGCATTGAAGGGGACAAGAAGAGGTTGGGGAAAGGGTTTACCCGGCCACTCAGAGCTAATGGAGCAGACAGTTTGATCCCACAACGAAAGATGAGAGAGATTTGGCAGTTGGCAACTTTATACTAGCCAACACTACAAGTTTCAGCATCACCCGAGATGGCATTGTAGAATGAAAATGGAATGTGATCTCCAAAAAGAGAGAGAGGTTATTGTAGGTCTCTACAACACAGTCCTGTAGGAATTGGAATCTCATCCATATCTCGAATGAGCTCCAAGATATGCCCCATCAAAGATCGTAGCCCTGTGGCATTTAGTGACCCTTAGTGACATTCTAGTTCGGTGTGCCTGAGAACGTTCGAGCACTGAAGGGGACAAGAAAAGGTTGGGGATTGGGTTTACCCAGCCACCTGGAGCTAATGGAGTAGACAGTTTGATCCCACGATGAAAGATGAGAGAGATTTGGCAGTTGGCAACTTTGTACTGGCCAACACTGCAAGTTTCACCATCACCTCAGATGGCATTGTAGAACAAAAACGGAATGCGATCTCCAAAATGTGAGAGAGGTTATTGTAGGTCTCTACAACACGGTCCTATAGGAACTAGAATCGCATCCATACCTCGTACAAGCTTTGAGATATGCCCCATCACAGATCACAACCCTATGGCATTTAGTGACCCTTAGGGACATTCTGGTTCAGTGTGCCTGAGAATGTTTGAGCACTGAAGGGGATAGGTAGAGGTTGGGGATAGAGTTTACCCGGCCACCCGGAGCTAATGGAGTAGACAGTTTGATCCCATGATGAAAGATGAGAGAGATTTGGCAGTTGGCAACTTTGTACTAGCCGACATTGCAAGTTTCAGCATCACCCAAGATGGCATTGTAAAATGAAAACAGAATGTGATCTCCAAAAAGTGAGAGATTTTATTGTAGGTCTCCACAACATGGTCCTATAGGAACTGGAATCACATCCATACCTACCACGAGCTCTGAGATATGCCCCGTCAAAGATCGCAGCCCTATGGCATTTAGTGACCCTTGGGGACATTTCGTATTGGCATGCTTGAGAATGTTCAAGCACTAAAGGGGATAGGATGAGGTTGGGGATAGGGTTTACCCAGCCACTCAAAGCTAACAGAGCAGACAGTTCGATCCCACAATGAAAGGTGAGAGAGATTTGGCAGTTGGCAACTTTGTACTGGCCCACACTGCAAGTTTCAGCATCACCCGAGATGGCGTTGTAAAACAAAAATGGAGTGGGATCTCCAAAAAGTGAGAGAGTTTATTGTAGGTCTCTGCAACATGGTCCTATAGGAATTGGAATTGCATCCATACCTTGCACAAGCTCTGAGATATGCCCCGTCAAAGATCGCAGCCCTATGGCATTTAGTGACCCTTGGGGACATTCTGGATTGGCGTACCTGAGAACGTTCGAGCACTGAAGGGGATAGGATGAGGTTGGGGATAGGGTTTAATCGACCACATAGAGCTAACAAAGTAGACAGTTTGATCGCACGAGGAAAGGTGAGAGAGATTTGGTAGTTGGCAACTTTGTACTGGCCAACACTACAAGTTTCAGCATTACCCAAGATGGCATTGTAAAATGAAAACGGAATGTGATCTCCAAAAAGTGAGAGAGGTTATTGTAGGTCTCCACAACACAATCCTATAGGAACTAGAATCACATCCATACCTCACACGAGCTTCGAGATATACCCCATCAAAGATCGCAGCCCTATGGCATTTAGTGACCCTTACGGACATTCTGGTTCAGTGTGCCTGACAATGTTCAAGCACTGGAGGGGATAGGAAGAGGTTGGGGATAGGGTTTACCCAGCCACCCAGAGCTAATGGAGTAGACAATTTGATCCCACGAGGAAAGGTGAGAGAGATTTGGCAGTTGGCAACTTTGTACTCGCCAACACTACAAGTTTCAGCATCACCCAAGCTAGCGTTGTAAAATGAAAATGGAATGTGATCTCCAAAAAGTAAGAGAGGTTATTGTAGGTCTTTGCAACACGGTCCTATAAGAACTATAATTGCATCCATACATTGCATGAGCTTCGAGATATGCCCCATCAAAGATCGCAGCCCTATGGCATTTAGTGACCCTTAGGGACATTCTGGTTCAGTGTGCCTGAGAACGTTCGAGCACTGAAGGGGACAGGAAGAGGTTGGGGATAGGGTTTACCCGGCCACCCAAAGCTAATGGAGCAGACCATTTGATCCCACGAGGAAAGGTGTTTGAGATTTGGCAGTTAGCAACTTTGTACTGGCCAACACTACAAGTTTTAGCATCACCCAAGATGGCATTGTAAAAGAAAAACAGAATGTGATCTCCAAAAAGAAAGAGAGGTTATTGTAGGTCTCTGCAACATGATCTTATAGGAACTGGAATCGCATCCATACCTTTCACGAGATTTGAGATATGCCCCATCAAAGATCGCAGCCCTATGGCATTTAGTGACCCTTAGGGACATTCTGGTTCAGTGTGCCTGAGAATGTTCGAGCACTGAAGGGGACAGGAAGAGGTTGGGGATAGGGTTTACTCAGCCACCCAAAGCTAATGGAGTAGACAGTTTGATCCCATGACAAAAGATGAGAGAGATTTGGCAGTTGGCAACTTTGTACTGGCCCACACTACAAGTTTCAGCATCACCCGAGATGGCATTGTAGAATGATAATAGAATGTGATCTCCAAAAAGTGAGAGAGTTTATTGTAGGTCTCCGCAACATGGTCCTGTAGGAACTAGAATCGCATCCATACCTTGCACGAGCTCTAAGATATGCCCTATCAAAGATCACATCCCTATGGCATTTAGTGAGCCTTGGGGACATTCCGGATTGGCGTTCCTGAGAACGTTCAAGCACTAAAGGGGATAGGACAAGGTTAGGGATAGGGTTTACCCAGCCACCTGGAGCTAACAGAGTAAACAGTTCGATCCCACGACGAAATGTGTGAGAGATTTGGCAGTTGGCAACTTTGTACTGGCCCACACTGCAAGTTTCAGCATCACCCGAGATGGTGTTGTAAAACAACAATGGAGTGTGATCTCCAAAAAGTGAGAGATGTTATTGTAGGTCTCCACAACATGATCCTTTAGGAACTAGAATCACATCCATACCTTGTACGAGCTCCGAGATATGCCTCATCAAAGATCAAAGCCCTATGGCATTTAGTGACCCTTGGGGACATTCCGGATTGGCGTGCCTGAGAATGTTCGAGCACTGAAGGAGATAGGATGAGGTTGGGGATAGGGTTTACTCGACCACCTGGAGCTAATGGAGCAGACAGTTCGATCCCATGACAAAAGGTGAGAGAGATTTGGCAGTTGGCAACTTTGTACTGGCACACACTGCAAGTTTCAGCATCACCCGAGATGGCGTTGTAAAACAAAAATGGAGTGTGATCTCCAAAAAGTGAGAGATGTTATTGTAGCTCTCTGCAACATGGTCTTGTAGGAATTGGAATCGCATCCATACCTCGCACGAGCTCCGAGATATTCCCTATCAAAGATCGCAACCCTATGGCATTTAGTGACCCTTGGGGACATTCTGGATTGGCGTGCCTGAGAATGTTCGAGCACTGAAGGGTATAGGATGAGGTTGGGGATAGGGTTTACCCGACCATGCGGAGCTAACAGAGTAGATAGTTTGATCCCACAAGGAAAGGTGAGAGAGATTTGGCAGTTGGCAACTTTGTACTAGCCGACATTGCAAGTTTCAGCATCACCCGAGATGGCATCGTAAAATGAAAACGGAGTGTGATCTCCAAAAAGTGAGAGAGGTTATTGTAGGTCTCCAAAAAGAGTGTTTAAAAATACAAAAACAGTAGGGGGTCCTTTGTATGGTTTGGGAGTTTGACCATTAAAACTAGAAATTGTCCTAGTAGTAAGTGTTGTTAATAGTTTTGAAATTTGATTGTTGAGTGTTGAGAAACCTCAAGTTTGGGATTTTTCTTGTTGGTTTGAGTCTGTAATAACCATTTCCATTTGAAAAGTCGAGTGTTGAAACCATTTAAGATGTATTTGCATAGTTTTCCCTAAAATTTGAGTGCATAAAAAGGGGTATGTGATTTCTCCCAAGGTGGATTTAGTGTTTTCTCCAAACAAAAGTTGCATTTTATGTTTGAAGTCATCTAATATAAACAAAGTGAAGGTGTTTGAACCATTTTGGGGTTCTAGAGATGTTGCAAAGTAAGAGTTCTAGAAAGCCCGAGGGTAAAGGGGCTAGAAAGGAGGGTTTTGTAAAAACCATTGTAAAGTTGATCATGAGACCAAAAAAATTGAAGAATCCTTGCATTTGAGTCATGTCTTAAAACTTTTTTGGGTCATGGGAGTTCCAAAAGTGAAGGGATTTTGAGTTGCTTTGTAAATGGCCTCAAACTAGGCCTAGTTGGCAGACTGAAATAGCCAATTTTGAGTGATATTTTACAAAACAAGTGTAGTTGGTTTTGGAGTATATTTTAGAGTGAGGAAAAGGGTATTTTAATCACCCAATAGTTTAGGAAGTTCTGTGGAAAATTTTGGAGAAAACAACAAATTAGTGACTGGCAAGGGCTAGTTGGAAAAAGCCTAGAAGAGGTAAAATTGAGAAAGTGTAAGAGATGAGTTGCTGAGAGTGTGCAAGGAGTTGGAACATGTTAGATGAGATGTTTTGAGATGATCCAAGGTGTTGAGGCCATGATATGATACCAAGGATGAGTTTTGGTAGTTGCATAGGGTGTTCCAACCAAGCTACAAATGCATAGGATAGGACCTTGTAAGGTACTTGCAAATTATGGTTCTAATGCCGACAAAATAGAACTCCCACCAAACTTGGAAATTTACCTTATCTTTAATGTCAAGGACTAAGTTCAATATAAAGGGCCTACATTCATAGAAGGAGAAACAAAATCAAAGGTTGAAGAAGTCACTATCCCATTATAATCTCAGCCAAAAGCTGAAAAGGTTATGGATTCAAGAATCAAGAAGAACACTTATCATGGCACCTATATGGAGCATCTTATCAAATGGAAGGATCAACCAGAATCTGAAGTAACATGGATAGATGAGAGTGATTTTGGAAAGAAAGGTATTCCTACGAAATTCCTTTAGATTTATCCACCATGAGTTCTTTGTCACATAGTCAATTGGTGTGCATAGATCATAGGGAAGGGGATAGTTGGGAGATATCCTCTTGGGAATAGGGTCAAGAAGAAACCCTATAGGATTAGAAGAAGTCATTGGTTAGTTTGGGCATAGTGGCCTAAACTAGCAGGGTGGGTCTCCTTACATTACTGTTGGTTAGAGAATTCCAATTTTTATTTGTTCAAGGCTAAGAGACATATAAAAAACTACATTTTCAATTATGATATTAGATTAAGCTTGCTAATGCAAGATTCACAACCAGATTGGTTGTAGGAGGTTGTCACAAACCTTGGGTAACCAAATACTTGTGGGGATGAAAATGTTTCCCTTTTAATTCCATCCCCACCACATGTTGACCCCAAGGACGTCATCTAATGCTTTGCAAATGGTGGCAACCATGATGAAATAAATAGTTAACAATTTTTTGATACTCGGGCCCAAAATGACTATGATGGAGATGTTGATTTTATACGTTACATGCCACTAGACAGAAAACAACATAGTGGTTTACCCAGTAGATTCCTATAGCTACCAAAGAAAAGGATACAAAATTATAAGGAACAAGAGAGACTAAGAAGTTATTTGAGGCTAATGCAATTTACATGAAGGAGAAGATCAGGGATAGGAAAGATGGGAGAGAGGAAAAGATTGCAAGAAATGAGATCTTAGATGCTATAGAGAGGGGAAAATGAGTTGCGGAGATGGTTGCACTAAAGGAATAGAAGAGGAAAGAAAGAGAGGATAATCTAAATGTTTGAAAGAGATATAGACCAAATATTGGAGGTGCACCTTCAACAACTATAGAAATTATATTTACAACACTAGTGGAAGGAGATCTAATTGCACTAGCCCTAGAATCAATTAGTATGCCCAACATACCTCTTCTCCCATAGCATAAATCACATTCTGATATGTTCAATGCTCTAATCCCTAGATTAGGAAATATTCTTACTTAATAAGTGTAACCCCAAGCATTGTCACCATAGTTGGCAACAAATGGTGAGAGTCCCAATCAACTAGTGAAAGAAATGACTAAGTTGATGGAGCTGAATCCTACATTACACACATCTCCTAGTAGTGGACAGGAGGATGTTGGGATTGGGAGCATAGCACCTATTCCCTTTCCCAGTTTTATGGACAATTGATGGGAACTCAAGTAGATGGGAGAAATTCCAATTTTTTTGGAGCGATAAAGTTTTGTGATGTATTTAGAATATCTAAGATAGACTTATTTTTTATGTGAACTAAACCATTCTTACATTACTATTTAAATGTATTTGTATTGTTATAATAGTTTGATTGTTGGTCATGGTGTAAAATATGTAAAGTTTAGAAATATAAATAGTTCATCATAGAGATATTATATAATTAATTTATTTTAAATAATAGAAATAATCATAAAAAATAGATAGAAATAAAAAATAATAATTTTATACAAAATTTTTTAATTTATTTTAAATCATTAAATAATAGAAACATCGTAGAATTAATAATTCAGTATAATCATAACAAATAGACACTAAAAAATCCCAAATTCAAACATACGAAGGTCCAACTAGAATAATGACTTTAAATAACCAAATACCAAAGCCAAACAAAGGAAATGGGACTTTTACCTTAAATGAATAAATTACATGAAGAAGGGTGGCTGGCTATTTGGAAATCTACTTAATTTTCTTCTCTCCCTCCTATCATCCAAGAGAACATGCAATGAAAGAAAAATATCGTCACAATAAGAAAATATGAAAAATATTGTTCTAGCTTTAAAAAAATTGGAGACATCAAAACATAAAATCTAGATTCTAAACAAATCAAAACATAAAATCTATGATTTAAGCTAAATCTCATCACTTACGCATCATAACAATACGGTCCACCTTAGTCATGTGGACAGTCTTGGGGAAGAGGTTGCAACAATGTATTTGGATCCAGTTGATCACTCTTTCTCTCTCTCCCTCTCTTTGTATTCAATCTAATGAGCCAACTGGATCTGGTCGACATTTTAATGTCTCAAGTATTGCCTCGTGGTTTGACTTGCGAACTCTCCAAAGATTCTTATTATGTGGTTTTCCACCATATTTTATCAAGTGGACATTTGATGCGACAAAAAGATTTGAATAATGAAGAATCTTCATCTCTGTTTGCCAATCCTCGAATAACCACAAGTTAGGGTTCTTCATAAAATATCGTCTAAGCCATGTGCCGGTTACAACCACCGCACCGACATGGTACTCTAAACCTTCACCATCTATAACCGAGTGATCCAATTTTTGTTTGGCTTGAACACAACAACACAAATAATAATATGTCCCTTCTTCATTGTCTTCAGGTGCAATAACAACAAAAACATGGCCTGCAATGACAAATGTACAAAATGCAGTCATTAATTTAGAAAATACTTGCGTAAAAGTTATAAAATTACATATTGAAATTACAAAGATATATAAATATATATATTACCAGGTTGCACTAGATCAGACAAGTGGTCAAAGTCAATAGATAATTCCATCTGTACCATTTCCAGTGCTTGTGGGGGATGATAGGTGTCAATTGGGTCCAAAACTCGTATATCCCATTTGTCGACCCATTCAGTCGACTCACAGTCAACCCAATTTTCCTCTACACATGATGAACAATAGCATGCGATTTTTTGTGTGTGGATACTCCATGAACCTGCATCAGAGCTTCTAAAAGAGTGCAACTCACTGGATCCTATTAGTGTGCAACAATCCTGATATGGTGCAATGTTAGTATTATCTATCAACCAAAAAAATCTACGAACCGTAGACTCACCTTCCTTACCTGGACCCATTGTAGTGTTACACCACTGGACGATGGATTTTGCATCTGTCAATATTGCTCCATCTTTGTAAGTTTTAGTTCTTCACGAGCTAAGGCTCTTTTGATGCATGCACCTGCACCATCGTGCTCTCCCTTTCCATGACTAGCCTCTGTGAAATTCCACATGTATTGAATTCTACACAACTTGTGCATCCTGCTCAACCAATAGAACATCCGTGGATTCTTGAATTGAGATGCACAATTGTCTGATCAAATAATGTGCTGATGATATGTGATGCCCCTGTTAGCCAAATTTCCATAAAATAGTTGAAAACAACCATTTACGAACTCCGTAGAATGTGATTGATCATCATTGATGTAAAAATGGTACTCCCTCAAAATCTTCCTATCATCCTCTGTACTTGTAGGTGAATGCATGAATGTTATGTGAACAAATATGGAAACCTGTTGAGAAGTATAATACTTTGCTTGCACCTCATTTTGTGGTTGTAGTGTGTAGTTCTCTATGAAATCTACAACTGAAACAATGGTATCCAGTGGAAATGCATCCTTGCACAACTTGAATTGCAAATCTAGCCATCGAGCTCTATGGGTATGCCTTGCATACTCGTAAATAATTTTTTCACGAAAAATCTTCATGAACTCATACACTGAAATCTTTTCAATGACTAAATCACATCTTTTACCATGTTTCTCATCTTTTAGAGCATATGTCACTTGTAGAACCAGAATCAGTATGCAAAGAACATTAACAAATAAAGTAAACATTCACAAACCAAAAACTAAATTCACATATATGCTTAGACAAAGAAAGAGAACAAGAAGTGCAAACCTCACAAGAGAAAACACTCCATGATTTCTTGATTCTGTAGATGTGTCCTTTTTCTGTGGATGTATGCTCAAGATGCTCAAAAGCTTCTTCAATGGAGATGGGTAATGGCAAATTGGTAGCTTTGTGAGCTCTCAATTTGGCATTATAAGGGTAATATTGATGGCTTTGATTCTCAAAATAGCATGGTAACTTTAGCTCAAAGATTGTTGATGAAATGGCTTGGGATGGGATTCAATTTATAGGCTAAGGGGTAGAGGGATGGAGGGCTTAGATGCAAGGATGGATGAAGGCTTAAGGAGGGCTAAGATGCACTCACAGGGGAGCACATGGATTTTGCTTGTTTAGCACCAATGGGAAGGTGACACTTGTCACAAGGAGGATTAGTGTGAGAGGGTAGGGTAAAGGGTTGGTTAAAGTCATGATGAGTGGGGTTGAGTATGTAAGAGGGATATAAGAGGAATGAGTGTGGAAGAGGGAAGAGTGTGGAAGATGGGTGTAAGAGTCATCAGTGGGCTTGTAAGAGTCTTTATGTTTTGTAAGAGCACTCATGACTTAGTGGTTGGGTTTTTTGAGGGGAGACTTTGGTTTGGATTAGGAAAGTCTTAAACTTGTTTAAGGAATGTGACAACATTAGGGGGTGGATTAGGCTTGGGTTTAGGATTATATTAGAGATGTTAGAGATGTGCAAGTGGATGGCATTAATGAGGGTGAGTGAGTTAGTGGCTAAGCTTGGTTAGTATGGGTGGATGGGGTGGATTAGGCTAAATGGAGGATTAGAGATAGGTTAGGGGTTTTTGAATTTGAGGATTTCATTTATCAAATAGATTTATTTAATAAATGGGGATTTTTGGAATTAGATAGGAGAAAAGGATTTAATTGATAAATAATAGATTATTTGATTTATCAAGTAGGACTATAGATGATTAATTAAATTAATCAACTAGGGGATGACAAAGGATTAATTAAATAGAAATTTAATTAATAATGCCTTTTTAGATAACTAAATAGGATTACTAAAATAGTGTAATCAAATTTAGGTGTCTACATTTTGCCCCTCTTTGACATAGTGTTAAGACAACACTATTTCAAAGAAGTTTGAATGAAGACGACATGAGGAAGATGTTTTAGCAACAAGCTTGCCCCAGTCTCGGATAAGAAGAGGAGAGACTAGACTTAGATGATGCCCCCTCAAGAAGGCGACGGGGAGAGAAATGAGGCTCGACGACTTCTTGAAAAGTACAAGAAATTGAGGCGAGCTGAGACGCAGGTTGGCGAAGAGAAGGGGCTGAATTAGCTCAAACTCTCACTACGGGAGAATGATAAAGGGAAATCAGAGGCACAATAGTAAAGCAAGCTTAAGACTTTCTAGGATTGGGGGGGGGGGGATGGAGGAGCGGAGCGCTATAAAAGGAATCCATGGTAGGGAGATGGATGATAGAATGATAAAGCTGATGCAACAAGATTTCAAAGAGTCAGATTGGCAAAAGATGGGTTTCGGGGATCCTTAGGACTAGGATTGTGGATCTCGAAAGATGAGGCTTGGTGGATTGATTTGATTGGTGGATCCCTAAAGCTAGGCGTGAGGAGTGATTCAAAGAGATACTGATGCATAAGCTAGGGTAGGAGCGACAGATGTAGGATATGGAAGGGAATCCATTGAAGCTTTTTGAGCGGGGGGATACTTCAAAGAGAAGTACCACCATGTAGTTGAGCACTAGATTTTCTATAAGACTATTGGTTAATTGCCAGGGTTACCAAGAACATCAAGGCCTTTTTACCAACTGTCTAGAGGACTGATGAACTGACTCAAAACAAACACACAAGGATTGCCCCAGTATCACACATGAATCCTAGAGGAAGCAGCGTGGAAACGACACTAGGTAACCCACAAGCAGAAAAAGAAACAGAGCAAAAGACCTGATCAAGACCTTACGCTCTAATTGCCCCATTCACAGCATACCATGATATGGAAGATCATGGCAACCTTGAGGAGGGAACAAGGAGATTGCTTGGAAAAGATATTTCAAGACCCAAAAGGGAAGATCCCAAATCAAAAGAAAGTGAAAATCCAAAAGAGAACTGTTTGCCAACGAAATGGGTAGGACGAGGTACTAACGGACCAAGATTAGACATGAGGAAAGCTATATCCTGCAAGGACCTATCGGAGAGCACCTAAGCTGATGGATCGGGATGAGTGATGCGTCTGGCAAGATGAACTAAGAAGGATAACACTTTGGTGATAGGAGATCTAGCTAAAGGATGCATTGGAATATCTAACCAAGGTGTGCGATGTGTGCAAGATGTTGACCAAGGATGAACTAACACGAAAGCCGGATAGATACAATGATACTAAGCTAAAGAGGATGTACAAGCTGACAGACCAAGATATGTTACAAATGTACAAGTTTGTTCATGTTTTGGTTTTTTGTGAGATGGAAATGTTTGTGAAGGATGGGGTGTCTATAATAGTTGATAGGTGGATAGGTAGATGGTTTGTGAAAAGTTTAAGGAAAATGGGATTCTGTGTGTGCATGTGATAGGATACAAGCTAGGATACAAGATCATTTACAATATGGAATATGGTACAAGCTTTGGAAAAGATTCGAATATATACAAGGTATGGTACAAGATTTACAAGGTATAATACAAGCTTTGGTACAAGATTTACAAGTTGTACAGGAGGTATTGACAAGCTCCATCAGATTTTGGATATTTGATTGGAACACCAAGGGAACAAGCAGGTGTTTTATGGGATGGTAGGTGGATGGATGAGAGATAGGATAGTGATAGATAATGGATTAGTCTTTAGCACACAAGGTGCCTGAATTACCAGGTTTTCACCAAGGTACCTATCCAAGGCGCTTGAATTGCCAAGTTTTCACCATTGGACGATTATTTCTCTTTACTATTTTTTTTTTTGTATTTTTTCAAAAGCTGGGTATACCAAGGATCTTCAAGCATAGAACTTCTTAAGATGAATGATGTTAGTGGGATCATTCAAGAGTTCTCCTTCTGGTGTAGATAATTGATAGGCTCCAGAGCCAAAGGAGGCAGTAACCACATAGGGACCAAGCCATGTAGGTTCAAACTTGCCTTTCTTTTCTCGATCTGCTTGGACTTTCATATTTTCTTTGAGGACCATGTCACCTGGCTGAAAGTTTCGTGGGAGCACCTTCTTGTTGAAATTCCTTTTGAGATGAGTTTCATAGACTGTGAGATGGTCATAGGCTTTTTGTCTCTTCTTGTCTAAGAGATCTATCTGGGTGAGTCGAGCTACTCTGTATTCTTCATCTGAGATTTGCCCTCGCAAAGATATGCGTAGTGAGGGAAGTTCAACTTCTATAGGTAATACTACTTCGGCACCATAGACTAGGGAGTATGGAGTTGTGCCTGTGGATGTACGGAAGGAAGTTCGATAGGCCCATAGAGCCGGATTTATTTGAAGGTGCCAATCATGGCCGAAATCATTGGCAACTTTCTTTAGGATTTTGAGGAGGGTTTTATTAGTTGCCTCTACCTGGCCGTTACCTTGTGGGAAATATGGGCTAGAAAAGAGGTGATGGATGCAGAGGGAAGTGTATAATTCTTCCATGTTGAGATTTTAAAAGTTACCTCCGTGGTCAGTGAAGATGGTGGATGGGATGCCGAAGCGGCAAACAATGTGGTACAAGATGAACTTGGAGACTTGAACTCTTGTAGCTGAGACTAGGGGGACTACTTCCACCCACTTAGTGAAATAGTCTATAGCTGTTATTATCCATTTATGTCCATCAGATGAGAGAGGGGTGATACTTCCAACTAGATCAAGGCCCCAACAAGCGAAAGGCCAAGGTGGTGCAATAGGCTGTAGATCCTGTGCTGGAGCATGCACAAGATTTGCATGCTGCTAACATGGGAGACACTTTCTGACAAAGTCACAAGAGTCTTCTTCAATGGTAGGCCAATAGTAGCCTGCTCTAAGGATTTTTCGTGCTAGGACAATACCACTCATGTGGGCACCACAAAGTCCGGAATGTACTTCTTTTAATGCCATCGCGGCCTCATTTTCATCTAAACATCGAGAGAGAGTATCGTGATAACCTCGACGATATAGGGTATTGGCTATGATAACATAGCGGGATGATTTTCGGATGAGGTTCTGGCGTTGGGTACGTGTGAGGTGAGGGGATATGATACCATTGTTAAGGTAAGCATGAATTTCATGGTACCAAGGGGATTGGGGACCAACCAAGATACAAACACGGTTTGAATCCTCCTTCGCATAGGCAGGTGTGAGGAGCTGCTCAACTAAAAACTCATTCTGCGTAGCTTCTTGGGGAATTTCCAAGAGCGAGCTGATAGTGGCCATGGCATCTGCTGCCTTGTTCTACATTCAAGGCACTTGTGTAAACTGAAGCTTTGTAAAATGCTGGGTCAGTTGATCAACTAGCTCTTTGTAGGGTAATAGCTTTTCATCTTTGGTTTGATATTCATTTAAGAGTTGTTTGATGATGAGTTGGGAATCACCAAAGACTTGTAACTCAGTGATATTCCATTCTGCAGCTATCTTTAATCTTGCTACAAGAGCTTCATATTCTGCTATATTGTTGGTGCTAGGGAATTGTAGCTTGAAGGCTTTTGGAATGTAATCTCCTTGAGGTGTAACTAATAATATTCCTGCCCCTGATCCATGAGAGGTGTATGAGCCATCAAAATAAAGCTTCCATGGGGGCTGTTCTTCAATTAGGCAGATATGCTCATCTGGAAATTCTGTGAGCAAAGGATATGCATCTACCAGAGGTGCATCAGCTAGGTGATCTGCTATAGCTTGCTCTTTGATTGCCTTTCTGTCCACATACTGGATGTCAAACTCACTTAGTAGCATAACCCATTTGGCCAAACGGCCTGTAAGTGCTGTTCTTGAGAGCATATACTTGAGAGGGTCAATCTTGGAGACTAGTTGGATGGTATGACTTAGCATGTAGTGGCAAAGCTTTTGAGTTGAGAAAAAAACTGCCAAACAAGCTTTTTCCATAGGAGTGTAATTGAGTTCATAACCAACTAGGGTTCTACTGATATAGTAGATGGCTCTCTCTCTTCTATAATCATCATGTTGTGCTAGAAGTGCCCCTAGAGCAGTAGGTGTTGCTGATATATACAAGATCAAGGGATGACCAGGAACTGGTGGAACCAAGATAGGGGGATTGGTGAGATACTGCTTGAGCTAATCAAAGCTGCGCTGACATAAAAGATCCCACTTGAAGTTCTCATTCTTCTTTAGCAAGTGTGAAAATGGTGTACACTTATCTACAAGTTGGGAGATGAAATGCCGGATAGATTGAAGTTTTCCCTGAAGAGAGCGAAGCTGTCGCAGTGTCTGGGGAGGAGGCATGTCTAAGATAGCCTTGACCTTTTTGGGGTCGATCTCTATACCCCGTTTAGAAACTATGAAGCCTAGAAGCTTGCCAGATGTGACCCCAAAGACACACTTCTTGGGATTTAGCATGAGATAATATTGGGCCAACCTATCAAAGACTTTTTCCAGGTCAGCAAGATGATCCATGAAGGTGTGAGATTTGACCAGGATATCATCCACATAATCTTCCAAAATGCTATGGATAAGATCATGGAAAATGGCTATCATAGCTCTTTGATAGGTAGCCCCAGCATTCTTTAGGCCAAAAGGCATCATGGTGTAGCAAAAGGTTCCCCAGGGGGTAGTGAATGCTGTCTTATGCTGATCCTCTTCTGTAATCTTGATCTGATTATACCCAGAAAATCCATCCATAAGGGACAGGATTTCATGTCCAGCTGTAAGATCTACAATCATATCTATGTTGGGCAAGGGAAAATCATCCTTTGGACAAGCTTTGTTAAGATCTCTAAAATCAGTACAAATTCTGATGTCACCAGAAGGCTTAGTGACAGGGACCATGTTGGAGATCCATTCTAAGTAGTCGATAGGTCGGATAACCTTAGCAGCTAACATTCTTTCTAGTTCAGCTTTGACTAGTAATGCCACCTTGGGGTGCATTTTCCTAAGCTTTTGTCTGACGGGCTTGATCTTTGGATCGACTGCAAGATGATGAACTACAAGCTTTGGATTGAGTCCTAGCATGTCTTGATATGACCATGCAAATCGGCCAATGTTCTCTCATAAAACCTCAAAGAGGAGATCAGCTTGGTCTTGTGATAGGGATGCAGCAATGTGAACAATTCTAGGGATCTCTAAAGAACCAATGTTGACTTCTCTAGTATCCTCTATTAGAATAGAAGACACCTCTAGTCAATTATCTTGAGGAGGCAATACTAAATCCTCATGTTCTGCTTGTGGCTCTGGATTTTCTTGCTGAGGGGTTCTCTTCGCTGCCTTAGCTAGTCCCAGATTTACCTTAGTTCCAGTTTTGGGTGTATCAAAACTAGGTTGGGGATTTTCTCCAAAATACCCCTTGGGATCTAGCTTGTAGATGTAGGTAGAACCTGACTTTGTCTTCTTATGAGGAGTTTTAGCTCCCATGAATCTTAGAAGCACTTCCTCTGATGCGAACTCATCAATATGTATGACACTTGGTTGGTCCCAATCTATGAGTTGTGGATGAGCAAGTGGTAGGTCAATGAGATGGATGGATAGTTCTTGGAGAAGAGAGTCTCCTAGGAAGATTTGGTCTAGGATATCATCGTAGGCTCTCTTTTCAACTTCCTCAGGAATGTCTTCGATTTCGACAAGGTCGCGGTGGATGTTTGAAAAAGCGTGACCATTATCATTGGTGCACCCAGTTGTGGGTATGCCAAAGCCAAGACCTGACTTTATTTCCCAATCATGTGCTTCGATGGGACATTGCATGCCCCTTTCTTCTAGTCCTAGTCCACCTCCTTGATAGTTCCATTTTTCAGTGACGAGCTTATGTTGTTGGGGATACTTCTGGCTGAAGTGATCAAGGCGTGCTTGATTTCTCGGAGGTGCATCCTTATGTAGCCAATTGTTGATATCTGGAGTGAGCTCCTCATGAAGAGGGGTTTTTGAGGATACAAAGGTGGTTGGGCCAAACTATTTGTATCGAGGAGGTGGAATCTCCTTAGCTTTGTGATATGTTGGCCATCCATGGGTATGTGGATCAAGTGGGATTGCTCCGACAGCAAATGCATCTGATAGACTATATTCTCCACATCCTTTGTTGTTGATCTTTACAGTAGATAGGGTGGAGGCAAGGATGGTTTCTGCATCATTACAAGTGTGGGATGAGCTGGCGATGGCTGTGCCGATGTCTATTCTAGGGCAATGGTTTGTGTATGAAGCTTCAACCGCATTGCAGTAAGAAAAGGGTTTTGGATCAGCATGGATGGTTACCTCAGTGCCTTGATGCAGAAATTTGATGCACTGATGGTAGGTGGATGGAACGGCCTTCATAGAATGAATCCATGGGCGACCGAGGAGGATGTTAAATGGTAGGTTTAGATCAACAACATGGCAAACTATCTCTTGAATGACTGGCCCAACCTTGATTGGTAGCAAAATAGTCCCTTCTGTGGTCCTTTCCAAGTTGTCATAAGCTTTGATGGTGATAACCTCACTGATCATATCTGCCTCAGTATACCCAACTTGTTTTATGAATTTTAGGGTGCAAATGTTCAAGGCTGATCCATTATCTATCATTACTCTTTTCACGGCAAAATTGGATACCATGATGGCTATGCGAAGCGGAAGGGTGTGATCTGGCTCAACCGCGGGTATGTCGGTGGGTTTGAAAGATAGGGCACATGAGGATGAAAGGTGTCCAACAAGATTATGAAAATCAGTAGCATTGATATCAGAAGGGACACGGGATTCTATGAGAGCACTGTCAAGGATGTCTTTGTACACAGGACTAGTGCGGAGAAGGTCTAAAATGGATATTTGGGCTGGCATGTTCCCAAGGTGTTCCAAGATATTGTATCGGCTTTTTGATGGAGCTGATGGTTTTGATGAAACTGGTGGGCCTGCGATGTTAAATTGCGCTCTTTGAGTGGTGATCGCACACTCATTGTCTGGTCCTCAAATATTGATAACATTGACAGAAGGCTCTTTCTCAGATATACAACCTATAAGGCTACCATAGTCTATATAGGATGAAGTGTGGTCATTGTTCTTCCCATGCTGTTGGTTTGGCTGGCGGTTGTTGGTGTTGTTTTGGATAGGTGCTTTTCCAAGATTTTGGTTGTTGTGTGGAGGAAAAGCATTTTGATAAATCTGTAAGCCTACATTGGGAGAGGTTTGGGCACCAACAGTGATTTCCTTCCGATCAATGAGGTCTTGCACATAGTCTTTCAGTTTCATGCATCTGAGGGTGGTGTGACCGTTTACCCTATGGAACTTGCAATACTCATTGTCCTTGTACCATGCAGCTTTGGATTGGCTTCGATCAATTTTCTGGGTAGGAGGAAATTTGATGAGTTTTTCCTTAGCCAATTTCTCAAAAATAACATCCAATGGCTCACCAAGGGGTGTATAGTTTCTAGGTGCAAGTTGGAATCTGGGCTTTTGCCCTGCAGCTACATTGATGGCATTAGCTTGATTGTTAGACCCTTGAAAGTTGGGTCTTGTATTGTGGTTTTGATAGCTTTGGTAATTTCATTTTTGGTAATTGGTAGCTTGTTGGTTGTTTGTTTGATATGGTGGGTTAGACTAGTTTTGAGAAGGACCAACGATATTCACATGTCTGGTGTCAGTAACCCCATCTGTTGCAACATGCTTGTTTTTGTTCCAATACCTAGACTTGTCATTGGAATGTGATTGATTTTGGTTGGCCTCTTTGTAAATCTTTACCACACCATCTTTGATGAGTCCTTGCTCAAGGATCATTCCTTTCTCTTTGATATCCTTATAGGTCTGCAAACAGTTCATGGTCATGTGGTGAGCCAAGCTGGGATGTGCATTATCAATAAACATTTTCACCACATGGCGTTCTGGCAAGGTGCAGGATATGCGGGTGGTAAGGGTTTGCCATCTTTGCAGGTATTCGGCAAGGATATCTCCACCTTTTTTCTTGGTGTGGACAAGATCAACTATTGATAGCTCTGTTTCAACAAGATGGGCATATTGGGCTACAAATGCCTCAGATAATTCAGCAAAGTTTTTAATTATGCCATAGGGGATTCTATAAAACCATTCAAAAGCTGGTCCAGCCAAGCTTTTGGGAAAAAGGCGCAAGAGGAAGACATCATTGTATGCCACCTCTTGGCAATGCATGTAAAATTCTTTGATATGTGTGACAGGGTCTCCTTTTCCTCTGAATTTTTCAAATTTAGGTACCTCAAAGTGTTTGGGAAATGGTGTCATGGTAATGGCTCTGTCAAATGGATAAGGACACACATTCTCAAACTTGAATGTCTTTGGATCATTCCCTTCTTGGATGGCTTTCAGAGCTATCTTCATTTGCTCCCACTTTGAATTGATAGGTGATGGTTGGGGTGCCCCCAATGTAGGAGTGCCTTGAGGTAGGTATGTGCTGGATGGGACCATTGAATATGGATGGTTATGAGGGATTTGCTAATAGGGATTGTACATTGTTTGGGCAGCTGCATAGTGGATGACGGGTTGTTGAGGGGGAGGTGGCACATATTGCTGCATGTGCTGCGAGGCTTGCTGTTGATATGGGATTTGAGGTTGGGATTGAGGAACATAAGCTGGCTGTGGGGTAAATGGATTGCTTTGTGGAGGTAAGGTATAAGATGGTTGTGAGGCTTGGGGAAAGGATCGGAGGGCTTGTGGGGTTTGACCAATATATGTGGGTTGTGCCCCCATTTGGGATGGCATCTGCAAATAATTGGTGGTTGGCTAGGGTGGTGGATTACCTCCTAGAAGTGGCATTGAAAAGTAGTTGGTAATTGGAGGTAATGGATTAGTTGGTGGTGGAGGTGGTGGGAATTAAAAGCTTGGGAATGGAATTGATGGGGTTTGATAGCTTTGTGGCTGGATTTGGAAGCTTGGTAGAGTGGTGGTGGGAGCTAGGGTCACTTGGGAGCTTGGTAGAAGATTGGCAGTAGCTTGTGGGTTTTGATAGCTTTGTGGAGTGAAGGTAGTAGCTTGTGGATTTGTGGCTAGTGGTATTGAGCTCCCAAGACCTAATGGAAATGATGGGATTGTGCTTTGGGCTATGGTGAACAAGCTGGGGGTGATGAAAGGTTGATTACTTGGCCCCATGGGTGGCATCCCTGTTGTATATTGCTGAGGTTGGCCAAAGATGCTAGCACTAATTTGGGAGATGGGTGGATTTGGAAGGCTAGGTGTGGGAGCAGCAGCAATAGTGAAGGGGGTGAACGGTGAGATGTTTTGGGTAAAGGGGGTTTGGAGTGGAGAGGTATGAACCAAGGATGGAGTGGTGGTGGCTGGGTTGGCTTGCAGCATGGAGATTTCAACTTGGGTGGATGATGGTATGTTTGGGTCTGTTGGGTCATATGGATTGGCTGGAGACTCTTCTTTTGGAATATATTGAGGATAATTTGGATCATAAGAGCCTATGGGTGGTGGTAGCTGCCCAAACAATGGGTGAGATGGATCTGATAATGGAGGGGGTCTTCCAAAGTCAAAGGTTCCTACATTGTCCCTTCGAAAATTAGCCATGATTGTCTCTTTGTTTTTGTCTATAATGGCGTTTACCAATACTGCATTTCCTGGTTGGTTCATGAAAGCTTCAATGTCAGTAGGTGATGGCATAGCTGGCTCTGGGCTGAAGGATGGCTGAGTGGTCAAGGGGGGTGAGGCTGTTCGATCTAAATGATAGGGCTCCATTGCTTCTTTCTTCTTGGCTAAGCGAGTGACGGGTGGCATGAAAAATGCTCCTAGGGATGAGATGCAATAATGCTGATGGATGCAAAAAGGGGGAAGGCTTTTCTATGCAAATGATTTCCTAGGTTGAGGCAAAGCTATATGAAAAAACCTAAGGAGGATTGGGTTGGGGATTCTAACTTCAAAGATATGTTGTCAAAGCACAAAAGGTCTGCTTTCCTATGTGCAAGCTTGGTGGTGATTGTGTCAACTTAAGGATAGACTTATGATCCTTTAGGAAGAACACGAGATTGACCACTTGTGAATCCCAACCTTTAGCTCAAGGTGATGAGGGATAACAAGTGACAAAGCTAGATTACCCTAGACAAAGCTATGTCAAAGGGATAACCTTGGTGAGATTGGTGGATTTGGAAGATTTTAGGAATGGCAAACTTTTAGCAAGGTGACAACAATTTTTAAAGCTTAGATATGCATAATTTCGACTACTGGCTAGATGGTATGATTCTAAATGATATGGATGAGCTAATAATGCTTAAGGGGATAACCTAAGATGGCTGGCTTTTTTACAAAGATGACTCTAAAGTGAAGCTTATCCAAGAAGATGTGGAGAAACAAGGGTGTCTAATCATAGAAATCATGCCTAGTTGGTAAGGCATAAGCAGGATTAACTCCTGGATGTTGGCTAAATTTGATGGTGCGATCTAACCAGGCCTCTTGAAGTGCTTCATCGGTAGCTTTGTCCTCTGCTTTGTGGAGTTTGGAAATTCGTGGGCTTGGTGTTATTTCTTTTCTCTTGGCTGAAAGTTCTTGGTATGCAAGAGATGGCTTGAGTTTGACCTTGTGAAACTTCTGTTTGGGTTTGGGTTGTTCCGACATAAATTCCTGAATTTGCTTGGCTTTGGAAAAAATCTCAGTTGTTTTGCTTCAACTTGTTCAACTTCCAAAATAGGCAGTGACTACGCTAAGTGTGCCCTAAGCTAGGATTGACCAAGTTTGGCAAACATTCATTCAACAAGTAAAATAAAAACAAGCAATAGATAGGAACACCCAGATAGAAGTTTGTGGTTCTCAGAATGTGATACTTGTGCCAAGGAGTGTGTATGTTCTACAAATTTTTTGATCAGTCACTCCAAACACATTAACATCCTAGATGGTTTTCTGCAAGGCTGACAATTGGTTTAGCTAGGGAGTCCTCGATATACGCAAGGTACGTGAGTCCCAAATCCGTAGATGAGACCAAAAGGATGTCACACAGCCGAGAGGAGCGGTAACCCACTTCTCCTCTTTCACTTCTCAAGGGTATAAAGTTCCTTGAGGCTTAGCCCGAATGACAAAATCTTGATCCCAAGAGAGGTGTCTTTCGATTCACCTTTCGATTCTTATACTCCGCCGGAGCGCTGGAGTTGAGGTCGTCCAAGGGGTGATGAAATCCCCAAGCAGGTCTCCTAAAAAGAAACAAGGTTTTGGATCCTAATCTTATGCACCCAAGATGGCCTCAAAAGACGACAAGGGGAGAGAAGACTCGGATGACCTTGGGCTAAAAAACACGCTTTTTCTTTTACCAACAGACTCTTATGTGTGCTAATCTAGACTTTGCAAGCACTCATGTTTAAGAGACAATGTTCAATTCCAACTTGAAGCACCAACAAAAGTAAATCGATCGAAGAATGAAAACAATAAGAAGAGTTAGGGTCAAAAAAAGCAAACTCGCGCGCCCGGAGGCCCTCCACGTCAAGTATCGATTAATTTTCTTTAAGGCATTCAAGATTGAGTGTGAGTTTATTTTAAGCCCAAAACAAAAGTGCGTGAGATTCGATTTCAAGCACGCACCCAGAGGCTCTCCACGTAAGTTGTTGTTCAATTTTAGTGCCCAAACTTGAAGTGTGATCGATTTAATCTAGAGTTTTGGCCATTTAAGAATTTTGATAAAGTTAAAGCAAACGTTCAAAGACCAAGTGAGTGAGTTAGATTGTGGAACATTTAACACCTTTTTCAAGTAGACCCATCCCCATAAATGGCGCTAAGATTGCAACCAATGGTTAATATTTGATGGGTGATTAGAAAAGAGGTGAGTCCAAGGAACTACTCAAATTGATTTTTGTAAATTTGTATTTTAACTTAACAAAGTTTCTTAAATGTCCAAAAATCAAACTTTACCTAGATTGCATGTGAAAAAGAGATTTGTTTTGTTCAATTTTAGAAGCTCCAAATGAAGTTTTTGATATTGTAATGGTTAATTGATCCTTGGCATTTAAGATTGGATTTTTTGTTTTAAGCATGCATTCCAAAGAAAGTTGATTCTAATCCATGACATTCAAGAGTGTGTTTTGAGCAACATTCATTCAATGAAAAATGTGTTTAACCATTCAAGTTCATTCTTTTTTTAGCAACATGCATTCAAAGACAAATGGTTAAACATTCAAGTTCATTTTTTAGCAACATGAAAACCTGCAAGAAACATGGTTAGTGGTTCCATATGTGCTCCAACCTGCAATGAGACAAAAAAAAAAAAAAGCAATTTAGTTAGTTAGCCAAAATCTTCAAAAATGAGAGCTTAACTATGGAAAAAAATTTTTTAACTTTTTTTGTTGTTTTTTCTACGCGTAAAAATGCTTAAAATGGTCTAAATCCTACGAATGCAGAGAACATAGTCTGTCAAAATACGAAGATGCTAAAATATAGAGATGCCAAAATACGAAGAGGACAAAATAGATTTGTAGCATAGAACACAGGTGACAAGCAGAGACGCCGATTTGCGTAGATGAGGATTTTCGCAGACGACGATTTTCGCAGACGCGGATTTTCATAGATTTCAATTTTCGCAGACGCGGATTTTTGCAGACGTCAATTTTCGCAGACGCGGATTTTTGCAGATGTCAATTTGCACAAACGCGGATTTTTGCAGACGTCAATTTTCGTAGACAGAATAGGTTGCAGATGCCAAAACTGCGCCAAAAAAGCTGAAAAATGCAAATTTTTTTTTTTAGATGGTATTTCTTCTTCCTAAGTGCATTCTTTAACTTGCAAAAACAAGCAAAACACCCTCACAACACACTCAAACAAACAACAAACATTAGATGGTTAGAAAAATGACATATAGATCAAAATAGATGATTAAATGACCCATAGTGGGCTCCCACCGGGCGTGCCAAAATGTAGAACTAGAATCAGTATGCAAAGAACATTAACAAATAAAGTAAACATTCACAAACCAAAAACTAAATTCACATATATGCTTAGACAAAGAAAGAGAACAAGAAGTGCAAACCTCACAAGAGAAAACACTCCATGATTTCTTGATTCTATAGATGTGTCCTTTTGCTGTGGATGTATGCTCAAGATGCTCAAAAGCTGCTTCAATGGAGATGGGTAATGGAAAATTGGTAGCTTTGTGAGCTCTCAATTTGGCATTATAAGGGTAATATTGATGGCTTTGGTTCTCAAAATAGCATGGTAACTTTAGCTCAAAGATTGTTAATGAAATGGCTTGGGATGGGATTCAATTTATAGGCTAAGGGGTAGAGGGATGGAGGGCTTAGATGCAAGGATGGATGAAGGCTTAAGGAGGGCTAAGATGCACTCAAAGGGGAGCACATGAATTGTGCTTGTTTAGCACCAATGGGAAGGTGACACTTGTCACAAGGAGGATGAGTGTGAGAGGGTAGGGTAAAGGGTTGGTTAAAGTCATGATGAGTGGGGTTGAGTATGTAAGAGGAATGAGTGTGGAAGAGGGAATAGTGTGGAAGATGGGTGTAAGAGTCATGAGTGGGCTTGTAAGAGTCTTTATGTTTTGTAAGAGCACTCATGACTTAGTGGTTGGGTTTTTTGAGGGGAGACTTTGGTTTGGATTAGGAAAGTCTTAAACTTGTTTAAGGAATGTGACAACATTAGGGGGTGGATTAGGCTTGGGTTTAGGATTAGATTAGAGATGTTAGAGATGTGCAAGTGGATGGCATTAATGAGGGTGAGTGAGTTAGTGGCTAAGCTTGGTTAGTATGGGTGGATGGGGTGGATTAGGCTAAATGGAGGATTAGAGATAGGTTAGGGGTTTTTGAATTTGAGGATTTCATTTATCAAATAGATTTATTTAATAAATGGGGATTTTTGGAATAAGATAGGAGAAAAGGATTTAATTGATAAATAATAGATTATTTGATTTATCAATTAGGACTATAGATGATTAATTAAATTAATCAACTAGGGGATGACAAAGGATTAATTAAATAGAAATTTAATTAATAATGCCTTTTTAGATAACTAAATAGGATTACTAAAATAGTGTAATCAAATTTAGGTGTCTACATCACTATCTTAAATTTTCCATAATCTACTATTTCATTTCCAATTGCATGTGTACTATCCATATGTTGACAAGTTGATAAAAGTTGCAAAGAACTACAAAATAAGCACGTACCATCCAAGCATGATGTCTTGTAAAATTGTTGGCCATCCCTTATTTCACATAAAATGTTGGATATGAATTCCCTTGAAGATCTTGGTGGCTCATTTATGTCACAATCCTGCAAAACAAACTGAGAATGCAAAATTACGCATATATGCCTAAAAACATCAAAATGGTTAGAAAATTCAATATGTATCCTACAACAACAAGTTGTGCATGTGTGATTTATCTTCACATAAAAAAGATTAACCATCTCAAAAAAATTTTGACTTATTCGAATTTGAGGATACATACCAATAAATTTTGCGAAAAATTGTGTCTGAGTTGTGTCCAAAAAATGTTTCACATGTGGCTCGCGATTTTGGCTACCAATCCTCCTTCTTACAACATCTCTTTGATTAGGGGAAACACGTGTGTTATTTTTCCAAAAATATTCGATCAATGATTTCAAGGCTTCACTAATTTCTTTATCCTTTTGTGGTAGTCTACCGCTAAATGTCATAACTCATTTTTTGTTGGATCTTCCAATCTCTCACGCCTTAGCATGGCTCTCCTTAGATTACCTCTACCAATTTTTAATGTTTTGCTTGTCTTTCTCATGAGTCGAGCTTTCTTCATTTGGCTACTTACTATTGTCGATGTAAGTACTCGTCTTGCGATATTACTATCTTTGGTGCATGATTTAGAACCCACTTTGTCATAAGCATTCATTAGATTCTTTACAATATTTTTTTCATTTGAATCATCCATCGTTCTTAGCCCAAGTATCTTCATGATAGGCCTAAATTTTAAATTCCTCATCATTTCAAAAAATAATTGGCATTGACCTGTAATATTTAATTCATCAAAAAATAATCTCCACATACGATTAACTTTTCTTTGACAAGTACGCTTGCTAATCTTGTCAGGCATTGATTTCAAAATGTTACTATCAATATCAATCAAATATTTTGGTCTTCTAAAATGAATTCTAGAAGGTGTTATAATCTCTTTAAATCTCTCAACATTTTGAACATCAACATAAGGTTGAGTGTATTGCATACCTTGAACCAAAGATGATGTGCCTTGTCAATAAGATGCAAAAGATGGAATAGCACCTACTTGATGTGTTGATGTTGTGCCTTCAACATGACTTGATGGAGTGTGTATATCGTTAGATCTACAAATTGGTGTCTCTTCAACATGAGAGGATGATATGACTTCAACATTGTAAGATGGTGTAGCGGATGATATGACTCCAACATTAGAAGATGGTGTAGCTTCACAATTCAATTGTCTTCTTGAGCGTAACAGTCTCATTCATTCTCTTTGTCTTTCCAATTCTTCCTCTTTGTTTCTTGGTACCGATGGTTCTTGATCCTCTTCAAAAATCAATTCTTCATTATTGCTTTACAATTTTCTTTGCTCACGTAGTAATTTCATTTTATCTCTTTTAATTGCCAAATCTCTCTCCATATCTTCATTTGTTTTATTTTTTCATTTCTTCCTTGGCATGATGATGATTTCTACATGTCAAATTATTCAAACATTTGAATTACTTAAAATGTGTAAATTACATATTATTCAAATACATATAAAAATTATAATTATTTGAATGAATACACAATATATATATAAAATGACTTGTCAAATTTCTAACCATTTCGAAATAACATTTCATTGAAACATACAAATTTCAATGAATTCACTATATATTAAACAACATGTCAAATTATAATCAAATTTTTATCTATATATCTACAAACAATATTTAAAATAGATTGCACTAACCTTTTCTATACAAGGAATATTCAAAAAGTCTTCAAATCATGTATCCAATGATTGAATTTGGTGTTTGCTAGCTTCCAAAAGTGTTTGCCACCTTGAAATAGTGTTGGTTAGCTTGAAATAGTGTTTGCCACCTTGAAAGAGTGTTTGCTGTGTTGAAACCCGCAATTTCTGTCAGGATAACAGAGTGCAGAAGAGAACATAAGCAGAGAATGAATGAAACGGGCCCCAAAGTTGCTTTTTGACTATTTTTAGGTGATTTCACATAGTGCGTACATGCTATAGCGCGTATGCACTATAGTGCATACACACTATATGAGAACACATCAATCTCCACCCTCCCTACTCTCTCTCTCTATCCCTACTCTCTCTCTTCCTACTGTCTCTCCCCTCTCCCATCCTTTACTCTTTCTCACTCTCCCTCTCCCATCGCCTACTCTCTCTATCTCTCTCACCCTCTCTCCTCTCCCATCCCCTACTCTTTAGATATCTCACACACACTCTCATCCTCCCTCTCCCACTTCTTACTCTCTCTCTCTCTGCCACCTCCTACTCTCTCTCACACTCTCTCCCATCCCCTACTCTCTCTTACACACACTCCCATCTGCCCCTCTCTCCCATCCACTACTCTCTCTCTCTCTTGGGCTACTCTCTCTCTCCCCTCTCCCATCCCCTAAGCTCTCTCTTTTGCAGATACACACTCCCATCCCCCTCTCTCTCCCCTCTCCCATCCCTTACTCTCTAGATCACTCACATGCACTCCCATCCCTCTCTCTCCTCCTCTCCCACTCCCTCTCCCACCACCTACTATCTCTCTCTCTCAAGTTCTCTCTCTCCCTCCCTACTCTCTCTCTCTCCCATCCCCTACTCTTACTCTCTCTCTCTCCAATCCCCAACTCTCTCTCACACTCTCTCCCATCCCCTACTTTCTCTAACACTCTCTCTCATCCTTTCACTCTGTCTCTCTCATCTCGTACTCTCTCTCTTTGCCACCTCCTACTCTCTCTCTCACTCTTTCCCATCCTTTCACTCTGTCTCTCCCATCTCGTACTCTCTCTTTGCCACCCCCTACTCTCTCTCACACTCTCACACTCTCTCTTATTCCCTTCTCTCTCTCTTTCATAGACACACACACACACACACACACACTCCCATCCCCCCTCTCTCTTCTCTCCCATCCCCTACTCTCTAGATTTGTCACACACACTCCCATCCCTCTCTCTCCTCCTCTCCCACCCCCTCTCCCAGGTCACCTACTATTTCTCTCTCTCAAGTTCTCTCTCTCCCTGTCTACTCTCTCTCTCCCATCCCCTACTCTTACTCTCTCTCTCTCTCCCATTCCCAACTCTCTCTCACACTCTCTCTCATCCCCTACTCTCTCTCACACTCTCTCCCATCCTTTCACTCTATCTCTCCCATCCCGTACTCTCTCTCTCTCTACCGCCCCCTACTCTCTCTCTCACTCTCTCCCATCCTTTCACTCTATCTCTCCCATCCTTTCACTCTGTCTCTCCCATCCCATACTCTCTCTCTGCCACCCCCTACTCTCTCTCACACTATTACACTCTCTCCCATCCCCTACTTTCTCTCTTTCACAGACACACACTCTCTTATCCCCCCACTCTCTTCTCTCCCATCTCCTACTCTCTACATCTATCACGCCCACTCCCATCCCCTCTATCTCTCTCCCTCTCTACTCTCTCTCTCTCCCATCCCATCCCTTACTCTCACACTCTCTCTCTCCCATCCCCTACTCTCTCTCACACTCCCATCCCCTAATCTCACTCTCTCTCTCCCATCTCGTACGAGCTCTCTCCGCCACCACCTACTCTCTCTCACACTCTCACACTCTCTCCCATCCCCTACTCTGTCTCTCTTACACACATTCCCATTCCCCCTCTCTCTCTCTCCCTCTCCCACTCCCTCTCCCACTGCCTACTTTCTCTCCCCCATCCCCTACTCTCTCTCCCCTCTCCCATCCCCTACTCTCTCTCTTTCATAGACACACACTCCCATCCCCCCTCTCTCTCTCCTCTCCCATCCCCTACTCTCTAGATTTGTCACACACACTCCCATACCACCTCTCTCTCCCTCTCCCACTCCCTCTTGCACCACCTACTATCTCTCTCTCTCTCTCTCTCTCTCTCACCCATCCTATACAAGGTCTCTCTACCACCCCCTACTCTCTCTCAAACTCTCACACTCTCTCCCATCCCCTACTCTATCTCTCTTATACACATTCCCATTCCCCCCCTCTCTCTCTCACACACACTCCCTATCCCATTGCCTACTCTCTCCCATCCCCAACTCTATCTCTCTTACACACTTCCATTCCCCCTCTCTCTCTCCCTCCCACTCCCTCTCCCATTGCCTACTCTCTCTCTCTCTCTCTCTCTCTCTCTCTCCCATCCCCTACTCTCACTCTCTCTCTTTGCCACCCCTACTCTCTCTCACACTCTCACACTCTGTCCCATCCCCTACTTTCTCTCTTACACACACTTCCATCCCCCCTCTCTCCCTCTCCCACTCCCTTTGCCATTGCGTAATCTCTTTATCTTCCATCCACCCTCTCTATCCCTCTCCCACTCCCTCTGCCATTGGCTACTCTCTTTCTATTCCATCCCCTACTCTCTCTATCTCTCTCTCCCCTCTCTCATTCCCTACTGTCTCTCTTTCACAAACACCCATCCCACCTCTCTCCTCTCCCATCCTCTACTTTTTCTCTCACTCACTCTCCCTCTCCCACTGCCTACTCTCACTCTCTCTCACACACACACACACACACTCTCTCTCTCTCTCCCTCTCTACTCTCTCTGCTACCCCCTACCCTCTCTCACATTTTCACACTCTCTCTCTTTCTCTCTTACACACATTTCCATCCCCCCTCTCTCTCTCCCTCTCCCACTCCCTCTCCCATTGCCTACTCTCTCTTCCATCCCCTACTCTCTCTTCCATCCCCTAATCTCTCTCAAGCTACTCTATCTTCCCCCTCTCCCATTCCCTACTCTCTCTCTTTCACACACATGCACTCCCATCCTCCTCTCTCTCGCTCTTCCTCTCCCACTCCATCTCCCACCACCTACTCTCTCTCTCCCCCATCCCCTAATCTCAATCTCTCTCTCCCAACTTGTACTCTCTTTCACACTTCCTCTCTCTCCCATCCCCTACCTTCAATCTCTCTCCCCCATCTTGTACTCTCTCTTTTCCACCTTTACTCTCTCTCTCTCATACTTCCTCTCTCTTTCATCTTGTACTCTCTTTGCCACCCCTACTCTCTCACATTTCCTCTATCTCCCATCCTATACTCTCTCTGCCACGCCTACTCTTTCTCACTTCCTCTCTCCCCTCTCCCATCCCCTACTTTCTCTCTATCTCTCTCTCACACACAAATAGCCATTCCCTTGCCCCACCCCCCTAGCTCTCTCTTGGTTTTAGTTTGCAATTTAGGTCTCAATAGTGTGTACGCACTATAGCACGTACGCACTATAGCACGTGTGCACTACCTCTAATTCACTAGCGTTTTAATAGCACATGCGCACTATAGGGCTCACGCGCTATAGGGTGCATGCGCTTTTCAAAGCTTTCCATTAAAACCAAGCCTAAGGCTTGGTTTTACCTTGGAGATCCAACCCAAAGGTTTGGAGTTTATAAATAGGTCTGAGACATGTTTTCCAGCAAACATACAAAAAATGATTGATTTTTCTTGTGTGCTCCCCTTCAAGATTCCTCGTGGTTGGGTATCGATAAGATCAGGTTACATAACATTATAGGTCTCTGTGTTAGCTATCTAACCATATAATTTATTTTTAATTTGAACTATTTTAAGTCTTTCATCTATAATTTCTTTTGAATGTATGTTCATTTTTTGTTAGAAACCACCATGTACTAATTGCGCTGTAGATTTTAGCTCATTCATCAAATTTTGTAACAACTTAGTTTTTTAGAAACTAGACTCCATTCTACACACTTTGAAAAAAGGAAGTTTTGATTTTAGATTAGTTTTCAATCATTTCTAGGGGGAGCACACAGATATTTCATGTTTTTGGGATGGGTCTAATTTAAAAATTCATTAAAAAAAATACACATTATAAAATTACCTGAAAAATCTAGGATAAACTACATAGTGTTAGGTAACTTTTGAATAGAGCGATTAAAGAATTTCAAAAAAAAAGTTAAAATTTTAGGGGGGCCACACTTTGTACTATGTTATGTTTTTTTGGAATAAACAGTACCACTTTCTATGGCCCCCTTTTTTGAGGACCTAAAACTAAACCATTTTGAAAAAAAATTAGTAGTTTAGAAACTAGATTCAAAGGACTACGACTTTTGTTTTTGTCATATCTTAAAATTTTAAGCGTAACTATCTTCAAATTCTTGTTGAAGTCCAAAATTTTCTGATTTTAGTAAAAAGGTGTCCACTTATACCCCCCTTTTGGCACCACAACTTGGTACACTTACCCACAATACATGCAACACACACACACACACACACACACACACACACACACACACACACACACACCAATTTGCAAAATTACAAAGTTAGCCAGGACACAAGTTAACACAAATATGAAAAGGTTGGCCAATATGAAGATACTTGGGTTTTGAATACTAGCTCAGTGAGGTTCTGATACTCCACATCCATTATCACTACTTGGCATCATCATACTCTTGGTGAACATGGAAGCTCGATCCATACTAATCACTTTCAAGTAGTCTTGAACTCGGTCTATATTGGTGACTTAGTAGATATTGTGCAACTTGGCAAACACTGATTTACTTGGTTAAAATGGAGCAGCTTAGTCAACACTACCTTCACATCGCATGAACTTAGAACTTGGTAGACACTAGAATGGTCAATAACCACTAGATTCGCATCACATGAACTATGAACTCGATAACCACTGATAAACTTGGTATATACTGAAATGCTCAATTTGCATTTCTAAACTTCACACTAATTGAATCTACTCAGTAACCACTCGAAATAGTCCAAAGGACTTAGTAACAACTATAGAAGCTTGATGGCTATTGAATTACATGGCAAACATGATAAACTGTTCAATGAGCTTAGTAGCTGTACAAAATCTGAGTAAGTGTGTGTAACT
Organism: Cupressus sempervirens; assembly: GCA_028749045.1. NCBI lineage: Eukaryota > Viridiplantae > Streptophyta > Pinopsida > Cupressales > Cupressaceae > Cupressus > Cupressus sempervirens. The sequence goes on from CM053790.1 coordinate 835,395,103, forward strand.
AATAACAAACTTAACTAATATGTCAACAATCTCCCCCTTTGGCATTAGTAACAAAACACTTATTAGCCCAAAACTAAAGACCTCATATTCATCACCATGTAATACTAGCTTGGTCTATTTTTGAGATTTTTCAAAATTGATCTTTGTAAATATATATAGACTCTATTATGTACATGAAACTTTTCTCTTATATAAATATCTCCCCATGTAACTCTGCTCTTCTTCCTCCTTAACTTTTCTCCCATATTTCATCTCTTCCTATAACTCTGCTCTTCTCCCCCTTTTTCACAGTAATGCCAAAGGTTTATTCAACATATTTACACTGAGAGACCAAAATGAGATAATAATTGAGATTGTACCTTGAGGGTAATTGCCAATATTTTATCCCAGTTTTCCTTTAAGACCTTACATGTCTAAATGGAAATTTTTACTTCTATAGAGAGTTCAATCATGTGATTAGCAATAGAGAATTTGTTGCCCTGGATTAGGATCTTTGCATAAAAAATGTGTTTTTGCATAGAATCCATGATAGGAAGGATCACATTTTGGATATCAATTGGTGTGGAATGGATCCTTGCTTCTTCTCTTAACAACTCCGCCTTCATATCTAACAAAAATTTGATCTTCTTAAATTGTGTAGAGCTTGAACTAGGGTCAATTTACAATTTCTGAGCACTACCTTAAGATTAGTATCAATTTTGGATAATTTGTCCTTAACTTCTTTAGTATTCTCAGTGACATCACATAGCTTAGCAAAAAGTGATGACACATTAGAACATGACACCTCAAGATTGACTAAAATTGTTGATAATTCAACTTCATTAATAGCAATTTGCTGAGAAATGTGCTCCAACACTTTATTATTGAAATTCTTTTCTACTTTTTCAATCAATTTCTCTTATCCCTCAGTGTCCTCTTTAAACTTTTGAACTGCCTCTTCAAGCTGGAACAAAATTGGTTGAGAAGAATCCACCTCAACTCCAATAGCCTCAGTCAAAATGTTAGTAGCATCATCTAATATCTTATATTCTCTGTCCCTTTCTTCTCTCAATTTTTTTTTCTTAGTCTTTTTCTAAAGAAGTTCACCATCCATTTGCATTTGATCTACAAAAAGATTGTAGAAATCCCATTTGGGAATTTTTATTTCCTCATCTAGATCTATATCTTCTTCTATTTCCTTTCCTTTAAAAAATTTTGTACTTAGTTGAAACTTAGGTTCAATTGTCCTTGTACTTATTACCGTAGTACCAATAATGGAAACAATGGTAGACATACATGGGCTTGGAGTAAAAATATTTATAGCAGTGACAAGTGGAGTACTAACAGAGATGCTAGAAGAATCCAAAATTGATGAAGCCAAAATTGAAATAGACAAAGTTGTAGTGCTTACCAAGGATGAACTCAAAACTGAAGAAGTCAAAATTGGAGAGGAGATGGCTAAAGAAATCAACTCGATAGAAGGAGTAATCTAAAACATTGATGATGAAGTGGAAGTTACTTCTATCACTGATATGTTGAGTTGTGCTGGTGCAAAGAGTGATTCGACATTTGATGTATCTGATGTAATCACAACCACACTTGCTAAAGCTATCTCCATACTTGATGTTTTTAAGGGTTTTCTTAGGGAGTGAGGAAGTGAGGCAATGATTGTAGCTACTATCTTTATTGGGTTAGTCTCCTTATCATCTTCCTTGGTAGCTTTTGCTCCTTACTCCTCTTCTTCTTCCTTTTCTTTAGTTAATTGCTCCTTATATTCTTCATAATCAATAGTAACATAATGAGTTTTTCCTTCATCATCCTCTTCATCCTTACCTTATTCTTCTTCATCATCCTTTACCTCTACTGGGAAGTCACTTGGTTTATGTAGATGATAAACATTCTACCAAGTGTTTGTAGCATTCTTAACTACATTCTCTATATCTTTGATCAAAATTAAACATGTATTAAACCTAAGAGTCATTTTATCCTCATTTTTCTTCAAAGACTCTTTAACCTCAGCATCTATCATGCTTGGCAGTAACTACCTCAGGGTTTGTGCATAAATGTCTTTTGCTATCTACATTGCAAAGTCCCATTTTGGCTTTATTTTCTCTAACAATTCATTAGAGATTTGAGAGGCGATCTGGTCTAATGAATACTTCCATTTTCCTATTTTGTTCAACACTAGTTCTTCTACCTATTTCTACTCTACCTATGTCCTTGTTTTATACTTCAAAGATTTGAAATTTTTCATACTTTCACCTTCCTCTATTTGTTTCAACTTTTCCTAAAAGGTGGGAGAAGGTCTAATAAGGAAAATATCAATTCCTTTCTTCTTCAACCTTCTTGTGAAGACTGTTGTGGATGCCTTTAGAGGCTTGGTGATGATCACCTTGCCCTTTTCCTTCAAAGATTCTTCCTCTTCTTCTATTTATTCTTCATTATCTGCTTTCTCTTCATCTTCACCTTTTCCCTTAGTTAACATAAGAGGTGCACTAGATTTGAGTTTGGCTATCCTCTTCTTTCCTTTGTTAACTGCCTAAGGTAGCTTTATTTCAAGCTCTATTCTTGCCTTTGATTCATCATAAGTATTGAAGTAAGGGGCCTTGGGATCCACAAGTTCATTGATAAGGGCTTCAATGATATCCTTGGTCTCATCAATGTTTTCTTCATAGCCAAGAGGCTTTACCCATATAGTTCTAGGGCCTGACTACCTGGATGTATACTTTGTCACAATCAACCATAAAACACACATCATCTTTGTATTTCTCAACTAACTTCTTAGGTATCCTAATCCTATTTTTCATTTTGTCTTTAAATACATTGAAGTAGTTGTCCATGATTCTGCCATAGTTTTCTCCCATTTTTGTAATGTATTCATTTATTTGGTACAAAATTGGCACATCCTTTCTCTAGATCATAGTGCCTTTAGAAGGGAAAAAAATTTGCACATAAAAGAACAAACATATTAATAGAGAATCAAATTTTTAAGGATTATTCTTGGAGATTCTAATGCTCTCCATATTTTTGTTGAATTGCCTCAACAATAACTCAGAAAGGTCATAAGACAAGGTATTTTTCACCACTTTGTAGGCCAAGTCCATAGCTTCACATGATACACTATTGAGTTGACTTGAACTTTATATTTTGTTATCTATAACATGAATACCAAACATGAGTTCTACATCCATGAAACTATTAATTTTCTTGCCTCTTCCATCTCACTTAGCTAGGGTTTTCTTTTCCAACTCAACTCGACTTAGGGTTTTGATTATTTTAGCTTTGGCAAGCATGGGAAGACTAATGATTTGATGAATCATCTTTTTGGTATCAATATTGGCTACTCCAACCATAATTGACCATTGTGGACTTGGCTAAGAATATACCTAATCCATTTAACTTGAAACTCTTACGGAATATGGGGAATGTGGATTAAACCTTTTGTTTCCAAATGCTAATGCTCAGGTTTGAGGGTTCTATCAACACACAACTGAGCTAGGGCATCATCTATTTCATGAGTACCAATGTCTTGAATTTCAGATTTAAAATGAGTTCTAATATCATTTACAAGAAGTAACTTGGGAGGGATTTGCGATTGAGCTCTGCTGGGGTCTAGGGTTTCTACAACCGTGGGCATGAGCTTGAAGTCTGACACCTTACACTGAACACCTCAAACTAACATATAAAACCTTTCTTTGCCTTGCTACTACTGCTGGATGCCATTTTCACTTAGTAGCTTGAGAGAACTTTGAAAATTCATAGTGAAAAAATGAATTTCCTTTCATGCCTTTCGTTAAAATTTTGCCATTAATGCTCTGTATGGTAGTAGATGAGTTAACATAATGCTTGATAGGCTATCATCCACTACTCTGTCTTGATCACTAAATGAAGTCATCATGACTCAGTATCCATAAGTGCCTATGTTACTCCTAACCTTGCTTAGTTATTCATTTGTATCTTTCATACAAATTTAGATCTTTGTCACCTTTCAACTAGAACTATTTTTGATGTTTTCTTTGATAGCCTAGTTCCAGTTCTTCTCTTCCTTCAAACATTATCAACTTTTTCCTTCTTCTCAACTTTAATTTTACTATTATTCATGTAAGTTTTGGCAATATGACCAAGTTTTGTACAAATGTAACATCTTATAGTGGTGTCCTTTTTTCTGATATGATGTTTAACACAATTCATACCAATATGTCCATATTCTCCATAGTAATGACATCTACACCAAGTATTGTAATCCCAACCAAATATTTCTTTCACAATTTTCTCTGTAGGATTCAATGTCTTTGTTTTGTATTCTGATGCGTTCTGTCCATGTTTCTTTCATTTATGAAAGTTGCTTCAAATTTTGGTTTCTCTTTGCATTCATTAGCCTTGTGAACATGTTGATTGCAGTTGTAACATTTTCCATCTAATTTTTCTTTTCCATTACTCCAACATTTGTTAGATGTATGATCTATCTTACCACAATGATTTTATGTAGGCCTTTGATTCCTTTTAGCACCTTGTTTGGAGGATTCACCTTCTTCTTTGTATCCAATTCTTGCTTTTCCTTTTTGTGTATATAGTTTTGCTCATTTAGTTGAACCATGTCTACTTGAGATTTCATCATTCTTTCAATAATTTGCTTCTTAGTGTTTAGGGCATTTTCAAATCTTTCACTAATTTGCTTTTCAGATCTCTGCTGATTTCTTATTCTTTCATTGATTTGTCTTTCTAAATTTAGATCATTCCTTAATCTTTCATTGATTTGTCTTTGGCTCATGATTTCCTCATTTGCATTGGAGATTTGATCCCTAAGGTCTGAATGCTGAAGGGATTGGTTTTGGATCTCATTGTTCCTTCCATCCATTTCTTCTTTTATCATGTTCCTCTATTGCAAGATTTCACACAACCTTACTGACTAAATTTCTTGTTCTCTTTTCAATTTTCTTACTTCTTCTTGTAGGGAACCATTCTTCTCTAAGAGTTCTTTGATTGCATTATTTTCTTCACCTAAACTACCTGAAGGAAGAAAGCCTTCAATTCTTTCTTCAATGTAGAGATGGTCATTCATTTGATTTTCAAGTTTCTTTCTTCTTTTTAGGGATTGGGAAAGTTGCTCCTTAGCTTTCTTGAGTTATGCAATGGCCATAATTTCTAGATCCAACTTTTTATTGTCAATTTCCTTATCAAGTCTGAATATCTCGATATCCTTGATCTTTTTCTCAAGCTATTAAACTTTCTTCGAAGAACCACAAAGCTCTAATAGAAATTGTTGGAAGTATTTAGGACTATGTTAAGTTACTGAGAGGGTAGGGGTGAATCAACGACTTCTAAAATTTCTACACCAATTTCAATTTTGAATCCAATAAACCATTTAACATTTAATTCATTACATTTGATCTAATTGCATACATGAGAAATTGAAAATATAAAAGCATCCACAACACTTGAACAAAATGATTTGGTGACCCAGAAACCTTCCAAATAGAAAGTAAAACTGGGGTGGGGATGAAACCCACAAACTTTACTACTATAGTATAAAGTTGACTTGTTAAGGCTTAAATTGATCACTTCTAATGATCTACCCTATTAGGAGAAAATAGGATTTCTAGGTCCACCTTGTAAGAGGATTTACAAGCATATAATGAAGTATGCACTCAATAAAGAGATTTAGAAAAGATTGTTAGGTCTACCTTGTTAAATAATTTTGACTGGTTCACCTATTAGGATGAAGCAATAGATCTCTAAATTTGCAAATAAGTTCCATGATAGAGATTCCTTGATGCACTAACCACCTTTTTGTGATAGATTTTTTACTACAGCTCCTTATGCTAATATGACCTTCATAAATCTTTATCTACTACTTACATTCACATTCTTGCACTTTCATTACATACACATTACATTCCATTCTACTTTGATATGATACAATACATCACACACACACACACACACACACACACACACACACACACACACACACACATCAAACCAATTTGCAAAATTACATAGTCAGGAAAGATACAAGTTAACACAAATATGAAAAAGTTGGCCAATATGAAGATACTCGAGTTTTGAAGACTGACTCTATGAGGTTCTAATGCATGGCATCCACTATCACTCCTTGGCATCCTCATGTTGTTGGTGAACATAGAAACTTAGTCCATACTAATCACTTTCAAGTAGTCTTGAACTTAGTCTATACTGGTGACTCAATAGATATTGTGCAACTTGGCAAACATTGATTTACTTGGTTACCATGGAGTGGCTCAGTCAACACTACCTTAACATCACATGAACTAAGAACCTGGTAGACACTACAATTCTTGGTAACCACTGGCTTCACATCACATGAACTGTGAACTCGGTAACCACTGATAAATTTGGTATATACTAAATTGCTTAGTTTGTACTACTAAACTTCATACTAATTGAATATGATTGGTAACCATTAGAAATAGTCCAAAAGACTCAATAGCAACTATAGAAGCTCAGTGGCTATTGAATTACATGACAAACACTATAAACTATTCAATGAGCTCGGTAGTTGTATAGAATTTGAATAAATGTGTGTCACTAATTAAAAACTTGACTAATATGTCAACAAGGAAAAGTTAATATTTAGATGCAATTTTCTTCAACCATTAAAAAATCTCATAAAATTGAGGTGATTTTATCCCTTCTGATAGAAAAAGTATATATTGTATAAGGCAATTTTTCCCATTTATTGGAAAAATATATATTGGATTAGCTAATATTTCCTATTTATTTAAAATTATATATTGAATTAGGAAATTTTTTTCCCTTTATTGAAAAATATATATATTTGATAAGTTAATTTTTCTATTCTAGTGAAAAAACATATAAAATGCATTAGGGAATATGCTATAAAATGATTTGATCTCTCAATGAATCAATGACTAGAAATTAATTGTGTATTTTTCAAAGTAGTTGTCAAATTATCAAAAGATAAAGCTCAATATTAAATCAAATACTAACAAGTAAGTGAGGTTTCTATAGGATGATACATGTGTGGAATGTCCTATTGCATTATGGCAGAGTAGAATCTAGTCAAAAAAAAATTTCTTTAAATTGCAAACACTTTGGTCAGTGGTATCCATTATCTGAAATGTACTTTATTGCCAAATTTGTGACTTCTTGTGGAAAGGAGATTGTCAAATAAAAATCCAAGCCCTATTGAAAACCCAAACTTTACTATGGAGGAGGATGAGGAACAAATTGATCTTACTATTGGGATTATTGTGGCTTTGCATGTTTTTTGTGTTATTCCTAGAGATGCCACAAAATAAATCAAAAAGGAGAAGAAAAAGATAGACCTGTAAGCAATTATTTTTGAAATGGATCTTGACCTTCGTATTTTTGAAGAACAAATTCCAAATAGGGTGGAATAGGAAAACTATAACTTTAATTCTTTTGGGATGTTTTGAATAATAAAAGAAGTGTCATAGGAAGATTTATTAGTTTAGCTAGGGTTTATTTTGTAAAGCATATTATTGAAAAGTGTATGAATTTGAAATGTAACAATTTGAAGCTTGTGACTTCCTTTTTCGAGGGAAACTACAACCATTTTTGGTATAGTAGTGTGTGTGTGTGTGTGTGTGTGTGTCTGTGTGAAGATGAAATGTAAAGAAGATATAGAGAATATAATGCAAAATAAACCCCCTTTTTGTTGACATTTGAGTGTCATGGTGTTTTATTTTGGGCTCTATTTATTTTACAGTAACCAAATGATTTATTTAGTTATTACTTTTCATTTTTTTTATAAATTATAATTTTATTTTCTAGTAAGTACTTACTAGTTAGTAGTAGTATGTGGTACATACTACACATATCGCATGTGATTAGGAATTGATGTCTAAAGTGATGGTTTTTTTGGAAATATTTCAAATAACATGTCATATCTCCAACATATGTGCATAATCAGTAACATCCATCTGTAGATTATCAATTGATGATAATTTATCAATATTTGAAGGTTTACTTTGGGCCAAACATCTCAAATGAAGCCTTGACCTTGTTTAAGTCTCTAGAATGGTGACAAGTTTCCTTCCACCCCATACAACTTGTAGTAGACATTAAATATATGTCTTTTCACCATCATTGATAATACCTCTTCCATCAACTCTACACACATTATAAAATTTTCAACATAAAATTGAATTCATGTTGAGATTTGCAAAGATTTTATCATTTAAAAAAATTGAACTAGAAGCCAAACAAACAAATGTGTAGGGACCATCACTTAGACAATCAAGTTATTTATATGCAATTGATCTTCTTCTTTCATTATTTCTCATCTCATTTTTAGCAGTCAATAGTCTGGCATACTTGTAGTGCTTATTAATTTCTTGCCTAGTTTACTTGGTGAAGTAGACTGGTAGTTATTTCTCTATAGTCACTAGTCTATATTCATAGTTCTATAGTTAATTATTTTGTAAATTGTGAATCAAGATGGACACACCAATTCAGCTAACATGCAATTTGGAAGAGGAATGGAAGGCCTTTTTTGGCAACGTCTTGATGAAAACCTCTTTTCAATTTGAAATGAGGTTGTTTCCATTGTGAATTTCATTATTCATGCTATGAAAGTGGTTATGGGGTGTGAGTTTTTGGAAAATGACAATAGGTACCGTATCAACATGGATATTATGTTCCTTTTTCTAGCATCTCTTCTCAACTTTAGTGAAGAAAGAGACGACATTTTTCTGCTCCTAAGAAGGACTTTTAAAGATGAATCCCTGGGTGATAAAATTGAAACTATTTCTCACGTAGAATTAGGGGGAAGGATCCCTTGGGTGGATGAAATCTACAAGATTTTGGTCATTGGAACCTAGCCTAAATGTGACCTTGCAACCATTTCTATTTGGCTTGACTACTTGACAATTGAAGCACAATAAGAAATGGGTACAAATTGGCTTATTTTTTCTTTGAAAATGGTATAATATGGATGAAGTGGCATGGGACAACTCATGGCTTCAATAATTCATAGCCTTGTGCTTTCTACAAAGACTAGTACATTAGTACTAGGGTTTTCTCCTATATTCTAGTTTCACTTTCTAGAAATTATCAAATTACAATTGTTATACATGTGTGTTCCTTAGATTGTACTTTTTAAGGAATATCAATGAAATTTTTGGAGTTCGGTATAAAATTGTATTTTATTGTTATGCTTGCTTAAGCAATGTTTTGGAAGTTTCAAAATTTTTCATTAAATTGTTAAAAATAGAATATAGCATTTAACATTGATTAACTATCCAATGCTCTATAAGTCACTCTTCTTGTTAATAGTGGCTAATAGTGATTTACATTTGGGAAAATTTGGCCCCTCGCACCTGGGAGGTTTGCACAGATTTATGGTTGGTTTTGTCTAGTGGGAATGGCTTGGTTTTCGAGGACTATTTTGAGGGAGAGGGGAGTTGAACTCTTAAGCTTTACCAGGTCTTCCATAGGATCTAGTATTTTTATAGCCTTTTAGACCTAGGGTTTGTTAGAGTAAACCTAGCACATTTGACAGTAAACCAAGCTAGAAAGGTGTATTTGTGGATAGTCATACCTTCGATGCCACACCTCAAGCTCTCCCCAATATCTTACATGATGAGTCTAGCCCAAATATCTCCTTTCCTAACATTTTTGTGTGAATTATTTTGAAATACTTCTCATTAAGCCTAGTTTGCAAGTTTCTATGTTATAGACCTACCATAGATATGGTTAGGAAATGAGCCTCTACTAGGAGGAAGTTCAAATGTTCATTCATGATTATGGCCATGATTGGGGAAATACATCTTTTTAGCTTTTCTAATGAAGAGAATAGAGAGATAATTTTGGTAGGATTCTGAAAGTTGGTAAAACATTCACTAGTTGTAGCCAAATGGAAGCCTGGGTTGACCTACAAAGAATGGCCTCGACTTGGATTCATCTCCTAGGTTTACCATTGGAATTCTAGGATGAAAATTTCTTCCAATAGATTGAGAACTCATTCAGGCACTTCATTAAGGTGGAAGACATTACAAAAAATAGATACCAATTACGATTTACTAGAATTTGTGTAAATATTGTTGTTAATAAAACCATCCCTAGCTATATTATTGATACAATTAGGATCTACAAGTACCCCTAGTAGAGGTAATATGGATCCTAGCAAATAAACAATCAATGAAAAGTGAAAATGAGGAGTAAGGTTCATATCTAGATAGATAATATTTCATATATTCAACTCCAGAAGTTTACATGTATCATGCCCAACTATATGGTCTTCTGGGTTATGACATTACAAAGAAGAATACATCTTTCAAAGAAGAAAAAATATCTAGACTCAAATGCAAACTTCTATCTTGAAGATACTCCATGTTGAGACTCCTCAACTAAATGACTTCTCCATACTTCACTACATCTCCCTTATCCAACAATAATTATTAAGAATCTACCCAAGATCCCCTTAAATACTAGCATGGACACAAGTCAAGCTGATAAAAATTGCCAACTAAATAAACCTTTACACTAAATAAATATCCAACCCACAAGTTGGATCACATCAAATATTAAATATCTATCGCAAAATGAAATGCAAAAATCAGCTCAAACTACAAATGGAACATAGACAACTCAATCAATGAAGGACCGAAAAATGACCAATCGTCAAAAGAATCACTAGCTTACTTGACATATGAAAGAACTTGGTCACCAAAGAAAATCACTTCATACTATTCTTAGTTAAACTGCAAGTCAATCAATATGGTAAATTGATAGAAAAAATAACTCAATCAATTTTGGAATTATAAATTGATCAACAAAGGAACTCGACATCATCTGTAACTCAGTTAGGGCTTGGCAAACACTACAATACAACTTGACTAATACTTGAACTCAGTAAAGACTTCCACTCAGCCAAAAGATAAAATTGACTAACTTAGCATATGAAATTTTTCTTAGTTAATGTTGAATAGAGTGACTTTGACTGGCACTCAACAACCACTAACTAAAAAGAGTAGGAAAGTTAAGAAACCAAGGATGCCCTTGTATCATAATACCAAGGTAAATAGAAAAGACCTCAGATTCTTGTGCATTTGATACCCTAGGTAAATAGAAAAGTGTGTCCCATACTTTGATTCAAAAAGAAAATTCTCCACTTAGCTTCATCTTCACCAAAGGTTTCCACTCCATAAAGGATAAAAGATCAAATTTGGAAATCAACCATTTGTTCTTCATCTGTCTAAACATTAGAAACTTATCAAACCAATCAACATACTCACTCAAATGAATGAACTAAAAATCATAATTCTCCATAAGTAATCTTAGCAACTTATCAGTACAATCATCCATAACAACATCCTTATTTATAAATCTAGATCAACAACAACATATGAACTAAGATCCATAAAAATAGCATCATATAAATCCATAAAAAATATTAGTTTTTATATTTATTTCTCAAACAACATGTAAATCAAAAACATCATCAAAATCCACATTAGTAGCAAGATACATATCCTTCAAAATGATAGTAGAAACATATAAGTTTAGACCCATATCATTGACAATAACCTCATGTAAATCAAACACAACAACATCTCTGATATCCTCAACTGCACCACCATCAACAAAATTCAACTGATTCTTTCAAGAAACATCTAGATCAATAACATCTATAACAATATTAACATCATCTTGATTAATAGGACATCCAATTATTCATCAACATAAGTAAAACTCTCCTCTTTAGCACTCTCATTGAACACAATAAGATGCCCTACAATTTCCACGTTAGGTCTATCCATATTATCATGAGAATCAAAATATACCTCATGAACTTCAACAAAATAATCTTGCATTTCCATGATCTCTCTTATTCTCTTCATAATCTCTTTAACCAACCAAATAACCTTCTTTCGAATCCTCAGATGCCAACTAAAATCAAAATATTCCAAATCATTAATCCTTTCATGCAATTCATCCTAGAAAGAATCATACTCATTATCAAGATGTCTTTCTTCATCTCGTTCTAACTATATAGCTTCAACTCTAGCTATAGTTTTCCTCAACATGTCAAAGAACTTTGGATCAACATCTCTCTTTCCAAAAACCATCTTTATACATACAAACAATGATCAAACAATGAGTCCTTTATAAGTGTGGGCCAAATCTATAGATCTTCCACTCTACACCAAATTCACCAATGATGTAGGAATTTTGAAATCAAGTTGTTCTCTAATAAACTTCACCCAACCAAGGTCCTAGTACAAACTACCTCATTCGACAATTTTTCTACATGCTTAGGAAAAATTGCACCCTAATACCATCTAATTCAATGAGTATCTATGGGTATCTATACTAGAGGTAATCTAGATCCCAACAAAAAAACACATAGTAGAAAATGAACTAGAGGAATGAGATTCTAATCTAGAGAGACAATATTTAATACATTTGAATCAAGAAGTTTTCATCCAACATACCCAATTGCATAGCCTTCTAGGTTATAACCATTTCCAAGTAGAATACATCTTTCAAAGAAGAAAAAATATCTAGTCTCAAATACAAACACATATCTCTGACCTACTCCATGCTAAGAATCCTCAACTAAATGACTTCTCCATGCTTCACTACATCTCCCCCATCCAACAATAATGACTAAGACAATACTAGCACAACCACAAATTGGCCTAATAAAAATTACCAACTAAATAAATCTTTACATTAAATGCATATCCAAGCCACAAGTTTCTCACAACAAACATTAAATACCTATCAAAAATTAAATGAAAATATTGACTCAAACTAGAAACTGAACATAAACAACTTAGTCAATGAAGGACCAAGACATAATCGAGTGTCAAAAGAATCGCTAGCTTACTCATCATATGAAAGAACTCAATCACCAAAGAAACTCAATTCATATTAAACTTGGTCAAAACTAAAACTTAGTTGATACTAGAGTTATTAGTCAATTGAAAAAGGAACTCAACATCATCTACACCTCTGTTAGAGCTCAGTGAACACTACTATACAATTCGGTTGATACTTGAACTTAGTTAAGACTTCCACTTAGCCAACAGAAAAAATAGACTAACTCAAGATATGGAAGATCACTCAGTTGATGTTGAATAGATTGACTTTTATTGGCACTCAACATCCATTGACTAAAAAGAGTAGATAAGTTAAGAAACTAAGGATGCCCTTGAATCTATTGTTCTGAGATCAAAGTGGGGACCATGGAGGCAAGGTGTTAGTTATGATAATGTTGAACTATATTTCCAAAAATGTAAATAGCATGGTCATGTGGTCTCTAGATGCAAAATGGACCTCAGGAAAAGGAGTGACAAAGAGTGGGAACCCACAAATCTCTATAAGCCACAGAGGTGAATCTAGCTAAAACCCTAATGAATTCCTCACTCTTGCCCCTTTGATTGGATGAGATAGGGGGAAGAATGAACCAAGATGGTTCTACATCTTATAACAATGACTTGTATAAGCTCCCAGAGGAAGGAAAAATACTGAAGGAAACTAATGAGGTAGGGCTAATCTAGACTAACAAGGCATGCACACAAGGTTCTTGTGATTCCTCAAAGACTTTGGGGACAAGGAGGGAGGTTGTTGTAGAAAGAAGGACCCAGAAGGAAGGGTCAATGATGCCTCAAATATAAAAAGATGATTCTATGGTTTATCTTGACGGTGGTCATGGGTGCATGATTATGGGAAAAGGAAAAGAAGGTTTGAATGGCTCACCATTGCAAGGAACCTTTATGATTAATATCTCATGTATTGAGCTGCAAACATCCATGATGAGCAGAAAATCCTCATTTTTGGGTACCCCTTTAGAGAGGGAGGACGGTGATAGGAACTGAAATGAAAGGTGTGAGGTCAAAAGAAGGAAAATGTGGTCTCAGAAATAAGGATTGGTAGGCCTCCAAAAAGGGTTGTAAGAACAAAGGCTGCCTCTAGGAAGTAGCAAATGGGTCACAAAATACCTTGAAAGATACCCAAATAGGTAAAAAATGAAGTTAATCTCATGGAATATCAGGGGATTCAATAGCCCTAGGAAACAATTTGTCTTAAAATCTATCATCAAAGATCATAATATGGACATAGTTCTCATTCAAGAAGTCACTTTGACAAAATGACCAGCTACCTATGGCCAGGAGAAAATTAATCGTATAGTAAAGGAAAGGGTGCTTCCAAGGGAATGTCCACTATGTGAAACCCCAATAGCTTGAGGGAGTGGATATATGCTACCACCCCCATTTTATAGTGGTGGCCCTCAATCAGGAGAATCAAATTTGGGTGATGCTAAGTATATATGCTCCAAAAACTAAAGGAGGATGATTCCATCTCTTGGAGGAATCTGATAACTATATGGAGACCTACAAGGATACTCATTTCATGTGTGTAGTGGACTTTAACATCCCTTTATAATCCTCAAAGAAAATGGGTGGCCTAGAAGACATCCTTAAGAGGATGCAAGACCGAGAGGGATTCTTAAGGGGCAATGACCTCATAAATATTGAGCTTCACACCAAGTCAAATAAGAGGATGGGGAAGAAGCTTATTTTAGTAAGACTTGATAGAGTGCTTATATCATCATGATGGGACATGCTCCCTTACATCTCCCTTGAGGAATTCCCAAGGTCAGCCTCTAACCACTCAATGGTTATTTTCACTTACCTCTCCAATAATCACCATAGGAAGAAACCTTTCTATTATGAAATCATGTGGCACTAAAATCCTTAGTTTAGAGATACAATCAAGCATTGGTAGAATTCTAGAATACAAAGATCTGCTATGTTTTGCATAGAGAGGAAGCTAAGAATGATTAGAATGAAAGTTGGTAAGTGGAGAATTATTATTTTTGGGATATATTTAAATAGAAAAAGGAAATAAAGTAAAATATGGAAAAGCTACAAGGGAGGATGATGAAAGGTGACCTTTCAGTGACTACCCATTAAGAAGAATAGGAATGGAGACAAAAATAGAGCATTGTAGCTAGAAGAGAAAAAGGTTTTCTAGAAGTAAAGATCTAGAGTCCAATAGATTCTGGACATAAGAGGAAAAAAACAATCCATAGGTTGTTCAATAATAACAAAATTGAAATTTAGGAGGAGGAGGATTTGGAAAAATAGGTGACCTGCTACTTCTAGGAGATTTACAACCCCCTAGTGTACCAGTTAGTCCAAAAATTGAGTCTAAATTCATGGGAGTTATGCACCCAGTCATTAAAAATGACATGAACTAGGACATGATCAGGAAGTTCAAAGGAGGAGGTTAAAAGAATTTTTTTTTGTGGGTTCCTTTAAAGCCCTTCAACTCGATAGGTTTCCCTCAACGGTCTTCTAGGAATTCTCAAAAATTGTCAAATATGATTTTGTCCATGTAGTGAGAGACTTCATCTGCATAGGTAAATATTCTTAGAGAAATCTACGAGACTTTTATTTTCTTGATCCCTAGGGTCAATAACCCTACTAGGTTAGAAGAGTTCAAACTGATAAGCCTCTATAATACCATCTACAAGATTTTTTCAAAAGTGATGGTTAATAGAATGAAACCCATACTGGACAAAATTATTAGTCCAACTCAAAATAGATTTTTTCCTAGAAGTTAGATCCCCGATGTTGTTATCACTTCTCATGAGGTTTTGCATTCCATGGAAAACAATGGTAATCCTACTATGGCTTTGAAAATAGATATCTCCAAGGCTTGTGACAAAAATTGAAGAGAGTCTCTTATTAAGATCTTGATGAGACTTAGGTTAGGGGAACACTTCATCACCTTGATAGATGTCATGATCAATACAGTTAAATTTTTGGTAATTGTGAATAGCTCTCTAGGCTCTTTCTTCTTAGCTAAGGGAAGTAGACATGAGTACCCTCTATCACCCTATCTATTCATAATGGTAGTGGAGATTGTTGTTAGAAATAATTTGGAACTAGTGGCACATCATGAAATTAAAAGAATCAATCCTGCTACAACCTTGCCTTGCTAGATCATTTAGTAGTTTGTTGATGAAACCTTTGTTATGGAATATCCTTCATAAGAGATGTGAAGGTCTGGAAAAGAAATCTAAAGGGATATGATGAAGTATCATGACAAAATATAAGTTATCAAAAAAGTAAATTATACATTTTCAACACAAAGATGGTCACTTAGAAAAGAATTCCTAGGGACTTGGAATGTCAAGTTTCTTCCTTCCCTGATACTTGTTTGGGTCCCCCCCTAAATGTCAAAGATCTGACACCCTAATTATAGAATATGATTGTTAAGAGGATGGAGATTAGGCTAGCAAGTTGGAAAGGGAAGGTATTAAGTAATGCAGGTAAGCTTTAATTACTTTTAGATTCCTTTTAAGGTATCCCTACATACTACTTATACTTATTTTAAGTATATGGAATATTTAAAGAGAAATTATTAAGAAAATCTTGTATAACTTCTTATGGATGGGAATGGAGGAAAAGGAGAAGTTAAGTCTGGTTGGTTGGGAAAAATTTTGTATGCCTAAATCTGAAGGAGGTATGAACTTGATAAGCATTAGAGATCTCAAAAAATCCCTTGTGATGAATGTTGGATGGAGGTTGAAACTAAAGTAGACCCCTTGGTGCTATATTATGTGTGCTAAATATTTGAACTTTTGACCTCTCTCTGAGACTTTTTCTAAGGAGAATTTACCTATTGGTTCAAAGATAAGGAATACCATCACTAAGATAAGGAAACAACTAAAAGGGGGAATGAGATGGAACCTTGGAGATGGTAACTAGATTAGATTCTGGAAGGACAAATAGTTGGAAGATGGTGCTTTGGAAGAAACCATGTTCATGGTGCTAAAAGCTAGGGGGAGATAGGGTTAAGAGAATTAGTGAAACAATACATCCAAAATAATCAATGGAATACTTTCAACTCAGATAACTTAGATGGAAGGAACAAAGGTTTAGTTGAATAATTTAACACCGGGCTAAGGGAGACACACATATGTTCCTTCTCAATGGAGAACAAGATTATATGGGATAAAAATTCAAATTGAGAGTTTAGTGTGAAATCTGCCTACAATTCCCTAGTGGAGGATGTGGTAAATCCAAAGTGGAAGTATCTCTGGAACCCACATTTTATTCCCAAAATCAATTTTTTCTGGTGGTCAATCATGCAGAACAATGTTCTCACCATAGAAAACCTTAAAATATATAGTTCCTAGATGTGTAATAGATTTGAGTTATTCTACAAGGAAGAAGAGTCCATCCCTTACCTCTTTATCCATTTCCCTTACTCTACCCTAGTTTGGAAAAGTATTCTAGTAAAGATTAGAGTATCATGGGTTTTTGACCATTCAATATCCAAATTTATTCTTGAGAGGTAGTGTCATGCACAACACCCCATTCTTAAAATGATCTAGAAGGATATTTCCCCATACATAAGTTGGATCTTATGGAAATAATGAAACAATTGCATATTCAAAGATACAAGCACAACTCCAAGTATGGTTGTTTGCAAGTATATGGGAGGAATAAGTTAGGCAGCCCTAATAAGGAAGTGGAAACCTCCCCCATACCCCTTGACCTATGTTGAGTAGACATGGGAAAATATGTGGTGCACTAATAAAATTATAGATAGGATGGATAATTTGAAAACAATCTAGAGGATGCAAGCTTAATGGAAGCCACCCATCCTGAATTGGTTGAAGTTTAACTTTGATAGATCTAAGTGGGTGGCAGGAGCTGCTATGGGAGGAATAATTCAAAATTTTCTAGGAAATGGTATTAGAGGATACTCTAGGAAATGTGGAAATGTATCAATCAATGAGGCTGAGGTGCTTGGAATCTTGTGGGGGTTTCAGTTAGTTAGGACCATGGGAATTCAAAATTTGATTATGGAGGGAGATTCTATGATTGTCATTAAAGTAGCCAAATGAGGGAATGAAATGAACTAGAATGCCATATTATTGATAACTAGGGATGCCCAATTCATCATGAATAGAGCTAATGACATTAGAATACAACATGTTTATAGGGAATGAAACCAAATGGTAGAAAACCTGGTGGGATATAGACATGACATCAATAAGGATCAAGTTTGGTTGACTAAGATTTCTCAGAAATCATCAAATCGCTTATTCATAAAGAGGAATTTAAATATGATGCACAACCTAGTGTATGGTAAGTGTTGTCTTTTCATGATGGGTTTAGGTATATTTTTTAGCTATCCTACCATTCTTGTTGAGTGTACCATGATGATGATAATTTTAGAGGCAACCCCTCTTTTTGGTGCTACTTATAATAAGAAGATGGAAATCAGTATTTGTAATGGTTAGGGAAAAATTTATATTCCAAACCTTATTTGGGGAGATTTCTCATGCCACCCAAGATGAGTTTCCAAATCTCAAGATAGGGAGATTAGGAGATGTCAAGAGGATATGGTGATCTAGCCTCTTGATTTTAAATTAAATAATTCAATTCCTAAAAGAAATTCATTTACTTGGAACCCATTTAGCTTTAAATGCTACTACATGTTTGTAAGGGTTTGGCTCTAGCTTTCACTAAATATTTGACTAGTTGGACTATGAAAATGGCAACCAAGATTAATGATGGAGATGAAGAGTTGGTGGTCAATCTAGATTATGATGAGATTATAGAAGGGGAAATTAAAGATTTGAACCATCGAGAATTGAGAAGATTTTTAGGGATGAAAAAGTGGCTTAGTCTTATTTAAAAGAGGAAGTTTCATCCCCTTTATGGGGAACATAGAATGCCATGATGAGATGTTCACCTAAAAATTTGTTAATTCCTAGAAGAAGTGATGGGTCATCATAGATAAGGTCACTTTTGAGGTCACAAAAAAATTGATAGCCAATGCCACTAGCCTCTTGTTGGAGGGAAAATCATGGAGAAAACAACCTAGAGTTAAACATGAAGTGACCCTTAGATGTTTCTTCTACTTAGAAGAAGTTTGTATTCATTTTCTAGGTGGGGTTTCCCATGAGAAGCTCCCTGAGCCATGGACTATGGTCTACTATGTTATCATGCGATACATCACCCTTGAAGATAGAGTTAAGGTTTACTATTATTATCATTTCCCTATCTAGAGTCATTTCCATAACAAAGATTGCATTTATTTTTCATTTATCTTGCTCTATTGTATGGAGATCTATGTTTGGAATATAAGTTAAAAACATGAAGTGGTTGAAAATTACATTATCTATCACCAAGCCCTAATGTTTTATTTGTTCAAATATTACAAAGGCCTACACTTCCAAATTGTGAGAATTAGCTCTCCCCCTCTCAAAATTATCACTAAAATGTCGACTCCCCCTTCTAAACCCACTTCTAGAGGGGACCTCATGGCCATGGCTAGGAAAATTAAGGAAGAAAATATTGAAATCCTCAAAATGAAAACCTTGAGTAAGGGCACTAATTAGGTGAGCAAGCGATTGAGGGAGAAAATTCCCCTAACAACCCTTCCATACCCAAAATGGATACATCCAAGAAGAAGTTTCGGCCTCATCCTGAATGTAAGGCTATGAGAAGAAACTATGGAGAATAGAAGGAAGAAGAAATAGAAAGTGAGGAAAAAATCAAAAAAATGGAGGAAGCTAACCCATTTCCCTCTAAGGTTTTGGACACTTTGAAAATTGCTACATCAAACTTTGGATAGTCTGAGAATGTTGAGCATGACATGGTTACCTCTTTGATTAAGATGAGAACAAGAAGCCAAGGATGAGTAGGGGGGAGATCACACTCAGTAGAAAGACAATAGAGCCAAAAAAGACAATGCTAAGTAGGGAAACCAAGTGGTGGAGAAACTCAAAAAATCAATTGCAAAGTTAGTTAAATCGAACAAGGACCTAGAGGAAAAGTTTGATAGGGTGGCCAATTTCTCAATTTGTGTCATGTACTTGACAGCCACCATGTTCCATCTTATGCAAAATAACCGGGACTTGGGGATCAATGATAAGGAGGTAGAAATGAATTATGCCCTTTATGGTTTCCTAGTTGATGACTAGTTCTATTTGTTGCTGGAAAATATGAGGAATCATTGATGGTTCCCTATTAAGATGGTTAGATTTTGTTTTGTTTTATGATGCTCAATTTTTCTCTGTGTCTTCAAGCCTCTTTTAGTTTCTATATCTAGACTAATAGTAGGGCCAATATTTATTTGATGGACATGATTTTATATATTGAGAAAATTCTCAATGCTTATGGTAGTTTTTCTCTTATTGGTTATTAGCATAGGTAGTTTTTTGAAATTTCGAAGGGGGGTGAAGTAATCAAGTGTGGTAGTTACTACCAACTAATCTCTAGATAGTTGCTCTTCTATTTTTGGGCCAGCCTCGATTTTGGTTATTTCGTAATGTGAAAAACATTTAACATTGAATTAAAATTAACATATTGAGGTTTAACATCTAACAATTAATTTCATTAATAAATCACTTACTTTAGTGTTTATTTTTAGTAGTACAAAATAATAGAACATATGGAATAGAATCATTAGTTACTTTTACAATCAAATTTAATTTTACAATGGATGGGCTTATTATGCAATCAAATTTAAAGTATTATTGAAAAACTATTATAGTTTAAAAATTAGAAATATTCTAATATATTTAAGAACTATGCTAGTAATATTAGAAATGTGATACATCATGATTACCATTGGATGAACAAAGACCAATGACTCTAGATGTTTTTTAGGCCAAATTCAGCAATGACTAACTAGCTTTTCCAAATGCCCCAAAAAGAAGACATGCAGAAAATATATGTGTATCAAGTTTGAAATTACTATGCTCGTAGTAACACCATTTGATCAACTTACATCAATGACTAGAGATTATTTTTGGGAAAATTTGGGGAGCACTCAACTATTTTAATAATTGCACCCAAAAAGAAGACATATGTCAACTCTAATAACTAATAAATTAACAATGATGCATCATTATTGAATTATTCATATATTAATAACTTTTAAATTTTAATTAAAAATTGAAATATGCTATATAAATTACAATGATTGAACTATATTGTATTAGGTCCTTAATTATAGCCTAAAATAATTATTGTAGTTTTCTAAGATCTAACATAATATTCAATATATTAAATATTTATAAACTACTCTATTTTTATACAAAAACTTTGATTATAATAAACCAACATTTTATTTTTTAATCACCATAAAAAGCATAAAATAAGATAGTTTTTTGGTAATGGAAATGATTTAGCTTAAAATTCAATGCACAAATACATAGATTCCTATTTCTTTTTAATTTGTCATGAATATCTTCTTATTTAATCAAATAATAATTGAAAAACATATAACACAAATAAGTCAAGTTGTTTCTTAAAATAAAACATAAAACATCTTTGTTCAATTTATTTTTAATTAGTATTTTTTATCTTTAGTAAAAATAAGTTTAACTCTCCTATATTAAATTATTATAAGTTACAACAAATAAAAGCCACTACGTGAAACCTTTTTGTTATCATATGAGATCTTATTTAAATGTAAAATTTTAATCTTGGATGTACTTTAGATTGTTTTGGAATATTCAAAAAGTGTTAATACAATATTATTATTATTATGATATAATAATAATTAATATTATAATTATACTGTAATATAATGTCACAAGTGTTAATATAATAAAAGGGATGTCCAAACTACCAATGAATGAACAAATATCAATGATTTGAGATGTATTTCTAGCTGATTTGGGCATCACCCAACTTGTTTTCTCAAATCACCCCGAAGAGAAGACATGTGGCATATATGTATAACCTATGATTATTCACTATTCATTTTGACCTGGAGGGTGTAGCCATGGTAAATATCATAATGAAATGTATGAATCAATGATAGGACATCATTTGTTGTAGAAAAAAATAAATGAGCAAACCAACATTTGATCAACTTAGATCAGTGACTCCAAATGAATTTTAGGTCAACTTTGGTAACAATTGACTTGTATTCCCATATGCCCCAAAAATATTACATGTGTTATACTTGATGTAGCATCTATCAAAGCTTTGACATCCCTTACACACTGTTGGTGTTTTAAAACTACTAAGCAACAAAATTCTTAATACCAAGATGACAATACTCACACAATCTAAAGACTAGCCATTTCTTATTAACAATTGCATGTGCAAAGCATTTGGGCCCAACTTCAGCAAAACCAAGGGTGGTTTTCTATTCCTCTAGCTCTGCAAAAATAGGGTGGATATACCCAGGGATGATTCAAGACTATTAAAATTGTATGAGGATTATTTTTAGTTTCATTCTAATTCTCATCTCAAATCCTCAAATACATACACAATTCTTCATAACTTGATAAACACATCCCATATAACAGATATGACCAAAAATTCTTCTATAGATCTGCAGGTGTTCTCAACGATAGTGGCTAACTAAAGCTAAACTATTCCATGCAGACGAGTACTAGCCAAATTTTAATATCTATGGTAAATAAAAGTAAAATTGATTTAATTTTGCATTTTTGACAACCATTTGTGACATATTCTCTTTCAGCTGGATCAAATTTTGATCAGTGCCTAATCCATTGGGGTTCAGAGTCTATAGAAAATTCTTAGATCTAATTTGTTGCCTTACAACAAATTTTATCAACATTTCTTATCAGAACTCATCATTCAAAATCCTTTCCACTACTACAACAACCCTATCACATTCACCAAAGCTTTTACTTAATCCATTGAATTAACATTAGTGATAAATAGATATACAACCTAACTAGATTGCATTCAATTGCACAAGCCTTTACTCATACAATATCAAGATAACCAAGTAATTAAAAGGATACAAGATTAAGAAAGAACTAATATGGGGACAATTCATAATTTGTATTCATTTTCCTTGAAAATTTTATACAATCTACAGTAGACTTAGAAAGACCTTCAGAAGAAACACAGATCGTTCTATATTCATGTATTCTCAACATTTGACAGAGAAAATACACCACCAATTCGTTCAAAATAACAGACCAAAGACAAACTAAGTATCACTTAGACAAATAGAATTCAGACCTTTTCTCTAGCCCTAGAATCTCACTGATATAGTGTGAGATGCAACAAGCTTCAGGCTAAGAGAAAATGATAGGTGTCCTTTACAAGAGGAAGACACAAACATGTGTCAAAAAAAAAATGACTAACATGAAGTTATGCCAATAACACATTTTCTTGCGGGCGTCTGTCTATCACCTCCTTTCATTGATTTTGCTCCAACAGTGATTCTGTCATATATGTAATAGCTAAGCTTGTCCCTGAAAAAATCTATTCTGATGATTGCACTCTATCCTCGACCTGTGAGTTTTTTCAAGATAACTGCTTTGTGAAATTCATCTTTACTTATCACTCTTTACTGATCATGCTAGGCTTCATAAATAATGGAAAAATTACTTTGTATACAACCGTTGAGCAAGGAGACAATGTGGCTGTCAAATATAACAAAATGGTTAAATTCATATGAGTCTGATGCTGAATGGGAAGAAGAGAGTAATGATGATAGCGAAAACTCATTTGAAGATAAGGGTATGAATTCCTCTTTTGAATCTGAAAAAGAAAGTACATCTCAGTTTTTGTGTTACATGAATCAGTTAGGAAATGAAAAATATGAAAGTGATTTATCCACAAGGTATGAAGATAAAGAGATGGTGAGGTCAGTTGATGCTAATAACTTTGAATATGAAGATTTCAAGGACAAGTTGTCAAGTGCTTTTATATCAGACAATAAAGATTGAGCATATAGTGGCATGCAAAGCAAGAAGGCTTAAGAATATGAATTCTTGAAGGATGAACAAGTTATCAAAGTTGAATAGTATGAATGAAAAGTAGAATGGAGGATTAAAACAAAAATCTATAATCTATAATTGAGTTGTAAGTTTTATCATATCATTTCCTATTACTACTTTCTAATAACTATACTAGTGTGGATAAAATCCTTTAGATTAAGGTTGATCTAAAAATTATTTGTAAATCCTTTAACCAGGTGACATTCTAATGAAATGGTCTAGAGTCCTCTAACAAGGCTCACTCCTAATAGGGTGATTGAAATCAGTTGACTGGGTCACATTTAATAATGTGTAATGTAACCTTTAATATGGTTGACCTTTCATAGGGAATCACTATTGAGAATAGATTGAAGAAGATTGTTGAAGAAGGAGACTGCTGCAAATAGATTGATATAAGTATTATCAATATATATACTTCAATCATTATCTTTTCACTAATGTCAAACCTTCTATTTGTTGGTAAGAAAATTAATTATATGGTTTAAGTACTATCACTTATTTTATTGATGGAAAGGATTTGATCAAAATATGTAACAATAGCACCTAGAGGAAAGGTTGAGTTATTGTATGTTAAGGAGTACAAGCATTAGTTAAGATAGTGGTAACATGATGTATTGATAATATAATTAAAGTTATAAAGGCTAGTTACACTAAGCAAGTAGAGAAGAACAAATTAAACAAAGTTTTTCTACCAATCTTCACCAAGTGGATAGTAGGTACCAAGCGAAGTCAGTGTAAGCCAAGCAAAATATTAGTGTGAGATGAGTAAAAGTCTATTCTTGTGTATATCAAGAAAAATAGTGGATGCCGGGTAAAGTTTAGTTCATGCTAAGCACCAATAAACTTTAGTTCTTTCCAAGTGATTTTATAGAGGATGTTGAGCAACACAGTACGTGTTGAGCATCAAAAGCAAGTTAACACCGAGTGGCTACATTATTCAAAAGATCACAAATTTGATGGAGTTGAGCTGAAAATTTTGTTTTCTTGGATTTTGTGAACCAGATGGAAGATAAGATTGATGAGTTGGTCGCATAGAATTCAAGATAAATCATTTTGAGGTGAATTCAAATAGGATTGAAGGAGAATTTTCTTGAAGAGATATGAAATATGGGGTAGATTCATTGTATCCTACCTAATCTATCCTGAGCCTAAATTGGATGGTGGAGAATGAGCATCTAAAGATCTAAGTTTCCTATTTATAGGAATGGTTGGTCAAAAGAAAGGGTTGTCATGTGTGAGAACCTAAGGAAGACAAGGAGTCCAGGGTTTTGTTTCATCCAATGACCTAAGAGAAGAGTTTATATTGGTATGTTAAGAAAGAAGGCTTAAGGGTATGAATGCTTAAAGGGTGAACAAGCTATCAAAGTTGAAATGTGTTAAGGTCAAGTAGAATGGAGTACTCAAATAAAGATTTGTAATTTGTAAATGGAGTTGTAAGTTATTATTAGATCAAGCCTTACTGTTACTCTCTAATAATTGTAGCTATCTAGGGTAAATTCTTTGGATTAAGGTTGACTTAACAATCATTTGTAAATCATTTAACCAGGTAAAATTCCAAGTGAATGGTCTACATTCCTCTAACAAGGCTCACTCCTAATAGGGTGATTGAAATTCTTGAATAGGATCACATTTAATAGAGTGTATTGTAACCTTTAATAGGGTTGGCCTTTCATAGGGCATCACTTTAGAAGAGTGAAAAAGGGTAGCATGTTACTAGTGGTTTTTTCCAAAATGGATTTCCTTGTAAATCATTGTGTCAAGTCTGTTGTTAGATCTATTATGTTTCATGTTTACATTTATACAAGTTGATTTAACAGTAACCTACAAGTTTTAAAGGATTACATAATCTAATGGATGCATGCATGATGATAAATGTTTTATGGGTAGACTAAGCTGTCAAAAGTTTTATTTATACATCTAGACCTTGGATAACTAATTCAAATCACCCCTCCCACTCTCTATTAGTTATTCTAAACTATTCCAACAATCACTTTAGAAGAGTGAGAATTGGTATCATGTTACTAGTGATTTTCCACATAAAATCCTTGTGTCAAATTGTGTGAATGTTCTTATGTTGTTTCATGTTTACAATTCTACAAAGTTGTTTTGACCTAGGACAGTAACCTACAAAGTTTAAGTATTATATGATCTAATGAATGCATTCATATTGAAGTTTCATGGATATGAGTTTACTAAGAATTGAAAAGTTTTATTTTGTACATCTAGACCTTCAAAAATTGATTCACACCCCTCTCAATTATTATAATGAATTCCAACACTTTTTGGCACCACTTTATCATGAAATTATAGGCACTTCAATGCTTAGATTGCCTATGTTTTGTAAATGATTAATTCTATTAGAGTAAATAAATAATTAATTATTCTATTTACTTAAGCTTACTTAGGTTAATGCATTTATTTAATATTTAGTATTTAATGCATGTAGTGATGAGTTGTTGACAACACAGGAGTTTGTTCCCTTCTAGCATGTTCCACTCTTTTGTGGATGCTTGGTTGTCAACCTTATCGTCTACCTCCTTCCAGCTTGTTCTACAAGCTTCCTTGAGCCCTTTATAAGTAGTCTCTCTCTCATTGTAAATTCATCCATTCACATAGCAATTTCATTTTCCTATTGTGAAATATTTTCTCTTGCATTGTTTGCTTCAAGCTCTTGCTCCTTTAGTTTCTCTTCAGCAAGCTATTTGCATGTAGGTAATCTTGGTGATTGGAGAGTTGGATTTCATCAACTCCTACATGGTATCAGAGCCTTCATATTGCTACTTCATTGAAGAATTTTTGAAGCCGTGATTTGAAGTCACAAACCCTAGTTTGTTTATGCATTTTTTCTTCAAATTAGGGGATCAAAATTTTTTTGGAGTGCTTTCAGCCCAAATGGATGCTACCATTAGATCCGAAAGGCACTTTTCAACTAGGATCCATATAAAATTCATCAATTTTGGAGAAAGGGCTCCGAGAGGCAAAAATTTTTCATTCTAGGGCTTTTCTGTACGGATCGTATGGACGTAGTGCAGAAAAAACTCAAAAAAAATATAAAAAGGGCACCACCGTAATAGCACCGAAGCACCACCTGGAAATTGCTCACACTCCATCGGTGCTTCACCTGAACAGGCTGCACCTCTCGTTTTCTCTTGCTGCCAAAGGTCTACCTAGGCTCTGCCCAGCACGGCGGTGCCCGCCTCTACTCGTTTCTAGTTAGCACACAGTCAACTACTTCATTAGTGTTTTGATCTGACAACACAGTGCATAGTCAATAGTTGTAGGGTGACACGTGGCCTAGGTGCCATGTGGACCCTGCCACATTAGCTGTTGCCACGTGGCTACCATGTGGACCTACCACGTGGCATTATTTTTTGTGATGACAGCCATGTGGCCATCAATTTTAAGCCTATCATTTTATGATGTCAGCATGACATCAGCACTTGCATCATCAAACCTTGAATGCACCTCTCTTGGTTCTGTTTTGGAGCTACTTGTGGTTTTTTGGCCATAATGTGAGCATACAAAGGTATTTTTTCGATCCGAAAGAGGTGCCAAAAAGCTATTTTTGAGACAAAGACATTGGTGCCAGTATTTTTAGGTTTTGATACTTTTTTTTGCCTATTTTTGTAGTTGAAGTCCAAAGTTCTATTTTTGACTCCGGCATGCATATCTTTTGCGTCCCATGTCAATTTTTTGAAAACTTTATATTTCTAGAAAACTGGTTCTGTGTACTTTTTAGAAATGTAGTCCTTTTTCCTTAGTTTTTGGCCTATGCTCTTTCTATCATTTTTTTTGCATTTTTTCTAGATGGTAGATATCTTGAGTGTTTTAGGCCCGAGGATCATTTTTGTAGCATGGTTTCCTTTTTTTTAGGCTATACTATGTTTTGTTACAGCTTGTTTTCAATTTTGATTATTGTAGCTATCATTTTGAAGCACTTTTATGTATCACATTGAGATAAAGTGTGACTTGCATTTCGGGGATCATGAATGTTGTTTTGAGTCAGTTGTACATGCACTATTTTTCATAAAGCACCATGGGGGGATAGTTGTTTGCTGTTTTAGGCTTCTCTCTTTATCAAGTGAGTGTCCCTTCCATGACATTAGCCCCATGCAACATTAGTTTGACTGTGTCTTTATAGGTGTTTGTACCTTTTCCTCTCTTATCATTCTTGGTTCGTCTATAGGAGACTTTGGTCCACCTTCTCAGTTGTCTATCATCTCACTTCGTTTTCTAGAGGGGGGTGGGGGGGGGTATTAGAGTAAATAATTAATTATTAGTTATTTATTCTATTGACTTAAGCTTACTTAGGAAAATGCATTTATTTATTAGTTGTAGTCTAGGAGTTTGTTATAAGTTGTTGACAATACGGGAGTTTGTTCTCTCTAAGTCATACTTATCATCTCACATTGTTCGAGGACTTTCCACCTTATGTGAATGTATGCTTAGTTGTCACACTTATCTCCTAGCATTTTCTAGCTTGTTCTGAAAGATTCCCTGGGCTCTTTATATTCGGGCTCCCTCATTGTATTTTTATATCACTTCTTGCATATTGAAAATACATATTTTCTTATGTTTCAATATCATGTGGTCTCTCATGTCCATTTAGGGTTTTCCCTTGCTTTGCGCTCTTCCTTCTTTGGCTTCTCTTTGATCGGGTTTTGCATGCAGGTGATCTTCGACATCTTCAAAGTTGGATTTCATCAACTCCAACATGGTATTGTTCCTAAGATCCCTATTTTGGCTGCTACACCACATCCAATTGAGGTCTTTTCTCCTCTGCAAAATTCTTCTTCTACACTACATAATCCTCTAGCTTCATTCATTGAGACACCAAGTACACTTGTTGTGGATACTATAGTGGACATTCATGACAATTTCATCACACCTGCCTTGGGGATTCCATTTCAAGATCCTCATCCTTTTTCTTTTAGGCATTAGCTAGGCCTTCCAGTTTCCCCTCTCATTCAGGGGTTTCCTTGTTATGTGCCTTTGTTCCTTCCACATTGAAGTTTCATTGGTTCAATCATTTCTACAGGAGCTCCATCATTCTGGGGGGGCTTTGGTGTCTATTCTCATGGCAGGGCTAGTTGTACTTATGGTTTTGAGAGAGTCTCTTGAAACATTTTCGGTGGAAGTTGTCCTTGGGGGGTCTTGTTGAGGCCTCACTTCCTTTATTTTTTAGCATGTTTGTACTTACCTCTTTTTGGGGGAGGGTTTTTCCCATGTGGTTTTCTCTCTTTTCCCATTTATAGAGGTTGCATTTTCTTGCATTGTACATGGGTACCTAACATGGCCTTGTTGTCGGGACCCATTCTGCATTTTTATCTTAGTTCTGTGAGCTTAAGGCATTCCCTTAACTTGCATTTAAGGGGGGGTGTTACAGTAAATAATTAATTAATTATTAATTAATTAGTCTATTTACTTAAGCTTACTTAGGTTAATGCATTTATTTAATATTTAGTATTTAATGCATATAGTGATGAGTTGTTGACAACACAGGAGTTTGTTCCCTTCTAGCATGTTCCTCTTTTTTATGGATGCTTGGTTGTCAACATTATCTTCTACCTCCTTCCAGCTTGTTCTACAAGCTTCCTTAAGGCTTTTATAAGCAGACTCTCTCACATTGTAAATTCATCCATTCACATAGCAATTTCATTTTCCTGCTATGAAATATTTTCTCTTGCATTGTTTGCTTCAAGCACTTGCTCCTTCAGTTTCTCTTTAGCAAGCTATTTGCATGTAGGTGATCTTGGTGACTGCAGAGTTCGATTTCATCAACTCCTAGAAATTCAATTGGAAAGTCAAATTCAATTGGCTGACTGGTACTTAATGGAAGAGTAAATTGTATTAATATTTTAAGGGTCATTTGTAGAACCCTAAAAACTTCCAACACATGTGATAGAGAGGGCATTTACATTGGAATATGTACAGTGGATGGAAAGCATAGACGCAGTCTTTTATGGCATGCAAAAGAAAACTATTTTTCCATCATTGAATGTCGGATATGAAGGCTTCACATTTGAGAGAAGGGAATTCAATTTGGTACAACAATTTTTTATAGTTTTAAAATTTGATGTTACTAGACACTAGTAGTATGATCCACTAAACATAATTAGTACAAATATTTTATAGAATGGGAACTCCATGCAAGAAAATGCCAACATGAGAGTATGTCATTTGCATAAAAGATTTTAAAATATGGAATCATGGGAATAGGTCAAAATAGAGATGGATAAATACACTAGTGAAAACAATATTTCAATCCAAGAATTATTGGTATGAATTAATGAATTGCACAAATAGAAAGAAAAAGTGTAGTCCATGAAATCCTACATTTTCTATCAAAAAGTGGATCATGCAAGTAAAAAACATCTTCTAGATGCCATAAATTAAGATTACGTAGCTACAGATTGGCATCGATCAAAAATTAATGTTTTTTGGGATATGAGAAAGAATCTTAGTGACCCTAACACCTTTGCATATTTTGAAGACTTGCTTAAGGATGAAATGTTTAGCAAATTATGAGATAATGAGCATCCAAATGTAGTAGCAACACAACATGATGCAGATGATGAAGATAATGAGTAGAAGGTTTGTAAATATCCTACATCCATTTCTAGTGGTTCCACTAAATCCACTGCTCTAACAACTAATAGTAGTGGTACATTTGATTGAATTGGACATATATTGTACTTAATCAAAAGATAAGAGAAAAATATGGAATAGGGGAAAATATTATAGAAAAAGTGGGTTATCCAAGTAATGGTGGGATGGACACAATAGGTCATGAAAATTCATATCCACATCCAATACTAGAGCTAGCAAAACTTGGTCATAAACCAGTCATGAGAGATGAGTTAGATGACCCATCAGGTTATTCAAATAAAGGTGAACCCATGCCATTATTTATCCAAGCTGAAATTCAAAACTCCCATGCTATGTCATCTTCATAAAGGGCGATGCAACTAAAATTTAACTAGAATATTGTAGTTGAAGCTCAATGTGCAAAGAATGAAAATATTTAGATACTCATATTGATACAATGCCAGCCACAATTACCTTAGAACAAAACCTTCAAAATAGTCCAAAAATTCCACTTGTTAGTAATAGAGGGGCAGGATTAGGAAGGGTAGATGTCATTGGTAATCATTGAAATACAATTATTTCAACCTCAGACATTATTGGAGACAAGGGTAATGTTCCAAGTACTCTTTCTCCTTTCAAACATTGTATTGTATCAATAGACCTAAATTTTGTAACAAATTTCCAAGAAACCACAAAAATGAATATAGAAATAATAAGACATTCAAGAAGGATATACTTGAGGTGGCTCATTCTCAAGAATTTGCATCGAATAGGATATTTTAAACATATAAAAAAAATAAAGAAATGATGGAGCTTGTGATTATTTCTTCACCACAACTAGATAATAATCCACCAAAGAGTGAGGTAAATTGACCATAATTTCATGTTAGTGCACTATCTATGGATTTATCCAAAGTCAAAAATGTGGACAAAGTTAGTGTGGAAAAAAAGACCAACTGTATTGTCTATAGTTCATTGTTCAATATACAGAGGGTGGGGGGGTGGGGGGGTGCTAGGGAAGGCTATTATGCATCACATGTAACAATAATTATTAATGATTAAATGAGATTCAAACCTGCTATCACAGAAAACACTTAGATACATGATGTACTTGAGCTATCTTTTGTTATCAAAGCATCATCAAATTTTTGAAATAAACAAGCTTTAACTTATGTTTCATAAACCAATATTTGAATAGAAACATTTAATTAGGATGGGAGATCTCCAAGGGAACTACAACCACTTTTAGACATTTTTTTTTATATAATATTGTTTTAAGTGACGATCTTGTAACCAAAGAATGATTATTTTGTAAATGATGTCAAACCTATTACCTGCTGGTGAGACAAAAAAAAAATTCTGAAAGCTATCATTTAGTTGATTGATGAAGAGGATTTGAAAAGAGGAGATAATAATAGCACCTAGAGAAAGGTTGAGTTATTTGGTATGTAAAGGAAACACCAAGACCAAGTAAGACATCGATACTATAGTGTATTGTTTATCTACTTAAAGTCTAAAATGAACAATTACTTATGTTAATAATGGAATAAGATCAAGTAAGAAAAGTATTTTCCAAGCCTTGCCAAGCAATTAGTGCAAGCTGAGAAAAAATTAGTAAAAACCAAGTGAAAATCAAGAGATGGCAAGCAAAGATGAAAAATAGTGCAAGCCAAGTGAATGTTCATATATGTTGAGTAGATTTTAGTTGGTGTCAAGCATCAATAAAATTTAGTGTTTTCCCGGTGAACAAGTGTTGGTTGAGTTCTAGAACAATATAGATGTTGAGTACTGAAAAACAATGTATGATCAAAGATTTGATGAATCTAAGCTGATTATTTTGTTTCTTGAATTATGTGAAGTGTGTGGGAAAAAAATGATAAGTTAATGGTACAAAATTCAAGGTAAATAATTTTGTGTCAAATACAAGGAATATTTTATAGAAAGTTTCTAGAGTAACCAAATAGAATAGTAGATAGATGATTCGAATCCTACCTAATCCTACCTAACCCTAAAATGGGTGATTGTGGTTAAGTGACAAAAGATCTATATTCTCTATTTATAGAGATAGTTGGTCAGAAGAAAAGGTTGTCATTTGCAAGAACCTAAGGAAGACAAGTAGTCTAGGGTATTGCTTCATTTAGTAACCAAACAAAGGTGAGTGTAGTTCGCATGCAAAGCAAGAAGGCTTGAAAGTATGAATGCTTGAAGAGAGAACAAGCTATCAGAGTTGAAGAGTGTGAATGCCAACTAGAATGGAGGACTAAAACAAAGATTTTTAATCTACAATTGAGTTGTAAGTTTTTATCAGATCAAGTCCTATTGCTACTTTCTAATAATTATACTAGTGTGGATAAAATTCTTTGGCTTAAGGTTGACTTAAAAATCATTTATAAATCCTTTAATTGGATGATATTCTAATGGAATGTTCTAAAGTCCTTTGAAACTTGGACCACTCCTAATAGTGATTCAAATCCTTTAACTAGGTCATCTTTAACAGTGTGTATTGTAACCTTTAACAGGGTTGGCCTTCATTAGGGAATCACTTTAGAAGAGTGAGAATTAGTAGCATGCTACTGGTCCCTTTTCCCAAATTGGGTTTCCACATAAAATCTTTGTGTCAAATTGTATGAATGTTCTTATTTTGTTTCATGTTTACATTTTTGCAAAGGTGTTTTGACCTAGGATAGTGACCTACAAAGTTTAAGTATTGTATGATCTAGTGAATGCATTCATATTGAAGTTTTATGGATATGGGTCTAATAAGAATTGAAAAGTTTTATTTGTACATCTAGACCTAAGATAACTCATTCACCCCCCTCTTAGTTATTCTAATGAATTCCAACACATTTTGACACCACTTTATTATGAAATTATAGGCACTTCAATTCC
Source organism: Cupressus sempervirens (assembly GCA_028749045.1). Taxonomy (NCBI): domain Eukaryota; kingdom Viridiplantae; phylum Streptophyta; class Pinopsida; order Cupressales; family Cupressaceae; genus Cupressus; species Cupressus sempervirens. Next base: position 835,428,338 of record CM053790.1, read on the forward strand.
TAGATTGCCTATGTTTTGTAAATGATTAATTCATCTGGAAAGTCAAATTCAATCGGCTGACTGGTCCATTATGGAAGAGTACATTGTATTATTATTTTAAGGTTCATCTGTAGAACCCTAAAAATTTCCAATACATGTGACAAAAAGGGCATTTTCATTGGAATATGTGTAGTGGATGGAGAGAACACATCTACTCTTTCATGGAAAGAAAAAGAAAACCATTTTTCCCTCCTTGAATGTCAAATGTGAAGGGTTTACAGTTGAGAGAAGAGCATTCAATGTGATACAATAATGTTGTATAATTTTTTAATATCTAGTGTTACCAAACATTGGTAGTATGACCCACTAAATATAATTGGTACAAAGCTTTTACAAAATGGGAACTCCATGCAAGAAAATACCTACATGAGAGTATGTCATTGATTGAAAGATTTTAAAATATGGAATCATGGGAAGAGGTCAAAATAGAGACGGAGAAATACACTAGTGAAAACAGTATTTCAATATAGGAATTATTGGTATGAATTAAAGAATTACATAGAAAGAAAGAAAACATGTAGTACATGACATCCTACAATTTCCACCAAAAAGTAAATCATCCAAGTAAAAAGAATCTTCTAGATGCCATAAATAAACATTGTATAGCTATAGATTGGTTTCATTCAAAAATTAATATTTTTGGGATAAGAGGAAGAATCTTAGTGACCCTAAGAACATTGCATATTTTGAAGACTTTTCTAAGAATGAAACATTTAGAAAATTATCAGATAATGAGCATCCAGATGTAGCAACAACTCAACATGATGCAAATGATGAAGATAATGAGTATGAGGTGTTGGAATTATAAATGGAGTAACAGAGAGTGGGGGTGTGAATCAGTTACCGCAAAAATAAATCCACAGATCCCTTAGATGTCTTAAATACCTATTTACCATTGATACTCGATAAACACTATAAGAATGCTATAAATTTGTAGATTAACTAGTTACTAATCATCTAGCATTGATTATTATTAATATGCATGCAAAAGTTAAATAAAATGAACACAAGAGACACCATATTTAACATTGAAACCCAATATGGGAAAAACCACCAAGTAACTAGCTACAAAATTTTCACTCTTCTAAAGTGAGCCCTGTTAGGAGCCAACCCTATTAAAGGTTACAATACACACTATTAGGTGTGAACCTATTAGAGGATTTAATCACCCTATTAGGAGTGGCCTTGCTAGAGGTCTTTAAAACAATTCAATTGAACTATCACCTTGTTAGAGGATTTACAAAATGGTTATTAAACCAACTCTATTAAGAGATTTGAAATCACTGCTACAATGGTTAGAAAGTAACAATGAATTGACCTGAATATGATGCAACTAAATTTTTTGATAACAGATCTCCATTCTGCACTATTAGATCCTTCACAATCAAATATAGCTTTGCTGCTCCTCTATGATCTATGATCATCCTTCAAAATTTTCTCTTAGTCCTTCTTTTTCATTCACATTCATCACACACTTAGAATTCGCAACTTGACCTCTTGTATATACCATTCAAATTATCAAGTCAGCTCATTCACAAGTTACATTTACCAATAAACCATATATCAGTTGGCTACAAATATTACATTAAACAAATAAACTTTATTTCACAAAATAATGGAATCCTTCACTGGCTGACCTTGCTTGGTAAATACTGCTTCTAGAAATAATTTCCTACGTTAACTGTGTTAACTCAGTTAACACTGCAAAAGCTAAAAAATCCTTTGGCTACCAAGTTAACTTAGTAAGAACTAGATTTCCTTCACTATCCATGAAAGCTCGGTTAGAACTATTTCCTACACTATTTTCTCTTGATGACTGAGTGAGCTTAGTAACAACTGAATTTCCTTTGCTAAACCTTGTAAGCTCATTAGAAACTAAATTTCCTTAGCTAAACCTTGAAAGCTTGGTAGCAACTAAATTTCCTTTTCTATGCCTTGAAATCTCGGTAGCAACTGCCTGTGCAAGGTAAAGCTGGAGAGTGCTTGGTAGACACTGTAAACCTTCTTTGCTAACCTTTTGAACTTGGTAAACTTTGTCTTTTTCCTTGCTAACGATCTAAGCTCGGTAGAATCTGACTGGTAACTAATATGACATTTGTGTAACATCAAAGATAGCACACAATTGAACAATTGTATCCAACATGAGGTTTGTAAAGATCCTACATCCACTGCCACTGGTTCCACTAATTCCACTACAACAACTAATAGTAGTAGTATATTTGATTCAATTAGAAAATATATTGTACTTAATAAAAAGACAAGAGAAACATATGGAATATGGGTAAATGTTATAGAAAAAATGGATTATCTAGGTAATGGTGGGATGGGCACAATAGGTCATGAAATTGGTATGCACTTCCAATACCAAAGACAACAAAAACCAGTAATAAACTAGTCATTGGAGATGAGTTAGATGACCCATCAAGTTATTCAAATAAAGGTGAACCCATGCCATTATGAATCCAAGATAGAATTCAAACATCCCATATTATGTCATCTTCAAAAAGGATGATGTGACTAAAATTTGACTAGAATATTGTAGTTGAAGCTCACTATACAAAGAAGCAAAAGGTTTTGGATACTCATATTAATACAATGCCAATCACAATTACCTCAAAATAAAACCTTCAGAAAAGTCCAAAAACTCCACTTATTAGTGATATTGGGGTGGGATTAGGAAAGAGTGATATCGTTAGAAATCCTTCAAGTACAATTATTACAACCTCAGACATTGTTGGAGACAAGTACAATGTTCTAGGTACTCTTTCTCCTTTTGAACATCATATTGTATCAATAGACCTAAATTTTAAATTTAATAATTTTGAAACAAATTTTTGAGAAACCACAAAAATGAATATAAAAATAATAAGACATTCAAGAATGATGTACTTGAGGTGGCTCATTCTAAAGAACTTGAATCAAATAGGATATTTCAAACATATAAAACAAATAAAGAAATGATGGAGCTTATGATTATTTCTTCCCCGCAACTAGATAATAATCCACCAAAGAGTAAGATAAATCCACCATATTTTCATGTTAGCAAACTATCTCTAGATTTATCCAAAGTAAAAAATTTTGACAATGTTAGTGTGGAAAAAAAGACCAACTCTATGGTCTACAATTCACTATTCAAGATGGAGAGGGGGGGCTGGGGGTGGCTGGAGAATGAAATTTAAAAGTTACTAGAAGACCTAGTTAATGCAAAGCAAAAGGAGAAAGAAAGAAATGGTAGGTAATTTGAATGGTGAGCAGAAGAAAAAGTAGAGGGGGAAGTGTGGCTTTTCAAAATTTGAAACCTATGTTGGGTGGGATTCCTCTGGTTGGCTAGGATTAGAATCATGGTCTGGGTCATGGATCACAAGGAGGGGAAGGAGAATGTTAGGAAAATTTAGAGGTTAGAGAATTGATTAAGAATGGAGATAGGGACCCACATGCCCCTAGAAAGGCTCTAAGCAAGTCACCTCTAGTCCCCAAGGCAAGCCTTCCTGGGGCACAAATCACAAAATGGTCTTTACTATTTGGAGTTAAACCAACTAGTAAGTCTTCTTTTCTAGTTATTAAAGTGCTCCCTATTGTAGAAAAGAGGTACTTGTGAAATTGCTATTCCAAATGAGCTTGTTGAGAAAAGGTCAAATATAGACATTGTTAGATCTTTCTGCAAAAGAAATGGAACCTTAAAAGTCAAGTCATAGTCACTACGATGGCCAAACATTTTCTGTCTTTTGAATTTTCTTACAATGAGGACCTTTCAAATATATTATGTGAAGAGCCTTGGGTAATAAGATGCTCAACTTTGGTCCTCCAAAGGTGGACATTAAAGCTAGACTTGAATGAATTTTTTTTGTGCAAGCTCAAATGTGGGTTTTGCTTCTAGAGGTTCCATTGGAGTTCTAGAATGAGTATGTGTTTGTGGGAGTGGCAAGTTCTTTTGGTGATCTTCTCTCCATAGACCCAATAATAGCTTCTAGAATAAGGTTAACCTATGCTTGTATCTCTATTGGAGTTGGGGAGGTGGTGGATATGTTGGAGGTAGTGAGCTTCCATTTTAAATTAGGAATACATGTTTGGAAGTTGGACTATGAGAGTGTGCGTTTTTATTGCTTTTATAGTTTGAAAATAGGCCATAAGGCCAATTAGTAACCTAAGGCTAAAGAGGAAAGGAATAGGAAAAAATCTTATTCCAAACATAGAAGGGAAAGGAAAAAGGTTTGGAAGGAGAAGATCATCAAGGGCCCTGAGACTAGTTGCCCTAAGAATCAGGAGGTGATTTTGGAAATCCATGTAAACGAAGTGAAGGTCTTTGATCATGATGGTTCTCAGATCAAAGAGGTGGATAAAGATGCAAGGATTTTAGATCCAAATAATTCTCAAACCAAAGTGGTGGAGATCCCTATAAAAGATGTGAAGGTCTCAAATCTGGATGATCCCTTGATCAAAGTGATGGAGGGAGCACTAACTAGTGATATAAAAGGGCTTAATAAGGAGAAAATCAAACCAATCTCTAAAGGGGAGAGGGGTCATTGTGATTCTTCCCTCCAAGAAATTTGTCAAACTTCTTCCCTAGGGGGGATGGGGGAGGAGGAATTATTAGAAGATGAAGAGGAGATAATGCTGAAAACTCAAGTACCTCAAGTTACCAAGGGGGTTCCATCATCACCTTTGGGGGATCATTCAACATCCATTAATTTGGGAACAAGGATTTTGGATTTGGTCAGAAATTCTTCCCCTAGACAAATTTCAAGAATGGAGGAGTGGCTTGAGATTTTTCTCAGATGAGAAGAAGGGGATTTTGGACCAAGGTTAAGAAGAAGAAATGTAGAGACCCTTCCCTAGTGTCACTAGAAGTGACTAACAACCAAGTAAAAGCTGATGTGGGGGTTAAACCAAAGATACCAGGTAGAAAGAGTTTAAGCCAAAACATTCAAGAGGAAACTAGAAATAATTTGGTTGATGGGAGCTAGAGAATCATTAAGGAGTGCTCTATTAAAAATAAATGAAGATAATTTCCTAGAATATAAGAGGGATAAATGGAGCCCATAAAAAAGAGGTAGTAAGGAACATGACAAGGGATCATAGACCTAATTTTATGCTGATCCAAGAAACTAAAATTAAGAAGGATCTAGCGGGTAAGATTTCCTTTAGTAATAGCATGGATGGAGAGGTCGCAAATTCCAAAGGAGCATCTAGAGGACTGCTCACAGTCTACAATAATAAGTATTTCCTAGTAACTATCATTTATAATGTAGGTAATTCACTATTACATAAAGTTTTGCATATTAATAGCAAAGACTCTTGGTTTCTTTTAAATGTTTATGCTCTTAATTCTAAGTGGGAGAGGAAGGATTATTGGACCAAGCTTTTTTCTATAATTTAGAATTACAACCTTAACAAAGGAATAATTATGGGAGATTTCAATACTCACCTTTTTAATAAGGAAAAATTTGGGGGTTTGGCCTCAGACTTGGATAGCAAGTTGGATCTCTCAAATTTCATAAATAGTTTGGCTCTCCTAGATGTTGATCTTTCTGGTGGGGTTTTCACTTAGTCTAATAGGAAAATAGGGATCGATTGTATCTAGTTCCACCTTGATAGAGCTCTCATATCACCAAATCAGTTGAACTCTTTCTCTTACAAGCTTTCCCTTCTTCCCAGAATTGGGTCTGATCATTCCCCTATTTCCCTTTCAATAGACCCTCTTTCAACCAAGCAAAATTTTTCTTTTTTTTTTGAAAAGATGTGGATTTCCCACCTAGACTTGTTATCTAGGATTCCCTCTTGGTGGAAAATTGAGGTGGAAGGGACTATAATGTTTAGGGTTGCCAAGAAACTAAGAAATGTAAAATGTAATATCAAAGTTTGGAACAAGAAGGACTTTGGTCATATTTTCCAAGCCAGGGAGGAGAAGTTTGATTAGCTTCATACTATTCAGGATATTATACAACAGGAAGGATATAATGATCATAATAGGAACATAAAAATTTCAATTCTCTCTAATCTTCATAACATTATTAGTAGAGAAGAGAAATTCTGGAAGTGAAGATCTAAAATTAACTGGCTTAAAGAGGATGATCAAAATACCATGTTTTTCCACCTTTCCACTCTTAAGCATAGAGGAAACAATAGGATTATAGGTATTAAGAAGGGCTAGTCTCTTTTGACTAATGATAGTGATATTCCTACTGAGGCTATTAATTTTTTCTCTTTGCTTCTTTCCTAGGATCCTATGTTATCTATGGAGGACTAGAAGGAAATTTTTTTTATCTCTTCCCCTTTTGATAAACCTCATCATAATTCTACATTAAGGGTGATACAAAATTATTAGGAAGTAAAATAAGCTCTATTTTCTCTCCTACCTGATAAAGCCCCATGGTTGGATGGTTTTCCTACATTCTTCTTCCAGGTTTATTGGGAGGTGATTAAAGTGGATGTTGTTAAGGTGGTGCAAGAATTTTTTGGAGCCAAGAATCTTTTGAAAGAGCTCAACTCTACCTTTTTGGTCCTTATTACAAAATTCCCTGGGGTGGATACTATGGACCAATTCAGGACCATTATTCTTTGCAAGTCTTTCTACAAGATCATTTTGAAAGTTCTAATGACTAGAATCCTCAAAGTTCTTCCATTAATCATTTCCCCATAGCAGATGGGCTTTGTCCCTAGCAGACAGATCCTAGATTCTATTATGATCATTCATGAAGTCATTCATTTGCTAGAGGCTGGGAAGAGGGAGAGGCTTCTCATCAAATTGAATCTCTGCAAAACTTATGACTGGGTGGATTGGACATTCCTTGGTTTAGTTCTCCAAGCTTTTGGCTTTGATCATTAGGTATGCAAACTCATCTCCCAACTTGTTTCTACCTCTTCACTTGCTATCCTGATTAATGGGGCTCCATCTAATTTCTTTAAACCATCAAGAGGCTTAAGGTAGCGAGACCCCTTGTCTCCAATCCTTTTTACAATCATTGTAGAGTGTATAGGGAGATTGATTTAGAGAAAAAGATATGAAGGAATCTTGAGAGGAATAAAGCCCTCTGTAGGGCATGTTTCTTTCACTCACCAATAGTTTGTGGATGATATTATTATGGGAGAAGCTTTGGTTTAGGAGGCCAAATCGATGAAGAGATTACTAGACTTATATACTAGTGGAATAGGAAACCTAATTAATTGGACAAAAACTTGGTTTTCTTTATCAACACCCTTGTTGATAGACAAAGGAAGATTACTAGTATTCTTAGGTGTGAGGTGAGATGCCTACCTTCAAGCTATCTTGGACTTCCATTGGGGACAAATTTGTCAGATTATTTCTAGAATGGGATTATTGATAGATTTAACAAGAAGTTGGTAGGTTGGAAAGGTACCGCCCTCAGCCAAGAAAGTAAATGTCTTCTAGTGAAGTCCACTTTTCAAAATCTTCCTACATATGCCTTTAGTTTCTTTGGGATCTCGGTAAAACATGTTGACAAAATGGAAAATATTTAGAGAGATTTTCTAGGGTCTAGCCTAGAAGAACATAAAAGATACCCTCTAGTGGCCTAGGATAATGTATGTTTGTAAGAATTTTCCTTAGAGAAAAATCATCCAAGATCAAGGAACTCAAGCACAAGCACAAAATAGACCAAAGTATGATTAGAATAAAAATATGAAATTATATTCATTTAATGTCATGTACATACACACTAGGAGTGGTTGAATATAAAGGCCTTTGTAATGCTTCTAGAATGTCTAGGAGTTAGCAATATGATAAGCCTCACAACTAAGCACATATCCACAAAGCATGGATTATCCTCCATTAAGCACAAGAGTTAGTGTGATAATGAGAGAATATGCCTAGCAAGGTGTGTCACTTAAAATTATGTTGTAGACACCATGTGCTTAATTAGAGTGCAAAAAACCATGTTGTTTGCATGACAACTCAGTTAATTATGCAAACTCCAATGTTGTAGACACCATGTGCTAAATTAGAGTTACTTACTTCTATGTTGTCAACATGACAACTCATAAGAGTATGAAACTCCTAGGTGTCAAACTAATAAATAATAAAATAATGCATTGACCTAAGTAAAATTAAGTGTAATAAGTAAATACTTCTTTACACCAACACCCCCCCTTAAGTGCAACTTAGTGGAATGTGCTTATACTCACAAAAGCTAGGATGAAAATGCGAGATGGGTCATAGCCACTAGGCTATGTTAGGTACCCATGTACAAAATGCAATAAAATCTCTCATAAGCTAGAGAAAGATGGAAACCCTCATGGGAAAAACCCTTGCCCAAAAAGAGAGATGAAAAAATAAGATGCATGGATGGATGGAGTAATGAAGAAACCCCCCCATTAAGACATACATTATGTATATACAATAGAGAAGTATGAGAAGAACACTATCCCAAAAGAGGAAAAGGTCCTCCCCATAAGAGAGAAGAAGAAAGGAGACAAGGTAGTTCCCCTACCCCCAAATGTGAGAATGTTGATCAATGATAGCTGCTCAAATGTAGAAGTTGATCCATGACTATTGAATAATGTTCCCCCAATTTGGAAGAAAAAATATCATAGGTACATATGGGATTCTTCCATAATGTGGAGAAAGAATTCTAATGATGAATGGTGTCTCTAAAACCTAGTCAACTATCCCTGTGTCGATACTGATGGTCACCCCTTCCAATACTGCTAAAAAGAACAATGTCAAATCTAGAAAGGATGGATTTAGAACATATCCCAAAGAAAAAACTATCTAGTTTAATGATAAAGAGACCTCCTACAACTACTATACACAAGGATCCACAATTATGTCAACCTAGAAAGACTGATCATGTACAGAATGTACAGGATGATTAGAGTGAGCCCTCACAACAACTAAAGAAGGATCTTCTTCATCAAATAGAAGATGTATGTCATCAAAAATATCTCCAAAATCTACTATTTATGACTCCACAAACAAACCTTAAATATCTATTATGTAGTCATTGCTTGATGCTGGAACTAGAAGACGAGGTGTACCCAACTGTACTAAATTGCATGGACCTATCACTATAGCAATATATGCATGTCGAATATACTAATACTATGATTTCATGCTATATATATCAATAGGATCCCACATATTTGAATCTATTGAATCACTATCACTATTGCCACTATTAGTTTCCATAATGTATGAAGTATGGAGAGGAATAGAGGAAAAGCTAGGTGAACTTTCCTCAAAGTGAACATTCCTCTCTATAAAAATTTCATGAGTCTCAAGATCCATAAGTCTATATGCGTTAGCACTATCTTCATATATGATGAAAGTACAAGGCCTTGGTGGTGATTCCTTGCATTCCTTGGAACATATGTTTGCCCATGCTAGACAACGAAAAACTCTAAAGTGTTTCACAACTAGTTTTTTACCGCACCATGCCTCAAAAGGAGTCATTCCATCTAAGACATAATGAGGAGACCTATTAAGTATGTGATTGGTGCTACTTATTGCGTCAACTTCAAGTGATAGATCAAGAGACTTGGATTGAATCATGCAACTTAGCATTGAATTAAGAGTTCTAATCCTTATTGCTGCAACATTTTTCTTTTGTAGAATGAATGCTACTATATTTTGAAGATCAATATCCTCAAGGTCACAAAAGTCTCTAAGTCTTGAGTTCACATATCTACTTTCATTGTTCATATGAAGAACCCTGATGACTCTCTATGATTACATTTCAACATGACTTTTGGAGGATAGAAACTTATCAAACACTTCATTCTTGTGATCAAGAAAGTAGACCCATGTGTATAGCATGAAAATTCATCAATGAAAGTGAGCATATAGTGACCCTTTCTAACTAATGTGACTACAAAAGGACCTGCTAAAACTATGTGAACCAACTCAAGAACAATTGGTGCTCTCCAAGACTTCCCTTTATCATACTTCTCTTCTAGATGCATATCCATTGGACAAGTTGAACATTCACCCTTAGAGAATTTGATTATAGGTAGACCTTTGACCATATTGTTTGAGCTAAGTTGATGAAGATAGAAGAAGGCAAGATGTACATAACACTCATGCCATAATTTTCTTTCTAAATGAGATTGAGTCAACAAGGCACGTGAAGGAGACTTGAGCACAAAGTGGGAAAAGAAATAAAGCCTTACATGTTATGATTGACTTCACCCACTGGAACTGATGAATCATCTTTAAGATTGTCCAAAATTACTGAATTAGGAAGGAACTCAACTTTATTGCCATCTCCATAGTGAGTGATTTGGTAGATTGAAAGGAGATTAGAGCTAAGGTTGGGAACATAGAGAGCTTCTTTGAGCTCCCCATTTTACATCTGAACTTGTCCTTTCCCTTCAACTTACATTTTTGTATCATCTCCTACAAAGATGTGAGGTACCTTAGACTACTTCAATGAAGAAAAGTCCCCTTTTGAAGAACCCATATGATATGAAGCACCTGAGTCAAGGATCCGTTCCCCTAAAGAAATTGAACTGACCATAAGAGTTTTCCATTTTTCCTTTGAAAGTGGATAGATTTGAATCCTAAGTAAGTTTTCCAACTCATCTATTCTCTTACTCTTACAATAATGCTCATCATGATTTGGTTTCTTGCAATATGCACAAAATAGTTTGTCCTTCTTGTTGTTGTTTGCCTTCTTGTTGAAAGAAGAATTGCCTTGCCATGAGGAGGAAGATTGTAGTGTCTCTGATTGTGATTATTTCTTCCACTAGTTTTTCTTGCTATTGATAAAACTTTTTCCTTGTTTATTTGATTGGTTCTCATTACTAACCACCAATGCCTTGGTCTTTAATAACCTAAGAATTCCCATATCTATCAACTTGGATTTTTCCACCATCAACATTTCTACAAATGCATCAAATGAAGGCTTAGTGAAGACACTTCCCATGGTCAATATGTGAGTGTTGTAACTTGAAACAAAAGATGCATACTCTAAAGGTAGCCTCTTCAAGATGTGATGAATCAATTGATCATGCTTCATGGGATTACCACAATCTTTAAGTAGTGCTCTCAATTCATTGGCAAGTAGATGCTTCTTAGGATCCAAGAGAAGTAAATCATTTTCAATTTGGAATCTCTTTTCCTCATCCACCTTACCATACAATCCTTCAAGTTTGTCCCAAGCACCATTGGCTTTCTTAAAGTTGGAAATGTGGAAGAAGAGATCTCTATGAACATAACTCCTGATGATTCCTAAAGCCTAATTATCTTTAATTTGCCAATCAACTAGTGTTGTAGCATCAATGTGTTTGGTAATTGTACCATCTACATATAGATTTAAACCTTTTCCCATTAATTTACTCCATACAATATATTTCCATGTAATACAATTGTCTGAAGTTAAAAGTGGAGCTTTAGGTGAACCCATGATGTAGAAAATGAAAAGAGCACAAAAGAGAGACACAAGAACACAAGACACACCCCCCCCCTATTCACACAATCAAAGAACCCCCCCAATAATGATACTTTTGGCACTTTATATGTAGTGTGTTTACAATAGGTCACTTGTCAAAATGGACAAAGTGGGCTTCTAATTTTTTTTTTTTATAGCTTCCTTTTGAGGTTCAAATTTGGTACTAAGAATTGTATCTCAGATGTACAACAATTTTGAAGAATAATCAAAGTAATACAATGCAAAAAAAGACCTAATTTTGAATGTGATATTTTTATCCACACAACCCTATAATCTAATTGCAGACTGGAAAGTAGATGAAAAATTAAGCACTTTCAAAAAAATGAAACATGAAAATGTGTCTAGATGAGCTTGTAAAGAGCATTTGAAGTTTCAAAATGCAAGATTGGATAGGTATAGTCACCAAAAATTGTAATTTCTAACAAATCTATACACCAAAATTAGAAAAGAACAACACCACTAAAAAGTTTAGGAAATTCTACCTAGAATAAAAAAAAATACACCTAATTTGGAGTCCAGATGGCTGAGTTATGGCCTACCAAATTCAAACTGTCAAATCAAAATTGAATCTAGAGAGGGGTTTGGATAGAAAATTGAGAAGTTAAATTTGATGATCAAATGACGATCATGGTAGTATATTTTGGCCTATGAATGATGCTCAAATATCCATCAATTTTAAACTTGTGACTTGTTGATGTTGGCAAAATAGATGCCCCTTGATGATGTGGCAATGACATCATCAATGATTTTAGTAATTGTATAGACATACAAACAAGTTGACTAGTCAATATAGTGATCTGACATGGCAAGTCGAGGTGGAGCTAATGTGGTGGGGTCTATCCAACTGACTATGCACTTATGTGGTAATAGATGACATCTATATGGTGGGCTTTATCTATGCAGGTATGGTTGCTAAGTTAACTGTCATCATGGCACAAAAGCTACTAGAAAAAGGGGTCTGTGTGTCACTAACTATAGGTACACATGAAGGTACTAGGCCTTTCACGTGTCCTTAATGGAGGGTGGGGATGTGAGCACTCAAAATTGTGTTCGTCAGTGGGCTGCTGTGATTAGTTTGTGCTAGAATGTTTTAATGCACCAAAAGTTGCCATGAGGTAATTAGCGCTAGAGAATTTGTAGCCAATTTCTAGTTTGAATAATCAATTGTAGGTGTAACACGCTAGAAAAAAAAAACATCATTGCCCCTGTGTTGCCCTACCAAGAGGATGGTGTAGGTGACTAGAGAAGGAGAGCTGAAAGGTGTTTGAAAACACACATCGCCAAAAATGTGTTTCAAATATCCCACATGCACTACGTGCCTCCTAAAGTAATTTAAAATACTTAGCCATGGATATGAAATTAATAAAGGCCATTGGGTGTGGAGTGGCCAAAAATTGTGTGAGCCGCTCATTGGACTATTGTGTGAGCCAAATTTGTGATTGCCAATAGTGAATGGTGGAATATTTTGAAATTATAGTGAATATTCCATATAAGAACCAAGGTTTCACTACTCAGTTCCTGCAAAAAAAAATTCTTCACAGGCCAAGTAGGCCTAAATTTTTTTTGAAAAATTCTGAAAAAGTTGAAGATAAAAATTGCAGAGAAAAAATTTAGATCTAAAAACAATTTTGTAGATCTAATAAATGACCATACCAAATTTGCAAGTTAGGCCTTTGGGTGCTAGTTCGCAAAGAAAAAATTTTCCTCAAATTTGACTATGGCCTAAATCAGGCATACTTATAGTCAAATTTCATCAAATCAATGCTCTAAACACAATGGCTAGGTTTTCTTTGTCTCTAGACACTCCCAATGATTGCTATACTCTAGATTTAAGTTGAGGTCCTCCATGAGTTGAAGAAAGAATGGTCTCCAAGGGCTATGTGAAGAGAAATTCCCTTATCTCTGATACCATGTAAGAATTTGCCTTAGGAAAAAATCACCCAAGATCAAAGAACTCAAGCACAAGCACAAAATAGACCAAAGTATGATTAGAATTCATATTCATGTAATGTCATGTACATACACATGTCCACCAAGCATGGATTATCCTCCATTAGGAACAGGAGTTAGTGTGATCATGAGAGGATAAGCATACAAAGGTTTGTCACATAAAATTATGTTGTAGACACCATATGCTTAATTAGAGTGTGAACAACTATGTTATCTACATGAAAACTTAGTGAATTATGCAAACTCTAGTGTTGTAGACACCATGTGCTAAATTAAAATTGCTTACTTCTATGTTGTCAACATGACAACTCATAAGAGTATGCAAACTCCTAGGTGTCAAACTAATAAATAATAAAATAATGCATTGACCTAAGTAAACTTAAGTAAAGTGTAATAAGTAAATACTTATTTACACTAACAATGTCTCCACAAGTGCTATGGAGAGCTAGGAATCAGAAAGCTTAGGCATCTCAATAATGCACTTCTAGCAAAGCAAGTATGGTGAATATTTAATAGTACTAGGGAATGGAGGAAAATTTTGGTGGAGAAGTATATTAAGAGGCTTTCTCTAATGTTTTTTCTCAATGACTCTGACATCCTGAATGGTTTGGTTATTTGGAATGGTATTTTAAAGGCATGAATCCCAGCTAACTCTAAGGCTAAATGGAAAGTGGGAAATGGAGAGTACATCCTCTTTTGGCATGATAACTGGCTTATTTAGGGTCCTCTATTTAATAACCCTACATATGATAATTGGGCCAATACCTATATAAGGTTATTTGGAATGAAAGTAAGAGACTATAGAATGGACTAGGGATGGAGAGACCTATATTTGATTTCAAATGATCTCAAGCTGATAATGGCGATGCTAAATTATATTATTTTGAACAATAATGAGGATGAATATATATAGGAGGGTAATCCTAGTGGATCATACTTGGTGGCCTCGGGGTACAACTCCCTTTGAAGCCTGAAGGAGAAACCTCTTTGGGCTAAGACCTGGTTGCCTGGCCTAACCCCTAAAATTAAAATTTTCTTCTAGCTAATGCTTCAAGATAAAATGTTCACTCTGGATCATTTGCAAAAAGGAGGTCAATATATCCCTAATAGATGTATTCTTTGCAAGCATCACTTGGAGATAGTTAATCACATATTAATTCACTACCCTTATTCAATGGAGGTCTAGGAATATCTCACCAAGAACTATGGGGTAAGCTGATGCAAGCTAGGAAATGTTTTGGACTTCTTTTTTCAATGGGATAACATGTACAAAGTCACAAAATCACATAGTATTAGTTTATGGACTTTGCTCCACTTCTGTTGGGAAGTTTGGAAAGAGAGAAATAATCAATTTTTTAGAGATAGGGAGACTCCTGCTTATCTTCTTTCAAATAAAATCAACAACACTATGAGAGAAAAAAAAATTATAAGGAAGGGAGGAGATATTGATCAAGGAGGTAAGAGTAAGGAAAGGGAAAAGGACAAGAGTTGAAAAGAGAGGAGGTGAAGTGGAAACTCCCTTCCAAAGGATGGCATAAAGCCAATTTTGATGGAGTGACTAAAGGTAACCCTAGTCCTTTAGGATGTAGGGGCATCATTATAAATAGCCATGGTGTGGGTGTTGTTTCTCTTTCCTATCCCTTGGGAAATTATACAAACCACTAAGCGGAAGCTAGTGCTGCTCTCCACACTATTCAACTAGCCTTGGAGGTGGGAGTCAAAAACCCATGGCTAGAGGGGGACTCATACAATATCATTAGATGTATAAAAGGAGCTCTCCAACCTTCTTGGACCATTGCAAACATAGTGGAAGAAATTTGTATAACACTTGTAAAATTTGAGACTATTTATGTTAGCCATGAGTACAGGGAGTCTAACTCGGTGGCTGATTCATTTGCTGACAAAATAGTCAAGAAAGAAATGACAATGATACATAATACTAGAGGGAATATTGCATCATTCACAAAAGACCTAATCAATTAGGAGAGGATCTAGGGAGGTACGGGTGAAATCACTAGTTAATAATGGGAACTAATGCAAATATGTGCAAAAGCCAATGCATTTATGGAAAATATGGGAGGAGTTGGTGGATGACACATTCATTTTCTAATCACCACATTTTATGGGTTTATTATTTTCTTTACCATTTCATTAGAATTGAAAGAAAAAGGTATTTTTTGACTAAACAAATAGAGGACAAAGCAAGGAGAGGAGAGGACTGTGTTTATGTGAAAGGGTATCACTCAATTTATCAGGATGGTGGGAGAATGGAGTAGAAGAGAACTAGTGGGAGAGGTGGAAAAATGGAAATAAAGAACCAAGGTCTAGGAAAAACTTGAAAAGGGTGGCATTCCAAACTACATTGCCAATCTTCATGGGTATGATTCAGCAATTACCAATCTTATGGTAGAGTCTTGGAAGGATGGTAGGGTTAAGATTGATAGGGTGTCACATCATGTAAATGTGAAGGTCACTACCCATGTCACAAAAATAACTCATGAGGGTTTAATCATTTTTTTAGTGTTTACTTTTTATCTATTTCTAATTGTTTCACATGAGTTTAAACTTTGAAATTTGTTTTTTGAACAAGATAAATGTAGTAGAGTCCAAATGTTATTTTTCTTAATAGGTCTATCTAATGCAGAGGTGAAAATTTTTTTTGATACTGAATTTGATGCTACACTAAGACTCTTCCTATGAGGCAAAACAACTTAAAGCTATTGTTGCTCCCTTATTTCTATATTTCTATAGAAGGGAATTCAGGGTCAATTGCTAAGCATAACATTTGGTTGTAAATTTATTACTTATAACTCATGATTAGGAAATTGGGCATTCAAATTAACTTTTACAACATGAATTCATTGAATTGTATCAATTATCATGTGTAAAAAAATGTAATGAGAATGAATATGAACTTTATTATTTGAATTTCTTTATTTTTCATAAATATTATCAAGGATTGTACCATAAAAATGTACCATGTGAGAATAATGATACAAATGAAAACTTTGTAATGGTAAAATTTGAATGAATCTTGATTCGTTCTATTATCTAACATAAAATGTACATGTTTGTTTGACATTAGACATTTAGAAAATGGTAGAACTTATTATGCATGATAGATGAATCATTATTAGATATAGACAATACTATCCAAAATCTAGAATATAGATTTTAGTAATTACTAATAAGTAATAAATTCAAATTTGACACCTCATACCATAATTATTAAACTTTCCACAATATTTCATCATCTGAATCTTTAGATTCCTCACCATCAAGTTCAACTAGTCCTTCATTATGCTCCATATTTTCTCTAGTCTACATACCTTCACTTGCTTGATCCTAAGCTTCAACATCAATACTACCAATACCATTACCACTACTTGAGTTAGTGATCTCATTATTTGAAATGTTTCACAAACCTCTTCTTTGACATTTCTTCCTCCACAATTTCAGTGTCATCTCATAAGAAAAATTATTAACTTCATATTTGGATGTATACAACCTCAGATAATTTTCCAAATTCTTGTCTAGTTTATTTCTTACCTTTGACTTTAGGAACCCTAAAGTACTAAAAACTCTCTCATCCTCCATAGACCCCAATATCACAGTCAAACATAATTGAATAATCTTGATATAATATGATATTGAATCCCACAACAATTCGCTCTAAGCTATATTTCTCCAAAGATTGTTTATTGATCCTTCTTCTCTGGGGTTCTACATAAGATCATATTTTATCTTTATTATAATGGAAAAATAATGAGAATTATCTGTCGAACAAGATTCATCTAGAACTCCATATTCAGTTACCTCATTGATTTATTTTCTTTTGAAAAATTAATCTTTCAAAACCAATAACTTATCTCAAAAATCTTTTAGATGTGTAGCCTAATCACTTTCAAATGTTTATTCAATGTGGTTTCTCCTTATACTATTTCTATGAGGGTTTGGAGGTAATGCCACAGGTGCACTCCCTATTATAGTACAAGGTGGGTTCAAGGGGCAACAACCCCATGGGGGTTTTTGGGGGCACCACCCCCAAAGCCAAAAATGACCCTACTATTACAAAGGGCATCAACTACTATTTTTCTATGGGATGACTTATTCTAGCCTTAATTTTGTAAGAGAAAAAATATTGTATAAAATGGATTAGGGTTAGGGATTTCTAATGCAGGAGCATCCTAGGCTTTCTTGCAATCCTACATGTTGGAGCCGAGTGCCAGTGGTTTTGGATCTTAGTTGGTGCTAAGTTACTATAGCTCTGGTTGCCAAGTTACTATAGCACTCAGTGGTTGTTAATTTATTGTTTCTTTAGTGGGTGCTATGTTATTGTAGCTCTAGTGGGTGCTGATTTTTCTTGTTTATGCTAAGTGTTAGCATTTTGGATATGATTTTTGCATTTTTGGTGTGAGCTGACTTGAAGGATTTATTTTGATCACAACGTTTATGATGAGATCTTGCCTTGGGATGTGTCCTAACTATTGTTGGGTCAACCTTCCTATTTTGTATATTCTAGAATGTTCTATAAGTCATTTGGTAAGTATAAATAATGGTCTTGTTGAGTATTTTGGTATATCAAATTTGGGAAATAAAGAGAGATGTAAATTTTGGAAAGATAGGGTTGTAGCTTGGAAACTAGAGGATTTCTTGGTGGACCTAAGGGTATAAGTGTGGATTCTTCTTGGTGTTCTTATCTAGTTGTGTATCTAGACTAGTTGAGATTGGGTTTTGTAAGTTGGATCTTGTTAGATCTTGTAGAACTGATTGTGTTTTGTAATTGTTGTTTGTATTTGGCCCTAACCTAGAAGGTATTACAGCTAGGCATATTGCATGTAATTAGTTATATTTTATGAATAAAGGATAGTGATTTGGCATCCAATCCTGCATTATTATTTCTTGCTATTGTGTTTCCACTTTGTGGTTATATAGCTAGGGGCTATGACTTTTTCTTTGGGGATACTCCTACCTTGCACTGCATTAGGTGGTATCAGAGTGAAGGTTGTTCTTGAGTGTATTGACAAATCACTGAAGCTGAAATAGTTTACACCAGGATTTGCAAAGAAGGTTGATCTTGTGGCTGATTGATCTTTTGGATTGGTGGATTTGTTGCTTGGGGTTTGCTAAAATTTTCAAAGATGCCTCCATGAAGATTGGACCCTAGGGAAATTACTGATATTAGTGACATTGTAGAAGAATGGATCTCAGAGAAGGTTATAGTAGATTTCAGATTTGAGATGGAGGAGGTTATAACCAGTTTTAGATCTCAAATAGCATTAATGAAGAGTGACATGATTGCTGAAATTGTTAGTGCTTTAGGTGGTGTACTTAAGCATGTGGGTACTAAAGGAAGTTATGAGGATTCTGTTGAAGACTTCAAAGCTACTAGATCTAGTGGTGAGGATAGAATTGATCGTATGAAGAGGCCTATGGGAACTACGGCTTGTCAATTTTCTAGACCTAGATCTCAGTTGAAGTTAAAGCATAAGATGAAGATTTCTAATTTCTCGAGCACTTTGAATCCTGAAGACTTGATTGATTGGATTGGTGAATTGGAGGACTACTTTGAGCTTGAGGATATTGAGGATCCACTTAGAGTAAGGTTGGCACAAACTAAGCTGAAGGGACATGCTTCTCTTTGGTGGAAAGAACTACAAAGAGATAGGGAAGAGGAAGGTGAAATGAAGATCACTAGATGTAGGTTGATGGTGACTAAGTTGAAGGCTAAGTTCATTCTTTCTAATTATGAAATTGAGTTTTTTAAAAGGTTATAGAATTTGAAACAGAAGGATATGATTGTGAAAGATTATACAGATGAGTTCTACAAGTTGAATATTTAGTCTAGCCATAGAGAATTGTCAAAAGAGAAGGTAGCTTGATATAATAATGGTTTGAGATTCAATATTTAGGATGAGGTCGGTATGCTGAATATTTCTTTAGTTGAGCATGCTTATCAGTATGCTTTGAGAGAAGAGGAGAAGCTAAAGAGGAAGAATCAAGGTAGTTCTTGAGGGAAGGAGAAGTAGGATAGTTTAGCACAAGCTAAAGCAAAAGCAGAAGGTGAATCAAAACTTATTGAATAGAAAAGAATGATAGGTAGAGGTGGGTTCAAAGGTAATTGTTTCAAATGTGGTCAAGAAGGGCATAGATCTTTTGAATGTCCAATTAGTAGGCTAGTTGCTGTTGTGAATGAGGTTGAAGTCTAGGATAGTTAGCCGAAGCAAGGATAAAGTTTGTTGGCTCGATGAGTAATAGTTGGTGAGAGGGAATTGGATTCTTGTAAAAGAACTGATTTTTTTAGGACTTTTTGTAAGTTTGGTGGTAAAGTCTACAAGGTGATTGTGGATGGTGGTAGTACTAATAACCTTGTTGCTAAGGAGATGGGTCAAAAGCTTGGTTTGAAGAGAGTGAGACATCATTATACTTATAGGATCAATTGGTTGCAAGGTGAACATGCTTTGGAAGTGAGGGAGCAATGCCTTGTTGATTTCAAGATTGGGCAGTATAAGGATCAAGTGCTATGTGATATTGTGGACATGATCAGTTGTCATGTGTTGCTTGGTATACCTTGGCAGTATGATTTCAGGGTTGTGCATGATTGTGTAAAGAATTTGTTTACTATTGAGAAAGGTGGTAGGAAGTTTTCCTTGATTCCTTTGCAAAATAAAGAGCTCAATAGGAGGAACTTGAGTATTGGTAGTTGAGTTGAGTTGGCAGATCCTAAGAAGGTTAGAGATCAATATGGAAAGTAGACTTGTAGCATACCACAGATGGATGTGAAGAAACAAAAGAAGGACAAGGGAAAGAGTGTACAAGTTGAAGATTTGGAGGATATGTATGAGAAGAACCAATTTATGATTTATGTCTTGAATCCCAGAAGATATTCTTCTAGTTATTATAACATATTTTTGAACCTAGGGTGTCTAATGTAGAAGCTTCCTAGGCTTTCTTCCAATCCTAAATGTTGGAGCTGAGTGCTAGTGGTTTTGGATCTTAGTTGGTGCCAAGTTACTATAGCTCTAGTTTTTGTTGAGTTACTATAGAAGTTATTTGGTGTCGAGTTATTATAGCACTTAGTGGCTTCTATGTTACTGTAGCTCTAGTGGGTGCTAAGTTACTATAACTCTAGTGGATGTTGAGTTTTCCTTTTTATGCCTAGTGTCATCATTTTGGATGTGATTTTCACATTTTTGGTGTGAGTTGACTTGTAGGATTTATTTTGATTGTGACATTTATGATAAGATCTTGCCTTGGGATGTTTCTTAATCATTGTTGGGTTGGCCTTCCTATTTTGTATGTTCTAGAATGTTTTGTAAGCCATTTTGGCAAGTATAAATAAGGGTCTTGTTGAGTCTTTTGGAAGTTTAGTTTTGGAGAATGAAGAGAGATACAAATTTTAGAAAGATAGGGTTGCATCTTAGGAACCAAAGGATTTCTTGGTGGACCTGAGGGTATAATTGTGGATTATTCTTGGTGTTCTTATCTAGTTGTGTATCTGGACTAGCTAAGATTGGGTTTTGTAAGTTGTATCTTATTCAATCGTGCAAAACTAATTATGTTTTTTAATTATTGTTTGTATTTGGCCCTAACCTAGAAGGTCTTATAGCTAGGCATATTGCATGTAATTAGTTATATTTTATGAATAAAGGATAGCGATTTGGTATCAGATCTTGCATTATTATTTCTTGCTATTGTGTTTTCACTATGTAGTTATATAGCTGGGGGCTAGAACATCTCCTTTGGGGATATTCCTACCTTGCATTACATCAATTTCAAAATGTATGGTGATATTATAGCTTCTTGTGGTGGTATTTAGCTATAAGGGATTGTAGATTGTAACTACTAGATTATAGTAATATTGGACTTGATCTTGGTGGACATAGCATAGGGATTAGGTGAACAACATTAAATCCATGTGTCTTGTGTTCTTTTCTATGTGATTTATTATTTTATGATATTGGTTATATTTGCATGTAATTGTTATTTGTATGTATGGTTAATCTTAACAACTGGTATCAAAGCCAGACCATTGTCTTTTTTTTAGGTTGATCATCATGATTTCTTTTGATTGATCCTATGCATGAAGGTCTCATGGTTGAGTGGGAGCCATGGTAGACAAGGATAATCTAAATGTTGATAATTTTAATGGGTAGAATTTCCAGTTATAGAAAATAAAAATGGGGGACTATCTTCATTAGATGGATTTGTGGAAGCTATTGGAAGGGAAAGCCTCAAAATAGGGAACTATGATAGATGAGGACTGAGAAATTTTAGACAAAAAGGTACCTGAAAGAATTTGATTATTCTTGGCACCATCAGTGATAGTTAACATTACAAAAGAAAATATGATGGAAGAGTTGATGCAAACCCTAGCCAAACTGTATGAAAAGCACTTCACTTCAAACAAGGTACTTCTCATGAAGTGTTTATTTAATATGAAGATGAAAAAAGATGGATCTATTACAAATTATTTAATTTAGTTCAATACAATTACAAATTTTTTATCTTCTTTGAATGTCAATCTTGATGAATAAATTAAGGCTCTATTCTTTTCTTGAAAGTTGGAATGGCTTGGTAATGGCTATGAGTAATTATGTTTCTAGATCTAATGCCCTAAAATGTGATGATGTGATTAGTGTTATTCTAAGTAAAAAAAGTTGTACGAAAACCTCAGGTGGATTTACATCAAGAAGTGTTTTGAACACATAAAGTAGAGGCATAACGATTGAGAGAGGAATTAATTCTATAAATAACAAGAAATCAAGAGGAAAATCAAAGGGGAAGAGGTCTCAATCTAGAGGACCAAGAGATTGCTAGTACCATGGGAAACATGGGCATAAGAAGAAATATTTATAGAATCAAAAGGAAAATGAAGGAGATATATAAGATAGAAACAAGGAAGAAAATGTCATAAGAAACACATCTAAAGATGATGCTTTTCTTCTTTCTTTAGAAAGTGTTGATGATTCTTGGGGTTTAAATTATCGGGCTTCATTTGATGCTACATCCCATAGAGGTTATTTTATTGATTATGTCGATGGGGACTTTGGGCTTGTTTATTTGAGGATAATGAACCATGTGAGATTGTAAGAAAGGGATAAGTTAAGTTTAAGTTACAAAATGGGAATCATTGGTTACTCACTAGTACATTTGGACCGAATTTTTGACCAAGGTTCATCGCTATTTTTCTCATCAAAATTTTCACCAAATTGAAGGTTGGTCAAAATTTCAACAAATACACTCATCAAAATTTTGACCAACCTAAAATTTATTCATCAAAATTTTGACCAACTTGCAATTTGGTCAAAATTTTGATGAGAAAAATAGCAACAAACCTTGGTAAAAATTTGACCAAAATTAGTCAAAAATTGGGTCCAAATTTACTAGTGACTACACGAGGTGAGACATGTTCCCAAGTAGAGTAGTTATTTAATTTTAGCAGGGTAACTCAATGATGAGGGTTGTGTAGTTACTTTTAATGATAAAAATTGGAAGGTTTCAAAAGGTTCCCTTTTAGTAGCAAAAGGTGTGAAAGTAGGCACCTTATATCTTTCTATAGGTCATATTGTTATCTCTAATTTAATTATTTTAGAGAAAAATTAATGTTTAGAATTAGTTGCTACAATTGAGAAGGTAGAACAACAGTTGTTGTAGATTTTTATATAGGGTTATGACACAAAAGATTGGAGCACATGAGTAAGAAACATATGAAATTAATTCATAGAAAAAGTTTTACCAAGTCTAAAATGTTGCAATATGGATTTATGTGAAAGTTGGGTGTATGGAAAATAAAAGAGAGTTATTTTTGTGAAGAGTAGGATGGAAAAGAAAAATGAGAAATTAGAGCTTGTGCATGTAAATGTATGGTGACTTCCCCAGGCATCTTTCTTTGGTGTCTCTTATTATTATGTTACATTTATTGATGATGTAACTAGAAAAGTATGGGTTTATTTTCTTAGACATAAATCTAGTGTATTTCAAACTTTTAAGAAATGGGAATGTTTAATTGAGAATGAGACTGGTAAATGGGTAAAATGTCTAAGATTTGATAATGGTGGTAAGTATTAGAGAAAATAATTTGAAGATTATATTTCTACTAATTGTATTCACAAACAAAAAATTGTTCCAATTACTCCATAGGAAAATGGAGTGGCTAAATGCATGAACATGACAAGCATGAGGTTGCATGTTGAGCTGCCCTTAAACATATGCCATGAAGCTATCAATATTGTTGTATATTTGATTAATAAAGGTTCCTCTACTCCTTTGGGTTGTGGTATTCTAGAAGAAGCATGGACTAGTAAGAAGGTGAGCTATTATTTTCTCAAAACCTTTGTTTGTGAAGTATTTTGACATATTGATTTGGTTATAGGCTTAGGGATTTTGAAAATCATAAAATTGTATGAAGTAGGGATGTCATTGTCAATGAGAATGTGTTGTACAAAGATATATTGTAGCAACATAAGAAAAAAGAAAATGATTATGTAGTGCTGGATGAATTACTCAAAATGAAGATATTCTAGTAGTCCCTCATGCTCTCCAACAAACACAACAACAAATACCACACATAACAGTGAATGTTAGATGGTGAAAAAGACTAAGTAGACCTCTAGAGATATTTTCTCCCTCTTTGTATTCTATCTTATTAATAGATGCTAGTGAACTTGAATGCTATGATGAAGCTATGTAGGTGGATACAAAGATTCAATGGGAGTTTGCAATGAAATAAGAAATGGATTCTTTACTGATAAATTAGACTTAAGATTTATACAAGTTTCTTGTAGGCAAAAGGGATTTATAGAATAAATGGGTTTATAGGTTGAAAGAAGAGGATGGAGGTAAGAAAATATTTAAATCCAAGTTAGTTGTAAAAGGATTTTCCTAGAGAAAGGGCATTGATTTTGATGAGCTATTTTCTCTTATTTTTAAAATGAATTGTATTCATACTATTTAAGTATTGTGGCTACTGAAGATTTGCATATGGAGTAATTTGATGTTAAAACATCCTTTTTTCATGGTGATTTGGATGAAGAGATATATATGGCAGAACCATGAGAATTTGAGGTCAAACGTAAGGAGAACTTAGTGTGTAGATTAAAGAAATGTTTATATGGCTTGAAGCAAGCACCTTGACAATGGTATCTTAAATTTTACAACTTTATTCATGACCATGGTTACACATGGTGTCATGTTGATCATTGTGTGTATTATAAGTGATTAGACGATGATACCTATATTATTTTATTTCTATATGTTGATGATATTCTTGTAGCTTGGTCTAACATGGATTACATTAAGGGGTTAAAGGCACATTTAGCACATTCATTTGCTATGAAAGATTTGCACACAACCAAAAATATCCTAGGTATGAAATTTTGTAGAGATAGGAAAAACAATTTAAAATTAACATTATCTCAGGGTGATTATATTGAGAAGGTGTTGCAATGTTTCTCTATGGAGAATTTTAAAGCTATCAACACACCTTTACCTAGTCATCTAAAGTTGACAAAGGAGATGCGCCCAAAGATACAAAAAGAAAAAAATAAGATATCCATGATATCTTATGCTTTAGTTGTAGGAAGCTTGACGTATGCTATGGTATTTACGAAGTCAGACATTACACATGCTATGGGAGTTGTTAGTGCTAGAAAGGATAGGGTTGTTGTTGCACCAAAAGATTGACCTATCAATACTCGATACAACTAATAGTCTTATAGAACCACGGGGGGCAGTTAAGCCATGTCATGAATCCTACAAGGGATGGTGGACCATTGCCAACAATCCCCCTCCCAACATCACTCATCATAGTTTGTAGGATTCGAACATGTGACCAAGTTTTGATACCAATTGTTAGAAAGCATAGGGTTGTTGTTGCACCAAAAGATCAACCTATCAATTCCCAATACAACCATAGTCTTATAGAACCACATGAGGTAGTTAAGCCATGTCATGAATCCTATAAGGGATGATGTGCCACTACCAATAGTTAGAAGGTATACAAGTCATCCAAGAATTGAGCATTGAAATGTAGTTAAATGGGTGTTCAGATATTTGAGAGGAACATTTAGTAAGTGTTTACATTTTGGTGGCTCTACTACTGATTTATAGGGCTTTGTTGACTCAAATTTGGTAGGGGATATTGACATGAGGCAGACTACTATAGATAATGTATTTACTATTGGTGGGGTAGCAATGAGTTGGATTTCTCAGTTATAGAAGGTTAATGCTTTATCCACTACAAGGGAAGAGTATGTTGTTGCTACTAAGGTAACCAAAGAGATGATATGGCTTCAGTTCTTCATGGAAGAATTGGGACACTCACAAAGGGATAATTATCTGCTTATAGATAGCTAAAGTGCCACTCACCTTGCCAAGAATTCTTCTCTACATTCAAAGAGAAAACATATACAGTTGTGGTACCATTTCTTTTGGTTAGTTTTAGATGATGGATAGTTAAAGTTGGAGAAGATACATATAGATGATAATCGAACAAATATATTTACCAATGTAGTAATAAGGGAGAATCTGAACTCCTATTCAACTTCAGTTAGTGTTTTAGACTAAACAAAATACAAGAACAACTTTATTATGTTTAACATATATGCCTTTGATTGCATTCATAAATCTCTATTCTTGAGTAATATATTTCATAGTTAGAACCCACTATCATTTAAATTACATGTAATAGTTTTAATATGGTTTAATGGAAATGTAATAAATAAGGTTATTTTTTATTGTATTAGATAAGTTAGATAGCATTGACAATAAATTGTATGATTTCAATTAATATATTATTCTTTTTATCTTCCTTTCTGTTTGTATGGGTTGTTTTCGATGCTACTAAAAATTACATATATATAGTGCATTGGTAGGGTACAATATTAACCTAATGATCTTTTCTTTAATGCAACTTTTAAAGTTATTCATTAGTTGACATATATTGTGAATCAATGCTCAAAAGATATCATTTATTTTAACATGCCTTGCTAACTCATCATCTTAAAATAACTTACATCTTATGCATTTAAAATATTTGGTCAGGTTCTATTTTAGGAAGTAGTTTGGTTCAATGTTGAAATGATGCTATCAAACACCTTGATAGCTTTTTCTAGATCTATGCTACACCATTAGTCCTATAATGTGCATGTCCTATATGTAGTGATATTGTCACTACCTTAACCCCTAGTTAAGCAATATGATTATTAATTATAATTATTGAAGAATTTCAGTTGGCCTTAGTTTCATCTTAAGATATAAGCATGGTATATAAATTACTTAGTACTATTAATTTTTATTATAATTTTAGTTATCTAGCTTCTTAAGCTTCCCTCATAAAATATATTCTAATTCAAAGAGTGTTATATTATATATAAAGAAATGTAATAAACCGATTACAATGATAATATTTTCAATTTTCTAAATTAGAACGTATTTTAATTTCATGAACTATTCTTATATAAAAATATAGACGATTCTTTTATTTTATCAATGACATAATGTAATTGATATTTCAGTATTTAGAATGGCCATTTAACAAAAAAAAAAAAAAAAAAAAAAAAAAAAAACAAAACAAAAAAACTGTAAATTCTTAATGAATATTAATATCCCATTTGGTTGAGGAAATTCATACGTTAAACTTGAGGAGGACATTAGGAAAATAGGGGAATCACCTAGACGATGGAGGTAATGTTCCTGTTCCTTTTCCTCGAGAACTTTATCAAATGATAGGAATGACCTAGACGATGGGACTAATAAGACTATGCGGTTATTCTACAAGAGCTCCCAAATCATGGGGCTGAGCATGAGACGAGGTTGAAATTTGAAAGTATCACAATGTAAAACGACAATCTCTACTTTATTCTGTCCATGCGGCTCACTATCTAATACGACGTGGACGATAAGCATTAAGTAAAAGTGGAAGGGTGATGATAAAAGTAAGCAGGACGGAACAAGCCAGAAGAGCCAACTATGATGAAACGGGGTACAAAGAAGACCCCACATACAACATCAACCAATGAAGACGTTACTGAATTTTTCATACTGCGTTAAGCAATACGATAAATTTATTTATTTTATTTTATGTGATTGATTTTCAATGCCTTAAACATCACATTAACATTTGATTTCTATTCTTTTAACTTTTTTCAAATTTAATTTATTAGACATTTAAGAACGACCAAGGCTACTACAGATGAATTATATGAGAAGACAATAAATCAGAAGAACTCAAATACTATGCCAAACACATTTGCAAGCATAATGAAGATGCACTGCATCGTTACCAGTAACATTACAGAAAATAGAGCAGAAAGAGCAATTCAATATTTAGTTAAACTCCAATCTTAATGATGTGAAAAGATGCTGAGCGGCATGGTAGAATATTCACAGTCCTACAGCTACAGAGTAATGTGTCGTTATGGTCCTAACACAGCGAGCAAAGAAATGACAATCTTAGCTCACAATTTGTTTTAAGGGACGTTAGTACGTAAGATTCATATCTCTATCAGCGTGGTACGCGTGTGTTAGTTGTAAGGCATAGAGGATACATCGCATCATTGCATCTGGCCACTTCTTTTCAGCCCACTTTGCTCTTCCCGACAGATTGGACATTGGACGGTGGTGCCTTACCTCATGCATCAGATATAACTTTTTAATGCATTTAATCTAAATGGACATAAACAAACTCCATAATCCATAATGTGAAAAATCAACTATTGCAGTCACTGATTATCAATTTCCTATCATAAACGATTATTAAACTGCTGAAAATAAATTCCTAGCTAATATCAAAAAATAACACAACTGCAACTTCACTTATAAAATACGAAAAGAAATGCGCAACACAATGAACACAATATTTTTGGACAAATTATCCCTGGAAAAACCCCTAAGGGAAAACCAGTTCTACAGATGAGGAATTATATTAAACTTCAGCAAATCAAAAAATACAAAATTCCTTACCTCTCACAGGCAGAACTCCGACAACCTCTTAATTTCTCCCGCTGATATTCCCCATGCTAACACTGCGCCCTTGCTAACACTGCAAGACTGTTTGCTAACATTGCAAACGTTTCTCCAAAACTTCTTCTCCAAATGATCCAATGACCCCTTTTTATACTACTCATGTTGGTAAACCAACAACCGAGATTAAATCAAACCAACA
This sequence comes from Cupressus sempervirens, assembly GCA_028749045.1. NCBI lineage: Eukaryota > Viridiplantae > Streptophyta > Pinopsida > Cupressales > Cupressaceae > Cupressus > Cupressus sempervirens. The sequence continues at coordinate 835,456,898 of CM053790.1, forward strand.
GCTGAGATTAAGACAACTCGACAACCAATAATAGAATTGGTTGCAAGGTGTCCAAAAGGGAATCTCTAAAATTAGTAAATAATAACCATTTACTAATTCTTGGCAAGTGGACAAACAGCTGTCCAAACCACCCATAAATATTATTGCTATTCATAGATAAGGATGAACAGCTGTCCAACTAACAATAATTAACACTCTCTCTTAGCGAGGAAGCTATTCTGCATGACACCCATCTTATATCTGAAGAAGATAAATTTGGCCTTTCCCAAAGCCTTCGTCAGAATGTCTGCTACCTGCTCATCTGTAGGTATGTATTGTAGTTGAACAACTCCTCTTTGTACACAATCTCTGATGAAGTGATATCTGATATCTATATGTTTAGACCTATCATGAAACACTGGATTCTCAGACAACTTGATACAACTCTGATTGTCACGATGTATCACAGTAGTCTCAACCATCTGACCAAATAAGGCTACTAACAACTTCCAAAGCCATATAGCTTCACATGTTGCCATGCTAGCTGCTATGTATTCTGCTTCTGCTGAACTTAGAGCCACAGACTTCTGCTTCCTGCTGAACCAAGATACAACTCTTGATCCCAAGCTGAAACAACACCTTGAAGTGCTCCTTTTGTCTGTTGTACTTCTTGCCCAATCTACATCAGTATAGCCTATCAACCTGATACCTTCACCTCAAACTCTTCTGCAAGGTTCCTCTTGCAATCCACTATGAGCCCTAGTGAACCTGTAAGAAATAGGTTGTCCACATAAAGAACAAGAATGAGAATCTCACCCCTAACCATCAAGTAGTAGAGGTTAGCATCTGCTTCACTCTTCACAAAGCCCATATTTTGCAAATATGTATCAATGCGCTCATACCACACTCTAGGAGCCTGCTTGAGTTCGTACAATGCTTTCTTCAATCTGCACACGTGGGTCTCTTTGTTGTGTGCTACAAAGCCTTCTGGTTGTTCTATGTATACCTCTTCCTTCAACTCACCGTTGAGGAATGTTGTCTTGACATCCATTTGATGGATTTGCCATCCCATCTGTGCTGCAAATGAGATTACAGCTCGTAGAGAAGTATACCTGGCAATAGGAGCAAATGTCTCCTCATAGTCTATTCCCTCCTTCTGAGAGAACCCCTTTGCCACAAACCTAGCCTTGTATTTTTTGATGCTACCATCTGCACCGTGCTTTATCTTATAGATCCAACGTGATCCAACTACAGCCCTATCTGTTGGTCTAGGTACTACCTCCCACACATCATTCTGCATTATTGAAGAATATTCCTCAACCATAGCATCTTGCCACACCTGATGTTTTGCAGCTTCTTGATAGCTAGAAGGCTCGCTATCTACCAACTGACTAACTAATGCCACATAGTCATTGAACTTAGCTGGTTGTCTTCGTTGTCTAGTACTCTTCCTAGGAGCTCCCATAAACTCCTGAGTATCCCTTTGTGTATCTGGAACCACATGGTTCCTGCTGCCAACTATAGAGGATGAAATGTCAACCTCTAAGTCTTTTACATGCATTTTCTATTGCACCCATTGCTCCATACTCTGTGAATCTTCACTAACTGAGTCTACACTCGTACTGGTAACTGTACTTGAGCTTTGCTGCCCTTGACTTGGTCTTGGAGCTTCTATTGGCTGCTCACTCTGATCATCTGCTGGCAAATCTCTGGATCTCCTGAATGCCTTGTCCTCCATGAACTTGACATCCCGTTTGACAATAACTCTTTTAGTCCCCGAAATGAAAATCCTATATGCCTTTGAGGTCTCACTGTACCCAACAAAGTACCCCCTCTCTGTAGTCTGATCTAACTTTGTACATGTATCTCCAGGAATATGAAAATATGCTAAACTCTCGAATATCCTGAAGTGACTAACATCTGGCTTCTTCCCTGTGAAAGCCTCCTCTGGTGTCATCTTTCCTAGCACCTTGTGTGCAACTCTATTCTGAATGTAGACTGTTGTATTACATGCCTCTGCCCATAAGTAATGGGGCATGTCCTGGTCATGTAGCATAGCTCTTGCTGCCTTCGATATAGAACGGTTCTTCCTCTCAGCAACTCCATTCTGCTGTGGATTGTAAGGAACAATCCATTCTCTCTTGATTCCTTCTCTGGTGCAAAACTCCTGAAAGACATTTCCTTTGTACTCGCCTCCATTTTTTGACTGAAGAACCTTTATCTTCTTTCCTGTCAATTTCTCCACAAGAGCCTTGAACTCTTGGAATCGACTGAAAACCTCATCCTTAGTCTTCAAGAAGTATATCTAGGTCTTTTTAGAGAAATCATCAATAAAAGTAACATAGTACTCATATTCTTTAAGAGATTTCGTCGACATTGGTCCACAAACATCTGAATGTACTAGATCAAGAACACCCTTAGATTTGGTGTCACTCCTTGGAAAAGATGCTTTCACAAACTTCCCCAACACACATCCCTTACATACATTGTCATGCTCTGTGCTCACCTCTGGAACACCTGTCACGATCTCACGAAGCAATCTAAGTGCTCCATGATGAATATGACCCATCCTCCTATGCCATAGCTCTCCAAGATCTCTAGGATTATTGTTGCTCATAAGTGCCTTAGGAGTATCAAACTGCAATCTATAAAGGCGACCACTCCTAACTCCAATAGCTATGGGTGATTTCCAATCCTTGTGCTTAATCAACACATGTGTCCCTCTAAAGAGTACATTATACCCCCTATCCTGAAGAACAGATACAGAAATCAAATTCATACCTAAGCCTGGCACATATAACACATCATGAAGTGGAATTATCTTTCCATTCTCCCTCTGAAACTGAACAGTCCCTTTCCCAACAGGGTTGAGTTTGGACAAGTTTCCCATAGAAATCTAGATGTTGGTGTCCTCCTCCTTGTAACTGGAGAAGTACTCTCTAACTCCTGTCATATGAAATGATGTCCCACTATCTATATACAAAACACATTGTGAGGTTGAGCTAACCATACAAGCTATGAGTGCAAACTCATTTTCCATTCTGCTGGAGAGTTCTTCTGCACTTGCTGAAGCTGCCACCTGCTTCTTACCCTTTTTCCTCTCTGGGAAATCACTGACATAGTGGCCAAAATCGTGACATCCAAAGCACTTGACCTTAGAAAGGTCCTTCTTCTTCTTTTCACTTTGTGAATTTGATCCTTTGCTAGATCCCTTCTTTGCTTTCTCTTTACCCGCTAGGGCAACGTTCTATTGTTGGCCCCATTGACAAGACTTAGTCTAAACTCCTCCTGAGTGAAATCAGTCCATAGTCAATCTCAACTTGGTAAAGTATCTCGTCCATTGACAACTTGAACAAAGACACTCCATTGTTTAGTAAACCCATTTAGGGCTATTCTCACTAGCTCATCATCACTAGGGCTATCTCTAACAGTTGCTAACTTATCCTTGACAAGTCTGAGCCTGGTGAGGTAACTTGTGACATCTTCTCCCTGATTCATCCGGGTATTCTTTAGCTTTTCTCTAAGAATCAACTTCCTATTGGTGGTAGCATTCTGGTACAAATTTAGAATGGCATCCCACATCTTCTTTGCTGTATCTAGCTCCGAGATATGTGGAACAATATGATCCTTGACACCATCAAGGATAATCCTCCTCACTTTGGCATTGTCCTTCCTATATGCTGCAAGCTATGTTGCATCCGTTGGTACAGGTACACCACTGGTAGCATAATCCTTGATACCATTCTCTTCCAACAATAAAGAAATTCTAGCCTTTTAGACACCAAAATTTGAGGCACCATCCAATCTATCCTGATCTCTCAAGCTAGCTAAAGCCATCTCAAGGGTTTAAAGCAATAATAAATCTAAAGAGATCAAAATTTCTTTCCTAGGGAAAAACTCTTCTACCCTTAACAATGCTTTGATACCATGTGAAAAATCAACTATTGCAGTCACTGATTATCAATCTCCTATCATAAACAATTATTAAACTGCTGAAAATAAATTTTCAGCTAATATCAAAAAATAACACAACTGCAACTTCACTTATAAAATACGGAAAGAAATGCGCAACACAATGAACACAATATTTTCGAACAAATTGTCCCTGGAAATACCCCTAAGGGAAAACCAGTTCTACAGATGAGGAATTATATTAAACTTCAGCAAATCAAGAGATACAAAATTTTTTGCCTCTCACTGGCAGAACTCCGACAACCTCCTAATTTCTCCCGCTGATATTCCCCATGCTAACATTGTGCCCTTGGTAATACTGCAAGACTGTTTGCTAACACTACAAACGTTTCTCCAAAACTTCTTCTCCAAATGACCCAATGACCCCATTTTATACTACTCCTGTTGGTAAACCAACGACTGAGATTAAATCAAACCAACGGCTGAGATTAAGACAACTCGACAGCCAATAATAGAATTGGTTGCAAGGTGTCCAAAAGGGAATCTCTAAAATTAGTAAATAATAACCATTTACTAATTCTTGGCAAGTGGACAAATAGTTGTCCAAACCACCCATAAATACTACTGCTATTCATAGATAAGGATGAACAGCTGTCCAAGCTACCCATAAATACTACTCCTATTTTCGGGTCAGAAATAACAGCTGTCCAACTAACAATAATTAACACATAATTCAATCATAACCCTGATTTTTATCTTCAAAGAAGAAGGCTAATTACTTTTCTCAATTTGTATATGAGATGATTATGAGAATTGGAAGAGGGAGGCAGATTTTATTTTTTTAATTATTTTAATAAAATCTGATATCTCTATATTATTCTTTTTTTTCTATTTATTTGAATCTAATTGGAAAAAATGTTTTTGAGTGAGCTTATGTCTAGTTTATTTTATTTATAAAATAGCAAGACATTTTTCTTTTTGAAAAAGAACGGTCCTTTCTATATTAAGAGTATAATTTGACATAGTGAACTATCTTATAACCAATTTGGCAAATTATAGAGTTATTTTCATAATCTAGAGTTTACATTCACTTTCTAAATTTTATATAAATGTTGAGAGATAGCAATAAGACCTAACAAAATATTTAGGATTAACAATAGAATATTATTAAGCCTTTTGTAGTGCCTCTATGTCTTTATCAAGAAAATGTTTTCTTAAATCTTGAAACACTCATTTAAAAACCTACCACCACCATATTACAAATGGTATATTTTCTCTATATTTAATTTAATTTTTTTTTTTTGTAGATATAGTTATAGACAAATTGACATAGAGAAATATATAAAATTCTTATTTTTGAAAAGAAAAAATATTATTTTTTCGCATTAAGATATTCAGTGTTAAATTTTAGAAAATTGGAATATTTCAAATGACGTGTTCACATTTATAATTCTCATATGATCTATTAGAATATAATCAGAATAATATAGACAAGATTAGTTGGTTGTCTTAAGGATGCAATTAGTATGACCAAGGAACTCCTTTTGTGAGAACCCATACTTACCAAATATCTTTCTAAAAAGAAAATCAACCAAATGTAATTGCTATGTAAACAAATGACAAAAGATTTAGTAAATAACATGTTAAAAATATATTAACTTAACTAATTTTTTAAATACATAAATTACTCTTATATTTTGATATTTAAAGATTTAACAAAATTGTGATATTAAACAATGGTGAAATACTCTATATTATTTAAATCATATGAAAAGTATTAATATGCTTTACATTTCTAAGATATATATATATATATATATATATATATATATATATATAAAATTTTAAACTGATATAGATGTCGACATTTCCAATTTGCATACATATCGACGACGGACGATTCATATCGCTAATTGTTAAGGCACATCGAAGAAAAGTGACTCGCTTACCTAGATGATATGACAGGTGATATTTTTCCAAACTGTGGGGCTCGCATTTGTTTTGGTATTCGGAGTGGGAGCAGACAAGCTTGAAATTTGAGAGTATTACAATGCAAAAAGACATTTCTACTTTATTTTTCCCGCCTGACTTTGTAGGATCACTCGTGGCGGGGCAGTGTTATACGATGTAGTTGGTAAGCATTAAGCAAAAGTGGGAGACTGATGTTGAGAGAATCCAGGATAGAATGACAAGAAAAGAGTAAGATAGAATAGTTATATTCAGCATGATGAAACAGAAGAGAAAGAGAACCATATCAGCCGGTCAAAGCTTAGATTGTCTGCTATAGCTATAATACCTTCAAATCAGAACTGGAGCTAATAAATTTCTCATATATTAAGAAACATTACAATTTTAAAATTTTGTCGAGCCCTCAGGAAAAAAAAGACAAGAGTCAGCATGAGTGGATGGTAGTGAATCAGAGGAAGCCACAAGTAAAGATGGTGAGCAGCCTGCTAGAATGTACATGAAAATCTTGGTGGTCTAAGCACAGTGTAATGTGTCTTAGTGTATGCAATTTACCCAGCAAGAAATGACTATCGTAAGACAAAGTTTGGTAGAGAGGACAAGGAAATATTGATATCCCTTTCAGCGTGATATGCGTCTGGTAAGTTGTAAGGCATGGAGGATACATCATATCATTATTCTTCAGCCTTTTTTTCTCTCGCCGACAGATTTGACGTTGGACGGTAGTATCTGATGAATTACACTATTGACTTTTTTACGTACAACTAAATTTGCTGACGTAAACTTTTGATCCAATAATGCAATTACACATAATACAGACACCGCAAATCTCAACGATAACATTGAATTTGTTTTTGAACTTTCGTTTTAAACTAGGGAGGCTCTTTGTGTTTATATATTGCAATGACTAAGTGAACACAAGGATGCTCCAACACTTTGATGTTTTTCAGCATGACCTAAATCTAACAATAACCTCTCAAGAGTTCATGAAATAGTTATGGTTCTATTTGAAGATCTTCTAGCTCCATTATGCGTTTCTATATGTCAATGGAACTTACATAACTCGCTATCTTTCTAAGCCAAACATTTACAGCCTTATGGAGATACACTGCATTGCCTTCTAGATGCCGGTCATAATCAGTAACATGAGAGAAAACAAATACTATGACAACAATTTCATATTTAGTTAACTTCAATATTAAGCTCAGAAAAGATGCTCGGCCAAAACATTAGCAGCCGTAATAAAAATACCCATCATTGTCAGTAATATAACAGAAAACATAGATTAGGAGAGAAATTTCTTAACGCAAATCTTGAGGTCAGAAAAAGATGCTCAGTGGCACACTAGAATAGGGGATTCTTGGGGCACAAGTAGAGGTTAATATGTCGTTTTCTTGGTAACTTGCCGAGAAAAGAAATCACCGTCGTAGGACAAAACTTGGTTGAGAGAAGTGTATTGGAGGCGGAAAAAGATTCATACTGTTATGGTAAGATGTAAGTGTGAAATTTGTTGAAAGTGCAAACTATGAAAAAACAGAATAGCAAGAAAGAGGAATAATACAAATATATAATTTTATCGTAGTTCACCACAAATTGTGGCTATGTCCACACTATAGGGAAGATCTCTTATTAATGTTAAAGTTTAAACTTTACATCACAGCTGTAGCTTCAGCTATTCGAATACAATATGAAATAATAAACCTCCAATACATATATATAGAGTCTCAAGAGAAATGAAGAGACAAACAATTGGAGGGAAAAAATAATAAATTGTGAATAATAAATGGAAGACTGTTGGGCTTCACATATACACCCAACAAACCCCCACTTGAAGTCCAACTGCTGTAATGTATGAGTGTCACCTGAATTTCTCTACTGTTATTTCTTTACAACGCCAAGAGAAGCTCGGCAGAACTTGAACTTCTCTCATGGAACAACCTTTGTAAGTGCATCGGCTGGTTTCTCTTTGGTGTTAATGTTCAAGACTTGAAGTTTGCCCTCCTCAAGTTTACTTCAAATGAAATAATAACATACCTCAATATGCTTAGTCTTGCTATGAAAAACTGCATTTTTAGCTAAGTCAATGGCACTTTTACTGTCACAATATAAGGCTGAGCCTTGTTGAGGACAATCAAAATCATCAAATAGATGTTGCAACCAAATCAACTCTTTTGCTCCTTCAATGAGAGTAATGTATTTAGCTTCGGTAGTAGAAAGTGAGACCACTTGTTGCAACTTTGATGCCCAACTGATCGCTACTCCAACAAAAGTAAAAACATAACCAGTAGTAGATATTCTATTATCTAAATTTCAAGCCATATCTGAATCAGTATAACCTCTAATGAAATGTTTTTGCCACCAAAACACAATACAAAATCAGAAGTGCCCTTAAGATATCTTAAGATCCACTTAACCGCATCCCAATGTTGTTTACCTAGATTACTCATAAATATGATAACAACCCCCACTGCTTGGGCGATATCTAAATGAGTGCAAACTATTGCATACATAAGACTACCCACTGTTGAAGAATATGAGATGTTCTTCATGTAGGTTTTTTTTCTTGTGTTTTGGGACACATGGCTAAAGATAATTTGAAATGATCAGCAAGAGGAATGCTGACTAGTTTGGCATCCACCATGCCAAATCTTTTTAATACCTTGAGAACATAGTGTTCCTGAGAAACCTTTATTTCCCTTTTGTGTCTATCACGAATAAAGTCCATGGAAAGTATCCATTTTGTTGCCCCTAAGTCCTTCATGGCAAATCTTTGCAACAATTTTTCTTTCAATTCTAAAATCAGCTTCATAGATGAACTGGTAACAAGCATGTCATCGACTTAGAGAAATTAAAGAACAAAGGAACCATCAAGTAACTTCTTCTAGTAGACACATGGATCAGATTCACAATAAATGAAGTTATTTTCAATCATGAGTTGATCAAACATGAGGTACCATTGCCTCAGAGCTTTCTTAAGACCATACAAGTTCTTACTCAATCTACAATATAAGTTTTCTTTACCATATTTAATGAATGCCTTGGGCTACATCATGTAGATTTCTTCATTCAGATCACCATGGAAAAATGTGATGTTTACATCCAGCTGTTCAAGTTCAAGATCATGAGTAGCAACTAAACTAAGAATAGACTTGATTGTAGTCATCTTGAACATAGATGAGAAGATTTCATTGAAATATATGCCCTTTCGTTGATCAAAACCTTTAACAACCAACCTGGCTTTATAACACTTTTGGTTTTTGCCTTCATCTTTCAAGTGATAAATCGATCAATTTTTTAGTGATTTCCAATTTGGTGGCAAAGGAACCAAACCCCAAGTTTTTTTTTTGCAATAGAGAATCCATCTCTTTCTACATCGTTGCCTCCCATTTATGTGAATCTAATGCTTTGCAAGCTTCTTTGAATCTTGCTGGTTCAACTTGGTCTGAAACAAACCATTTTGGCTCTGATTCTTTAGAGTATAATAGTTCATAGTCAGAGAATTGGGTAGGAAGCCTTCTTTGTCTAGTTGATTTCTTGCATCCCAGAGTATTAACCCCCCCTTTGCATGTCCATATTTCCACTATTATCAACACTATTGTAATTTTCCTCAGAATTAGATTTTATTAGTTTATCGGGACTGCCCATTAGCATAGTGCGATTATTCTTTGAAATTTTGGTTTGATTTATGCTGATATTTTGCATCTCAATGCCATGTGTAAGGGAATTATTCTTGACAAATGAATTGTGCATGCAATCCTCTATGTTATGTTCACTAATGATAGTTCCATTGTGTGCCCATAATCGCGAGTGAGGAAAATTGTTACCTTGTTGAATAGTAGAGACCTACAGTGAATGATTTTGCATAGAAGTTGTGTTAACCACATGAAGATCAGACCCACGTGCTTCATGCCAGTCAAAGTTAGAAATCTATAAGGGAGTATCACTGGATCTTCCACCATAGGCTTTGTGTGTAACAACTATAGTGTGCCTCTTTGCATGCTGATGTTTGCTCATGTTCATCAGAGGGATGATATGTTGTGAACCATAAGAGGGAGTAGGGGAACAATGGGTGAGCTACTGATTAGTGTGATTACAATGTGTAACATCTTCCAAACATATGCTTGGAGTTCATGCTCTATGTGAATTTTTAGATTGTGGTTGTGAGTATGGGGATGGAGGGTGGTATTGTTAATGATATGCTATGAAACATAATGGGGAGCTGGAGAGCCATGGGTGGGAAAGACATCATGTTGGGCATGTTATCTACCAACATTTTCTCCTACATGGTCAACTGCTATGGTGAATAGAACATTATGAGGGAGTCTTTGCCCATGCATGGTGTGGTATAGGGAAGACCATGGGTGAGACTCTTGTGTGGAGTCCACCTCACTTGTGAGTGGCATGTTCTCATCATTATAATGTTTGTAATCGAAAACATCAGTAGGGAGAGTGCCTTACTTAGTATGCTTTCCATTTTCTCTTTACCCAAACAGAGGATTATCATCTATGTTTTGATTGAAATTTGAAATTGGAGTTTCAAGACTGTTATTATCTGATTCTTCAATACTCTATTCACCAGTGGTATTGGAATGACTCCACATGTTGGTGGATGAAATGGAAAGAGGAGTAGGAATTAAAACTGAAGTGGGAGATAAAATACTTGAAGAAGCATTGTTTTGATTTCTATCAGCATTAGTATTATTATCAAAAATAGAGAAAGGGACATACTCACTTGTAGATTTTTATTCTATGTTGAAAGCTGAAAATACATTTTATTGAAGATGACATCTCTACTTTTGATAATTTTCTTTCCAACTCGATCCCAAATTCTAAAACTAAATTGTTCTTTACCATAGCCCACAAATATGTGGTTTTGTGATTTTGGATCAAGCTTCCTTCTTTTCTCCTTCAGAATATGTACATAAGCTTTGCATCCAAACGCCTATGTGTGAGAATATGATATTTTCTTTCCCAATCACTCTTCCTCTAATATGCCAAAATCCAACTGAGAAGAGGGACTTCAGTTGATTAAGTAGACTACTATATTACAATCCTCTGCCCAAAAATCCTTGTCTAAACTGGTATTAAAAAGCATATTGCAATATTTCTCAAGAATTTTTCTATTCATCCTCTCTGCTACTCCATTTTCTTGCAAGGTGAATGGAACAATCTTGATTCTATGGATGCTATTATCTGCACAAAATGAGTCAAACTCCAATGAGAAAAATTCTCCACCATTGTCCGTTTGTAAGCACTTTATTTTGTGACCAATCTAATTCTCAACTAAAGCCTTAAAAACCTTAAACTTCCTAAAAATATTAGATTTCTAATGCAATATGTAAATCCATATCTTTCTTGTGCAATCATCAAGGAAAGTGAGGAAGAATTTTTCTCCTCCAATAGAGCTTTCCTATGTGGGTTTGAACACATCAAAATAGACAAGTGCCAAGGGATTACCTTTATTTTCATGTCTGGTCCTTAAGAAGTTGAACCGCTTCTATTTTCCATAGAGATAATGCTCACAAAATTGTTAGTCAACTAATTTCAGCCCCGGTAATTGCTCCCCTTTTTGCATAACAACAAGGCTCTTTTTACTCATGTGACTAAGCCTTTGATGCCATAATTATGTATTGCTATCTTCAATTGTCATGGTAGCCCCCATTTCACTGATATTTTCTACAATATATAAACTCCCAATCCTGTCTCCTTTTCCAACTAACATGGATCCTTTTGTGACTTTCCATGAATCAGTTAGAGAAGTGACAAAACCTTGTGCATATAGTTGACTTACAAAAACTAAATTTCTCTTTAGTTTTGGAACATGATGCACATCTTTTAATAGCCATTTAATACCTCCTTTCAAAGATAATAAATTATCTCATTTTCCTACTATTTCACATGCTTTAATGTCACCCAAGTATACTTCACCAAAATTACCTTCTTGATAATTCAAGAAGTATTCCATACATGAAGAGGCATGAAATGATGCACTGTAATCCAAAACTCATAAGGCTGAAGTAGTCTCAGTTGTAGATAAAATCAGTACACTATCATCTTCGTCATAGATAGTGTTGGTTTGACTTTCCTGCACTCATTCTTGTGCTCTTTTATAACCTCTACAATCCTTTTTCACATAACCACTTTTTCCACAAAACCAATAGTCTCCTCCTTTCCTCTCCCTTGACTTTGAGTGCCTAGCTGATTTTGATCTTCTATCATGATTATTTCTACCTCTATTTTGGCTTCTTCCTCTATTGTTGTTGCTAACCACCATCAAGACTTCACTGGATGAGGATTCCTTGTTGCTTCTCCACATATCCTCACTAAGTAGAGTTTCCATTACTTCATCATAAACTAGTTTTTTCTTTGAGGAGTTAGAAGTACTAACTACTGTAACAACGGGATCCCAACTATCAGGTAAGGAACGCAAGAAGATGATAGCTTTAGTATCATCATCTTGTGTCATGCCAACTGAGGTTTCTTAACATAATAAAGTGTTCAAATCATTTATGTGATTTGATATCACAGTCCCATGCTTCATTTTCAGCTTGTAGAGCTTCTTCATAATGAATATTTTGTTTGTAGCTGAGGCCATTTCATACATACTTTGAAGTTTATCCAAAACTTCCTTGGTCATAGATTCGTTGTGTACATTGAATAAAAAATTCCATGATAAAGAAAGAAAGATTGTCACCTTTTCTTTCTCATCAGTTTTATCCTAGTCTTCATCCTTCATTACAAATAGTTTCTTTGCTTTTCTGCCAATTGCTACCACCAAATCTTGCTTGACTAGCAACAAATACATCTGAACTTTCCACAAACTAAAATTGTATCTTCTGAATTTTTTCACTCACAAATCTTCCATGACTCTAGATTTTTAGACACCAAAATCAATTCCAGTGACTATGCTAAGCTCTAATACCAATTGCGAAGTTCCCTAAAAGTGAAAACTAAGAAAGAAAAAAACAACAAGAAAGAGGGAAAAAAAAAAACACATGATTTTATCATTGTTCACCATAAATTGTGGCTACATACACAATATATGGAAGATCTCTTATTAATGTTAAAGTCTAAAATTTACATCATAGTTGTAGCTTTAGCTCTTCGAATACAATATGAAATAATGAACCTCCAATACATATATATAGAGTCTCAGGTAAATGAAGAGACAAATAATTGGAGGGAAACAATAATAAATTGTGAATAGTAAATGGAAGACTATTGGACTTCACATATAGACCCAAGAATAAGCCATAGGGAATACATCATATCATTATTTCTGACCAGTACCCTTTCACCCACTTTGATCTTCTTGAAAAAATAGAAATTGGAGAGTAGTGCTTTATATCATGAATAATACAATTCACTTACGTACAGATCAAGGATTATTTTTCTCTTTTGTACATAGGTATATGGGTTGATAAACGAGTTGGTGGTACCTTATTGTGGTGAGTATAGGTCACATGACATAGTTGAGTACATATCAAGAAAAATTTGATACCATTTCCTAATAATCAAATTTGCTATAGAACAAAAGCATGGGATAGACAAATGCACTAAAGACAAAATAAAGTCAAACCTTGCTTTTTCTAGATTCACGAAAACATATTGATTTTTTCCCAACTTTTTTGTTGTTTTTGATTACAAACTATGGAGATCATGAAGATCAAATGTTGAAATTTTTGAAAAATTTCGTGATGTTTTCAATTTTTTCAAAATTGGTCAACTATATAGTTTGTACGGAGGATAGTTGTGTCCCAAAAGCATATGCTATAAGAACTAGTCTTTGATACATAAAATTTATATTTCTATGTTAAATTTTCATCGATAAGAAAGTAAACTAGAACATTGCATGTGTGGAATAATAGAAGTAATTATTTTAAAGATATAAATCTAATTTGTTTGCACAAAAGATTAGTTAGGTTTGATTTAGTTTGACCTTTATGTTTCTCACTAGATCTCTCCTTTATCCTTGTCATTAATTTGTGTTATTATATTTTTGGAGAATTAAATCTTAGAATTTATAGTAAGTTTCTTTAGTCCTATTGTTTTGAATAGTTTTTTCTATTTTTATTATTATCATTGATAAAAAATATTAATCATTTCATTGGAAGCTTCAACCTTGTACATTTATAGGAAATTAAGTCCCAAATAACTATTAAATTTTGTTATGCAAGTAGTGCATGAGGTAATGTCATTTGTTGGAATTATAAGTTGGAAAGGTAAAATTCTTTGGGGGTGGGGGGATGTGAATCAAGAGTTTAAACTTGGACCTATAAAAATTTCACCATTCATACATCATATGCATTAACATATTGAAATAACATGTAAAGTAAATACATCTAGAACATGTAAGTAATCAAACACACACACTTGACACCAAATATGATTACCCAAAAACCCTCCAATGGGAAGGTAAAACTAGGGTGTGGATGAAACCCACAAATCTTCACTACTGCAACAATAAAGTGTAGTCAATTAGGGTTACAATGGTTTGACCATGAAACATGATCTACCCTATGTAAGGCCTACCCTATTAAAGGCTTACAAAGACTATTAAATCTCACCTTGTTAGAGGATTTCAAAACCTTATTAAAAGTGTGCCTGGTTAAAGGACTTTAGATCATTCAATTGGAATGCCACCCTATTAAAGGATTTGGTAAAGCCTATTAGGACTACTCTACCTAGGAGATTTAATTAAAATCACATGTCAAAATGTCTCAGCATAGATCTTCCAGCTGGCACTTACTTGCCTAATATCAGATCACCTCTATCCGGTCTTTGATTAATCCTTCACGATCTAATGTATCAATGCTATATTATCTACCCTCTATTCTTCACTTAGCTTATTCTACAATTCACTCATATTGCTAAGTCACCTTGAATTCTTTGCAAACTATCTTTTTCACTCTTTCAATTTGATCATTCACCCCTTCGCAATGCTCTTAGCTCCCTTCTCCTCTTCTAAAAAAAAGTTTGGGGCTTCATCCTCCTTAAGAAGACTGAGGTAGCTTAGTGTGACTTAAACCTTCCCATTTTCTGATTTGTTGCATGTAATTGCATAGGGACTCTGCATATAGATTCAGCCTTATTGATAAAGAATCAAATTCTACCATTATGTGGGCTGAAAAATGGTTTACATAGTTTTTTGTGCCATAAAAAATAAATATGTCCAATCTATGTTACTCGACATGTGTAGTTACTGATGCTTGACACATACTGTAGTTCTGTTTTTGACTTGGCACTTAAAGTACTTGGCATGATCTACTGTTCACTTGACAGTTGAATCACTTGGCATGGTCTATCTTCTTGGCAATTGAGTGACTCGACACATGAGTGACTCGGGACTCATTACAAGTCGACATGGTCATGTATTTACATATTATACTAGGCATGCATTACTCATTTGACATGAACCAAGTAAATGTCTTAAGTGAGTTGACTCTCAATTGTTGAAACCAATCTGAGATCAACAATCTCCCCCTTTGACACAAGTGTCATAAACACTTGAATATTCATAATCAATTTGATCTTCTCAAGTATAACATATCCATGACTTGGCTTATATACAAAATTTAAAAAAATTTCAAAATTTTGCAATAGCATGTGTACCTCAAAATTTATAACTCCCTTGAGTTAATATGTCTATTTTGTACCCAAAATCTATTCTCCATTCCGAGTAGATTTGTCTATGCTGACTGATACTTTTTGACTTCAATGCACTTATACTCTTTATGCTCTACCTTATTTGATATCTGCTTTGCTCTATTTATATCTCTGCATTGTATTTCTCAAAAATGTATAACACTGGGGTCCAAATTTGATAGCTCCCCCTTTGTTCAAGCTTTCCCTTTTTCTTTATTCATCTCTCCCCCTTTCATTATTTACTCCTCCCTTTTTAATCTATCTTCTCATTTTAATCTATCTCCCCCTTGATTATTTATCTCCCCCTTTTTGACACTTATGTCAAAGGGGCTATACATTTATTTTTTATTTGTCCAAAAATGATTTATGGACTTCCATGATTACTTTCAGAGTTGCATCCCAATTGTCACATGCAACATCAAATGACTTAACTTGGATAGTGAGCTAGGTTGTAAGGTGTAGTAGGCCATTTAATGTAGAAAGATTGGGATCTTTCTTTAACAATTTTTTTTTATAGCCTAATTCTTTTTTTATGATTTCCATCTGTGGGTGAGAGAGGCCAAAATTTGTGTCAATTTGACTCTTATGTTAGCCTCTTCTACTGTTAACACAACTAGTTGACTCTTTGATTAAAGCAATGTATGGAAATGCTTCTCACTTTGAGCTGGCTTCATAGGTAGTTTTGTACCTTATATGCTTAGATTCCTTTCTAGGCTTAGAATTCTATGTCTGGTGTCTTGGGTGAAGAGTGTGGGATCACACAGTTTGGTGTACAATGAAAAGATATTCTCAAGTACCTTCTTCACATCCTCAACCTTTGTTGCCAATGCAACTTGAGTAAGTGCTATATCACCAGATATCTTTTCATTTACTTTTCCTTGAAACTTTCTTTTAGACCATTCCAAAATTTTGGCATTTGTATCCAAGTCTTCATTATTAACCTTCTCCACAATATCTGACAATTGTTCAAGTAGTGGCTTGGTTTCTTCTAGACTAGGAAAGTTGAATGCATCTAAAAAGATGTCTTTGATTTCGTGTAGTGCTTTCTTTTGCCTGTACTCCTTTCTAAGCATTTCTTGATGTTTCTTTTTCTCCAATGCTTGTTGTAAAATGCTTATTTGATCTATCAACATTGTGTCATAATCAAATTTTGGAATCACTATCTCTTCATCTAAAGTAATATCACCATAATGGATTACCTTTTCAACCTTAGAAGAGCTTGTGTCTAACACTAAGATTTGCAAGGTTATAGCTTCTCTGCTCAGCTTCTAAAGAATTTTTGTAGGTGAAGACCCTAATGTTGGTAAAGTTATCAATGCTTGGATGGCCTCCTGCTCTTTTACCTTAGGTGTTTGTTCACCTTCTTCAGAGTTATCCTAATCTATGACAATGATATGACTTGCACCTTGTGTTTGTGGTTTAGGTATAGATGTATCTATCTATTATGTTTGCTCTATTGTTGTCTCTTTTTCTTCTTCTTTGCCAATTTTCCTCAGCTCAACTATGTCCTCTTTAACACTTGTGTCAACTTTGATAGATGTGTCTACTGTTGTTGGAATCAATGGTTGGTCACTAGTAGCTAAAGGGATGGTAGAAGGTGGTTCTTGTGTATTAACCTTATCCCTTTTAACCTTTGTTACTTCCTTTTGAAGTTCTTCTACATTGATCAAAATTGGATTTGTGCATAGTTGTGCTTGTAGTGTAGATTGATCTAGAATCTTCTTTAAATCTTTTGTAGTTAATGGATTGATGTTTTGAGATGATGCATTAGAGAAATATTTGACTATTATAGTCTCTATAGGTGCACTTGTGTCATGAGGAGGACTAGCACTTGATATTTGTGTGTTTTCCACACTCTGTTCCTCATGTTGTTGTTTAGTTGTTGTCGTATCAGTGTCCATATTTTTAGTCTCCTTTGTATTTTTCTCTTCCTTGCTATCTTCTTTGTCATATTCTTCTTTATCATCATTTTTACCCTCAGAGGGGTCCTTCTCTCCTTGCTTCATTGTAGTTGATCCATAGATTAATTCCACATTTCAGTGGATTTCTTGACAAAATCTTCAATATCATTTTGGAGAGTGCTGAAGGCTCTATACTTTGGTGTGAACCTTCCTCCATATTTCTTAATTGCCTTAGCAATTTTCCCTTCTGTTAGTTTTGGCATTACTTGGGCTAGAGTAGTTTCCCTTATTTTCTTCTCCAAATTTAAACAATAATGCCATTTTTGCTCAACTAAATCATATAATGGCTTGGGTACTGAGTTGGAAAATTCTAATGGAATATTCTTAAATTTGGACAACATTGTGTATAGGGCTTCTTCCACTGTCTTTTTCTCTTCTTTTCCCAAACTATCAAAATTTACATTCTTAAGACCAGATAGATCTACATTATTTCTGATATTTTCACACAGATTTTCAAGATCAAAAAGTAGTGTATGACTTACCATTTTACATTGGATTTGATCATCTAATTCAATTCTTTCCTCATCTGAGTTAGGTTGAGCAATATATTGCCTTCTCTATTTCTTCTACTCTTTGCCTCCTTTTTCTACTTTCTTTGTTTTCTCCTTGGCCTTTTGTGTGGTGGTTCGAGTGCTTGCTCTAGTGGCTAGTGTTGTTGGCTTTTCTAGGCTAGGTTTTACGACCTTCTTTGCTTTGGCCATAGGCTATGACTTGGTCTTTCTTTTCTTTGGCTCGACATGTGTTGGTGCTTCCTCAGCTTCCTCTTCCTTAGCACCCTCTTCTTCTTTGTCTTTTTCCTCACCCATGCACTGTGTTAATGCAAGAGGTTCTTTAGTTTTTTCTTATGCTTCCTCTTCATCCTCTTCATCTCCTTCCTCTTCTTCTGATTCAACACCTTCACCAAAGTTTGGCTTAAGTTTCTTCACTAGTTTATACTTCTTCTTTAGTGTCGAGTCTGTCTTTAATTCCAGCTCTACCTTTGACTTCATTACATCATAATTACCAAAGATATTAGCTATTTTATCAACTTCCTTAGCTAGAAGTTTAGTGATGGTAGTCAAAGCTTTATCAACATTAATCTCATATCCTAAGGGTCTTAGCCATCTTACCCTAGGTGTGAAAGCCTATACATATGTGTAATCAATATCTACAATAAAACATATACCATTGTAGTATTGTTCAATGAATGAAATAGGTATTCTCATCCTTTGCTTCATAGACTTCTTAAAATCTTCAAAATAGCTTGTCATGATAGTTTCAAAATTCTCACCCATTTGCTCAATGTAGTTATTGATTTGAGTAGCATTTGTCTTGTTTGTTTTCCATCCTATTTTTCCAAAAGATGGGAATGAATTTTGTATATAGAAGAATATGCAAATTAGGATTGATCCAAAGTTGCACTATGCACTCTTAGTTTTCCTTACTGCTCCAAGGTTCTCCATTATTTGTTGCAGTTGAAGTTTAGCTAGATCATATGTATGATCTTTCTTCACAATTTTGTATCCAACATCCACTACAATACAAGGTACACTATTCAGTCTACTTGATTGATAAAAATTATGAGAAATAACCCTTACTACAAATTTTATCAATGGATATATGATGGTGTCAATTGTCATTCCACATTTGTTCCATTTAGCTCCTGTATTCTTCTCTATTGCCTCTTGAGAGTCACTTCATAGAGTCTTTGGCTGATCTAGGGTTGGAAAACTAGTCACCCTATGGATTATTCTCTTTGAAATATTTATTGGCCCTCCTTCCAACCATAAGGATTGATCATGGATTTGGTTCAATACTATTCTTATCTAGCTAGTCTTGAATACAATAGGAAATTCTAGGGCACGAGTCAAACCCTTCCTTTCAATAATTTTGAATTCTTCTTTCAAGACACCATTTTCACATAATTTTTCATAGGCTTCCCTTATTTACATGTCACCTATTCCTCCTATCTTGTAGTTCTAGCATTTTCTAACATCTTGGACCATAATGACTTTTGAGGGAATCATGGACAACACACCTGAGGGATCTTGTTTATAAGAAAAATCTTGAATTGCTTTAATATTTGGTTGTTTAACCTCATTACTATCTAACTAGATATTCAAGACCTCTTTCCCTTGTACATTTTCTGAGCTTGATGCCATGATGAGAAACTAGGGTTTTTACAAATGCAAACTGCGTAGCTTGGATTGTGAATAAATACTTATACAATTTGAAGAACAAGAGTGAAAACATCACTGAGATGTTTGTGAATGCTTCAAATGAACTTCTAAATCATCTTTTTCTCTTTTAGCTCTTTCTTGAATTCAAAATGATGAGAAATGAGTGAAAAATCACCATATACCCTTCATAAACCCTTGCAATTAATGCTTATTGGTTGTATAGTTGTATACTTTGCATCAACATAGTTTTAGAATCATTCGACATCCATTAATATTACCATCATTTGGCAGCTACTATGGACTCAACATCAACTAGATAGATTGGCAGCTCAACACTAACTAGTATTCCATGCAGAAACCATTGAAAACTTTTTATGCTTAGCAACAACATGAAAACTTAAAAAATTTAATCTTGAATTTTTAACAACACTTTGCATCTCTGTTCATGCTAATGTAGTCCTTTTAGTACTAACTTCATTTGAAACTAATGTATGATATAATACCTTGAATATCAATCCCACATACCTCTTATTTGCTTGGTTTGATGAGGTGTGATCACCTGACCCATTGGGTGAGGTGATCCCTTCTCCATTTGATCCCTCATTCCTGATGTGTTCAACATTTGCCTTGCCTTTGCCTTTATCCAATTCACAACTTGGTGCCTTTGACCTAGTTGGAAAATGCTTGCTAATATGACCAGTCTTCAGATAGCTAAAGCATGTGGTTTGACTCACCACCTTTTGAAGTTTCCATTGAAGTGAGTCCTAATACAATTATTAGGTATGTGGCCATATTCTTGATAGTAGTGGTAGCTATATCTTATATTGTAATCCCAATTATAAGAGTTTCCATAGCTTATTACCTTTGCTAGCTTGTTTGATGACCACATTGACTTGGATCTGCATTCAAAGGCTCTATGTCCATACTTTTGAAAGTTGTAGCAATATCCTTCAAATTTTGGTGCATGCATGGTTTTGGTTCTGCATTCATTTGCTTGATGACAATGAATCATGTTCTTAGGTTTGACATTCTGATTTGTTTTGTTGCTCCTATACACATTAGTAGTATATCCTTTCTTTCCACAATTATGACAAGTAGGTTTGGAATTCTTACCTTTAATATTCCTTTCCTTAGTAGCTTTGGATGATTCTCCTTCTTTAGTGCTTATGCAGCCCAATCCTGATGTATCTTTGTTGGACCTAGGGGATCTCAATAATTGCTCAAAGTATTTGATTGCTTCATTTGGCTTGTTGAACCTTTTAGTAATTTTTTTTCTCATTTTAGATCATTTTGTAGTTGTTCATTTTGCAACTTCAATTTAGTTATCTTAATACCCTTAGCATTCAACTCATGATGAGCACTCATCATTTGGCTCAAGTTATCTAATTGCATGTTTGAGATCTTGGTTAGCTTTGTTGACTTCTCTTCCAATCTATTTTCCATAATTATTTTTTCTTCTTTAATCATGGATTTTTCTTCCATGTCTTTATTCTTTTGTTTAGTCACCTCACATAGCAGTATAGCTTGTGATTCTTTCTCTAACTTGAGATTTTTGATTTCTTCAGCTTGTGCTCTATTCTTTTCCATTAGATTTACAATTACTACATCAAATTTGTTGGAGTTACCATCTGTAAATAGATTTTTGGTTTTGATCTCTTTTTATTGTGTGTCATTCTCTACAATGGAAATTTCTTTCCTTCTCTTCAAGGAATTCCTCAAAGCATCTCTAGCTTCATTTAGTTGATGTAGTATAAGATGTATCTCAATCTCTTGGTTCTCGATAGTCTTACCTAACTTGCAGAATTCCATTCCAAGATCTTTCCTGTAAGCTACAAAGCTTATCCTTCTAAGAACTTGGCTCTGATACTAATTTTTGGAATTATAAGTGGGAAAGGTAAACTTCTGGGAGGGAGGAGGGTGAATCAGGAGTTTAAAATTGGACACATTAAACTTTCACCATTCATACATTATATGCATTAAAATATTGAAATAACATGTAAAGTAAATGCATCTAGAACATGTAAGTAATCAAACACACACATTTGACACCAAATATGATTACCCAAAAACCCTCCAATGAGAAGGTAAAACTGGGGTGTGGACAACTCTCACAAATCTTCACTACTATAGCAATAAAGTGTAGCCAATTAAGGTTTCAATGGTTTGACCATGAAACATGATCTACCCTGTGAAAGGCTTGCCCTATTAAGGGCTTACAAAGATTGTTAAGTCCCACCTTGTTAGAGGATTTCAACACCCTATTAAAATTGTGCCTAGCTAAAGGACTTCAGATCATTCACTTGGAATGCCACCATATTAAAGGATTTGGTAAAGCCTATTAGGACTACTCTACCTAGGAGATATAACTGAAATCACCTATCAAAATGTCTCAACATAGATCTTGCAGTTGGCACTTACTTGCCTAATAACAGATCACCTCTATCTAGTCTCTAATTAATCCTTCATGATCTGATGTATCAATATTGTGTTCTCTACCCTTTGTTCTTCACTTAACTAATTCTATAATTCACTCTTATTGCTAAGTCACCTTGAATGCTTTGCATCCTATCTTGTTTGCTCCTTCAATTCGATCATTCACCCCTTCACAATGCTCTCAACTCTCTTCTCTTTTTAAAAAAAAAGTTTAGGGCTTCATCCTCCTTAAGAAGGTCGAAGTAGCTTAGGGTTAGGTATGAATCTATGGCTGAGATTCATCCATTTTACCACTTAAACCTTCCCATTTTCTGATTGGCTACATGTAATTGGATAGGGAATCTGAATGTAGATTGGTCCTTATCTATAATGAATCAAATTCTACCCTTATGTTAGCCAAAAAATGGTTTACATAATTGTTTGTGCCATAAAAAAACAATATCTCCAATTTGTGTTACTCGACATATGTACTTATGGATGCTCAACATATATTGTAATTCTGCTTCTAACCTGGCACCTGAACTACTTGGCATCTACTATTCACTAGGCACTTGAATCACTCGCCATGGTCTATCTACTCAACACCTGATTGACTTAGCACATGAGTGACTCAAAACTCATCGCAACTTAGTGTGATCTTATTTTTATGTATTGTACTTGACATGCATTACTAGTTCGACATGAACTAAGTAAATGTCTTAAGTGTGTTGACACTCAATTGTCAAAATCAATCTGAGATCAATAGTCATTGTCCTTGATGTTGTTTATATGTTCATGGTTTTGATCATTTCTATATGTAGCCCATATAAAATATTCTCGTTGTCTATTTTGTGGTGTATCTACCCAATTAAAGGATGATATATGTGGTTTTCTAAATT
Source organism: Cupressus sempervirens (assembly GCA_028749045.1). Taxonomy (NCBI): domain Eukaryota; kingdom Viridiplantae; phylum Streptophyta; class Pinopsida; order Cupressales; family Cupressaceae; genus Cupressus; species Cupressus sempervirens. Next base: position 835,479,830 of record CM053790.1, read on the forward strand.
CTACTTGGCTCTTGCAGGGGATGTATGAAGAGATCATCCAAAATATTCCCATGATCTATTCCTTTTCTATTTTATAGATTTTAAGCTTTTCTTTTATATCAAGCATACCCCTTAGTATAATTCATCATCTCTTTTCATTTATCTTTTAGGATTTAAGAGCTTTTACATTATAGGGAAAATTACCTTACTATAGGTTACATGCCATAGTTGAGTACTTATTAAACAAAATTTGATATGATTTCCTAACAATCAAATTTTCTATAGAATAAAAGCATATTCTATAAGCATTCATCTTTTATACATAAAATGTATCATTCTAGGTTGAAATTTCATTGACAAGAAAGTAAACTAGAAGTAAAATTGAATGTGTGGAATAATAGAAGTAAAATTTTTAAGATGTAAATCTAATTTATTTGTTTAAGAGTTTACTTTGGTTTGATCTTTATGTTTCTTATTGTGTCTCTCCTTTATCCTTGTCATTAATTTGTGTTATTATATATTTGGAGAATTAAATCTTTATACTTATAGTAAATTTTTTTAGTGCCATTGTTATGAACTATTTTTTCTATTTATTATTATTATCATTGGTCAAAACACTTAATCATTTAATTGGAAGCTTCAGGCTTGTACATTTATAGGAAATTGAGTCCCAAATAACTAGTAAATTCTATTATGCAAGTAGTGTATGAGGTGATGTCATTATCCTTTATGTTTTTTATTAGTTCATGGTTTTGATCATTTGTGTATGAAGCCCAAAGAAAATATTCTTGTTGGATATTTTGTAGTATATCTACCCTCTTAAAGGATGATGCATTTGGTTTTCTCAATTCTAATTGGGTTTTACATGGGATGTATGAAGATATCATCCGAATTATTCTCATGATCTATTCTTTTTCAATTTTATAGATCTTAAGCTCATCATTTATATCAAGCATGTCCCTTAGTATAATTCATCATCTCTTTTCATTTATCTTGTAGGATTTAAGAGCTTTTACTCTAAGGAAAATTACCTTTTTGTTGTCATTTGTGTGAATCTTAGTAGCTTTCCCTTGCTCTTATCACCCTTCCCAAACCAAGATGCTATATCCATGGAAGGAGCTATTAATTAACAATATTCATTTCTAATCATTACAAAATGAGGTTTTATGTCAATTTTAATTTATCTAAGGACTTTGAAAAGCCATTGTAAAGAAAATGTATAAGCAAAGCTTCACCCAAAAGCTTATATGCACTAATTTACTAAACACCTCCTACCAATCTAAATCCTCAAACCATTAAATTCTATACCATTATAACTATTCTACAAGCCAAGTATCTTCCTACATAGATCTTAATGAAAGCAACACCTCAAAATGATGGGGATTGGTAGACCACCATGAAACATAAAAAATAATCCTTGTAAAAGGTTTTAATAGAGGTTTTAAATTTTAAATTTTAAATTTTGAAGCCTTCTAATGTGAATAAGGCTAGTGAATTTACCAAAACAAGAGATTCAATGTCGAAAACTATCAAGATATAATTTTGATCAAAGATTTATAGAATTCTTTAGTATTGTCAAAATTAAAGAATTAATTTCCGTCTTTTACAACTTCTTGTCATTTTAATAGCTTGGATCATGACTATGATGAAAGATAATTTCTACTAGAAAAAAAGGCTAGTATTTCTTCTTTGAACAATTTTACTATCCAATTATAAGACCACACATTAAAGGATATTTATTGTAGAACCATTATGAAACATGCATGAGATCACTAGTAGACACATTACAAATGGCATGACCAATGCTTTTCACTTTCCATGAATTTTATTTCAAAGAGTATAAGGTGTCATACAAATATATAAATAATTTAAATTATCTAAAATATTTAACAATCTTTCCTCATCCTTGTTTCTTTATAAAGGGTTAAAAATAGCTATCTTCATTCATTCTAAAATCAGATGAGTCATTTTTAATAAATTGTATTCCAGCAAAGTGATTATATAATGATACATTGAGTACCTATTAATCACATTCTAACCACATTGCACAAAGACCTATTTTTAAAAAGTAGATGGGATGATTATTAAGGCATGCTTGATATTCATTTCTTTGGTTGTATTGTTGAATCTCTCTCCTTGAGAAATATATTTTAGAGTCAGAGCTAACTATCTCTTAGATTGCATGTAATGATTTTAATATGGTTCAATGGGACTATCATAAATAAGGTTTGTTTAATTCATTTCCATTAGATGTGTAATTAGATTGAATGAATGCTAAATTATGTCATTTCAATCAATTTATTGTTCATGTCTTCTTTTCTTTTTAGTTTACATGGGCTAATTCAAGGTTAATATTCTATAATACATTGGTATGACTACAATATTTAAGGTACTAATATATTTCTATGTTGTTATTTTTCCAATTATTAAGTAAGATTCTACCCAAAAAAAACTTTTTGATAACTTTCAAATATTTTTCTTTATTCATTGTCACATAGTATGAATCGAGGCTCATGAGATGGCATGGATCTTAATATGCCTGTTGGTCTGACTTTTCTGTAGTAAAAAACTTTCAGTTAAATCATAGAAAAGTGTTCTATGCCTAAGTGAAACATAGGGTTTTGGATAAACCATTTATTAGAAATAATCGCCATATAAACCCTATATTCATCCCTATTCATAAATTGTCGGGCGCGAAATTTTGAAATTTCAAAAGAGGCGAATATGCTGTCATATTCCTTTTCCTTTCTCCCGGGTTACCTTTCTTCCTATTTGTCCCAACCGTCGGATCCGATTAGATCTACTGCTGACGTTACCTCGCTATTGAGAGTTGCATGCTCATTAAGTATAGCGAGATAGCGAGTATTGAGTTTTTTAAGCGGTGGGACCATAAAGTGAAGATGCGGCGATCGGAGATTTGCTTATTAAATGTTTTATTGTGTAGGTACTCTTTGCAATTCGCCATCCAAAAAAAAAACAAAGGAGAGGGACCCACTAGAATATCTGACATTAGAGCCAGAATGTTCATTTTTCCAAAAGTTCCGCCACCTCGCTATCGAAAAATTCAGGCACTTCACCGTTAGCGAAGTAGCGAGGCCACGTGAAAATCTAAAAATGATGACATTGCATCTTGCTTGTATCATAATTACACAAGGTGGCATGACCAGTCATAAATACCGTTGTCAGAATCAGTTTTAATTAACAAAAGTAATTCCTGGGTAACCCTTGCATTTTTCGGCATGGAATCCTTTTAAGTGCCGGAGCTCGCTACCTCGCTATCAAAAAATTCAAGTGCTTCACCGTTAGCGAGTTAGCGAGGCCCCGTAAAATGGCAAAAGATCGGCAAGATCTTTGATGACATGTAATGACAGATGACTGTGATAAATTTTGACATGTGCCAGCTATGAAGAGATCCGATTCCCATTAATACCTATCTGACTGAATGTACAAGAAATCTTGAACGTCAGCTTGAAGTGGATCAACGGAGCTCGCTACCTCACTATGAAGAGTTGCAAGGAAGATAATTACATCGACATAGCGAGTTGGGCCTGCCGCCTTCTTTCTTAAGAAGTCCTGTAGTGTATCTTTCGATCATTTCTTGATCTGATCAACGGTTGTTGCTGCCTCGCCATGGCAAGGTGCTTATTCTTTATGCATAATGAAGTAGCGACATGCTAACACGTGTTCTCCGTCGTCAGTGGGTATAAATATAAGTGCCATCAAAAGAAAGAATTCTGTACGTGGCAAGTTCTCATTGGGTAAAATAACTGACATGGCAAATATAACTCCTAGTTGTTCTCTTTGTACCGCATGATCGTAGGATCTTTGAAGATCAACGGCACAGTTTTAAATGAAAAATGTAGTGCCACTCTCTGTATTAATTAAACAAGAAAGCTTCGTCCATGAGGAAAAACAAAGTATAATATAGAGAGATTTCATCAATTTCGTTTCACGCGAGAAAAGATTTGAAGCCATTCTTGTGCAGAAGCCATTACTAAAAGGAAAGCGTGCCAAGGTTTGATAAAAAAAATTTGTCAAGTTGTCTGTTCGCGAAAAATTTGCAGGAATACAGAGGAGAATTGAGACAGAATTTAAGTAAGTAAAACTACCATCATCTTTGTGAGCTTTTAAGTTTTAAAAGATAGCCCAAGATGCCTCCTAAGAAGGGATTTACAGGTGCAATAAACTACCTGGATAGAAATGTGCATGATGATTTGCTTGAGTTACTTCCTGAATCTACTGTAGAAATGGTGCAAGTTAAGAGGTTAACCTCACTCAACCCTAGGCTAAGGGTAGCTGATGGATTGTATGATAAGGGTAATTGGGTCCGGGATGCTCAAACTTCTCAAACTGGTTTGAGTTTATTCAAAAAATGGTTTGCGGAAAGGAAGTTATATGCCCCTCATGCCAATATATGGAATTTTGATCTTGGGAAGCTTGTTGTCCCCAGTGTGTTTATGGATTTCGACCTACTTGAAGCTATAGCAAAAAACTATGACCAAGCCACTAAGGTAGTGAGAAGAATGGATGGTGAGGCTTTAGTTACCATCAGTCCCGAGGAGATTAGGAAGGTTTTCAGTCTGGGACCCCTCACCATGTATCATGTGCCCATTAATTTGATAGATTTAGAAAAAGAATATATATCCAAGAGGGATGTAGTTAGACAGGGTGCACTGAAAGCCCACATAGGCCGGATTGGAGGCCTCCCAACCATAACATCATCTTCTAAAGAACCATTCAAGAAATCATGCTTTAATGCCAAGGCAGTGGAGATATATAGGACCCTGTGCAGAGTCTTCGGAGAGGGTGAAGAAGATTTTATTCCGGTGAGCTTCATGTATATGATCACCCAAATCTCTTCTTTTGGTGTGGAAATAATTTTTGATTTTGCATCTTACTTGGCAAATGAGATTCATCAGGGACTCGTGGGGATTGCACAGGGCAAGGTGGAAAAGGTTTGGGGTCAGTATTCCTTATTGATGCATATGTTTCTTTTTAAAGGGGCCACTTATTTTGGTAAAGAAATGGTTTTAAATAGAGAGCAAGAAGGGGAAGCACTGCCAGTCCAATTATGGAGTGCAGACATGACCTGGGAAGTAGAAAATGCTAGCTTCATTAGATTTGATAGGCACTTTGCCTCAAAACTAAGGTGCCTCATATTGAGTGATAATCCCAGAATCCCTAAGGCATTAATGCACCTTGTCAAGCCTATGGACAAAACCCATAATCTAAAAGTTTCACATAATTGGGGAGATATTATCCCATATTCAGTCTCAACTGTCATCAGGGTCTATGGATTCAAAGGAACACCCCATGTGTTACCCTATCAGGTACCTTTAAAGGTAGGGATAGCTGAATTTTTGTGGCAGTTGGGAGGAGTGGAGGAGGCCTTTTTGCACAAAAGGGGGATAGGATCAATTTTTCCTACTTGTACTATAGCCCACCAGTTTGTGATAACTAAAGAAGGGTGGGTCTTTCTCCATAAAATTTTGGATCAATATAAGATGGCAGTGTCTCACTCTCGTTTTTGTGATACAGAAGGTTTCTTTAACTCTGCCCTTAGATTGAGAATCAAGCTTCGTCCAGTTCAGCATGAATTCTATTTTCCTGAAGATATAATAAGAAATGAATACTCTCTCCATGAGCAAGAAATAAAGAAAGAAAAATGGAGAGTCTATTCAAAAGTTTTGGAATTCATTAATTGTTTTGACAAAGATTTCAGTCCTCTTAGTAATGCTGCAAACAATGCAGATAAAATACATAAGCTCATGAGTACTTTCTCTGAGATAATGGAAGTAATGAATGAGAAGAAACAACATTTTATTAATTCTTTACCAGATAAAGCCAGAGAAATTATGAGAAAATTGGGTTTCACCCCCAACATTGGAATAGGTCCACTGGTGGTATGGAAGAAAACAGGATATACTATTGTTCGACAGCAGGTGCCCGTTGTACATAAAGAAAAACAGATAGTTGAATCCACCAGCACTGTCCTAGAAGAAAGACCCCCTGAACCTTCTCCCAAAAGAAGGAGAATAATAAGGGAGGAAGAACCCCCTGATGAAAGTTGCTCACCTTCTCAAATCCCAATAAGAATTGAGGAAGAACAGCTCACCAATGAGCAATTCGAACAAATGGGGTCACAAGGAGAAATTTTTGTTACACAAGCAGAGATTGATGAAGGGAACCCTCAGGAACCCCTTGTGCCAAGTTTTGAATTAACTACAGTAGATTTCAGAGGAAGGGAATTGGACCCTATTTTGGAATAAGCCAGTCAACATTTTTTATCTGACAACAATTTTGTAAGATCTAGGGCTTTCCATCAGTTTGCGTGGAGAGTAAACATGCACATTTTTGAGCAAAGATGTAATAATATGAAAACAGAACATCCAGAAATGGATGAGGCCTCCATTCAAAATCTAATAAAGGAACAAATGGTGCAAGAGTTCCAAAATATAACCCCTGATGAGGGAAGATAGATGGTAAAAAATGCTAATGTTTTATTATTGCCCAATTGGGACATTGCTGACGCATTGATTTTTAATTCTGTTTCAAATAATTTAGGACTCCAGGATCCAAATAAAGAGGAATTCTTGGGTACAACATTCAGCAATGATCAAGCTGCCCTTGTTATGTGGTCCCTAAGAAGAGGATCCAGAATTACTTCATCACAGCCTGATGATTTAGGATTAACAGGGAGTATCATTGTAAGAAGAGTTGCTGACACTTCAAATGTACAGGCAGCCCACATGAATGTGGATTATTCTAAATTTTTCTTGGCTACTGTGGAAAGAGGAGAGAGGGAAATGATTGATATGCATAATAAATATGAAATAGTGGTGGAAGCCTATAACCAAGAGGTAGAAAGGAGAATTGAGTTAGAAAACAGGGTATCTCAATTGGAAAAGGTACTTGGAAAGAGGAAAGTGGGAGAATCCAGTACACTGAGAATTGCATATCCCCCATAGTCATCTGTGGGATTAACCGCTATTATTGAGATACCTGCCACCCCTAAAAGACCCCAATTCTATACTGCAGAGGAATTTGAAGCAGAAAAAACCAAATTACATGAGTGGCAGATAGAATTTAGAAATCAGCAAGAAGAGAAATGGAGGCAGGGTGTGACATATTTGAGGGAAAAAATACAATGGTCAACTTTTTATGATCAGTTGACAAGGATTGTAACCCTCATGGATGAGTTAAATAAAGAAAAGGATGGATTAGATTCTCTTGCACAGAAATGGAGACAGAGAAACAATGATGTTACAATGATTTGTATATCTACAGTCCAAATGCCTTATCATCAGGTTGAAAGGATTTTTGATTTATTAAATCAATTAGATAATTTTGAGAATAAAAGAGTTTCTTTACAGAGAAAATTGATACTCTGTTTTTCAAAATATCTTGCTAAAAAATTCACCCTATTTCCTTGTGCTTTAGAATCTGTTGATACAGTAAAGGAAAAAGACAAATGGAAAAAGGAAATGGATGAATTATTCGATAACAGAATAACAAACATCATCAGTGAGACTGGCCATTGGTTTTGGGCAAAGACAAATGAAGAGCTGGTAAAAATACAATTATATTATGCTGATATGAGAAAAGAATTCGATGATTTAGAGGAAAATGCCAATTCTTTAATAAAGATACAAAGAGAAACCCTAAGTTTTGATTGGCCAGATGATGATACTTTTAATAGATGGAAAAATTAGTTTAGTGAGCAGATGTCAGGAGACGATGACGAAGAAGATGTAAGAGTAATAGTTACTTTTGTAGTCAGCAATGATGATATAGAAAATCCCCTGGTTAAAGTGAGTTTGCATGTAACAGAAGATGATACATCACTTACAGACCTTATGGGTATGTACTCTGAAGATGAGGAATGATTGTGAGATCAGATCATAACAACCAAGAAGCATAACAGAAAGGGACCCACCAAGAATTGCTGTTATAATCAACCTTTCTGTTATTCTTGTTTTTGTTTTTCAAAAGAAGGACACCTGTCACCTTCTGTAGCCTGAAGCTTGTTGCATCTCACATTATTTAAGTGAGATCCCAGGGCTAAAAGAAGGGTCCGAATTTGGTTTTTACTAAGTATTGTGCTTAGTTCTGTTTTTGGTCCAAACATTTTGGGAAGGAAATTTATAGTATACTTTTCTGTCAAAATTTCTGAGATAGATGAATGTAGAAAGAATTGTGCTTCTTCTCTGAAGGTCTTTCTGGGTCTATTGTAAAGGATATACCATTTTCAAAGGAAATGAATACAAATTATGAACTGTCCCCATATCTGTTCTTCTCTGAATTTTGTCTCCTTTTAAATACTTAGCTACCTTGATGTTGTGTGAGTAAAAGCTTATGCAATTGATTACAATATAGTAAGACTGTACATCCATTTGTTATTGCTGTTAATTCAATGGATTAAATAAAGGCTCTAATGAATGTGATGAGGTTGCTTGGGTGTTAATAAGGATTTTGAATGATAAATTCTGGTAAGAATTGCTGATGAAAATTTGTTGCAAAGCAACAAATTAGATCTAAGAATTTACTTGACTCTGAATTCCCAATGGATTAGGCACTGATCGAAAGTATTTCAGCCAAAAGAGAGGGATATTATGACTAGCTTTTTCAAAATACATCATAAAATCAATTTTTACTTATATTTCCTGTAAGATTTTCAAAGTTGGCCAGCACTTGCCTGCATGGATTGTTTTAGCTTCATTTAGTCATTGCTGTTGGAAACATCTGCAGAGCTATAGAAGATTTCTTGGCCATATCTGTTCAAGGGATGTGTTTATCAATTCGGTAAGATTTATGTATATGTTTGAGGATTTAGAGATGAGAATCAAAATGAAACTAAGAATAATTCTCATACAATTGTTCCATCTTTGAACCATCCCCGGGTGCACCTGCCCTGGTTTTTATAGAGCCAAAAGAGTAGAAAATTGTCTAAGGTTTTGTTGGAGTTGGGCCCTAGTACTTTGCATATGCAAGTGATAATGAGAATTGGCTATTCTTTAGGTTGTGTATGTACTGATATCTAGGTACTAAGCCTTTTGTCGCCTAGTAGTTTTAACACTATTAACATCAAAATAAAACACCAACAAAATGGCAACTCTGCTGGGGAATGTCCAACACATCTATAAAAAGTACTGCAGTTGTCTTTAGTCTTACTAAGTAAGTATGTGTCGTGTGATCTTTATTCTGCCCATAGCTATAGGGGAATCTTTAGCGTCAAAACTTGAGGATTTAAAGAAGATATAACCCAAGTACCATTGCTACACACTGACGCATCCAGCTTATCCGAGTGTCTTATCTAACAAGCAAGAGTTGCAGTCTTACAACATCAGTGATTGGTCTCTTTGTGCCGTATTTTTGTTCCCACTTGTCTATTGTTTTCTTTCTGTCAGTAAGAAGTGTTATTATATTTTCCCGAAAAAGGGTGGTGACTCAGTCAAGGTTTTGAAGCTAGTGCTTATTGTAACAAGAGAAAAATATGGCTGACAAGAGAAAAAACACAAGGGCTTACATGAGAGCCAATCCCGATGTATCAATGTATACTGATTTACCCCAATGTGGTAGGAAGAACCAAAATAAGAAAAGAATAGATCCAAATCCTACTTGGAAGCCTAGAGGTAATGCCTCCGTAAATTCCCATTATCAACCGATAATAGCAAGAGAGTCATCTTCGCTTAGTTCTGAATCCGAAAATACAAGACTTTTAGGAGGTATTTTCAGTACCCCATTACCAGATCAGAGAGTTTTTCAAGATAAAGACCTATCTACTATGGGAATTGCTTCACCAAGACCAGGGCCTGTAGCAGATATAAATTGTAGGCTAGGATTTAGGAGTTCATCTGATACCCCTTTTAATCCCAGAGTAGCCCCATATATGGAACCAAACCTTATAGATCTAGATGACCCTGTTGATTCCGAGGCAACCTCTGCTGATTCCAAAGAAGTGCAATCTGAAATAGGATTTTTGAAGAAATGGATTGCTGAGGAAGAAGCTAAACGCATCCGTCTTGAAAAGGAAAGGGAGTGAGCCACTTTGGATGCAATAATAGAAAGAGATACTCTGCTAAGAAGGATGGCTGCTTTGAAAGAGCAAAATAAAAAATTAGAAGAGAATACCCCCACTCTCCATCAGGACGTCTTTGGAGATGTTGATAATCTAAGAGCTAAAGTTCAACAACAGGAGAAAATCCTAAATCAAAGGCAAGAACCAATTATTGCTCAAGTTCAAGCTTATAAACCCATTCAAGTTGATCCAATAGAGCCCACTGGAATAGTTCCAGATAAAGGGAAAGGCAAGGCTATAGGAATCCAAATAAATGAGCCTCAAGCCATACCAAGCAAACCTATACAACCCTCCATATCAAAATTAGATCTAGAACTAGAGAAGGCTCGAAAGGAGAGGAAAGACCTTGCAAAAGAACTTGAGAAGGTTGAAAATGAAGCTCAGGCCGCAGAAACCAGAAGGAAAATCCAATTCATAAAGTCTAATTCTGCATTGAATTCATGGCCTAGTTTGTCTATCCCACCTACAAATCCTACACCAATTAATGCTCCCATAATCCCGACTCAGAAAGCACCCCAATCTGCTCCTACCTCATCTTCCAATATTGGCACTCAAGTCCCATTTGTCCCACCACAGCTGTCCCAAGCTGCTCTCCTAAGTCAAGCTAATGCAGCTAGTACCTCTAACGCTCCTGGTTTCTAGAAGAAACCTATATACCTCAAAAAATATAGACAAATATCATTTGCTGGTATTCCTGGTGCCCCCCATCCCATATCTTTTGATTTAAGGGATAAAGTGGTTAAGTTTTCTAGAAATAATGTTGTTACTGGTGAAGAACATTTGAGAATTTTCATTGACATGCTCAATAATTATGAAGTTGAACATGAGGACATGGTGATGAAATTATTTGTGCATTCACTCACAGAGGATGCAAGAGATTGGTTCAGGAGGTTGCCTGATGATAGTATTACTTCATGGAGTGATTTGGAGAAATTGTTCAAAGAACAATATGGAGACAATACTAATGCAGGATTCATGTTGAATGAGTTCAACAATATCAAGAAGAATCCAAATGAATCCACATTTGATTTCAATGTGAGATTTCAGAAAGGGATGTACAAACTATTTCAGTTTATGCGATTAAATGAAGACGTCTGTCTTACAACCTATTTAAATGCCTTTGATAGCAAAATGGCCTACCAACTGAGAGATAAGGATCCTAAAACTTTAAGAGATGCCTATAGAGTTGCAGTGAATATAGAAAATAATAGAAAGGCCTCTGGCAAATTACGGAGGAGGGATGATCCTAAGCTTTTCAACCCTAAGAATAATAATAAAAGGGAAGGTGACAAAACTCCCATAGGAAAAAGGCCTGAAGAACCTACTATAGGCCATGTTTTAGAAATGCTCAAGAAGATGAATCCCACTATTTTCAATAAGACAAATGTTACTGAGAGAACCCCTATGAATAACAACAATTTCAATAGACAGCCTAGGATGCAGAATTACCCTTACACCAACCAGTGGAAAGATGGTAAACCAGTTCCCAACCAGACCCAAAATATGAAAGATAAGGGTACCCCAGACCCCCTGCAAAGGAACACTATAAATATGAATGATGATGTACCTTGGTGCATTATATGCCAATCACCTCATTCTGCTGATTATTGTGCTGTTGCCCAGTCGTTCGCCCAAGCTCAAGGAGTGCAAGCAGAAGAAGAAACAAAAAAAAAAAAAACCATGATGATATAAGCTGCAATATGGCGAACACATTTGATGATTTGATAGATTCTGATTCAGAAGAACCTGAGAATGATGTTACCAGCCAGAGAATTGCTTACCAGTTACATCATCAACAAATATTTTCAAATGATGAAAAGAATGATACAGATAAGGTATGCAATACATTTTTTGAAGTAGGTTTCACAAACCTAAGAATCCCCTCCAAGGAGGAAATTGATAGAATTACAGCCGAGATGATTTCACAAGTCCATAGTAATTACAATTTGAGAAATAGAGCAATAAATAATGAGGTAGGAAGGCCATCTAATATGTTCATCAAAGACACCACTCATAAGACAGATGATCAACACAAGAAAGTCAGTATAGATGTGCCTAAGATCAAGGAGAACAAGGGTCAGAAATGGGAACCAAAAAGGAAGGTTCAATTTCAGAAAGGTGAAGCAACAAAGACCGTAGTGCAACTAGAGAAATCAGAACCGGATGTTGTCAAGCAAAAAGTGGTACCCACTACTCAAAAGACTCTGATTCCAGGTACTATTGTAAAACCTACTGTGGTTGAACCTGTTGATATGATTGCCATGTTATCTCAAATTACTGTGAAAGTACCCTTGTCTGAGCTTTTTAGAACTGAAGAGCATAAGAATAAGGCTTTGTCATGGTTGGGTGGAATAGCAAACAAAAATAGTATTGATGATCAAGCTGTAGCCCAACAGACCCCATTAATAATAGAGGACAATGGTATTATATCCCAGATTCCTCAGATGTTCTTAGATGATTCATCAGTTGCGTTCATACAAGATATTGATCCTTTTTTCCTTAGTCTAATCATAAAAGGGAAAACCTTGAAAAATTGTATGATAGATTCTAGAGCTTCCAACACTATAATGCCTTTTAAAGTAATGAAAGCCCTAGGATTGAAGGTGGATACTAAGCAAGGTAGATGCCGAGGGATGGATGCTAGAGAGGTTCCAGTAATAGGTACTATAAATGCCTTACCATTCAAACTAGCTGCATTTCCTGAGGTAGAATTAACCATGTCTGTCCTTGTGGTGGATATACCCCCACACTACGGGATGCTACTTTCTAGAAAATGGAGTACCGCCATGGGGGGAAGCCTACAATGTGACCTTACTTATGCCACCTTCCATATAGGGGACAAAGCTGTTAGGGTAAATAGGGAACCAAGGGTTAACCACATCTTAGGTGAAGAAATTGAAAAAGATACCACCTGTTTCCTAGACACTGGGATTAATGCTTTCAGGGCTGAATTAATTATTTAGGAAGTGGAAAACTTGCCTGATATCATTGAAAATGAGGTTGAATGTTGCATGAATTCACCAAAATTGTGGACAATGTTCTTTGATGGGGCTAGTTCTAAAGAGGGTGCAGGGGCAGGTGTAGTCTTTGTGTCCCTTGAAAATAACACCTTCAGGTATTCGTTCACCTTGAAGTTTGCTTGCATTAATAACATCGCTGAATATGAAGCATTGTTGCTAGGACTCAAAGTGGCCACACACCACAAAATTAAGAAATTGTGTGTCATAGGGAATTCTGAATTGATCATCTCTCAGATTAAAGGAACCTACTCCTCAAAAAATAGGAGATTAAAACAATATAGAAACGCAGTCTGGGATCAAATAGAATTCTTTGATGCATTTGGGATCTCATGGAGAGATATGACCTAGAATAAAATGGCTGATCTTCTGGCCAATGTAGCTATCAAACCAAAAGAAATATCATTTGCAGGAATCTCCCAGATTGAGGCCCAAAACAGACCTTCTATACCTGACAACATTAAAAATTGGCAGGTGTTTGAAGATGACAAAGATATCACAATTTTTTTGCTAAATGAAGACAAATACCATGGTCAGGAGATGGACTGCAATGGACTAATTGAAACCATAAATGGGAAAGAAACCATTTGTGGTCAAGAAATCATGCAATTAAAAACAAATAAGATGCCTAAGGGGTTGGTAGTCTTGGAGAATATTTTTGATAACCAAGACAGAGTAAAATCGGGAATAAAGGACCCCAAACTGCAGGAGCTAGAAGAAATGAATTTGGGAATGGATGAATTCCCTAAAAGGGTTTACATCAGCCAAGATCTGCCGGTTCAAATCAGAAAAGCATTGATTGACCTACTTAGAAAGTACAACCATGTTTTTGCTTGGTCATATGATGACCTTAAAGCTTATAGGGAGGACCTTTTCCAGCATGTCATACCGTTGAAAGAAAATGTAAAACTTTTTAGGCAAAAACAAAGGCTAATCAATCCTACCCTTGCCCCAAAAATGCAGGAAGAACCGACAAAACTGAGAGATGGTGGAATAATCAAACCAATTAGGCATTCCACTTGGGTTTCAAACCTTGTTCCTGTAAGAAAAAAGAATGGAGATATTAGGCTTTGTGTGGATTTTAGAAATCTAAACATTGCATCTCTAAAAGATAATTATGGCTTACCTAATATGGAAGCCATGTTGCAACAAGTGACCGGCTCTGAAATTGATGTCAATGGTGGATGGCTTTTTTGGATATAATCAAGTTCTGGTAAAAGAAAGTGAACAGTTCAAAACAGCTTTCACAACCCCTTGGGGAACGTATGTGTATGTGAGGATGCCTTTTGGCTTGATTAATGCAGGAGCTACTTTCCAAAGAGCCATGGATGTAGCATTTCATGAATATATTGACAAATTTATGGTTGTGTACCAGGATGATCTTACAGCGTATTCTAACAAGGTTGAAGATCACTGCAAACATTTGGAAAATTTTTTTATAAAAGCCCTGGAATATGGGGTATCTCTAAACCCAAAGAAATGCTCGTTTGGAGTCATAGAAGGAAAGTTATTAGGACACATAGTGTCCAAGGATGGGGTAAAAATAGACCCAGAAAGGGTAATAGCTATTGATAAAGCCCCTAAACCTAAAAACGTGAAAGGTATACAGTCTTTTTTTGGCCAGTTAATTTTCTGAGGAGGTTTGTTACCAATTTCGCTGAAATTAGTAGACCCATTTCAAAAATGCTCAAGAAAGGAGCTGTTATAGATTGGAATGGTGAACCTTCACAGGCATTCCAGGATATAAAAACTGCGATAAAAAATGCTCTAGTGTTGAGGACCCCAGATTATACTAAACCCATGCATATTTTTTCTTTTGCATCATTCCATACTGTAGTTGCAGTTTTATTACAGAAAAACCAAGAAGGATATGAGCAGCCTATTGCCTTTTTTAGCAAATCCCTGCAGCATGCTGAACTGAATTATGAAATAAATGAAAAACAAGCATATGCTTTGGTAAAGGCTGTAAAAGCATTCAGAAGTTATTTGGTAGGTGCTACTATTATTGCCTTTATACCTAGTGCTGTAGTTAAAGATATTTTCTCTCAGCAGGAAGTGTCAGGAAGGAGATGTAGATGGATCAATAGAATCCAAGAATTCAACATTGATATGCAGATAACTAAGTTAGTAAGAGGTCAAGGTTTGGCCAAACTTATGGCCGAAACTAACCTCGAAGCTAATCAGATAAACCTAGTAAATGATGATTTCAGAACTGATTTCTGCGTCATGGCCCAGTGTGACTGGTACATCAGTGTTATACATTACTTGCAACATATGGAAGTTCCTCCCCATCTGTCTGATAATGAAAAAAGGAATATTAAATTGCAAGCCATCAGGTATGTAATTTTTCAAAATAACTTATGGTGGAGAAACTTTGAAGGAGTTCTGTTGAAATGTGTTGACAAAGAAAGGGCAAAAGAGATTTTGAAAGAAATGCATGCTGGAGTATGTGGAGGACATTACATGGCCAAAACTACTGCGCATAAGATAATAAGGGCTGGTTTCTGGTGGCCTACTTTGTTCAAAGATGCTCAAGTTATGGTTAAGAAATGTGATCCTTGTCAGAGATTTGCTAGAAAGCTGAAATTCTCAGGAAATACTCCACTGAAGCCGGTTGAAACTAAAGCACCTTTTCAACAATGGGGTCTGGACTTTATAGGAGAATTTTTTCCCAAGTCCAGTACTGGATATTCTTGGATTCTGGTTGCTATTGATTTCCTTTACAAAATGGGTAGAGGCTATCCCTACCAGAAATGCAACGAGTAAAGTTGTAAATAATTTCCTATTGAATAATATCATTTCCAGATTTGGATGTCCACAGAAAGTTGTTACAGATAATGCTATGTATTTTAGGTCTGAGGAATTCATCAAGTTTTGTGATAAATATGGAATGAAAAGAACATCATCTGCTCCATATCATCCACAAGGGAATGGGCAAGCTGAGTCCACAAATAAAAGCCTGTTGAAAATCATTAAGAGAACCTTGGACGATAATAAAAGGGCATGGGATTCCAAGTTACAGTTGGCAATATGGGCTGACAGAGTAACTGTAAAGAAGGCAATTGGGGTTGCTCCATTTGATTTAGTGTATGGAATTCAAGCTAGAATGCCCCAGAACAATTTGATGGGATTATACAATTACATCCAGTCATATGATGAAGATACTACTGATGAAATGAAAGAAAGAAAGAATGAATTGGTAGGATTGACCGAAGCTAGAAGAGAAGCATCTCTAAGAAATCAAAAATTGCAGTTACAAGTCAAAACACTCTATGATAAAAGAACTGTAAACAAGAAATTTGAAAATGGAGACCTAGTCTTAATGTGGAACGCCAGAATTGAAGATAAAGGAAAACATGGCAAATTTGATCCCATTTGGTTAGGCCCATATCTCATTGAGAATGCTTGGGGTAAAGATTCTTACATAATCAAAGATATGTTTGATAATATTCTTGAATTTCCAGTTCATGGATAGTTCTTGAAGAGGTATTTTTCTTGAAAAAATACTTATTTTCTTCCATGAACAATAGTTTTAGGTTTTCCTGTCGTCCTGTTTTCTGTAAATCCTTGTACAGTCTGAGTTTTTGTTTTTGTGTGTTGCTCTGTGCTCTCTGAAGAAGTTGTCACTTTACCAGCTGTCTGGTCTGCTCTCCCATAGATTCTGAATCCTTGCATAGACTCAAGTAGTCTATCATCCCCAGACAGAGCCACTGTTGGTTTGACTTTTCTGTAGTAAAAAACTTTCAGTTAAATCATAGAAAAGTCAAATGTTCTATGCCTAAGTGAAACATAGGGTTTTGGATAAACCATCTATTAGAAATAATCGCCATATAAACCCTATATTCATCCCTATTCATAAATTGTCAGGCGCAAAATTTTGAAATTTCAAAAGAGGCGAATATGCTGTCATATTCCTTTTCCTTTCTCCCTGGTTACCTTTCTTCCTATTTGTCCCAACCGTCGGATCCGATTAGATCTAACGCTGACGTTACCTCGCTATTGAGAGTTGCATGCTCATTAAGTATAGCGAGATAGCGAGTATTGAGTTTTTTAAGCGGTGGGACCATAAAGTGAAGATGCGGCGATCGGAGATTTGCGTATTAAATGTTTTATTGTGTAGGTACACTTTGCAATTCGCCATCCAAAAAAAAAAAAAAGGAGAGGGACCCACTAGAATATCTGACATTAGAGCCGGAATGTTGATTTTTCTGGAAGTTCTGCCACCTCACTATCGGAAAATTCAGGCACTTCACCGTTAGCGAAGTAGCGAGGCCACGTGAAAATCTAAAAATGATGACATTGCATCTTGCTTGTATCATAATTACACCAGGTGGCATGACCAGTCATAAATACCGTTGTCAGAATCAGTTTTAATTAACAAAAGTAATTCCTGGGTAACCCTTGCATTTTCCGACACGGAATCCTTTTAAGTGTCGGAGCTCACTACCTCACTATCGAAAAATTTAGGTGCTTCACCGTTAGAGAGTTAGCGAGGCCCCGTAAAATGGCAAAAGATCGGCAAGATCTTTGATGACGTGTAATGATAGATGACTGTGATAAATTTTGACATGTGCCAGCTATGCAGAGATCCGATTCCCATTAATACCTATCTAACTGAATGTACAAGAAATCTTGAACGTCAGCTTGAAGTGGATCAACGGAGCTCGCTACCTCGCTATGAAGAGTTGCAAGAAAGATAATTACAGTGACATAGCGAGTTGGGCCCGCCGCCTTCTTTCTTAAGAAGTCCTGTAGCGTATCTTTCGATCATTTCTTGATCCGATCAATGGTTGTCGCCGCCTCGCCATGGCAAGGTGCTTGTTCTTTATGCATAACGAAGTAGCGACATGCTGACACGTGTTCTCCATCGTCAGTGGGTCTAAATATAAGTGCCATCAAAAGAAAGAATTCTGTACGTGGCAAGTTCTCATTGGGTAAAATAACTGACATGGCAAATATAACTCCTAGTTGTTCTCTTTGTACCGCATGATCGTAGGATCTTTGAAGATCAACGACACAGTTTTAAATGAAAAATGTAGTGCCACTCTCTGTATTAATTAGACAAGAAAGCTTCGTTCGTGAGGAAGAAAAGAGTATAATAGAGATGGATTTCATCAATTTCGTTTCACGCAAGAAAAGATTTGAAGCCATTCTTGTGCAGAAGTCATTACTGAAAGGAAAGCGTGCCAATGTTTGATAAAAAAAAAATTGTCAAGTTGTCTGTTCGCGAAAAATTTGCAGGAATACAGAGGAGAATTGAGACAGAATTCAAGTAAGTAAAACTACCATCATCTTCGTGAGCTTTTAAGTTTTAAAAGATAGCCCAAGATGCCTCCTAAGAAGGGATTTACAGGTGCAATAAACTACCTGGATAGAAATGTGCATGATGATTTGCTTGAGTTACTTCCTGAATCTACTGTAGAAATGGTGCAAGTTAAGAGGTTAACCTCACTCAACCCTAGGCTAAGGGTAGCTGATGGATTGTATGATAAGGGTAATTGGGTCCGAGATGCTCAAACTTCTCAAACTAGTTTGAGTTTATTCAAAAAATGGTTTGCGGAAAGGAAGTTATATGCCCCTCATGCCAATATATAGAATTTTGATCTTGGGAAGCTTGTTGTCCCCAGTGTGTTTATGGATTTCGACCTGCTTGAAGCTATAGCAAAAAACTATGACCAAGCCACTAAGGTAGTGAGAAGAATGGATGGTGAGGCTTTAGTTACCATCAGTCCCGAGGAGATTAGGAAGGTTTTCAGTCTGGGACCCCTCACCATGTATCATGTGCCCATTAATTTGATAGATTTAGAAAAAGAATATATATCCAAGAGGGATGTAGTTAGACAGGGTGCACTAAAAGCCCACATAGGCCGGATTGGAGGCCTCCCAACCATAACATCATCTTCTAAAGAACCATTCAAGAAATCATGCTTTAATACCAGGGCAGTGGAGATATATAGGACCCTGTGCAGAGTCTTCGGAGAGGGCGAAGAAGATTTTATTCCGGTGAGCTTCATGTATATGATCACCCAAATCTCTTCTTTTGGTGTGGAAATAATTTTTGATTTTGCATCTTACTTGGCAAATGAGATTCATTAGGGATTGGTGGGGATTGCATAGGGCAAGGTGGAAAAGGTTTGGGGTCAGTATTCCTTATTGATGCATATGTTTCTTTTTAAAGGGGCCACTTATTTTGGTAAAGAAATGGTTTTAAATAGAGAGCAAGAAGGGGAAGCACTGCCAGTCCAATTATGGAGTGCAGACATGACCTGGGAAGTAGAAAATGCTAGCTTCATTAGATTTGATAGGCACTTTGCCTCCAAACTAAGGTGCCTCATATTGAGTGATAATCCCAGAATCCCTAAGGCATTAATGCACCTTGTCAGGCCTATGGACAAAACCCATAATCTAAAAGTTTCACATAATTGGGGAGATATTATCCCATATTCAGTCTCAACTGTCATCAGGGTCTATGGATTCAAAGGAACACCCCATGTGTTACCCTATCAGGTACCTTTAAAGGTAGGGATAGCTAAAATTTTGTGGCAGTTGGGAGGAGTGGAGGAGGCCTTTTTGCACAAAAGGGGGACAGGATCAATTTTTCCTACTTGTACTATAGCCCACCAGTTTGTGATAACTAAAGAAGGGTGGGTCTTTCTCCATAAAATTTTGGATCAATATAAGTTGGCAGTGTCTCACTCTCATTTTTGTGATACAGAAGGTTTCTTTAACTCTGCCCTTAGATTGAGAATCAAGCTTCGTCCAATTCAGCATGAATTCTATTTTCCTGAAGATATAATAAGAAATGAATACTCTCTCCATGAGCAAGAAATAAAGAAAGAAAAATGGAGAGTCTATTCAAAAGTTTTGGAATTCATTAATTGTTTTGACAAAGATTTCAGTCCTCTTAGTAATGCTGCAAACAATGAAGATAAAATACATAAGCTCATGAGTACTTTCTCTGAGATAATGGAAGTAATGAATGAGAAGAAACAACATTTTATTGATTCTTTTCCAGATAAAGCCAGAGAAATTATGAGAAAATTGGGTTTCACCCCCAACATTGGAATAGGTCCACTGGTGGTACGGAAGAAAATAGGATATACTATTGTTCGACAGCAGGTGCCCGTTGTACATAAAGTAAAACAGATAGTTGAATCCACCAGCACTATCGTAGAAGAAAGACCCCCTGAACCTTCTCCCAAAAGAAGGAGAATAATAAGGGAGGAAGAACCCCCTGATGAAAGTTGCTCACCTTCTCAAACCCCAATAAGAATTGAGGAAGAACAGCTCACCAATGAGCAATTCGAACAAATGGGGTCACAAGGAGAAATTTTTGTTACACAAGTAGAGATTGATGAAGGGAACCCTCAGGAACCCCCTGTGCCAAGTTTTGAATTAACTACAGCAGATTTCAGAGGAAGGGAATTGGACCCTGTTTCAGAAAAAGCCAATCAGCATTTTTTATCTGATAACAATTTTGTAAGATCTAGGGCTTTCCATCAGTTTGCGTGGAGAGTAAACATGCACATTTTTGAGCAAAGGTGTAATAATATGAAAACAGAACATCTAGAAATGGATGAGACCTCCATTCAAAATCTAATAAAGGAACAAATGGTGCAAGAGTTCCAAAATATAACCCCTGATGAGGGAAGACAGATGGTAAAAAATGCTAATGTTTTATTATTGCCCAATTGGGACATTGCTGACGCATTGATTTTTAATTCTGTTTCAAATAATTTAGGACTCCAGGATCCAAATAAAGAGGAATTCTTGGGTACAACATTCAGCAATGATCAAGCTGCCCTTGTTATGTGGTCCCTGAGAAGAGGATCCAGAATTACTTCATCACAGCCTGATGATTCAGGATTAACAAGGAGTATCATTGTAAGAAGAGTTGCTGACACTTCAAATGTATAGGCAGCCCACATGAATGTGGATTATTCTAAATTTGCCTTGGCTACTATGGAAAGAGGAGAGAGGGAAATGATTGATATGCATGATAAATATGAAATAGTGGTGGAAGCCTATAACCAAGAGGTAGAAAGGAGAATTGAGTTAGAAAACAGGGTATGTCAATTAGAAAAGGTACTTGGAAAGAGGAAAGTGGGAGAATCCAGTACACTGAGAATTGCATATCCCCCACAGTCATCTGTGGGATTAACCCCTATTATTGAGATACCTGACACCCCTAAAAGACCCCAATTCTATAGTGCAGAGGAATTTGAAGCAGAAAAAACCAAATTACATGAGTGGCAGATATTATTTAGAAATCAGCAGGAAGAGAAATGGAGGCAGGGTGTGACATATTTGAGGGATAAAATACAATGGTCAACTTTTTATGATCAGTTGACAAGGATTATAACCCTCATGGATGAGTTAAATAAAGAAAAGGATGGATTAGATTCTCTTGCACAGAAATGGAGACAGAGAAACAATGATGTTACAATTATTTGTATATCTACAGTCCAAATGCCTTATCATCAGGTTGAAAGGATTTTTGATTTATTAAATCAATTAGATAATTTTGAGAATAAAAGAGATTCTTTATGGAGAAAATTGATACTCTGTTTTTCAAAATATCTTGCTAAAAAATTCACCCTATTTCCTTGTGCTTTAGAATCTGTTGATACAGTAAAGGAAAAAGACAAATGGAAAAAGGAAATGAATGAATTATTTGATAACAAAATAACAAACATCATCAGTGAGACTGGCCATTGGTTTTGGGCAAAGACAAATGAAGAGCTGGTAAAAATACAATTATATTATGCTGATATGAGAAAAGAATTCGATGATTTAGAGGAAAATGCCAATTCTTTAATAAAGATACAAAGAGAAACCCTAAGTTTTGATTGGCCAGATGATGATACTTTTAACAGATGGAAAAATTAGTTTAGTGAGCAGATGTCAGGAGACGATGACGAAGAAGATGTAAGAGTAATAGTTACTTTTGTAGTCAGCAATGATGATATAGAAAATCCCCAGGTTAAAGTGAGTTTGCATGTAACAGAAGATGATACATCACTTACAGACCTTATGGGTATGTACTCTGAAGATGAGGAATGATTGTGAGATCAGATCATAACAACCAAGAAGCATAATAGAAAGGGACCCGCCAAGAATTGCTGTTATAATCAACCTTTCTGTTATTCTTGTTTTTGTTTTTCAAAAGGACACCTGTCACCTTCTGTAGCCTAAAGCTTGTTGCATCTCACATTATTTAAGTGAGATCCCAGGGCTAAAAGAAGGGTCCGAATTTGGTTTTTACTAAGTATTGTGCTTAGTTTTGTTTTTGGTCCAAACATTTTGGGAAGGAAATTTATAGTATACTTTTCTGTCAAAATTTCTGAGATAGATGAATGTAGAAAGAATTTTGCTTCTTCTCTGAAGGTCTTTCTGGGTCTATTGTAAAGGATATACCATTTTCAAAGGAAATGAATACAAATTATGAACTGTCCCCATATCTGTTCTTCTCTAAATTTTGTCTCCTTTTAAATACTTAGCTACCTTGATGTTGTGTGAGTAAAAGCTTATGCAATTGATTGCAATATAGTAAGACTGTACATCCATTTGTTATTGTTGTTAATTCAATGGATTAAATAAAGGCTCTGATGAATGTGATGAGGTTGCTTGGGTGTTAATAAGGATTTTGAATGATAAATTCTGGTAAGAATTGCTGATGAAAATTTGTTGCAAAGCAACAAATTAGATCTAAGAATTTACTTGACTCTAAATTCCCAATGGATTAGGCACTGATCGAAAGTATTTCAGCCAAAAGAGAGGTATATTATGACTAGCTTTTTCAAAATACATCATAAAATCAATTTTTACTTATATTTCCTGTAAGATTTTCAAAGTTGGCTAGCACTTGCCTGCATGGATTGTTTTAGCTTCATTTAGCCATTGCTGTTGGAAACATCTGCAGAGCTATAGAAGATTTCTTGGCCATATCTATTCAAGGGATGTGTTTATCAATTCAGTAAGATTTACGTATATTTTTGAGGATTTAGAGATGAGAATCAAAATGAAACTAAGAATAATTCTTATACAATTGTTCCATCTTTGAACCATCCCCGGGTGCACCTGCCATGATTTTTATAGAGCCAAAAGAGTAGAAAATCGTCTAAGGTTTTGTTGGAGTTGGGCCCTAGTACTTTGCATATGCAAGTGATAATGAGAATTGGCTATTCTTTAGGTTGTGTATGTACTGATATCTAGGTACTAAGCCTTTTGTCGCCTAGTAGTTTTAGCACTGTTAACATCAAAATAAAACACCAAAAATGTCCTTGCCAAGTCATCATCCTAAAATCACTCCAATCTGATGTATTTGAAATATTTGGTCTATGTTCCATTCTAGGGATTAGTTTGGTTTACTATTGAAATAGTGCAATCAAACATATATATCATTTTTAAGATCTAAGCTACACCATTAATCCTATAATATGCATGGGTTTACATGTATTGTTCTAGTCACTACCTTAGCCCTTAGTTAAGTTATATGACTACTAATATAGAATATTTGAAGAATTTAAGTTGGTTTTAGCTTCATCTAAGATATAAGTCTCTTATATTGATGATCAAGAACTATAAATTTTAATTGTACTTTACTATAATAAGGTGATTACATAAGGAGAATATTTTCTATTTTCTATTTAAAAATCTCATTAATTACAACATATTTAAAAATATGATTGTCCTTACATATAAAATGATTGCCATTACATATAATATAATCTCTGAGTCTTTTTACTTTTCAATCACATACCATGAGATATTCTATTTGAAATTTGCATATTTGTAATATCATTTAGAATAACTATAAGCTCTAAATTAGAAAGTTTAGATAGGAATAAAAAGCTATACTATTCTCCACTAGGTTCTTCTCATTCAGTTGTACAACTTTCACTGAACTATGTCTCTCCCTGGTGTATTGTTTTGTCGCAACCTCAAACACCCAATCCCTCCCCTATGGTCATGTTGACCTACATTTCTAACTCTCCTATCATTTCTTAGGACTCTCATCATCTAGTGCCTTCAAAATTAAGGATCCCCCAACTATGTCTTTTGCCTAATTAAACCATAAACTAGAGTTGGTTGTGGATTTGGGTGAGTTTGGGATGGAATTAATTAGGGGTAGAAAATTTTCTCACAAAATTTTCTCAAACCCCAATAAGAAAAAATGAATGGAAAAATAGGAGAGCATGGAAGAGGTTGATTTTAGCTTTGAGTCTAAAGGTAGTGGGGAAAACAAGAAACATGCAAGGAAAAAATAGAAAGCTAGGAGGTTCAAGTACATTGAGACGAAGCAGGAGGAAACTATTGCTAAGTCTCTACCAAAGATGGATCAAATTTCTTATGATAAAGATATATATCATGTGTTGGCTAGCTTTAGTCATGACACAGTGGATCTCATAGCTAAGAAGGAGACTCTAGGTACTAGTGACATGTCTTCCATGACTTCCACCTATCCTCTCAGGGATCCGAAGGAGAACTCGCCTATTGCACCCCATGCCACCCTTAATAATCTAGTCCTTCTCTATTTTATAGATGTTAAGATCTTCATTTATATCAAGCATGTCCCTTAGTATAATTCATCATCTCTTTTCATTTATCTTGTAGGATTTAAGAGATTTTACTTTCTAGTGAGAATTATATAAATGTGTTGCCATTTGGGTCAATCTCAGTAGCTTTCCCTTGCTCTTACCACACTTCCCAAACCAAAATGTTATATCCATGGAGCAAGCTATTAATTTTCAATAATAATTTCTAATCATGTCACAAAATGAGGTTTTATGTCAATTTTAATTTATCTAAGAAATTTGAAAAGCTATTGTAAAGAAAATTTATAAACAAAGCTTCTCCTAATGACTTACATGCATTAATTTACTAAATACCTACTTTCAATATAAATTCTAAAACACTTAAGTTCTTCACCGTTGTAACTATTCTACAAGCCAAGTATCTTCCAACATAGATCTTAATGAAACCTCCACCTCAAAATGACAAGGATTGGTAGACCACTATGAAAC
Organism: Cupressus sempervirens; assembly: GCA_028749045.1. Classification (NCBI taxonomy): domain Eukaryota; kingdom Viridiplantae; phylum Streptophyta; class Pinopsida; order Cupressales; family Cupressaceae; genus Cupressus; species Cupressus sempervirens. The sequence goes on from CM053790.1 coordinate 835,504,930, forward strand.
ATAAAAAATAATCCTTGTAAATGGTTTAAATATAGGTCTTAAATTTTAAATTTAAATTCTTGAAGCCTCCTAAGGTGAATAAGGTTGGAAAATTTAACAAAACAAGAGATTTAATACAAGAAACTATCAAGATATAATTTTGATCAAAGAATTATAGAATTCTTTAGTATTTTTTCTCAATTAAAGAAATAATTTTTGTCTTTTTCAACTTCTTGTCATTTTTAGAGCTTGGATCATAAATATGATGAAAGAAAATCTCTACTAGAAAAAAAGGCTTAGAATTTATTCATTGAATAGTTTTACTATTCAATTTTAAGACCACACATTAATGAATATTTATTGTACAACCATTATGAAACACTTATGAGATCATTAGTAGACACATTAAAAAGGCTATGACCAATGATTTTCACTTTCCATGAATTTTATTTCAAGGAATACAATGTGTATTACAAATCTCAAAATAATATAAATTATCTAAAATATTTAACAATCTTTCTTGAATGTACTTGACAACTAGTTATCTCGGATAATCTTCCAATCAAATATGGAATATATCTATAGGCTTATTATTTTAGTTTTTCATTTATATGAATAATGATTATAATTTTATCTTCTAATATTATGTTATTGCCACACTTAGCAATGGGAAGAAAATAAATGATTCAGTGGTATTTGATGCCCTAAGTGAAATAGTGGTATTTGATGCCCTAAATGATAGAGTAGTATTTGATGTCCTAAATGATTCAATGGTATTTGATTCCCTAATTGATATTGTGGTATCTGGTGCCCTAAATGATCCAATGGTAATTTATACCCTAATTGATATAGTGGTATGTGATGCTCTAATTGATATAGTGGTATTTAATGGTAATCATCATTTTCTATTGATATAGTAGTATTTGTGGACTAACCTGGGTGATTGCAAAAACATCCCTACATTGTTTTCAATCTTGAATTCCATGTTATGTAGATTTTAATTTACATAGTAAATTCACTGATGGTGTTTTCAATTCTTAGTAATGAAATTTTGTTTAATTAATTTTATCCGTTAATCTCATTCATATGAACGTAATTGATTTAATTGTCTTCTTATGAAAATGAAGTAATAATTGTATTTCTTTGATATGTTAATTGTTGATTAAGACCCATGAAAAAGTGGTTGTTACATATGGTATCAAAGTAATGGGTTCAAAACCGAAACCTTGGGCCCAAATCTATTTTTGAGAAACTAAGAATGTAATGTTCAAAAATATTTAGTTTATGCAATTGAATATTTTACAATAAAGTTGGAAAAATCACACCAGGAAATCATCCAAAATAGCCAAAAAAGGTTGAGATGCTATGAAATGGACTGATGGATAAACTCCAAAATTATAAAGATGAGACATAACTAAGAAAATGACATGATTGGCAAGTTGATCGGTTGTGATTGAGCTATTCATTTGCCCATTTAAATCCTTGGCCAAGATAGTTTAAAGAAATGTTTGTCATCTTTTGATCACAATTTTCTCAGTGGTGCCAATTAATAACGCAAGACCCACCTATTACTGAGTGGACATTCTAAACACTAGTATGCTCAGGTGGCAGGACCAAAATAGTACATGTGTCTTATCTCAGGAGGGACGATCATTCTCAGTAGATAATGAGAAGATTAAATTGGGTCCAAATGCCGAGGCTTGCACAATACAAACTGGCTACTATAACCTTGATGAGATGTTATCTAAACCCTAATGATGGCTAAATATTTCTTTTTAGTTTAATGTACCCAACATTTACTTTACAAAATTATACTCCTATTCATGAGAAATGGTAGTAATATATTTTTATCTAGTTTCAAATTGAACTGAAGGAATACAAATTTGTGAACCATGATTTTTTTAATCCTTTCTAATGTTGATTAAATGAAAAGGTTATTTTGTGCTCCAATATGGAGTAAACACACATGCATAATTAAACCTATCAATGCTTATTTATAAATGTAACTTTTGTTTGGCTTAAGTTATTCCTTGAAACATTGCACTGACAAGATGGGCATGAAATCTGAGGTCAAACAAATGGAAAAGATAAACTTCCAATTATTTATAGGTGAATGATGAGCTACTCAATAAGAACCCTATGTAAATTTGTTTCTGATGCTTATGGAAATAGCAAGATATACTGAGCTATTTATATTATTTAGAGATGAAGTATATTTCTAGCATTGGATGATTATTCTAATGAAATGTTATGGTGATAAGATGGGCATAAGGCTAAGGTTACATAAATGGAAAAACATGGATTCTGTATGATTTGAGCAAATAAGCCAATCAAATCCACAAAGCCTTCGAATCCCTGTATGCAAAAACCTGTCACAGAAGAAAAGGACAAGAGGAGGCAAAGGGTTTTGCTCTGAAAAATATGCTAATGTATTTTTAGAAATGGAAAAGATCATTGAATACAAAGGAGATAAATCCTTATAAAAGGAGATCAAAACCCTAAAAAGGGTAACCTAAAGCCTAAAAAAGCTAGGTTGCACAATATAATTAATAAAATATTAATTATATGCACCTACAAGATAGCTTAAGCAAACTAGAGTAATAGGAAACTTAATTAATTAAATCAAAGTGATTTAATTAATAAGTGCAAACAAATAATTACTCTAACACCCCCCCTTAAGTGAAGCTCAGGAGGTAAGCTAACCTAGCATAGCTATGAAAGTAGAATTGGGTCCCGGCAACAAGGCCTGATCAGGTACCCAATTACAAAAAAATCTATATAAAGAGGAGAAATAGAGAAAACCACATGGGAAAAACCCTACTCCAAAAAGAGATAGCAAAGAATGTTCTAGAATAACGAACAAAGAGATCAGAAGAGAATCATTGAAGCATGAAGAACGGCAAAACTCTGTCAAAATGTTGATCTATAGAACCTCCATGGAAATAGAAGGCATGAACCGAGTGTGTCTATATGGTAGATGATCCATCTCACCAAAATGCATAGGTAGCCAGCCACTACAATCGCCTAGTATGTAGGATCGGGTACTAAATACATAGCTCACACTAACGAACCATCAACCAAAGAAGAATAGAACAACAATATAACCTCCCCTTAAGGCAGGTGAGGTGACAGGCAGCTGAAAAGGTGGGCCAAAAAATCTCCTACAACACAAGAACCAGACACATCGAAAGTGAGGTACAAACACCAATAAAGGCACGTGTCATCGACACTGCATGAGAAAAAAGAGAAAGAGGGCCTATAAGCAGCAAACAACTATCCCCCCCATGGCACTTTATATAATAGTGCGAGTACAACGAATCACAATGATGAAAAGGATCCCGAAACGCAAGAGTGGGACTTTATCTCAGTGCGTTGCATAAAAATGCTTACAATGAATATCAAAACTGATTAGAAAAGACATAAGGCTGAAAAAATAGAAGGTAGAGCCCAAAACAAAGCAACTGAAGCAACAAAATCGATCCCCGGACCTGAAACAATCAGGATATCCACCAGAATGCTAAAATTAAAAAGATTGAATAGGATGTGCTTGGAATAGAATCTGGAACAACAACTAGCATCACTAGAAAGAGCATAGAAAGAGCTTTCTAGTGATATAAAGAAGTCCAAAATCAGAGATCGAAAGCTCAAGATACGCCTCCCGGAGTGCAAAATAGAAAATCTAGCTTTGACTACAAAAATAGGAAACCAAACTACATCAAAACTCAAAAAAACCTATACCAACATCTCTGTCTTAGAACCAGCTTTTCGGTGCATTTTTCAAATTGAAAAAATACGTCTGTATGCTCAAGTTATGGAGAAAAAACCAACAGGGCCTCTAAAAATGCATGAAAAATTATTTTTTTTAATAAAAAAAACAAAAAAACAAAAAAAACTTCATTAAAAAAAAGTGCCACCATTGGGTGGAGGCGGAGCTAAGGAAGGCAGCGGAGCCACTGGTGGCCGCGTTGGTGGGTGGGCGGCGCCATCAGTGGCGGAGGCTGCAGAGCGGCAGCGGTCGCCAGGAGCCATTGCGGTCAGCGGACCGCCGGTGGTTACCGCTAACCACTAGCAGTCTTGGTGATCGCAGGTAGTTTTTTTTAACTGCCGTGGCAAAAAGTGCCACTTTTAAAATTTTTTTTGCAATTTTTCACGTCTCAGATTGCGTGCAGAGGCCGTAAAGCCTTGTACGACAAAAAAAATTTCCTCCTAGATCAACGTTGTCCAAATTGGACAAATTTTATATCAAAAGGAGGGTTTTGACATCTTTTGAATCCATCTGTGAGGTCTATTTGGCCTCAAATTGCTCTAAAAATTAGTGACCCCCCTGTTTTCTTAGAAAAAGCCTAAAAAAACACCAGATCTGATCCGCCAAACCCTTGTTCTCCCTTTTTCTTGAAACATCGAACAAGCTACAACAGATCTGGCTCTGATACCATGTATGATTTGAGCAAATAAGACAATCAAATCCACAAAGCCTTCGAATCCCTGCATGCAAAAACCTATCACAGAAGAAAAAGACAAGAGGAGGCAAAGGGTTTTGCTCTGAAAAATATGCTAATGTATTTTCAGAAATGGAAAAGATCATTGAATACAAAGGAGATCAATCCTTATAAAAGGAGATAAACACTTAAAAAAGGGTAACCTAAAGCCTAAAAAAGCTAGGTTGCACAATATAATTAATAAAATATTAATTATATGCACCTACAAGATAGCTTAAGAAAACTAGAGTAATAGGCAACTTAATTAATTAAATCAAAGTGATTTAATTAATAAGTGCAAACAAATAATTACTCTAATAGATTCACTAACCTTTTTCAAGTGATTTATAAGTTTTCAAGGATGATCAACTCATTAATAATTTCCATATGCTAGATGGTAAGTATAAATGACTCAAATTATGTGATCAAGTTATGATCTAGAACTTCCTAGTTAAAGAATTCCAATTTTGAATACTTATCTTACTCTCAGTTATTGAACCCTCAAAATTTCTTAAATGAAGACATCAATATGTGAATTAGACTAATGATATGGTGAGTGTCTACATGACTATTAAAGGAATATGAAATAGAATATCCTATAGCATGATCAACTCAAGTGATGCTGAGGTGACCAGAAGTATGGTAAAGTGAACTCAGGTGAGTACATGTTTTGATATCATGCAAGCCTCTTTTTGGAAACATTGAAGTAAAAATAGACCTTGAGTTTTGATCATGATTTAGATATTGATCCAATTTTGAAAAGAAATGATATCATGATACTGTATACATCTTGTATCTAGAATATTCTCTTAGTGTCTAAAATTGTAGATATCAACAAGGTTGATGAAACACAAAGTAGAATGGTACGTTATATTCCAATTTTATATGCTCTTTTATAATGTTCATTACAATTTCAAGTTCATCGAGGATGATGGAACATAAGGGGAATGGTATGTTAAATCCCAATTTTTGACCTAATTTAAAATATAGCCATCGTGGTTCACATGAAGTTAGTTGACAGTTAAATTTGTTATAATCCTACGAAATGGTAAGATGGTTGGTTTTTATAATTTCATGTGAAGATAACATGGTAGTTGATTATTTATCGCAAATTCATGGAATTGAATAGGTGGTTAGCCATTATGAAAATTTAAGATTAAATAATTTGTTATGATAATATGATTTAACTGTGGAGAATTTCCTTATAGGAAGCATGTCGAAGGGGTGGAAGCATTGTTAGAAAAGAATTGCATATAAGAGCATCACCATCACTGGGTCAATGGGTATGAATTGTCAATCACCATGTGGAGGAGCTAGTGACATGAACATCAGGATACAATTAATGGAACCGCATAAGCTATTAAATAAATAATTTTAAAAATAAAATAATAATTTAATTAAAACATAATGTGTGTCTCAAAGGTTTTGATGATCTTTCACAATATTATTTTAATATATGGGTATGTGCAGGATCATGCTCAACCAAACTATGGCCTTAAGTGACAGTGAAAAACCAGCAAATCAGGGTTATGTCAACTTGACACATAGTTTTAAAGTGGTTATGAACTTTATATCAAAAATTTGTAACAAAATAATCTATAGGAAATTGAATGTAGTTTCTAAATTACTAGGCCTTATCTAGATAAAAAAAAAATTGATTGGTCAGAAGTTTGCATTTTAATGCAGTACTACGAAAATTTCAGGGCGAAAATAAAAAGTAGGTGTATGTCTAACCACCTTAATCAAAATCAAATGATACTTTTTTTAAATATAATTATAGATATAAAAAGTAGACTCATGCTCGGATGTGACGCATATTTTTGGGTTTTTTTATTCCAAATAAATAATTAACTATGAATTTTCTACTAAAACTTTTTAAGAAAAGAATCACATGTCTGACCACCTTAACTAATAGAAAAATTTACCAAATTTTAGTTTTATTTTATTTTTCTTAGACTAGGTGAAGCATAGAATGTGACACAACTTTTGGATTTAAAAAATGTTATACCATTTGAAAGTTATAGCTATTTTTCAATCAATATGTCAATCAACACTTTAGAATCATCTTCATTGAAAATTAACTAATAAATACTTATCGAACTAAGAATTTGATAGAAAATATATCGACAAAATCTAAAGAGTGTTATAAAATAATTCTTTATGTTTCATTCAATTTTGATGAAAATAACATTGTCAGATGGCTACCCAAAGTCTTAGTGTTAGTGAAAACCTTCTCAAACACATTTTTTGGGTTCACCAAATACTCTTGGTAAATATCAAGGCTAATTAGATACCTAAAATCAAATCGAGTATCTAATCAGGTTCATCATTTTTCAATTGAAAATTTGGAGGGAAATTTGAGAGGAAAGATATTCCAATTGCAATTTTAGAGGGAGAAAAATTTGAGAGGGAAACTTTAGAGTGTTTTAGAGGGAAATTTATTTGGGGGAAGTGTGGACATTCATATTATTATTATTAACTATTATTATTATATATTATTATAATTATTATTATATTATAGTAATATGTATGATTATTATTAAATATAATACAGTTATAAATATTATAATAATTATTATAACTAAATATAATATAGTAATATATAAGATAAATATTATTATTATTAAATATATATAGTAATATTATATGACTTTTATTATATATTATAATATATATGGTTATTATTATTAAATCTATAATCTAGTAACATATATAATTATTATTGTTATATAATCTAATAATATATTATTATTATATTAAAATATACAATATTATATTATTATTAAATATAATATTGTCATAAAATGTATTGAAAGGGGTTATAGCTTAACCTCTGACCCCTTGCGATGCATTCCCAACGGGTCCCTAGGGGTCCTAGAGTGCCTAGGGACATATATTGTCATGAAATGTGTCAAAAGGGGTAATAGGTTAACCTATGACCCCTCTCGATGCATTAGAACCAACCAAATGAATCCCTAGGGACATAGGTTGTGATGAAATGCGTGGACAGGGGTCAGAGGTCATCCTATGGCCCCTTTCAACCCATGTAAGTGATTATAATATGTTCCTAAGGATCCTATGACCCATAGAGAGATATGTTGTCGTGGAATTTGTCGAAAGAGGTCATAGGTCGTCCTATGACCTCTTTTGACTCATATAAATGATTATAATATGTCCCTAGGCATCCTAGGACCCCTAGAGACATGTTGTAATGTAATGTGTTGAAAGGGGTCATTGGTCATCCTATTGTCCCTTTTTATCCATATAAATGACCATAATATGTCTTAAAGGGTCTTAGGACCCCTAAAGACATATGTCATCATGGAATGTGTTGTAAATTTGACCCATATAAACAATTATAATATGTCCCTAGGGGTCCTAGGACCCCTAGAGACATGTCATCATGCAATGTGTCAAAAGGGGTCATAATTCATCCTATGGCCCCTTTTGACCCATATAAATGATTAAAATATGTCCCTAGGCATCCTAGGACATCTAGAGATAGATGTCATCATTGAATGTGTGAAAAGGGGTCATAGGTAATCTTATGACCCCTTTTGACCCATATAAATGATTCTAATATGTCCCTAAGGGTTCTAGGACCCCTACAAACATATGTCATCATGGAATGTGTCAAAAGGTGTCATAGGTCATCCTATGGCCCCTTTCGACCCATATAAATGATTCTAATATGTCCTTAGGGGTTCTAGGGACCCTAAAGACATATGTTGTAATAAAATATGTCCAAAGGGGTCATAGGTCATCCTATGACCCCTTTCGATCCATATAAACAATTATAATATGTCCCTAGGGGTTCTAGGACCCCTAGAGACATATGTTGTAATAAAATGTGTTGAAAGGTGTCACAAGTCATCTTATGATGCCTTTCAACCCATATAAATGATTAAGGACCCCTATAGACATATGTTGTAATAAAATGTGTCGAAATGGATCACAGGTCATCCTATGGCCCCTTTTGACTCATATAAATGATTATAATGTGTCCTTAAGGGTTATTGGACCTCTAGTAACATATGTCATCATGACATGTGTCAAAAGGGGTCATAGGTCATCTTATGACCCCTTTTGACCCATATAAATGATTATAATATATCCCTAGGGGTCTTAAGACCCCTAGAGACATATGTTGTAATAAAATGTGTCGAAAGGGGTCATAGGTCATCCTATGGCCCCTTTCAACTCATATAAACCATAATATTATATGTTGTTATAGTAACAAATGAAAATAATATAGTAAAAATAATAATAATATAATATAATAGTCATATATATATTATTTATAGATTATAATAATAATAACATAATATAGTGCTATATATTAATAACATAGGTCATAAGAATAATAATAACATATAAATTACATTATTATATTTAATAATAATAGTAAAAATAATATAATATAATAATACATTATAATCTAATACATAACTCAACTCATTATACATAATATATAATTTAATAATAATATAATATAATATACGTATAACTCATTATAGATAACTCATTATACATTATAATCTTAATCTCAATTCTTATTTCCCTCCAAAATTTTTGCCTCAATATCGGATATCTGATATGAAATCGGATATTTGATTTTATCTTGTGTCCAATCTCAAATTAGATACTTGATTTTACTGGCATGATTTTTCCAAAATATTCCCTATGATTGCAGACCTGAAAACATTGCTTTTTGTGTGCTATTATCATGAGTTTTGGGAAAAGTCACATTTTGGGACCCAAACGATTGAAAAAAGTTTGATAATATATCATTACATGTCTAATATTGTCATTTGAATGGGGAGTAGTAGTTGTTGAAAGGCTAAACAGAAAAGGAAGGTATCCAATGAAGACATTGCGGCATATAGAGAAATGGACAAAGTAAATCACCAAATGAAAAGATAGGGTATGTTAAATGTGATTCAAGTTGATGATGAATTAGTTGAAGGTTAAATCATAGAGTTAGATAATGAATATTTGTAGTCAGGGAATGAAAATGTACCAATTGAAAATGATAATGTCGAGATTGAAAATTTAGAGAATGAAAATTTGGAAGATGAAATGCTACTAGGTCATGATGTAAATTGTATGATTGACCATGCTGAACATGACACTGCACAGGAACCTTACATATGTCCTAATTATAATCAACATGAAGGTTCTAAAACACCAAAATGGATAATTGAAATAGATGAAATGATTATTACCAATTTGGAAGGGAAAAAATCAGAAAGAACCATTCAGTTATGGGTTTCAAGACTATATAAGATGTTTTTCGGCAACAAGACAGTGGTAGAACAATATCATCTTTTTATACACTTATTAAAGATGCAAAAGATGAGATGTATGCTTTCCAAATTGAAGATTCATGTCAGTCAAAAAGTGGAAAGAAATGCCATTATTGTGAAAAATATTTTTAGTGCTCTCAATAGCATTGGGAAAATAAGTAGGGAGAAGGATAAGAGAGCTGCTCAAAGTGTTATTACAACTTCCTTGGCAAGTCATCATTTGAGAAAGGGTAGATATATGAGACAAACTTGTATTGACTTGAAACTAAATCGTACTACTTTGAGAAGAGCACTTAGTAGAGGAGAGAGAAGTGATGATTCTCTTCAAAATGAAATATGGGCTTTTTGTGGGAGACTTCCATATTTTGATAAGAAGCTATCTAATGATGTGAAGGAAGAAATTGCACAATTTTGGCACTCTAGCTTATGAGTATCACCCAATGTTAAAGACATGTTAAAGTTGAGAATTCACATCAGAGACCACATGCCACATCCTAAACACTATTTGAAGGTAAGTCAAACTATGTTGTTCAAAAAATTTAGAGAGAGCTGTCCAAGTCTTCATATATCACAAGCAACTTTTGAATCTTTGAATCCATTTTATTGTGTGCCACTTAAAATTTGAAATACATGTTGTTACAAATACCATATTGATTTTTTTATGCACCATGAACTATTATGCTTCATCCGTTCTACTTTGCATAGTAAAGAAATATTGGAGAATTGTGGTGCTAGTGGGCTTCCAAAATCGTTAAGAGACTTGCTAGATCAATTTTTATGTCATAGAGTTGATGGTTGTTTCTTTTATAGAAATGCTTACTTAAATGAGAAGTGTTCAGAATGTGGTGGCTTATCCAAGTTTGACAGATGCTTTCATGAGGGGTGTGAACATGATCTTGGAAAGACAATAGTAAGAAAAAGGTATATGAAATAGTGAAATACACATTGAAGAGTAGGGGTGAGGGCCCTAGATGTAAATTGGTTGCAAAAGAAATCAGTGTGGCTAGTTTTATTTCAGATTTCAAGGAAAATCTTTTCTACTAGTATGCAAGACATAGTCATAGGTCTCAGTGGTTGGATCAACAATTTAGAATGTGTAAGGAGACTTTTTCCATTAGCAATATTTCATCAGTTGTTGACTTTTTTGACAACTACACATTGCAACTTCAAAATGAACACAATCTCAATATTACAACTCCATTCAGATTGTTATTTTCATCCATATAACATATAGAAATGCCCCTAATAGTGTGGAAGATAATTGAAAGATTATTAGAGAGTATCATTTTTATATGAGTGATGATAGATCTCACTCTCACAAGTTTGTGCGACATTTTTTCAAGAATTATTGTGATTTCTTACAGGAGCATGCAATTGCTATGGATAGACATATCATTTGGTCAAATAACTATACAAGTCAATTCAAGAATGCTTGCATGTTTTATTGGTTGTGTAGGATGCATGTAGAGAGGGGGGTGCCTCATATTTGGAGTTTTTTTGAGTCCACCCATGGGAAAGGTGAATATTATGGAGTAGGGGCATGCGTGAAAAGAGCTCTAGTTAAGGAGCAATTGAAGATTTTGGCAGCAGAGATTCTTGATGCTCAAAGCATTGTTGATTGGTGTAGTTTAACATTATCATAAGGGGGACTCTTGATTCAGTGGTATGCAAGTTGTTTAGGTTGGTTGAGGAAGGGTCCATAGGTGAGAGATCAGATTGTGTTACAGTGAGAGACTCATCAAAAATGCATTCATTTTGGAGCTTTGATTCAAGTACATGGACCATTTGGACAAGATAGCTAGCTTGCTTTTGTCGTAGTTATTTGAAATGTGATTGGGATCATTGTGAGTCAAGTGAATGGGTGGACACATGGGCTCCACATTATCTTACTCAAATTTCTATCATACCCTTTATTAGAAATGATGACATGAAAAGTTCACTTGAGCATAACCATTGATAAAATCTTCTTCAGCTAGGACATGTCTTTGCATTGGTTGCACCATAGGGGAATGATGAGAAATCTGATTATTGATTGGTGCATTGTGTAAGAGGGAAAAAAAAGGTTGCACAACTGATCATAGATGATGATGGATTCACATATCCTACTAGTTTAGTGGTTGTTGTTGGAACATGGTTGTGAACATACATGCTTAGAAGGAATGGAATTCTTGCATTTGAAGACTATCAGAAGTAAAAAATAATTCTCATATATTCACATCTTATTATTGCAACAAATGTAAAGTTGTTGAAAGACCAAAAGTAAAATAACTTTTTACTATTACTAATAGTAATCATGAAGCCTTGTTGGAGACCCTAAAACAGAGAGAGGACCCTACTGAAACACTCAACTAGATATATTTACTTCTTATGTTATTTTTTTCATAATGATTCAATGAACCAATGATTATCTTATTCAAAACAATAAGTTACTAATATTTTTTTATGATATTGGAATGTAGGTATATCAGGAAGAGTAGGGGGGTGGCGTGTTGGAGAGAATTACTAAGATTTGTGATGTATTATGATGTAAAATGTGAAGTTATTTTATATATGGTTTTTGTAATAATGAAGAGGCTAGGTTAAATTAATTACATATCCTAATTTGTATTTTGGTAGGTTCTTTGTAAGGAATTATAAGAGGAAGATATTGAACAAGTTCTTGCAAATCATACTTGCATGTGATAGAAGGCTATAAGGACAATTTTAAGAGCATTTATAGCTATATAAGTATTGAAGCAAGGAGAAAATGAAAGATAATTGCTTGTCGATATCTTATTACAAGTTTGGCATTTTTCTTATTTTACATAGAGCTAACATTATGATTATTAAAACCATTTTTATCAAACTAATCAAATAAGACAACTCTAGAAAATATGGATGAACAAATAGAATACTTGATTCCTTGAAAATTTTTTTGGGGAAGGTGTCAATAAGTTTGAATACTCATTCACAATGAGGCATTGAAACAAGAAGTGATTTTATGATGCTAATATTGTGTAAGCCTTTTACTACAAGTCTTATCAATGTATTTCATTTCTTTTTATGGTGTGAGGTTTTCATTGTATATATTACTCATTATTTTATTCTAATAATGTGATCTTGTATATTGTCAAAGTTAATAGGTGCACCATAGCGTAACTTTGAAACTATTCATCTTGGAATTGTCAACACCATTAGCTCTAGATGGGCAGGTGAATCATAGTGACACTCTTGTTATGTGTGCAGAGACCCTTCATCGTCTACGGCCACCTCATACTAAGGACTCTCCAAGGAGCTCTAAGTGCATTTTGAGGTTGATATTTTGAGGGCCATAACTCAAAGGTCATGAGGGTGATTGATAAACCTTAAAATGCTACAAGACGGTGATGTTGAGGCCTAAAATAACCTATCTTATTTTTGAGAGATCACCTTCCATTTGGATTTGGCACATAGATCTCACTCGATGCCAAAACTCGCAGTGTGCCTTAGTTCATAGGTGCACCATAGCATAAATTTGAAACCACTAATCTTGGCATCAAATTTTTAGTGTCATTAGCTCCAAATGGATAGGTGAAACCTAGTGAAACCTTTGTTCTAGCTGTTGAGACCCTCCATTTTTTGCAGCCACCCCATACCAAGAAGCCTCCAAGGTGTTCTAAGTTCGTTTTGAGGTCGATCTTTCAAGGGCCATAACTTGGAGCTCGTGAGGGCTATTGATGAACCATCAAATGCTACATGAAAATGATGTTGAGGCCTAATATAAGCTATCTCATTTTTGATAGATCACCTACCATTTGGATTTAGTACATTGATCTCATTTGATGCCAAAACATGTAGTGTGCCTTAGTTTATAGGTGCACCATAGTGTAACTTTGAAACCACTGATCTTGGCATCAAATAATCAGTGTCATTAGCTTTGAATGGGTGGTTGAACCCTAGTGACAACCTTTTTCTAGCCACAGAGATCCTCCATTGTCTATGGCCAGCCCATACCATGGAGTCTCCAAGGTGCTCTAAGTGTGTTTTGAGGTTGATCTTACAAGGGTTGTAACTCAAAGCTCATGAGGGCTATCAATGAACCATCAAATGGTACAAGATGATGATGATGAGGCCTAAAATAACCTACCTCATTTTTGAGAGATCACATTTTGTTTAGATTCGACACAATGATCTCGCTCAATGCCAAAACTCGCAGTGTGCCTTAGTTCATAGGTGCACCATAGCGTAACTTTTAAACCACTAATATTGGCATCAAATTTTCAGTGATATTAGCTTCAGATAGGTGGGTGAACCCTAGTGACACCCTTTTCTCTAGCTGTAGAGACCCTCCATCATTGGTGGCCACCCCATACCAAGGAGTCTCCAAGGTGCTCTAAGTGCATTTTGAGGTCAATCTTCTAAGGGCAGTAACATAGAGCTCGTAAGGGCTATTGATGAATCGTTGAATACTACAGGATGTTAATGCTAAGGCCTAAAATAAACTATCTAATTTTTAAGAGATCACCTTATGTTTGGGTTTGGCACATCGATCTTTCTTCATGCCAAAAGTCACAGTGTGCCTCAGTTCATAGGTGCACCACAACATAACTTTCAAACCATTGATCCTGGCATCAAATCATCAGTTCCATTAGCTCTGGATGGGTGGGTGAACCCTAGTGACAGCCTTGTTCTGGCCATGGAGACCTTCCATCATCTGCAATCATCTCATACTGAGGAGTCTCCAAGGTGCTCTAAGTGCATTTCAAGGTCAATCTTCTAAGGGTCGTAACACAAAGCTCATGAGGGCTATCAATTAACCGTCAAATGCTACAAGACAATGATGATGAGGCATAAAATAAACTATCTCATTTTTGAGAGATCACATTCTTTTTTGATTTAGAACAGTGATCTCAGTTGATGCCAAAACTCATAGTGTGCCTTAGTTCATAGGTGCACCACAACGTAACTTTGAAACCACTGATGTTGGCATCAAATTATTAGTACCTTTAGCTTTGGATGGGCAAGTGAACCCTAGTGACACCCTTGATCCTACCACAAAGACCCTCCATCATTCACGGCCACCCTGTACCGAAGAGCCTCCAAGGTACTCTAAGTGTGTTTCGAGATTGATCTTTCAAGGGTCATAACTTAGAGCTCGTGAGGGCTATTGATGAACTATCAAAGGCTATAGGATGATGATGTCAAGGCCTAAAATAACTTATATCATTTTGGAGAGATTACAATCTTTTTGTATTTAGCATAGCTATCTTGCTCGATGTCAAAACTCGCAGAGGTGTACCACATTGTAACTTTGAAACTGCTAACCTTGGCATTGAATTGTCAGCACCATTAGCTCTAGATGGCCAGGTGAACCCTAGTGACACCTTTTTTCTTGATGCAGAGACCCTCCATCGTCCGTGGCTACCTCATGCCAAGGAGTCTCCAAGGTGCTCTAAGTTTGTTTCAAGGTCAATCTTTTGAGGGTTGCAACTCATCGCTAGTGAGAGATATAAATGAACTGTCAAATACTATAGGAAATGATTTCAAGACCTAAAATAATCTATCTCATTTTCAAGAGATTAAATTTTGTTTGGATTTGGCACAGTGATCTCACTCAATGTCAAAACTCACAGTATGCCTCAGTTCATAGGTGTACCATAGTGTAACTTTGAACTAAACATCATGGCATTGAATCATCAGTATCATTAGCTTTGGATGGGTAGGTGAACCCTAGTGACACCCTTATTCTATCCATAGAGATCATCAATCATCTGTGGCCACCCCATATCGAGGAGACTCCAAGGTGCTCTAAGTGCATTTTGAGGTCGATCTTCTAAGGGCCATAACTCAGAGCTCGTGAGGGCTATTGATGAACTATCAAATGCTACAAAAAAATGAGTTGTAATATTTTCTTTCAAAATGAAAATGAGGGCAAAGAGTCCGTTAGGGGTTTGAGCACAACCATACAAGGTTGGAAACACCTATATAAGGTGTGAAATGATAACATGCATTAATGAAGCCAATTTTGTTAAGTGGATTATGATCAATGTGAGAAATGTATAGATGTTATTCATATGGATATGGTATTGGGGAACCAAGTTTAAAAAGTTTGATTTAATCAAGTCTCTTAAGTTGGGATATTTTAAGGTTACGTTAAAATTGAAAAGTTGTAGTATGAGGATAGTAACAAAGTGAAGTGCTAGTTATCAAAGATTATGAGTCTAGGAATGAGTTTTTGGTTGTGAATAGAATCCATGGTTTACGAGTGGGGTCCTTAAGTGTGTTGAGATAAGATTTGAAGCCAAGAGATAGTTTCAAGGTTGAAGGTGGAGTTTAAAATTAGATTTGGGGTTATGTGAACCTTGTGTAGGAGATTAACAAGTGTGATTATGTCATGATAGAAATTCAAATTAAACATTGATAATAAAGGTTGTTTAAATGTTATTCAAAAATTATTGCATTCAAATTGAATATAACAAACATGAACAATACACATGATCCATGATAAATTGAACAATACTAGATAATAAATTAATATGTATATCATTGTGCACATAAATGACAAAAATATATATCAAAATAAATGTATCCATAGACAAATTACACAAATATATATCAAAGATCATGTATCCATAGACAAAGTATACAAATATATATCAAAATACATAGATCCTTATACAAAATGTGGTTGATCATGCCATCAGAATGTGTATAATATCAATGTTTCTATAAACAATGTGGCATATGACATCTCAAAATGTCTCATGATGTATCCTATGACAACTATACTGTCCTAGGGTGCTAGTGGATGATCAAAATGCAGCCTCTTCACTGCACTAGGTGGATCAGATGCGTCCTATATTAAAAAAAAAGGAAAACCCAAAGTTAGACTACTAAATCCATATGATTCTTTTTATCTAATATTTAATTACTCAATACATAATGATATTTTTTTAAAATGAAGAGTTATGCTATTAAACTTTCATAATAAATACCTCTCTCATCAACCTCTTGCACTGATAAGGAGTCCTCTCATATGCGCTCGGTAATGCTTGTACCTCACTGATTATGGCCTATGTATGTTCGAATATGGTTTTCAAATGAATCTACAGCTCAAAATATAACATTATAATTCATTGCATGCTAAATTTATAACATATTTAATCATGAATTCAAACTATAACTTACTAGTGTAGGCTCCTCCTCAAGATATAGTGGCTGCATCATCAAATCTACAAAACTCTCCTATCAAACCTCAGATGCACTAGGAGTCTTGTATGAGATACAAAATAGTAGTTGTTAATATCACAAAAATCTGTTTTAAATTTATTTATGAAGATAAGAAAAATAAAAAGTAAATAATACTTATACATACAATGGGGCTCTCGATGCAAATGGAAATGCCTGAGCATCTACGATGCGAAATCTGTATGTGCTCATCACTAGTAGCCACACCCTATATACAATAAAGAATGTAATTAAATTTCATTACCACAAACATTTTACTAGAATACATTGATATTTAATCAAATAGAAATCACCTAATTACCTTTCCTTTGTCAATGGGTGCTAGCTCATCCCCTGCACTTTGTCCCCCAGGGACAAGTGGTGCTTGGAAGACAAAAGAAAGATTAGCAACCATATATTCTACAATATCAAATAGAAAAAACAATGAGAACACAACATAATGTACCATAGATGTCTCAAAGCCAAATGAAATAGCCAAGAGTGTGGCATCATCAACCTATCTCAGCTCCTCCTCAGTCATCAGCTAAACATGAATGAAGATCACATACATGTATAAGTTAGTATGCCTTAAAAATTAAAATTACTCTATTATAAAAATTAACTTTAAATCAGATATGTCATAACAAAAAAATGTACACATGTACTGACATAGAAGGATTCCATGCCTCTACATTCCCCTCCTCTCTTGTATCAAGGTTTGTAGCCTTTGCATGTGTGTCTAGTGTATCCTCATCTAATACAAAATCATACTTAGGAAGATCACCTATGGGACCTAGGAAAATATTCTTTCACATAATGCAAGTGTGAGGCACAAACATGTGTGATGAGCCAGCTAATGATGAATTGGTGCTAGCATCATCAACATGGGGAGGTAGGACTAACCTAGTCTGAGATATCAATAGGCTACTCAGTCTATAAATGGCTCTAACAGTCTGAGAGCTAGGCTCTGTCATAATATCAGGATGTTACACTCGAGAAGGGGGGGAGACATCAGTAGGGGGGAAAAAAGTGCTAGCTTTCTTCCACTAGGACGAGGGTCTATCTTAAGGAGCTCCTAGTCCTACACCCATGTTGGGCTTCATACTTCAATAGTTCACTTTGAGTTTCAAAACAAATTTTGCATACAATTTTCTAAGGAAATAAAATGGCACCTCTAAATTGTTATGTGTAGGGATATCAAAAACCATCCACCAGTGATCCCAAAATTTTGCACGTATGGCTTCATTTGTGCACCATTTAATTAATAGTTTGGGTTTTTGTAGTCAATTGGTATACTAGTTTTTGGGTTCACAAAAAGGCCTACCAAATCATCTTTGGTTATATTGAGGGTCACAACCTCATCATAGTCCAAGCCATCATCAAACATCTCATGCATTTTGTCATGCCAAGGAAGAGCAAAATTTTGTTGGTTGGTAAGGGTTTCAATGTTGTCCAATACGGTGTTTAATGTGGATAACATAGGAGCCAATGCAGGCACATTATTATATGTTGTTCGTAAAGCCCTAAATTGGGTGAGATTTTCAATTATCAAATCCTCAATTTGAGGAAGGTTTTGAGGGGGTTAAAGGATCATTTGGTGGAAAATTTTATAGGGCCACTAGATCATTTGCTAGGGGGTTATGAAAAACATTTTTCCTTGCCTCATGGTCATCATTTTGATCAGCCATCTCTATTAATTTGCAAAACATAATTTATAATTAAAAAAAACCTAAATTTTAACAATTTCTATCAAAAACCCTTAAATTATAACAAATTCAACTAAAGATAATAATTTTATAATAAAATTTATTAAATTTATATTAAAATTGATAAAAAAATAAAAAAAACCTTATATTGTGTATCCGATTGAAAACTTGATATCTGTGCCACAAAACCCAAAATATGACTATGAAAACAACTTGTGGGGTATGCTTTTTTTTAAAATAACACTAAAAGATATTAGGTATCTGATATAATATCAAATGCTGAATATTATCAGATGTTTGATATAATATTGGGTATCTGATAATATCAAGTATTCGATATCAAATCGGATACCTGATAAAGGTTGGGCCTTACTTTCAAGGTTTGGTATTTGGATGGGTGAAAAAAAGTCAAAGTAGATTTTTGAATTCTTTTAGATGTTTTCAAACTCTATTTTTTTCACATGGCCACTTTTTGGCACACCATGATCCTACATATACCCATATATAGCTATGTATGTACACATAGAGATAAATATAAAGTGACACCATAATATAATGATGCCATCTCACAAATATATCTACTTGTACGTAGATAGGTATAAACTATGATATTTTCAATTTATAATCTTCAAATCTTCTTCCATCCTTTTCATTGTTTTTCTTGTTTGAAATCAATGTAACACTTGACACATTTATTTTGGTGTCCAAGAGCCAAGATATTCTTATGTTATGGAAGCCAAAGAACCACATTTTTTCTTTATAAGAAATCATGAGTGAGAGATAGAGGTATCTCTTTTTAAGCACTTGACTACCTTCCTCTCATTTCTGACTCTCTCCCTTTCATTTCTAACTTTCCTTCATAATATGAGAACCTGTAAATATCATTTGGAAAAACACTGCTGCCATAACATTCAAAGTTTTATTTTATAGTCTTGATTGTAGAAAATGTGATACATTTATGCATTGGGTACTAGCACCTGAAGAAGGTTTGTGGGAGGTTGAATCATTATGGCCAGATAGGCTCCTACTTCCTTTCTTTCCATAAAAGTCTTGGGTTATGTAACCAAACATTTTCCAAGTTTTTCTATATATCTTTCCTGTCAATTACAACTGTTTTACCCGACTTCCATAGCTTTCATGTACATAGCTTCCATATGTTTCAAGCACATGACTTCTTCATATTATAAACCACATCTATCTTGGCAATGATAGCTCTATCAATTAATTATCTTTGCATTCTTTTTCTAAGCATGATTTATGATTAATCAAAAGATCTACAGAAATTGTGAGCAACATTTATACTAGAAACAGGCATTCAAGATGGGTTGTTTAATTTTCAGCAACACTCCATTCTTCTTTCATAATATATCAGGTTATGCAATCAACCTAAAACTAAACATTGCAATATAATTCCTACCAAATTTTCTACATCTTATGTTGTAAATTATCTTTCTAATTAGGAGTTGTCTATGGAAAATAGAAAGCCAAGAAACCATGTTGTGAAATCATGATTTAATATGTAATTGAAATTCAAAAGAAATTTTCTACAATCTCAAGAATAAATTCTTCAAATCACAAATTCTGATATGCTATTGTGTGTGTGTGTGTGTGTGTGTGTGTGTGTGTGTGTGTGTGTGCGTGTGCGTGTGCGTGTGCGTGTGCGTGTGCGTGTGCGCATGTGCGCATGCGCGCGCGTAATTCATGATTTAGTTTAGAATCAACAGACATAGCCAAATTGCTATGAGATTTTGAACACCTAGGACTCATTAGTTGTGTAGCCATGGAAGGGTGAAGAGTTGAGAGAAAGGAATCTATAATAACATGAAATAGAATTAGATGTGACATAACAATTTTTATCATTTTAATAGGAATCATTAAATAGCTCATTCATGATCATGTTTATTGTATTCTCTTGTTGTCAAGTTGAGTAGTGTGATTAGATACCTAGATGCTCAGTGGATGATAAGATGTTCCAAGTCCATTCTAGTTAGGGAGGCTCTTTCTCATTAGATATTGTGTGGGGATAAGTTATGGTCCAAAGTTGGGTGGTTAAGCCCCTAACAATGTTTTCCCTCTCCACAAGATGTCAGACGTGCATCAGATAAAGATAAGCCATGCATTCAAACATTATAGGTAACATGCATTTTTACTTTTATGATATTTATATAGGTAGGAATTATGATGGATTAATTTATATTGTTAATTTCAGTTATCTCCTTTTACATAAGAAATCTTTCTTGTCAATGTAATTGGTAACCAGTTAGATTGGATAATCTTCCAACTGAATATGGAATATATCTATAGGATTGTTATTTTAGTTTTTCATTTATATGAATAATAATTATGAGTGTATCTTCTAATCTTATGTTATTTCCATAGTTAGCAATAGGAAGAAAATAAATGATATAGTGCTATCTAATGCCATAAGTGATACAATGATATTTGACACCCTAAATGATATAGTGGTATCTGATGCCCTAAATGATGCAATGGTATTTGATGCCCTAATTGATATAGTGGTATCTGATACCCTAAATGATCCAATGGTAATTGTTACACTAATTGATACAGTGCTATGTGATGCACTAATTGATATAGTGGTATTTAATTGTAATCATTATTTGATATTGTTATTGTGGTATTTGTGGACTAACCTGGGTGATTTCAAAAGCATCCCTAGATTGTTTTCAATCTTGAATTCCATGGTATGTAGAATTTAATTTCCATACTAAATTCATTGATGGTGTTTTCAACTCTTAGTAATAAAATTTGTTTAACTAATTTTAACCATTAATCTCATTCATATGAATGTAACTAATTTAACTATTTTCCTATGAAAATAAAGTAATACTTATATTTCTTTGATATGTTGATTGTTAATTAAGACCCAAAAAAAAGTGGTTGTTACAGTTCTTTTATAAATTTTGATTTTACACTCAAAGAATAATTTTTGATATTGTACTATTACCATTTTTCTTCGTTAAACCACTTTAGGAACCAAGAACTGGTTTCCTTCCTATATTTCATTTTGCATTGGATGGAGGATAGTGTGTTTAATGTTAGGTGAAAGAGGAAGGAAGGAATACCCTTTTATATCTTGCACTAGGCCTTCATGTTTAAAATCTATGAGTTCCAACTTTCCCTCAACACATCTCTTCTTTTTAATCCCCTTGGAAATGTTACGCCACAAGTCTCCATCAACCCTAGCCCTATTTTAGCCTCAAAGAAGGTGGACAAAAATCCCCTAGTACTAGGAAAAACTTTAACAAATTATTATCTCCAATACTAATACTAGGTAGATTAATAAAGTTGTTAGGTGGTCTAGTAAAATTTTTAAAATGGAGAAATTTAAGAAACCCCTTAAACAAGAGGTTAGCTCTAAGTCCATGGAGAATGAAGAAATCTACCAAGAGCAGGAGGAAATTTATACAGCTTGGCTCCAAGAATAAGGATGTGTCAAGCCCTTCCCACATTTCAAACACCCTAGAAGCCAACACTTCCTTGGATAAAAGCTTGGGGGAATGAAATGTCCGTTTACTGATTTTTTATGATATTTCCAGCCTCAAATCAGAACTTTAAAAATCAAACAACCAATATTACAAAGATCTGCCAATTTTCCAATAAAACCCAAATCGGGTATGTCCAAATTAGTGCCAAAAACTTCACAACTTCACAAATTATTAATAAATCTGAAAATGGAAATTTTTACAGAAATTTCAGCAGCATAAAAGCCTACAAAATGACATTTCCAGATTTGTATAGCCCTTACACAACAGATCAAAAATGTAGGGCAAAACTATGCTCAATCGGCTCCCGAAATTAACACAAAAATGCCCGAAAACACCACAAAACACTCATAAATTATCTCAGAAGTTTAATCACGACCCAATACATATATTCAGCTCTATTTTAACATCATAAAGTCTGAAATACAACAGAAAACCAAACTGATATGAAACACTCAACTGAAAACCCAAATTCAAACCAAAAACAACCCCGAAAACACCCAAATCGGCACTATTCAGCACAAGGGAAAACTCTGTATGAGCATGCACATGGAATGGCTTCAAACTCCCATCCTTAGCCTTCCTAGAAACTTGCAAACTCCCGTTCTTGGGTCTCCTTCTCCACAGGTTTGGCAGCCTCTGAAGAACAACAAAAAAATTAGCAAGAATCAAGTTGTAGAATGAGCCCAAAATGCCTCCAAACCCCTTTTAAAGAGGGCATAAACCTAACTCACGTCCAAGAGGGGTTAATAAAATATAATTTAATAATAATTTTTATTTATTAGTCCATTGGTTTCCAAAGATTAACCCCTTTTTCCGAAATTTCACCTTTTTGGAGCCTGCCTGCCTTAACAAAGTTTATTTATTTTTTAATTATTTGAATAGGGGACATGACAAGTCCTCCCCTCCCAAATATTGCTTGTCCTCAAGTAATGAAGGTTGGAATTCTCAAGAATATGTTCTCCTTCCCAAGTTGCATCCTCTAGTGGTAATCCTTTCCATTTGACCAAATGCTCTATGATGCTCCTATTTCTCAACCTTTTCTCTCTTGTATCCAAAAGCTCTTCTGGTATCAAAACTAATTTCCCTTCATCATCAAGAGGTGGTAATTCTGTAGATACTATGGTTTGCTGGCCGAGAACCTTCTTTAAGCAAGATACATGAAAAATATTATGTATTTTTCTATTTGGTGGGAGCTCCAATTCATAAGCTACCTCTCCTACCTTCTTGATGATTTTATAAGGCCCATAGAACCTTGGCTTGAGTTTCTCTGCCCCACTTCTCTTCAAGGTGCTTTGCTTATATGGCTGCAACCTAACAAATACCAAATCTCTCACCTCAAAAAATCTTTCAATCCTTTTCCTGTCAGCATATATCTTTTGTTGGTTTTGTGCATGTTGTAGATTATCCTTGAGGGACCTTATTATGTCTTGGCTTTGCTTGATGAAATCACTTGCTGCGGGTACTCTGCTATTGGAAAGTATTAGATCAACAAAGGAAAGGGCATCGTAACCATAAAGAGCACGAAAAGGAGGCATACCAATAGACATGTGATGAGATGTATTGTAACAATACTCCCCTAGGTGTAACCATTTCACCCAAGCATGTTGTTGATTTGAAACATAGTTCCTCAAATATCCTTCTATCCATTTATTAACTATCTCTGTTTGTCCATCTGTTTGAGGGTGATAGCTAGTACTGGGAGTGAGTTCAGTTCCTGCCAAATGAAAGAGCTCCTTCCAAAAAGAACTGAGGAATCTACTGTCCCGGTCACTAACAATGTTTCTAGGCAAACCATGTAATCTAAAAATTTCGTTGAAGAACAATTCAGCCACTTGTGATGCCTTGAAATCAGATGTGATAGGAAAGAAATGTGCATACTTAGTTAGTCTATCTACCACCACATATATGCAATCCTTACCTTGAACCTTGGGCAACCCAGTGATGAAATCCATGGAAATACTTTCCCATTTTTGTTCAGGAATAGGAAGTGGCTGCAACAACCCTGCAGGAAAATTTTGCTCACTCTTGCTTTGTTGCCATACCATACATTCCTTAATGTGTTTAAGGACATCCTCCTTCATACCCTTCCATGAAAACCGCTCTTGAATTTGCCTGTATGTCTTGAAGTATCCCTGGTGACCAGCCAAAGGTGTGTCATGAAAGGCCCTCAATATCCTCTCCTTAGTTTTTGACCCTGGCACTAAGAAGATCCTGTTCTTGTAATAAATCAATTCATCAACAACCTTGTACCTGTTATCATCCACTAACTTATCCAAAATCTTGGTGGAAAATGAATCTTTAGCATACTCTAAAATTATGGAGACTTTCCAATCAGCAGAGATAGATGATAAGGAACACAAAGTGGGCTTTCTTGAGAGAGCATCAGCAACCACATTATTCTTTCCTTTCATGTATTCAATATCAAAATCATAAGCTTGCAATTTGCTTACCCATTTTTGTTGATGATCATTAAAATCCCTTTGGTTCAAGAAGAACCTGAGGCTATTATGGTCTGTCTTTACAATGAATCTCCCACATACCAAATATTGTCTAAACTTATGAAGTGCATGCATGATTGCCAACATTTCCTTATCATAGATGGAGTACCCTTTCTCTGATTGATTTAATTTTTGACTCTCAAATGCTATTGGATGTCCCCTTTGAGTTAGGATAGCCCCTATACCTTCTCCTGAAGCATCACATTCAACAACAAAAGGTAAAGAGAAATCTGGAATTGCAAGCACAGGGCATGAACTCATTACCTCCTTAAGCTTATCAAATGTTTTTTGTGCCTCTTCTGTCCAAAAAAAAGCTCCTTTCTTTGTCAAATCAGTCAAGGGGGCAGCAAGCTGAGAAAATCCCTTGGAAAATCTCCTATAGTAGCTACACAACCCGAAGAAACCTCTCAACTGTGTAAGATTAGTGGGTGGAGGCCAATCAGAAATTGCCTGGATTTTTTGTTGATCAACCTGTACTCCTTTAGAGCTTATAATATGTCCCAAATATAGGATCTCTGTCAAACCAAACTCACATTTAGATAGCTTAGCATAGAAGGATTGCTGCTCCAAGATTCCTAAAACAGTGTCTATGTGCTTTAGATGCTCTTCCCATGTTTTACTGTATATCAAGATATCATCAAAAAATACCAAAACAAATTTTCGAAGATGCTGACTGAATACATTATTCATACAAGATTGGAATGTTGCTGGTGCATTAGTGAGTCCAAATGGCATAACAAGAAATTCAAAGTGCCCATAGTGACATCTGAAAGCAGTCTTTTCCACATCTTCACTCCTCATTCGGATTTGATGGTAGCCTGATCTTAAGTCAATTTTTGAGAAGTATACAGCACCATGTAACTCATCAATGAGTTCATCTATGCGTGGTATGGGATACCTATTTTTTATGGTCTTCTTGTTTAGAGCCATGTATTCTATACACATTCTCATTGTACCATCCTTTTTCTTGACAAGTACCACAGATGATGCAAATGGACTAGAGCTAGGCCTTATGAATCCCATGTCTAGGAGTTCTTTAATAGTTTTTTCAATTTCTTCCTTATAACCTCTTGGATGGCGGTATGGGGTTGTTATAACCGGTTTGGCACCCTGTTCTAACTCTATAACATGCTCAAAACCTCTATCTGGTGGTAATCCTGGAGGCAAGTCATTGAAAACTATACTATGCTTATCAAGAATATCTTGAATTTCAAAATGGAAATTACCTTGATTCTTGGGAGAGCTTGTTGGTTGGATTATGACTCCTGCTGCCCATGTTACTTATCCTCTTTGAAAAGTTCTCTCCATCCTCTTTGCAGAGACCGCCTTAGGTGCTCCATTCGATAACCCTCTCAATATGACTTCTTTCCCATTGGAATGAAATTTAAACTCCATAGTTTGATGGTTCATGTAATAGCCTCCGATAGAGTGCAACCATTGAACACCCAATACAAGATCTGTCTCTCTAATACCAACCACATAGAAGTCATCACATAACTCATAATCTCCTAAGGTCATCTTGAGTTGTTTCACCACCCGTGTGCAAGGCATAGTGAATCCATCAGCTACAGTAACATTGAATCCCTCAAAATCTTCTGCTTTAAGCCCTCTTTTCATGACAAATCCCTCATCAATAAAATTGTGAGTTGCCCCACTATCAAGAAGAACAGTCAACCTTTGCCCTGCTAGTACCCCTCAAATTTGGAAGGGATGGTATCTTGGGACTCCTGATAATGCTGCTAAATTGCCATCCTTGCTGATTTCTTTTACTTTCTCTTCTTCTACCTCCTCCTTAGTATCATGAAATTCCTCATTCTGGATCAGATTTTGAAGCAACTTCAATATAGTGCACTTGACCTTTCCCCAAACATCTGTGTCCTGGAACCCATGGTTCTCTACAAGTAAAACAAAGCTTTTTCCTTCGTAATTCACTCCTAGTCTCTTCATCTACCTTCTTTTTTGCCACATTTGTCACATCTTTTGGTGGTAGTGTTGGGAAAGTCTTTTTCTGAAAATT
Source organism: Cupressus sempervirens (assembly GCA_028749045.1). Classification (NCBI taxonomy): domain Eukaryota; kingdom Viridiplantae; phylum Streptophyta; class Pinopsida; order Cupressales; family Cupressaceae; genus Cupressus; species Cupressus sempervirens. The sequence goes on from CM053790.1 coordinate 835,531,608, forward strand.
TCCCTTATGTTGCCAAAGATTTGGGGGTTTTTGATTAGTGATTGATTTCATAGGCACGCAAGTTTCAAGTTGCAAGCTTCTTTTGATAGCTTCCTGTAAGGTTGAGGGTGAGAAAGCCTTAACCAAACCCTTAACAAAATCTTCTAAACCATCAAGAAAAAGATAAACGATCCTCTTTTCACTTATATCAGGTACCATAATAGCCACTTTTTGAAATTCTTCTATATACTGATTAACTGATTTGGTTTGCTTCAACTTTGACAATTCTTTAAAGTACTCTTCATCATCTTTGAGGTCAAATCTATCTATCACCCTTTGAATGAAATCTTCAAATGTAGTTACCTGATCGTGACCTTGAGTAGTCATTCCATGATACCACCAATCATAGGCTGCATCTTCCAAGTGTAGACTTGCAAATTGAATAGCATCACTCTCTTTCATGGGGTTAAGTGTGAAGAAAGTTTGTAATTTTTGTAGCCATGCTCTAGCTGAAATTTTATTTGTTCCATCAAAAGTAGGTGCTGTAAACTTGCTTATTTTATTTTTGAGCTCTCTTCCACTTGTGTCATGCTCCCTCCTGTTCTCTTTCTTGGGCATCAAAGCGTTCATCATATCCACCTATTCTCTAAAAGGAACTGAACTACGAAAGTCATCATCTAAGCCATTGTAAGTAGCTCTTAATGTAATCAAATTACCTGTAACCTCTTCCACTGGATTAATGGATGGATTTGGTACTGGTGGCTCATCTGCAGGCAAGAAAATAGATTTGGTTGATTTAGATCGTGTGGATCTCCCATTTCTCAGCTCCTCTGAAGTGCTCCCTTTCTCATTAATAGATGCAATTCCTTGTAATTTTTCTGTCAATATTCGCAAAGCCTCTCTAGTTTCCGCCAAACCATCCACTGTTTGCTTCTGAGTATTTTGGATGTCTTGGAAGAGTTTCTTTGCCATCTCATCTCGATCAGCCATACTTTTTTCTTCCTTGGATTTTGTACTTTTGCTTTCAACTGGGGGTTTGATCAAAATTTCTTTATTCTTTTCTCGCTGCAAATATATTTTTTCTCTTTCACTTACTTGCATGCAATCATAAAATATGACATGCAAGATCTGGGTAGTTATCAAAACTTGACATGCAGGATCTGGGTAGTTGTTAAAACTGACATGCAACTTCTACAAACCCTCAGGCTGGCAAGATCACGGCTCTGATACCACTGAAATGTCCCTTTACTATTTTTTTATGATATTTCCAACCTCAAATCAGAACTTTAAAAATCAAACAACCAATATTACAAAGATCTGCCAATTTTACAATAAAACCCAAATCGGGTATGTCCAAATTAGTGCCAAAAACTTCACAACTTCACAAATTATTAATAAATCTGAAAATGGACATTTTTACAAAAATTTCAGCAGCATAAAAGCCTACAAAATGACATTTCCAGATTTGTATAGCACTTACACAACAGATCACAAATGTAGGGCAAAACTATGCTCAATCGGGCTCCCGAAATTAACACAAAAATGCCCGAAAACACCACAAAACACTCATAAATTATCTCAGAAGTTTAATCATGACCCAATACATATATTTAGCTCTATTTTAACATCGTAAAGTCTGAAATACAGCAGCAAACCAAACTGATATGAAACACTCAACTGAAAACCCAAATTCAAACCAAAAACAACCCCGAAAACACCCAAATCGACACTATTTAGCACAAGGGCAAACTCTGTATGAGCATGCACATGGAATGGCTTCAAAATCCCTTCCTTAGGCTTCCTAGAAACCTGCAAACTCTTGTTCTTTGGTATCCTTCTCCACAGGTTTGGCAGCCTCTGAAGAACAACAAGAAAATTAGCAAGAATCAAGATGTAGAATGAGGCCAAAATGCCTCCAAACCCCTTTTAAAGAGGGCATAACCCTAACTCACGTCCAAGAGGGGTTAATAAAATATAATTTAATAATAATTTTTATTTATTAGTCCATTGGTTTCCAAAGATTAACCCCTTTTTCTGAAATTTCACCTTTTTGGAGCCTGCTTGCCTTAACAAAGTTTATTTATTTTTTAATTATTTGAATAGGGGACATGACAGGGAAGATATCACCTCCCCTATGAAGGATGCTTCTAAGGGTGGGGGGAAGAAAGGGCATCATAGCCATGGGTAGGATCAAAGAAAAAATTGGTTGGATAGGCTGGAGAAATCTATGGATGACTTGGTCAACAATTAGGAAGCCATGTACCATAAATTTGGAACCCTTGCCGAGCTTGCTATAAAGGTCATGCATTGAGCAACCACTACTTTGTAATTTATATAGGTGAACAAGGAGGATAAGGAAGCAATAAAAGAGATTGAGACCACCCACTCCCTCTATAGCTTTCTACTAGCAGAAAATTTGCTCAAGACTTTGCTAGAGGAACCTATGAAGGAGGAGGTGGAGAAACTGACAATGGAGAATCCTTGTGAAAAGGAGGGGAAGGACCTAGAAGAGAAAGAGGGGAACTAGCCCATGTGCCTTTGTTTCTTTTTATTTTTGTTATGTTATGGTTAACTATGAACTTCATGCCCTTTGTAGAATTTTTGGTTATTGTAGATATTAATCACTTTAACAACAACACTTGTAATATATCTTGTTGGGTTTCTTTTTGGTATCATATGTATGTTATGGGTAGTTTGGTTGATAGTGATGTTATAAATTACCTTGTTAGGATCTTAATCATTAAGATGTTTTTGATGTCTAGAAAAGGTATTGGTTAGATAGTAGAGGGTAACTACTAGTTGTTTTCTAGCCTTCTATACTACGGGGTAAATACCCCTTCTTTTGGTTTCCATCTAAATCATCAAAAATAAGTTGATTACATAAGAATAATATTTTTAATTTTCTATTTAAAAATCTCATTAATTGCAACATATATAAAAATATGACCACTCTTACATATAAAATGATGTCTAGGTCTTTTTATTTATCAATCATAAACCATGAGATATTCTATTTGACATTTCAATATTTATAATAACTATATATTCCAAATTAGAAAGTGTAGAGAGGAAGGAAAAACCTATACTATTGTTTGCCTGTGTCTTATCTTTCAGTTGCACAACTTTCACCAAGCTATGTGTTCCCAATGCACTATTGTTCTATTATAGCCTCAAACACCCAATACCTTCTATATGGTTATGCTGACCTACATTTCTAACACCGTTATAATTTATTATAATGTGCATCCTCCAGTGGCCTCAAAATTAATGAGCCCCCAAATAAGTCTTTTTCGCAATTAAAATATAAATTGGAGTTGGCTATGGATTTGGGTGAGTTTGGGATGGATTTAACTGGGGGTCAAAAATGTTCTCAGAGAATTTCCTCAAACCTCAATAAGAAAAAACTAAATAGAAAAAGAGGAGATCCTAGAAGAGGTCAATTTTGATTCTAAGTCTAACGATGGTGGGGCAAAAGGGAAACATGTGAGGAAAAAATAGAAAGGTAAGAGGTTCTAGTATATTGAGGATGATGAGGAGGAAACTATTTCAAAGCCCCCTCCTACAATGGATGAAATTTCTCAAGATAAAGATATATCTCATATGTTTGATATTTTTAGTTTGGACATGGTGGATGTCACAACTAAGAAGGAGACTCTAGGTACCAGTGACAAGTCTTCCATGACTACCACCTCTCCTCTTAGAGAGCCAAAGGAGAACTCCCTTATTGTGCCTAATTCCCTCCCCCACATCACCCCATCCTCCATCTGGAAAAAACTTCTTTTGTATAGGTTCAAAAAAAGTTTAAAAAAACCTATGGGTGGAGATGAAGAATTTGAAAAAGATGGTCATGGAGTTGGATCTAAGGTTCATGATCATGGAGTAATGTGTTGCTAAACTAATACATGTTGCAACTACCACTATTTGACTCTTACAAAATGAATCAATATTCTACAATCTTTTTCCCACAACTAGATATTATTAGTTACTTTACAACATGCAAATAAAAGTAAACCAATAATGTTGAATAGTAAATAAATTCATACACAAGGAGAACTCATAACACTAATTTTTGTTAGCTAGGGAAACCCTAACCAAGGTAAAATCATAGTGGGGATGGTACTCACCAAATGATCAACAAAAAAAAAGAATCCTATTAAGGATATTCACCTAGTTAGGAGTCTGCAAATTACATATAGTGACTCGATCGTTATTAGAGGACTAAGCCCTATTAAAAGCCTTCTTAAAAATTGCTTCAACCTTATTAAGAGTTGGTAGTACAATTACAATTGTATGCAAGAAGAGTGCACTTCCCTAACATACAATTATAACATGTAATTCTTTTATATAAAATAGAGATAGATATAAGAACCACTTACTATTTGATGTCACATTCCTTTTGGTCATATATCATACATTACATCATATAAGAATCAAATATAATACATAATATCCTTGCATAAGCTTGCATATTCCTTTCATGTCATTTAAATCACCATATACCTTTGCAAGTTATGATTCCTTACTTGTACCTTTACTTTTACAAAATGATTGTTCAATTGACCTTGATGTTTCCACATGCTTAAAAAAATGCAATATTAATACTTTCCCTCTTAGGCTTAACATCTAGGTTTGTATACAAAATGTGTCACACTTCTATAAACCATTATTTTTGAGAATACCCAAGAAGGATGACATCTCAAGAAGTGGCTTATAGCTCTCTATCTATGATGTACAAAGACTATAAGATGGCAACTCTCAAATGAACCAAACTATGCAACCCTTGCAAAATTCTCCATAGAATGGGAGATTCAAGGATGGGAGCAGGAGTGCCAATATCCAAGAATCTAGAATGAATATAATGCAAATGAAAGGTAAATTAGAGAAAGTAAAATGGGAGCTAAACTAGAAAATAAGTATTACAACCTCTATTAAGACTAGATTATTTAAGCAATAAGCATAGAGAAAAACTAGAATGAATGAGAAGCATGAAGAATAAAGAATAGAAGATAGAAGAAGAGGAGCTGCACAAGTATGAGATCTTCAATCCTACAACATAACGTTAGTAAAAGAGTGGAGTTGTGAAGCAAGGAGAGAGATCTCCCTTTGAAAGAGAAATGGATGATAGATCATGAGGAAAGATGCATGTGATCAAGGGTGGAGTGATCCATGTGCACAATAATTTCTACCAATTATGATGAAGGCTTGACTTTTGTCCCCCATATGGGACAAAAATGTCTTTTATTTTATTTTTCAATAAGGGAAATGCTTTTGTGTGTGCAACTTAGGATAAGAAATGAGTTGGGAATTTTATTTAATTAAAAGGGGGACATGTTCTTTTAATTAAATATGAGCTTAGGATAAAGTGGTAAAAATATAGGATGAAATCAAATAAATAGATTTTTGGAGATTTGATCAAGGATAAGAATTAGATAAATTATGCAAAAATGCTAGAAAGGGGGCTCATAGTCTAGATGTCCATTTCTGGGTCATTACATTTTCTCCTATTTGAATAATGTGTGATCATTCTAGAAACACATTACGTGAAACAAAAAAGTAGCCAAGTAGGAAACAATAGATAGAGAGATTTGATTTTGAAGAAAAATAATGCAAATTTAGATAGAAAGTCCTAAATGTACAACCTATTAGTGATAGTAATAAACACTAGGAGAAAGAGAGACTATATTAGAACCATAGATGAGTACTAATATGTTGAGTGAATAAATACGATAGAAAAAGAGGAAATGAAAATGTCAAGCATATGCTCCTAAGAAATAGATAGCCAAAGAAAAGAAATTTGCAAGAATGATAGAGTATTCCTACCCCTTGGGAGTGAAATTGAAATGAGATAGATGGATGCAAAAATGGGCTGTATATGACCAAGTTGAGATAAAGAAAAGTGCATAATGATGGATAAGTGATTAAGACCAATGAGTGACCACCAAGCAATGAAGATATGCCCTAGTTTAACTAAGTTAACCAAGAAGATATAACATGAGAATTAGGTCAAAGAAAGAAGAAAGATGAAATGAGATGAAATATAAATTAGAGAGAAGAGTGGATAAGAGTAGAAACAATGAAGAAATGAAGAAATGATGATTGCCACAAAAAGATTCAAAGACTAAGCCTCAATAGGTCAGCTGACTATATAGAAGAAGGAAGAAATATTGACTAGGAAGATGAACCCAAATTTGGATTTTGATCCCAAAAATGGACCTAAGATGTCAAGATTAGAAAAGATAGGTCAAAAGAATACTTGAGATTGTAAGATAGAAAAGAAATGAGAAATAGGAAATAAGGGATAAGATAGGATCAAGAAGAGGAAAGAAAAGGATAAAAGCACTTAGCTGAAACTTCCATGAAAGTTAAAGAAGAGAGCTCTCTCAAAATGAAAAATGCAAAGCTGAGTTAGAATGAACCCTAGAATGTAAGCTAGTATGAAAAAGGTGAAATTGAAAGGGTTGTATAAGTAGGTCATAGTTTATTTTATTGAGTCATATTAGGGATATCACAAGATCATACAATCATCACAGGTGTGAATTACGAGAATATGAATATGATCTATATCAAATAGAATATGAGAATCCAACCTATGCATCAAATACACAAAGGTAAAGATGAATAGTGTTGTTAGATTCCCTAAGTTTAGTGTATAAATATTATGCTTTCATCAAAAGATTAAATTTTGAGATGGCATTAAACATGTACTTGCAAAAAAAAAAGACAATGATGATACATTATAGATCTTAAGTGTCAAAAAAGACAAGAAAGATGCTCAACACACCTAAGATCAACAATGTATACCCACAAGTAGACAGAAAGATAAAGCATTCCCTATACCCCCAATCTTCTAGTCCATGTCATCCTTGAGAGACTATTAGGGAGGTAACATTCAACAAAGAAATTTTCATGGACAATACATAAAGGAAATAATGCCAACAAGTCTCAGCTAATGTTTAGTGTTTAACTGTGTGTGTGTGTGTGTGTGTGTGTGTGTGTGTGTGTGTGTGTGTGTGTGTGTGTGTGTGTGTGTGTGAGTGTGTGTGAAAGTCACATGAATGCTCCATTAGAACTTGAATCTGCTAGTGAGAAATATATCACATCCTAAAATTTAGCTAAATTATTTGAAAAGTGTTGAAAAACACTCGATGTCAATGGAAAAGGTGTTTAGAAACACTATTTTATACAAAATGCTAGAGAAACCCTCACACATAAGAAGACCCATCTAAGATAGGCATTTTTACCCCTTAGAGGAGGACAAGGGTCAATTCCTAGCTAGGAAAGGTACCATGAAATGAATGAGCATGAAGTGAGAATACTAGATGTAGGTGCAAGGGTCTCAAATAGTTCCTATTTCTAGCTTTTCACCACTTGGCAGCATTTTTTTAGGATGTTTTATGTTTTTTTTGTATTTTATGAGATCTTTTATTTTTTTGGTGATACATCAAAGAACCTATTTCTAGGTTTCTACTAAGATGATTATTTTTTTGAAGACATTTTATTATTTTAAAGATTTTTCCACCATCATATATGATTTTTTTTTGAATTTTTTAGAATGATTTAGAGATTACTCACTCTCAACAAAGATGACATCAATTTGTCCCAATGTCTAGCAGGATGTAGAATATGATGAAGTAGGAAGTTGGTGGATAAGAAAAAATAGATTGGTAAGGAGTATGAAGCAAGAGAAAGTGTTCCTCAAGAACTAACTCCTCAAGAGTACCCAAGCTATGGAAAGAGAAAAATAATCACATGAAGCAGGTTTTAGATAAGAAATAGCCAAAAAGAGACATAGCATATGGGATAAGAAGTGGAAGACAATAAGTTCAAGATAACATGAAATGTATTCTAAAGAGTTAGACATGCCATGAGTTCTATCCAAATTATTTTTTTCTTTATTGTGATCAACACCAAGGGGTCAACCAAATAGGATAGTGATGTGATAGAGAAATAAGAATGAAGCTAGATATGAAGGTTATGAATGAATGATAAATCACAATAGGGAATCTTGTGGATAAGATAGCAAATACCCAAGGATAGCTCAACATTGTCAAGAACAAAGAGGGGAAAAAGGGGATAGATGGATGGTGGAAGAATTATGCATGATTCCTCTTTGTTAGGTTTTCATCATGGTACTTATCCAAGGTCCCACAAGAAGTAGCTTTCTATATAGGATAACCTTATTTCTCTTTACGTTTTATACCAAGGTACCACTAGAAGTGGTTTTCACCAAGGCACATTTTTCTCTCTCTTTTTTTTCCTTTTTGTGTTTTAAGAAATAAGTCAAGATATTTCAAGTTAGTTAGTGATCCTATAGGAAAAATAAGTCATGAGAATCCAAGATATAATTAGATAAGTATTCTCAAAGATGTTGTAGGGTGAAGGAAGAGAGATGGTAGTACGACAGCTATATGGAGGACAAGAGCTCATGCCTTGAAAGGGTTGTAGGAGTATGGATAGTAGGTAATGTAGCTTTGAAAATATTGGATAAGAGTAGGTGAGATAGTGGGGAAGATCAAAATTGAAACACACCTTGAAAGGTGGTGGAATGGTGGAGGAATCATGGAGGAAATAGATTGAGGCTTATATGTATTAGGTGGTAGGAGAATTTTAGAAGAAGATGGAGTGGTTCAATTCCTTGGAAGCTTTTGAGAAAGATGTTTCAAAGAAAATAGATTGGAAGCATTTGAGAGCTAGAATGTCAAGTTAAATTTATGTTCAATACTCAAGTCTTTCAAGAGAGACTTCAGAATCCATATAGCTTTAGATTTTACTTTGGATACTTTAGAACACATTTCTTCAATAATGGGTTTAGGAACCCATCTTTTCTCTCATTTAGCTTTTTGGTTTGTGGAACTTTGTGGTCTCTTTAATAGTTGTTCTTTTTCTACATTTACATTTCAATTAGATAAGACATAGTGATCTTCATTTGTAAATGGATACTTGTGTTTATTTTTAAGTTGATAATATAAATTGTTTCCAAAATACTTGGCACTTATGGATAAATAAGGCTGATATGATGGGTTTAGATGGATAGATTGATGTGGAGTTTTCAAAGATGTGTATTTTTTTGATCATGAGGTATGATAGAAGAGATAGGGGATGAGCTAGGAGTGAATGTAGGAGATGGAGGAATAGATGATCCCAATATGGATTGAAGGTTGGAAGGCTATAGCTTAAATGGATAAGGATAAAGGAGAGATTTGGGAGTTGTAAATGGACAATAAATAGGGATATCAACATCTTTAGACTAAGAAATGTGATCATGGCCATCAATATAATCATCAGTAGTTTTGATAGGAGCAACATTTTTAGTAGGAGCATTTGAAGCTTGAGAATAGTTTTAAAGTGGGTGTGGAGAAGTGGAACAAGAAGGGAGACTTTAATCTTGACAAGTTTCTTTAGATAGCATAAGCATAGAAGTTTTCTCATAAGTTTTAGTAAACTCAAGGGAAATAGTGGAAGTGGTGCCCTCATCATGCATATGAGGTGGGTGAGATATAGGATATGGTAGAGTGACATTTTGAAGGAGATGAAAGGATTCTTGATCTTGATCATTTTAGACATTTATAGATTTATATTTTTAGGATTCCTCTTGACATGGATCTAGTTCTAAGGGCAAGGGAGAATGTGGGGTTCACATGATAAGCTCTTTAAGAGCTAATGAAAATTTATTTGAAGTAGGAATTGCATCACATGAAGGTTTAAGATCTTTAGCCTTAGCAATATGAAAAAGGTTTGCAGCCAAGTGAATATTTGATTGAGTTTCTCTTAGAGGTATCCCTCAAGGATAGGCATAGCTATTGAGGAAAGCATTAGATTCCTTTTTTTATGGAGGTGTATTGGAAAAATTTGAAATTTTAGGAAGTTCATGAGTGTTGGAAGTAGGGGTGTGAAGGAGACCATTACTAGACATGAAAAGAAGTGTCCTTACCACATTAGTCATTAGAGGTAACAAGAATCCCATCATTAATAAGATATTGGAGTTTATGTTTCAGCTCAATGCAATTTGTATTACTATGCTCATTATGACAATGATAAGCACAATAGATATCTAAGAGTGGGTTTCTATGTGAGATATATTTAGGCAACATGATGAGCTTAGTACCAAGAAGTGTTTGCAAAATATCATCATAAGAATATTCGAAGGGAGTAAAAGTCCTCTTAAAATTATGCCTAGGATTTTTATTTATTTTTCTCAAGTGAATAACATGAATCCATGTCTTCATCATATTGGCCAAAGATAGGTTTATCATGAAATTTTGGTGTAGGCTCAAAGGAGATATCATTTTATTTCTCTCTAAAGAGGTCTTTGGATCTAGAGGATGAAGACAATTGATGACTCGGAGTGGAATATGTAGACCTAGAAGAAAAGGATGACCTTAAAAAGGTTGACATATGTGCATATAGAGGATTAGAGAGAATTTCATGATGATGTCATTTGGTCCTCTACCACTTTCCCAAATCTAGAGTCTATTTTTATCATTCCCTTAGTGAGACTAAGGTAAGTGGAGTCATGGGTCTCTTCAACTTTATTGTATTGAGTGTATAGGCATTGCAATTCCCTAAAGAGATCAAGCAACTTAGGATAATCTAGACATTGTTGAGATTTTATAGCATGAGTTTTGAATTATGTAGTTGTAGACAAAAAGCCAAGAATGAAAGAGACTAAGGTGACACAAGATATCTCACTTTCCAAGCTAGAGAGAGTGACTTGTCAAGTAGATTGTGTAAGCAAATTATGCCACTAGTGTCTCAAGTCAAGAACTGGGAAAGAATTCTAATAGCCAAGTAGATAGGGCAAGTGAGATGACGAGTGAAAAGATTTCCCAATCAAAGAGTTAATTGAAGAGATCAAGGTAGCATTTTCAGCCAAAAAGATGGTCCTAGTATGTTGACATAGACCAAGAAAATTGAAGAGACCAAGGGAAGTGAGACCAAAGAGACATTTTAAGAAAGTTCAATTATTAGAGACATAGAAAAGCAAAGTCAAATGACAAAAATTTCCCTTTTAAGAAGCAAAAGAAAAAATGTTTTGACTTGGTTGACAAAGTTGATAGCATAGCAAGTTTAATTTTCAAAAGCAATATGTGACACATGGAGTAGTCTTAAAACAATCAAGCAAGGGACAAATAAACCTTGCATGATAAAAGCATATGTGAGTTCTCAAGAGAAATCCCTAGAACTATCATCATGTAGATGTTCAAATATTTCCATGGGTCTTTTCAAATGCGAAGCAACATTCGAAGAAAAACTATCTAAAGTCATATTTCATTACTCAAAACTTTTTGCATGTTTGATGCCCCCTTACCTCACACAAAGTGGTCCCCCAAAATAGATTTTGGATTTGTCATGGAAATGTCAATGACACAACCAAAGGGACACAAATGGTGAGGGTAAAATCTTGGGGTAATCCAGGTAATCTAGTAGGATCAATATTTGCACCAAGATGTTGAGAAAAAAGGGAGGGTAGTTTATAATCCTATGGTGTTTAGAAAGGGCTTCCTTACATAGCACTCCTCTTGTTCCCACTATGAGACTCTTTACTTGCATCAAGTAATGGACCTCATGGCCACAATACTACCTTAAGCATTCTTATCTAGTGATTTCCTCATGGTCTCGCTCCCACAAGTAATCTCATTAGATGAATAGAAGAACTACATCTACCAAGGTTTTGTGTCCTTGATAGCCATGATTTATAGTGGGTTGGAAGAGATGAGATCATTTATCCCCACTTGAGTCATTCCTCTTGATCTCTCAAGAGGCCCTCTAAAGGATTCTAAAATACACAAAATGGATCCACTTTTGGAGGTCAAGATTTTTAATTCACCATAGGGGTGAAGAGAATACTCTCTTATTCCAATATTTTCCCCTAAACACACCAAGAAGCTCAATTAACTTAGTTACTTTCAAAATCTAAAGGTGGATCAAGATTTCAAATTCACCACAAGGTTGAAGAGCACACTTTCCTACCACCAAGAGATCCCTGTTGCAAGTTCTATGGGCTTATGAAATATGAACAACTAGTAATATTGTCATGCCCAAAAATAAGGGAAACAAAGAACACCTTTTTGTTTGGTTTTATTCTTTCAAGAAGCCCTATAAAAAAGAATTAGTAGCCTCTTAGTATTGAATCTTTGACATGCATTCTTTTTAGAAATGAAATAATAAACTCCCTAAAAAACAACCAAGATTAGGGTATAATAGCCAAGTAAGACTTGAACCACAAAGTGATTAGTTACCTCAAAAAATTTAGTTATCTTCTAACCAAGTGTATGCAAACAAAATGCAAGCTAATCACAAATGCTCTCATTTTTACTCTTTTCTTTTGACCTATTCAACAAGATTAGACTTGTTCGCTATGATTTCAGATTCAAAAACATAAATTCAAAAAGTGACCCCTTCTAAAAATCAGAGAGCTTTTCATAAATACTAGAAATCCAACAATATCTCTTCTTTTTTACCCTAGGGACCCATTTTCTAAAAATAGAGTATTTTTTTCAAATCGGGTAGTTGAGCCCTAATATTTCATGAGCTTTTTGTTAAAAACACAAAGAAATAACCCTCTGTATAAGTCACTGGCCTTTTTGAAAGTGTAATTTTTTTTGAAAAAATCACTAATTTGCAACTAGAAATGATAGTTTATAAAAAATAAATCAAAAATAATATCTAACTCAAATCATCTCAAAATGATATAAAAATTGGAATGAGAAATCTCAAATGTATCACCAACCTATAACACAAATTTCAAAACCAAACACCAAGCGGTTTTGGATATATGATCAAATATTTAAAATTATAGAGTTTTTGCCTTCAAGACAATCTACACAAGGGTTAGCCTTAAAACCAAAGTGGAAAACTTGCAAAAGCACTTGATTAGATGTAATAAGTTGCTATAGAAAACCAAACATGAGAATGAAATTAAAATACCAGCAAGAAAATGGAGCTAAAAACTTGGTTCTAGCCCAACGGTGTGTGCCAAAAATGTACTCTCAAATTGTGCACTTCTTGATGTAGAGGTTAGGGTGTAGTATGGATGGCCCAACTACAATTTCGTTAAATTATGAAAGTTGACTAGTGTTTCCCAAGTCCTTAAAATCTCCAATATCTTCAAAACCTAACACAACCTCCTCACCAAGGTTCCAAGTGCTAGTATTAATATATTTTGATGATAATAACTTATATTTAAGGATTCTTAGGGTTTTAAATAGTTCTCAGGTCTCCAACCCTTTTAATACCTTCAAATGATCTTCTAGTCTTAGATGCCCCTATTAGGCCTCCAACGATAAAGATACTTGATTTCCCCCCAACATTACCAAATCCCAACTTAAATATATGAGTTTTTAGATACCCATTTGGCCATTCTTCAACATATCAAAAGGTTACCTAGGGTTCATTTTGACCAAACCTTACTATCATTAAGTTGTGGCTCTAAAATGCCTAAAAAGTGAGAAATTTAACAAAGGAACTATGAGTTATTTTCACTTCCTAGTCACCCCACTTTATAAAGTCTCTTCTTAGGTCAAAAATTCCATATTTCAAAGAGAAATTAGACTCAAAGTGTCCACAACAACAAAAGCCCCAAATTGCTTTCCAAAACCATCAAAACTAGGGCTTTCTAATTAAATGATCTCCACACATTAATTGGATCATACAAAGGTGGTTTCAACTTTTCCTTAACATAATCAATCAATTTCAATCATTAAATAATAACCTCCAATGAATAGAACTCCTATTGTTACTCCATAGCCAAGAATTCATTGTGTTCTCCTTCACAATCTTCAATGGTGATCAACTATCCTTATGCTATCCTATAAAAAACTTGCTAGAGATAATATGCATATATGTTTATAGGATCGTTCCATGAGAATTGTACCCTTTCATCCATGGAAAGATCAATATGTTAGTTTAAAAAACTCAAATTCTCACTTAAATAATGGAATCCTTCCAAACATCAACAACAATCTAGATGGCAATGAACTTCACTAGTCTTAATGCATTAGGAACTGATCAAACAACATATAAGAAAGATTAAGAGAGCTTAAGGTTGCAAAAAAATCAATCAGAATCAAAAAAACATGCCTCAAATGCTTGAAAATGAAGATTTTATTTCTTTCCTTCACACAATCCATACAAAATGATCAATCCCATGTGTTTTCTACTGTATAATGCCTCCAAAGGGTCTTAAAAACCTTCCTAACAACTACTCCAATCGATTGGAATTAGTTTCCAAGCTTGGTTATGCATAAAACTACCTCAAACTAAATTCCTTCCAAAAGTGAACTAACCTTTAGAATTCAAAGATTTGAATTTTCCAACTTACAATTTATTTCTTAAAACAACTATTTAACTTTTCCAACTTTCCTATTAGGTCCTCTAGATGAAATTAACAAATCTTAAATCCTTCTATCAAGACTCTATTATAATTCATATGTCCTTTGTACCCTTAATTCATTATTAGAGATCCTAAGGTCCTTAACAGGCCCTTTAGGACTCATTACATCTTTTACATCACGAATTCCTCCTAAGGCCATGATTAGCTTCAACACATTAAAAATTATTGGTTCATAGTCTTCTTTTCCTCTTATCCACCTTTTATCTTCCATAAGGACCTTTGCATGTGGTGATTCTCTTGCATCAAGCTCCCCTCCTCTAATGAAACTCTTGTCCCAAGAGTTGGTCTTCTTAGCCCAAGAATTGACATGTAGTGGTTGTTGGGTTTCTTAGTTGAAGTAATCTTCCAAGGTGATGTGCCTCTTCATCAAATTTCATATAATCACACAAAAATAATTATCAAAATAAGGTGTCCTAGAAAAATGTCTAGATGGAGGACATTTGTTGGCACTAAGTTATTATTGCCATTAGTGACAACACTTATCTGTATCAATATAGCTTCCAAACTCATCACTTAGTCTACAATGTATACCAAGAATTTAGTGTTTACCTTGAACATTGGTCACTTAAGTAGTTTACACAGAGCTTTGCAGTTCACACCAAGCATTCTAAGTGTTAACTAAGCTTCACAGTTCACACCAAACATTCTACATGTTAATCAAGATTCACAATTGACATCGAGCATTCAAATGTTAACCAAGTTGAGCATAGCTACCAAGTGAATGTGCAATCCACTAGTGTCAACCGAGTTTACAGTGTTCATCAAAATTCACAGTGTTTATCGAGTGATGAAAGCACAGTGCCTACCAAGTGATAAAAGCACAGTGCCTACTGAGTGATGCAAGCATAATTTTTATCGAGTGTAAGCAAGGTAAATGAACAATTCAGTTTTTATCAAGTGACACTACATCTGCCAAGTCTCCAATGGTTACTGAGTTCAGAACTATGTCAGGTGATTAGTATGGACCGAGCCTTCACTTCTACTAAGTGCATGAAAATGTCAAGTAATGCAATGGATGTCGAGTACCAAAAGGTCACTGAGTCAGTTTAGTGAACCTGAGTTATTTACTATTTGGCCAACTCAGTAACATTTTGTTTACTTGTGTTTTAGCTGGCCTTGCAATTGTAATGATTGGAATGGTATATATGTAATGTATTATATCATTTGCAAATAGAGTTAGAATGAGATGTGATTTGAAAAAGTATCAAGAGAGATGCAATGTTTTGAGAAGAATGAAAGTGAATCAGCAGAAGAGCAGAGTATTCAGCAAGGTCTACAAGGAGTAGTAAAGACTTATCAGTTACAAAAGGTGATCAATACAACAAGGATCTAATTAGCAAATCAATTTTGTAAGTAGATCCACTATTTCATCCTAATAAGTGAATTAGTTTTGTGAATCCTTTAATAGCGTAGACTTAATAGTCTTTGTATAAATCTCCTAATAGAGTGCATTCTTTAGTGTATGTTTGTAAATCCTCTAACAAGGTGGACCTAGCAGTCCTTTATGCTCCTAACAAGGCAGATCACCAGAAGTGGTCAATGTAAGCCTTAACAGGCCAACTTCATACTGCAGTAACAAATTTTTGTGTGTATCATCCCCACCCCGATTTTACTTTCTATTTGGAAGGTTTTTGGGTTACCAAATCACCGTGTACATGTGTTATGGATGTTTGATTTCTCATTTATGTAGTAGAGTAGATGAATGAATGATGAATGGTTAAAGTGTTGAATTGTTTAAAGTTTTGAGGTTACTAATTCACCCCTCCCCTCTTAGTAACCTATCATATCTTGAATATTTCCAACAATTGGTATCAAAGCCTTGTGGTTCTCAGGATAAAGTTTGACAACTTGAGCAAAGATCAAGGAAAATGGAGATATTCAGACTTGACAAAGCTATTGAAAATGAAAAGCTAGATTTGGAATTGGCCATGGCTCAACTCAAAGAAGCTAAGGAGCATCTTTCTCAATCCCTGAAGAGAAGGAAGGAACTTGCAAGAAAAATGAATGATCATCAGTATGTTGAAGAAAAGATTGAAGACCTTTTACCTTTAAGCAATTCAAATGAAGCTAATGAGGCAATTAAGGAACTCCTAGCAAATAATGGTTCCTTGCAGGAAGAAGTAAGAAAGCTTAAAAGAGAACAAGAAATTTAATCAATCAGGCTATGTAAAGTTTTGGAACAAAGAGACAAGGAAAATGAAGACTTAGAGGTAAGAAATAGTCAATCCCTTCAGCATCGAGATCTTGTAGATCAACTATCTAATGCAAATAAAGAAATTATGAATCTGAGATCTAAAAATTAAAGCTTAAATAGTGACCTAAGATCTGAAAGACAAATCAATGAAAGTTTGGAAAATGACTTGATCACTGAAAAGAAAATCAATGAGAGAATGATGAAATCTCAAGCAAAAATGACTCAATTAAATTAGCAAAGTGAGAAGAATCTTTATAGACAAAAAGGCAAAGCTGGACTTGGTTACAAGGAAGAAGGTGAAACCTCTAAACAAGGTGCCCAAAGGAATCAAAGACCTACCTACAATCACTATGATAAGCTAGGTCACACATCAAACAAGTGTTGGAGCAATGGAAAATGTAAATTCAATGGTAAATGCTACAATTGCAATCAACATGGTCATAAAGCTAAAGAATGCAAGGAGAAACCAAAATTTGAAGGCAATCATCACAAGTGCAAGAACCATGGTCACAAGGCATTCCAATGCATATCCAAATCATTCAATCTAGCTGAACAACTTGTGAATGCAATCTTTGGATGAGATTACAATACTTGGTGCAGATGTCATTATTGTGGAGAATATGGACACATCGGCAAAGACTGCTCAAGGCATCACTTGAGGAAAAGAGACACAACAGTAAGATGTTATACATGCACTGAACTCGCTCATATAGCTAAAAACTGCATGAATATAGAAAGAATTGAAGATGAAAATGAAGCTAAAGCTAAAAACATTTAGAGGCAAATGAGGCAACAGTGGATTCCAAAATCTACCGAGAAAGATAGCTCAAGTGATGGAAATGTCACTCAAGAAGTGGGTGACTCCATCATTTCCAATTACATTCATAAAGGATCTATAACTATATGATCAAGCCATATCCAAAGTAGTTCCAAATGCAAGAAAGTGAAATGATCAAAACAATATTCTAGATACATGAAGATCAAAGTAAGCATATCTTTTGTCGAGTTGCATCTACCGAGGAAAGTCAGTGATAAACCTTACCGAGCTAGGTCAAGAATAACTAAAAGTTTTGTTCAATCATCGAGTTGCAAGCTTCTACTGAGAAAATGAATGATAGTCTGTCATCTCATCTACCTTCATACCAAGCATTTATGGTAAAATTTTTGTAAAAAGGGCAGAATTTGATTTCATTTTTCATCGCGATTTTAGAGCTAAGAAAATTTTGGTGATTCCCAAGTGAATTCCAAGCAATTCCAAGAAATTTTAAAGCAAAAAACTATTCAAATTTTTCTTACACTTACCAAGTAGCAATGGCATCAGGGAGTAGCAGTAGAACAAAGGCAAAAAGAGGTTCAAAAATGTTGGTAAAGGCATAGAATGGAAAGCGCCCAACTTTAAAATTGTTCTAGTCATTGCAGAATCACTTGAGCTGAATAGAGCTCAATTGTAAATTCCACCTAAGGTACTTATTATCAATGATATTTGCACTCATTTCAAGTGTTCTGTTCAAGAAATTGGAAACCTAGAGATGGACAATGCCCTAGGAGAAATTTTTGTAGATGGCCCTCTAAAACCCGAATTCACACATCTTGAAATGAAAGGTTTGACTCATATCTCACATATGCCTAGAAGCTTCCAAACCAAATGGATTAGGTATATTTTGAGTAAAGTGTACAATGGGAAACTATGGTTAGAGTAGCCAGTGTTAATCACAAAGAAGATGACTCACAAAATCACGGGTCTTCCTATGCTTAGCAAAGATAAAACCACCAAAACCCTAGGTCGAGAAGAGCTACAAAAGCAAACCCTAGTTGAGTGGGACAATAGAGGTTTGAAGGTTAACATTGTATCTAATGTTGAACTAAGATTTGGCCCTCATGTCATTGCCCACAAAATCTATAGCTCTAGTCAACTGAATAGTGTACCTTGTAAAGTTGTGGATTTGGCATTTAAAATTGTAAAGAAGAATCTTGAATTTGATCTATCAAAATTATTATTGAAATAGTTAAACAAAAATATGGAGAGTATAAGGACCTCAAAGAAAAATCCTTGCAAATTTGGCTCTCTATTGATCTATTTATTTTTCTATGTTCAAAAATTCTTTCCATCAAAAGGAATAGTAGTATGGAGAAAAGACATTCCAATTTTGTATCAGATAAATAAGTTTGTAGCAGAAATGGGTAAAAATTTTGATAGTATTATGGACAATTATTTTGAGGATTTCAAGGTAAGAATGAATAACACGTTTTGGATTCCACCAAAACTAGTTGAAGACTACAGAGATGATGTATTTTTTATGGTTGACTATGATAAGGTGTACATTCAGGCAGTCAAACCCCGAGTTGCGTGGGTAAAACCTCTTCCTTGTGAGGTAAATATTGATGAGGCTAGGGATATCATTGAAGCACTAGTCAATGAGCTAGTAGACCCAAGGAAACCAATCTTTGGAACTTATGATGAAGCAAAGGCCAGTGTTGAGCTTGAAATCAAACTACCCTATGCCATAACCAAAGGCAAGAGGAAGATAGCCAAATTGAAAACTACTAGCAGTCCTCTTATGCTTACCGAGGGAAAAGGTGAAGATGAAGAAGATGAAGAAGAAGAAGAAGGAGAAGAAGAAAAGGAAGAACAAGAATTTGACGAGGAACAACCAAAGAAAAAAGGTAAGGGAACTATTACCAAACCTAAGAAAAAGCCCACTGCAGTATTCACCAGAAGAACTAGAAAAGGTAAGCAGGAACCTATACTGGTCAGGCCTCCACCCACATTCAAGGAAAGGCTTAAAAAATTAGAAGAAGGAGCTCGCATCACAAATTTCAAGGCATTGAAATTTGAAACAAGAACTGATGTTGAGAAAATGTAGATTGAGGAATTGGTACTCAATAAGATGGGTAAATGGAAATACTCCCCAGACCAGCTTGCCTCTCAAATCTCCAAAGAACTATTGGAGAGATTACAACTAAGATGGGAGTTAGCCACCCAAATAGTTAAAGACATATATGAGAAATCTTTGAAGAATCTTCTATCGAGTCTCACTGGAGCAGACATAAAGGCAGCAATGAAGAACCATGAAGGTAAAATGATGATAAGATTTCAAACATGTTTAATTTTAATTAAAGACATTGAGGATGTTGTAAATGATGCAACAAACATGTGAAAGAATATCCATCATCTACAAAATCCTAGTGAAGATCTAGTGGAGATCAAGGATGATGATGGTTTTGATAGAACTCCATCCATCATAGTCACTCCAGGAGAGCTATATGCACTTATGGAAGAAAAAGGGGAAGAAGACAAGGAGGAAGAAGAAAATAAGGAAGAAGAAGATCCAGTCAAAATTGTAGCAAAAGTGATTGCATCACTTTCTCACTCTCCATCAAAGACTACAACATCTACTATGGAGACAGCTTCTATAAGTGAGATTTTGAGCACAACAGTCACATCAATTGCTCAATCTTCACCAATCTCCTCGCAACTCTAGGTATCTGAAACAGAGGTGCCAAGCACTTCATCTACCGAGCTAACTGTTACTTCTTCAGCTACCGAGCTAGCCTCCTCAACTCCATCGTCATCACCAAGTATACCAATAAGTTCAACAATTTTGTTGTAATCAGTTCTAGCTAGTTCTATAGTTTTGTTTCCATTAGCATCAACTATATCCACTTCCACTCCAATTAGTTTAGATACTGCTATACTAAGTGTATCATCATTTTTGGGAAGCATTCCAATTTTTTATTTGGCTAATACTTCTATTGGCACTCAATTCTCAAGTCCTATCGTAGTTTTTACAACTAGTCCTTCCATCTCCACTATTGTGTCTATTACCAAGGTCAAACCATTCATCACAGAAGTCAAACAAAAGCATCCATTAAGAATTCTAATCATTGGAAAGGAAATTCTAGAAGATATTGACTTAGACACAAAAATAGTGATTCCAAAGATTGAGTATGAAAATGCTACTATTGAAGAGATGAGGTTTGCTAGTCAACTAATAGAGATGAAAGCTATGCAAAAGCAGTTAAGGTCTAAAGGGATAAGGAGTACATAATCATTGAGAATGCCAAAAATATAATTACAGATGCTATAGATGTTGAAGTAGATTCTACTCAACACATTTTGATTCAGTTAGAAGAGGTTGTATAGAAATTCAATGAGGATTCCTCTAGACAAGAAAAAATTATTGAGAAAGAAGAAAATAAATTTGATAATAATGTGCTAGAGCACATTTCTCAAAAGATTACAATAAAGCAAGTTGAATTGTCAACATTCTTGACAAATTTTAAAAATTCTTTTAATAATGCAGCATCACTTTTTCCTAAACTTTGTGATGTTTCTAGATTTACAAAAGAAATAAAGGATAAGTTAAATAAGATTGACATTGATATGAAATCAAGTGCCTCCAAGTTGAAGATGGATTCCTCCTCCTCAGCCTTCGATCACACCAAGATCAGATATTTGGTAGATGTACATGAAAAATTATTGAGAGAGGAAGCTAGGATCAAGTTACAACTCATAGACATCTAGAACATGATCCTTCCTATCATTGACACAATGCAAAAACATCTTGTATATTGCAAAACATTGGTCCAAGATTAGAACTTCTCAGTGGCTAACCACTTGATTCAATTATCAACAAAAGTTCAAATAGCTCTCTCCACCTATCAAATTATGTAGTAGACTTGGGACAATACTTTTTCCTCCATCCTCAAGGTACACAAATAATTTCTATCTCACTTTGGTGTAGCAATCTAAATTGTATATATGTAGCCTTTGGCATTATTGTCAAAAAGGGGGAGAGATTCAATAAGTGAGGAGAGTTATCACTATAAGTGATAGGGGGAGTTAGCACACAATAAAGTTTGTATGTGTACATAAGTATATTTGTATATACAATAGATCTACAAAGATCAATTTTGAAAAACCTAAATTCATTAAGTCAGGTTCTATACATATGTTTTGGCATATAAGTGTTTTTGTCACTAATGCCAAAGGGGGAGATTGTTGGCATCAACACTTATCTATATTAGTATAGCTACCAAGCTCATCATTCAGTGGTTACAATGTATACAAAACGTTCAATGGTTACCTTGTACATTCATCACTTAAGTAGTGTACATCGAGCTTCATAGTTCACACTAAGCATTCTAAGTGTTAACTGAGCTTCATAGCTCACACTGAACATTCTAAGTGTTAATCGAGATTCACAGTTCACACTGAGCATTCAAGTGTTAATCAAGTTGAGCATAGCTACTGAGTGAATGTACAATCCAGCAATGTCTACTGAGTTCACAGAACTTCATAGTGTTTATCGAGTGATGCAAACATAGTGCCTACCGAGTGATAAAAGCACAGTGCCTATTGAGTGATGCAAGCATAGTGTTTACCGAGTGAAAGCAAGGTAAATGAAGTATTCAATTTTTATCGAGTGACACTACATCTACCAAGTCTCCAATGGTTATCGAGTTCAAAACTAAGTCAGGTGATTAGTATGGACCGAGCCTTCACTTATACCAAGTGCATGATGATGCCGAGTAATGTAGTGGAAGTCGAGTATCCGAAGGTCACCGAGTTAGTTCAATGAACTTGAGTTATTTACTGTTTGGCTGACTCAGTAATATTTTGTTCACTTGTGTTTTAGTTGACCTTGCAATTGTAATGATTGTAATGGTATATATGTAATGTATTATATCATTTGAAAATAGAGTAAGAATGAGATGTGATGTGAAAAAGTATCAAGAGAGACATGTAATGTTTTGAGAAGAATGAAAGCAAATTAGCAAAAGAGCAGAGTATTTAGCAAGGTCTACAAAGAGCAGTAAAGACTTATTAGTCACCAAAGGTGATCAATACACCAAGGATCTTATCAAAAAATCAAGTTTGTAAGTAGATCCACAGTTTCATCCTAATAGGTGAATCAATTTTGTAAATCCTTTAATAGGTTAGACTTAACAACCTTTGTATAAATCTCCTAATAGAGCAGATACTTTAATGTATGTTTTTAATAGGCCTAGAAGTCCTTTATGCTCCTAACAGGGTAGATCACTAGAAGTGGTCAATGTAAGCCTTAACAGGCCAACTTCATACTGCAGTAACAAATTTTTGTGGGTATCATCCCCACCCCAATTTTACTTTCTATTTGGAAGGTTTCTAGGTTACCAAATCACTATGTACATGTGTTATGGATGTTTGATTTCTCATTTATGTAGTAGATTAGATGAATGAATGATGAATGGTTAAAGTGTTGAATTGTTTAAAGTTTTGAGGTTACTGATTCACCCCTCCCCTCTTAGTAACCTATCATATCTTGAATATTTCCAACAAAATTAAGATGGTGTTTAAGGCCTTCTTTGTTCGTCCATTCTTTGGAGAAAAAATCTACCTCTCTCCTACTTCTATAGTTCTAGGTATTGGCTCCATTATAGGAGATTTCACTTCACCAACTTACACATAGTGTTGATCCCAAAACTCTCCTCCTTTAGGACTATTCTAACTTCTTTGTGATTGCACTTCCTTCATACTATTCCATCCAGTATTATATTGAACCTGCACCTATATTTCCTACCCAAAAAACAAGATGATGGGATCCTTTTTCTCTTTAGACAAGGGTTACTCATACCTCTGACATTCATGTTGAACTAAGTACTTTTTTGCAAAATTATCATATATAACTCTTCTAGAACATTGTCAAGGTCTTCATAAAATCAAATATCTACAACTCATTGAGAACATCACACCATACCTTATCCCTATACTTTCCAACTAAAAACTCAATCATGACTTGAACACTAAAAAAAATATGCCAATTGATGTTCATCCAAGTAGCATAATATGGTTGAGGATGTGAAAAAAAATTAGGTTTAGCTTCTTAACAACTTCATAAGACACCATATTATGACTTGCCTCTAAATTTATAATGAATTAACATACCTTACCTTGGATCAAGCAAGTCGATCTAAAGATCCCTTGATTATATCTTTTTCCTCTTACCATAAACACATATTATCCTTCTTTTGGTAAAACCACTATGTTTCTAGACTCCTCTTCATCTTTTGATTCTTCTTGGGTTGAGGTGAGTCTCTTATATCTGCCCTTGTCTTCAATCCACTAAGGACATCTATATGACTTATGGCCCACTTCATTGCAATGAAACATCTCCCTATGAACACTCTATTATCTCTTCCTATACATCTTCCTCACCTATATCCTCTTCTTTAGGCTTCTCTTTCCTCTGATGTGTATTTTTTGTCTTTTTCTTTATCACTATTGTTCTAAAAATCAATAATACCTTTGCCACCTCTTCCTCTCATTGATGAACCTACTCTTGTGTTACTTTATCTCTATGCCTTATGCTAATATTTTCCTTAGCATTGATGGCCAATTTGTAGCACTCTTCAACTGATCTAGGAATAGCAAGACTAAGTTCATCTTGGATACTGAACCTAAGTCCCCCCGTGTACCTTGCAATGTTTTCTTCAATATTTTTATAATGACTCACCCTTATGTCCAATTTATAAAATTTCTTAGTGCACTTCTATACATTCATGTCTTTTTGTTTAAGATCCTACAACTTCTTGTACAATTATACCCTATATTCATTCGATATAAATTTGTCCTTCCTTTTATCTGTCAGTGTACCAAGATGTGATTTTTGGCTTTTTATTCCTCCATCTCTATGCTTGAACACAATCCCACCATAGTAGAGTGTGTCCCTTAAAATTTGACTTTGCTATCTTAAACTTCTCTCCCTCTTTAGCATTCTCACATTAAAAAAAATTCTCCATGGCACTAAACCAATCTATCAACTCCTCATCATCCATCTTTGCTCCATACATAGGAAAATCTTCTCTTGCCCTTGTATCTCCACTCTTTATAACTTTTACAAACTTAGCCATACTTATGTCTTCAAGATTTAATTGTTCCTCCTCTTGGGGTGCTTCTTCCTCTTCTCCTTCAACTTCTACTTCCTCATCTTTACTTTTTTGTTTATCTCTTTTCTCTAATTCCAAGAGTCTTTCCATCATAATCTCTGGTGTCTTATCCTTCTCATGACTCTTCTCTCTCTTTGTTCTAATGCTTCCTTCAACTTCTTGTTACTAGCCAACTATTCTTTAACTATATTTTCCAACTCCACATTTGATGTCCTTGTGGGAAAATTTCCTTCTCCTCCAGACATGGTTCCTAATCTTCTTGAAAATATGGTTTAACTCATGTGCTTGTTCTCAAAGGATACTTCAACTCTAAGGGGTAAATAAGGTTCCAAACTATCAAAGTTCTTAAGGCCACTATTGGTGTTTTAAAATGCACAAAACTACTAAGCGACAAAATGTTTAATACCAAGATAACAGTACATGCACAATCTAAAGACTAGCTAATTCTTATTAACAATTGCATATGCAAAGTATTTTGACCCAAATTCAACAAAACCATAGATGGTTTTGTGGTCTTTTGGCTCTACAAAACCAGGACGGGTATACCCAAGGATGATTTAAAGCTGGAATAACTGTATGAGGTTTATTCTTAGTTTCATTCTGATTCTCATTTCAAAATCCTTAAAACATACACATAATTCCTATAACTTGATAAACACATCCCATAAAATAGATATGGCTAAGAATTCTTCTATAGATCTACAGATGTTCTTAACAATAGTGGCTAACTGGAGCTAAAACATTCCATGCAGACAAGTGCTGCCCAACTTTGAAGATCTACAAGAAATAAAAGTAAAATTTGATTTCATGATCCATTTGAATAACCATTTATAATATATTTCTCCTTCACTTGAATCAATTTGATCAGTGCCTAATCCATTGGGGTTCAGAGTCTATAGAAAATTCTTAGATCTAATTTGTTGCCTTACAAAAAATTCGATCAGCAATTCTTATCAGAATTTGTCATTCAAAATCCTTTTCAATACTAAAGAAATCTCATCACATTCATCAAAGCTTTTATTTAATCCATTGAATTAACAGCAATGATAAATGGATATACAACCTAACTAGATTGCATTCAATTGCACAAGACTTTAATCATACAATATCAAGGTAGCCAAGTACTTAAAAGGAGACAAGATTCAGAAAGAACTGATATGGGGACAATTCACAATTGTACTTATTTTCTTTGAAAATTTCATACCATTTACAATAGACTTAGAATCACCTTTAGAAAAGAGACATAGTTCATTCTATATTCATGTATTCTCAGAGAATTGAGAGAGAAAATACATCATGGATTTTCTTTCAAAATTTTGGACCAAAGACAAACTAAGAAAAACTACTTAGAATAATAGAATTTCGACCATTCTTTAGCCTTGGAATCTCACTTAAATAGTATGAGATGCAACAAGCTTTAGGCTAAAGAAAGTGACATGTGTCTTCTAAAAGATACTGACAAATGTCTGTCATAAAAGATAAAAGAAAATAACAGAAAAGCTATTATATCGAACATTCCTTGGTGGGTCCCTTTCTATTATGCTTCTCAGTTGTTGAAACAAGAAGATAAGATCTGATTCTTTAATTATTCTTCATCCTTGGAGTAAATAGCCATGAGGTTTGAAAGTGATGTATCATCTTCAGTTACCTACAAATTTATTTTAACCTGGGGATTTTCCATGTCCTCATTACTAACTATGAGGGTAACTTTTACTTTTACATCTTCCTCCTTATCATCTTTTGACATTTGTTCTATAAACTAATTTTTCCATTTATTATAAGCATCATCCTCTAGCCAATCAAAACTTAGAGCTTCTCTTTGTATCACCATTAAAGAATTTGCACTTTCTTCTAAATCATCAAATTCGTTTCTCATGGTAGTATAAAATAACTGTATCTTTACTAACTCTTCATTTGTCTTTGTCCAGAACTAGTGGCTAGTTTCACTCATGATGTTTTTTATTCTTTCATAAAATAACTCATCCAACTCCCTTTTCCACTTTTCCTTTTCCTTTATTGTATCAACAGATTCTAAAGCACAAGGAAATAAAGTGAATTTTTCAGCAATATATCGGGATGAATAGAGTGTTAATCTTTTCTGTAAAGAATCCCTTTTATCATCACAATTTTATAGTTTATTTAACAAATCAAAAAAAAATTTCAACTTGATGATAAGGAATTTGGACTGCAGATATATATATGATTGTAATATCACTATTCCTCTCCCTCCACTTCTGTGCAAGAGCAGTCAATTTATCCTTATCTCTATTCAACTCATCCATGAGGGTTGAAATTCTTGTCAATTGATCAAAGAAGGTTGACCATTGTATTTTATCCCTCAAATACATCACACCCTGCTTTAATTTTCCTTCATATTAGTTTCTTAATTCTATTTGCAACTCATATAATTTGGCTTTTTCTTCTTCAAAGTCCTCTGTAGTATAGAATTGGAGCCTTTCAGGGGTGTCAGGTATTTCAATAATTGGGGTTGCTCCAACCAATGACTGTGAAGGGTATGCAATTCTAGGTGCACTGGATTCTCCCACCTTTCTTTTCCCAAGTATCCTCTCCATTTGAGAAACTTTGTTTTCCAGTGACTGTATCTGTATACCCCTTTCCTCATATTCTTTTAAAACTTCTTCAAACCTAGCATTGAGTTGGGTAAACTTATCTTCTTCCTGGCTAGATACAACACCACCTAGTTCTAGCACTTCTGAGGCCATTCCCATTACTTGTTTACTACTTACCTGACTAGCCCTGTATACTTTCAATGTACTAGTATGTTTTGCAGTGGGAAACTCATGCATCTTAGTATCTTCTCTCTTATCTATGGACCATTTAACAAGGGCTTGGTGGTCATCACTAAATTTGACTCCTCTATGAACCTGTAGTACTTCTTCAGTAGTTATTAGTTGAACATCCTTCTGCTTCCTTACTGAATAAAAAAAAAAACTAGCATTTGTTATATCCCAATCCGAGAGAAGGATGACTCCTGATTGTCTACCTATTTGCCTGCCAGCTTCAGGAGTAAACTGGGAAAAATCACTCAAAAAGTTTGATTTTACCTCTCCCTTAATAACTGGGTCAGGTTTCTCTGGTTGCTCAGCCTTGATCTTCTCACAGACTTTCTCAAAATTGTTTATATTTAATCTCCACAAAAACTGAGAAAAGGCCCTAGATCTTAGAAAATTTTCATCATTAATAAATCTTTCAGAAGTCTGGGCAACAATTGGGTCAATTTCCTTACCTTGGTAATCAGCAATGGTAAGGTCGAAGGAAGGTGTAGGAGGTTCTTGTGGCTCTCCAACATCCATGTCTATTGAAGTGATGATCACATCCCCTTCTCCACCCATTTGTCTAAGTTTTTCCCTTAGAGATGCCTCATCATCTATCTAGATTGGAGATTGGCTTGGGGAGTATTGTTCCTTTTGAGAAGAAGAAGATCCCTGCTCTAATTTTTTTCTTTTTGGAGAGTTGGCTGCAAATGGAATTCTTGGTGCCTGTTGCACATTTTGAATCATGACATAAACTGCCCTTTTCTACAACGTATATTGGCCAGGAGCTACCACATTTCTACTACTTATTCTTCTTTGTATTTATGCTGCCTTGTCTAGGTGTGCCTCAACAAACATAGCTTTCTTTTCATTCATGGTTTGAATTATTATGGCAAAACTATTCATTAATGCCTGTATTTTAACTCCCCAGTATTTCTTATCTTTCAACGGGTCGTACTAGGGGTCAAAAGCATTAATTGAATTCCAATTTTTTACTGAAAACTATCCATTTCTCTTTCCTTAATTCTTGCTCCTACAATGTGAAGATATTTTTGATTATATCTTCTGGATAGTAAACCTGATGTACCATATGGGAAGCTCTCACCCTTTCTTTTAATAGGTCATAAAATCCTCCAGGGTCAATGAATCTAGTGTGAGATTCTACCATGTTATATCTATTCAAAACCAAATTTAAGTTCTTCCACCCCTTTTTAACAAAGAGAAAATCATGCACTACAATAACCATTGGAAAGAAAGTGCCCTTCTTGAACAATTCCATCTCATCTATAGTACCTATCTGCCATAAGGGCTTAGCAATCCCTATCTTCAAAGGCACATGAAATGGTAACACATGAGGTTTTCCTAAAAAAACATAAACTCTTATCACTATTGAAACATTGTAGGGAATTATATCTCCCCAGTTATGACTGACAAGTAGCCCTTTAGCATGGTCCTTGGTTCTGACCAATTCTAATAACGCTTGTGGGATTCTATGGCTATCTCCTCTTAAAAGAAGTCTAAGCTTTGATGCAAAATACCTATCCAATCTTACATAACTGACATCTATGGCTTTTGAAGTCATATCCACACTCCACAATTGCACTAGATTCCTCTCGCCATCCTTTGTTGTTTCCAACTCCATACCCTTGGAGAAGAAAGTATATCCTTTGTATAAGCATACATGCATCATCAATGAATACCAATAGAATGGTTTGTTTACTTTTCCCTTTGCTATTCCAACCAGACCATTGTGAATCTATTTTGCTAGAAAAGTGGCAAAATCCAAAATGGTACTCATTCCAAATTGAAGGGTTTGAGCAATTATAAGTACCATAGAACCTAGAATTTGATCACCTGCATCTATCTCTAAGATCTTGCAAAGAGAAAAATATAGTGCTTGAGCTCTCAAATTGAAATGTCTTCTCAACAATGGCTCTGGGGTACTGGCTGTGATCATAGGAAAATTACCAACCTTGGCAGCATGCTCCTGTAGTGGCCCTATTCTTAAGTACATTTGTTGTGCATCATATCTAGCTTGCAAATCATCCATATCAATGATCTCATGCATAGTGTGGTTAGGGTTTAGGTTGAAAACCTCACTGAACAGCTCAGGGAAAACCCTAAAAAGGTTGACCCCAGAATGATTTTTTACCCATCCCGTGATAGGATCATACTTCTTTGCCAGTTCCATCAATAAATCACTATCAAAGAAAATAGTGGGGACTATTAATTTTCCAATATCAAATTCCCAAACATTGCTCATAGGAGTGTCCAATTTTCACTCTGAAAACCATTTCTTAAACAACTCCAGACCTCCCATCGAAACCTGGGCATCTCTTATCCAATTAGCTTTGTCATAAAAGCCTTCTACCACAACTAATCTAGAGTTTTTTGGAATGAGTTCCCTCCCCTTAGTTATTTCATGCACTGATAAGGGAAATTGTTCGAGAAAATCATCATAAACAGAACATTTTAAATAATCCTTTTGTCTAGTAATCTCTTTTCAGGGAGGCATTTTGAATGAACTTTAGGAAATTCAAAACAGCAAATGCTTCAAATTTACTCAGAAAGTCACAAAGCACTTACCCGCCAAAATTCACACTTCTGCACTATATGATGTCTTCTACAATTTTACTGGAGTATTCACCAAGAATTTTCGTGCCCTAGCTCTGAAATCTTGAATGCCTTGATGTTCTTTCTATGCTTTGGTGATTCATTAATGGTGAAATCATGGGTTCTTTTCATGAATTAAAACCACATGCATAAGGTTTGAATCACATTTACTCTCAGTAATCATTGCCCACAATTTGCACTCAAATTTGAATCCCATTCGTAGATTCTATCAGATCGGATGATTCTGATTTAAAAATAAAAAGCTTTATGGCTTTTTAGAAAAATGCTATCTATCACCAATGCACTTCCCCACATTACTTAAAAATCTACATCTTTATAATGTGGGGATGCACCAACCGTTGATCAAGACAAGATCGACGATCAGACTAATCCATTTTTTATTAATGACCAGCTAGCTGAATTGACCAATAAGAAATTGCCATATGAGCTCATACTGTCTGACAACATTCTATGCCAGCAGATCCTGTATCTTCTTCTGAGCAAGCAAGTATTTGATGTCATCTAGTCCACGTGTCACAAATGCGCTTCCCCGCATTACTTAAATTCCTTCATCTTCATAATGTAGGGATGCACCAATCGTCGATTTTCAAAAGATCAACGGTGATGCTGATTCTACCCTACCAGGCATCTTAAGAAAAAGTTGGACATCACCATAGACATGTGTCTGCAGGGCTCATCCCCACTTTGTTTAAAATTTGCTCGAATGCAAAATGCGAGGATGCACCGTTCACTGATCAAAACAAGATCGATGATCAGAAATAGCTCCTTATTTCATGCTTGCATTATATCTACTTGGGCCAATGATATGACTACTGTTAACTCACGTGTTCTGACTGTTGCATTTATTTTTGACATCTTTCTGGCCCACATGGATGAGTAGTTCCAGCTAAGCACAATTCTCAGATCCTATGGCATGAATTTTACATTCTTCATAGTCTGGTCCCACTGTGACATGCATCACAAATGTGCTTCACTACTTTACTTAAAGACCTACAACTCCATAATGTGGGGATGTGCTAACCATAGATCTTTCGAAGATCTATAGTTGATAAGATTTCACTTTCATTGAGCAGCCAAAATCCTTCAGTGCACATCTGGTAGTACACGTCATCCATCATTTTTAGTGTAGCACACTGAATTACAAATACCCGACCCCACTTTGCCACGTGTCACAAATGCACTTTCCCACTTTTCTTAGATTCCTACATCTTCATAATGCAAGGATGCACTGGCCCTTGATCTCTAATAGATCAACGGTGTTTGAGAAACACTTCAACTTGGCATCCTTTCAAAAAGAATATCACGACTAAAGGCACATGAAAGGCTTATCAAAGGCATTCCAACGTAAACAAAAAAATATGATAAAATGCCCCACCAAAATACTTGAAGAAAATACCTTTTTTGAAAATTTGAAAACTAGGGCAACATAAAACAAAGATATAATGGTTTTTCATGCATTTAGGGCCTTTTCATTGATAATTTGAGAGCCAAACCCTAAGAAATTAAAAGGAAGACACAACCCACAGAACAGGGCGTAACTAGGGTAATCAAACAATTTTTAGGACTTCAGAAAATAAAACCCTAGTCTGCAAGAAACAAAGACTTAACTAATTTTCCTCCCAAATATCAAAAATTTTCTATACTATGAAAAATCACACCAATAGTGGCTCTGTCTGGGGATGATAGACTACTTGAGTCTATGCAAGAATTCAGAATCTCTGGAAGAGCAGACCACATATTTGGTAAGATGACAACTTCTTTAGAGAGCACTGAGCAACAAATAAAAACAAGGAACCAGACTACACAAGGATACTAACAAAGATTTACAAAATATAAAGAATGTACAAAACACCAGGAAACCCTAAAACTATTGTTCATGGAGAAAATAAGTATTTCTCAAGAAAAATACCTCTTCAAGAACTGTCCATGAACTGGAAATTCAAGAATACTGTCAAATACATCTTTGAGTATATAAGAATCCTCACCCCAAGTCTTTTCAATTAGATATGGGCCTAACCAAATAGGATCAAATTTTCCATGTTTTCATTTATCCTCAATTCTGGCATTCCATATTAAGACTAAATCTCCATCTTCAAACTTTCTGCTTACAGTTCTTTTATCATAGAGTGTCTTGACTTACAATTGCAACTTTTGGTTCTTTAGAGATGCTTCTCTTTTGGTTTCTGTCAGTCCTACCAATTCATCCATTCTTTCTTGCATTTCATCTGTAGTATCTTCATCATACACCTGAATGTAATTGTAGAGTCCCATCAAGTTGTTCTGAGGCATTCTGGTTTGAATTCCATACACTAAATCAAATGGAGCTACACTAATTGCCTTATTTACAGTTACTCTATCAGCCCATATTGCCAACTGTAACTTGGAATCCCATGCCTTTTTATTATCATCCAAGGTTCTCTTAATGACCTTCAATAGGCTCTTATTTATGGACTCAGCTTGTCCATTCCCTTGTGGGTGATATGAAGAAGATGATGACCTTATTTTTCCATATTTATCACAAAATTTAATGAATTCCTCAGACCTGAAGCACATAGCATTGTCTGTTACAACTTTCTGTGGACAACCAAATCTAGAAATAATATTATTGAGTAGGAAATTATTGACAACTTTACTTGTTGCATTTCTTGTGGGAATAGCCTCTACCCACTTTGTAATGTAGTCAATAGCCACCAGAATCCAAGAATAGCTAGTGCTAGACTTGGGGAAAATCTCTCCTATGAAATCCAGACCCCATTTTTGAAAAGGTGTTTGAATCTCCACTGGCTTCAATGGAGTATTTCCTAAGAATTTTAGTTTTCCAACAAACCTTTGACAGCGGTCACACTTCCTAACCATAACTTGGGCATCCTTAAAAAAGGAAGGCCACCAAAACCCAGCTCTCATTATCTTATGTGTAGTAGTTTTGGCCATATAGTGTCCCCCACATACTCCAGCATGCATTTCTTTCAAAACCTCTTTTGCCTTTTCTTTATCAACACATTTCAACAAAACTCCTTCAAAATTTCTCCACCATAGGTTGTTTTGGACAATTATATACCTAATGTCTTGCAATTTAGTATTTCTCTTTTCATTTTCAGGAAAATGGGGAGGAGCTTCCATGTGTTGCAAGTAATATATGACATTGGTGTACCAATCACATTGGTCCATGTCACATAAGTCAGCTCTGAGATCATCATTTACCAGATTTATCTAATTAGCTTCTAGATTAGTTTCAGCCATGAGTTTGGCCAAACTTTGATCCCTTACTAACTTTGTTATTTGTATATCAATGTTAAATTCTTGGATTCTATTGATCCATCTACACCTCCTACCTGATACTTCCTGTTGAGAAAATATATCCTTGACTGCAGCACTAGGTACAAAAGCGATAACAGTAGCACCTACCAAGTAACATCTGAAAGCTTTTATAGCCTTTACTAAATAATATGCTTGCTTTTCATTTATTTTATACTTCAGTTCAGTAGGCTGTAGTGACTTACTGAATAAGGCAATAGGCTACTCATATCCTTCTTGATTCTTCTGCAATAAGACTGCAGCTACAGTATGGAAGGATGCAAAAGAAAAAATATGCATGGTTTTTGCATAATCTAGGGTCCTCAGCACTGGAGCATTTTTAATTGCAATTTTTATATCTTGGAATGTTTGTGAAGGTTCACCATTCCAATCTATAATGGCTCCCTTCTTGAGCATCTTTGAGATGGGTCTACTGATTTCAGCAAAATTGGTAACAAATCTCCTAAGAAAATTGACTTGGCCAAAGAAGGATTGAATTCCTTTCACATTTTTTGGCTTGGGGACTTTATCAATAGCTACTACTCTTTCAGGATCTATTTTTACCCCATCCTTAGACACTATGTGTCCTAATAATTTTCCTTCTATGACCTCAAATGTGCATTTCTTTGGGTTTAAAGATACTCCATATTCCAAAGCTTTGATAAAGATTTTTTCCAAATGTATGCAGTGATCGTCAGCCTTATTAGAATACGCTGTAAGATCATCTTGGTACACAACCATAAATTTGTCAATATAATCATGAAATGCTACATCCATGGCTCTTTGGAAGGTATCTCCTGCATAATTAGGCCAAAAGGCATCCTCACATATACATATGTTCCCCATGGGGTTGTGAAGGCTGTCTTGAACTGTTCACTTTCCTTTACTAGAACTTGATTATATCTAGAGAAACCATCCATCATTGACATTAACTCAGAGCCAATCACTTGCTACAACATGGCTTCCATATTAGGTAAGCCATAATTGTCTTTCATATTAGATAAGCCATAATTGTCTTTCAGAGATGCAATGTTAATTTCTAAAATCCACACATATCCTAATATCTCCATTCTTCTTCCTAATAGGAACCAAGTTTGAAACCCAAGTGGAATGCCTGATTGGTTTGATTATCCCACCATCCCTTAGTTTTATTAGCTCTTCTTGTATTTTTGGGGCGAGGGTAGGATTGACCGGTCTCTACTTTTTCCTGAAAGGTTTTACATTGTCCTTCAATGGTATGACATGCTTAAACAGATCCTCACTATAAGCCTTAAGGTCATCATATGACCAAGCTAAAACATGTCTGTATTTTCTAAGTAGGTCAATAATTGTTTTCCTAATTTTAATAGGCAGATTTTGGCCAACATAAACCTTTTTAGGAACTTCATCAGTACCCAAGTTTATTTCTTCTAACTCCTAAAGTTTGGAGTCATTAACTCTTGATTTTACTCTATCTTGGTTATCAAAAATATTTTCCAAGATCACTAACCCCTTTGACATCTTATTTGTTTTCAATTGCATAATCTCTTGACCAAAAATGGTTTCCTTCCCATTTATGGTTTCAATTAGTCCACTGCAATCCATTT
This sequence comes from Cupressus sempervirens, assembly GCA_028749045.1. Taxonomy (NCBI): domain Eukaryota; kingdom Viridiplantae; phylum Streptophyta; class Pinopsida; order Cupressales; family Cupressaceae; genus Cupressus; species Cupressus sempervirens. The sequence continues at coordinate 835,566,390 of CM053790.1, forward strand.
CTTGACCGTGGTACTTGTCTTCATTTAACAAAAAAATTATAATATCTTGGTCATCTTCAAAGACTTGCCAATTTTCAATGTTGTCAGGTATGGAAGGTCTATTTTGCACCTCAATCTGAGAGATTCCTACGAATGATATTTTTTTTGGCCTGATTGCTACATTTGCTAACAGATCAGCCATCTTATTTTGTGTCCCATCTCTCCAAGAAATCCCAAATGCATCAAAGAATTCTATCTGATCCCAGACTGCATTTCTATATTGCTTCAATCTCTTATTCTTGGATGAGTAAGTTCCTTTGATCTGAGAGATAATTAGTTCAAAATTCCCTATGACACATAATTTCTCAATTCTATGATGTATGGCAACTTTGAGTCCTAGCAACAATGCTTCATATTTTGCAATATTATTAGTGTAGGAAAACTTCAAAGTGAATGAATACCTAAAAGTGTTATTTTTAGGGGAAAAAAAAACTACACCTACCCTTGCACCCTCTTTAGAACTAGCCCCATCAAAGAACATTTTCCATAATTTTGGTGAGTTCATGCAACATTCAACTTCATGTTCAATGATAGTAGGTAAATTTTCAACTTCCTAAATAATTAATTCAGCCCTAAAAGCATTAATCCCAGTATCTAGGAAACAAGTGGTATCTTTGTCAATTTCTTCTCCTAAAATGTGGTTAACCCTTGGCTCCCTATTTAACCTAACAGCTTTGTACCCTATATGAAAAGTGGCATAAGTGAGATCACACTACAGGCTTCCCCCCATTGTAGCCCTCCATTTCCTAGAGAGTAACATTCCATAGTGTGGGGGTATATCTACCACAAGGAAAGACATGGTTAACTCTACTTTAGGATATGCAACCAATTTAAAGGGTAAGGCATTTATAGTACCTATGACTGGGACCTCCCTAGCATCCATTCCTCTACATCTGCCCTACTTGGTATCCACCTTCAAACCTAAGGCTTCCATTACTTTGAAAAGCATTATAGTGTTGGAAGCTCCTGAGTCTATCATGCAATTTTTTTAAGGTCTTCCCCCTTATGATCAAGCTGAGGAAAAAAGGGTCAATATCTTCTATAAATTCCACTGAGGAATCATCTAAAAACATTTGGAGAATTTGGGATATGATACCACTTTCCTCCACTACCAATGGGGTTTGTTGGGCAACTGTTTGATCCACAACAGTATTATGGTTTCCTATTCCACCCAACCATGATAAAGCCTTGTTCTTATGCTCTTCAATTCTAAAAAGTTCAGACAAGGGCACTTTTATAGTAATTTGAGATAACATAGAGATCATATCAACAAGTTCAACAACAGTGGGTTTTACAAAAGTACCTCGAGTTGGAATCCTTTGAGCAGTAGGGACCACTATTTGCTTGATAGTATCAAGTTCTGATTTCTTTGGTTGCATAACTAGTTTTGTTGCTTCACTGATTTGAAATTGAACCTTCTTCTTTGGTTCCCATTTCTTACCCTTATTTTCCTTGATCTTAGGCACATCTACATTGACTTTCTTGTTTTGATCATTCATCTTATGGGTGATGTCCTTGATAAATACACTAGATGGATTTTCTACATCATTATTTATTGCTTTGTTTCTCAAATTGTAATTACTATGGACTTGTGAAATCATCTCTGCTGTAATTCTATCAATCTCCTCCTTGGAGGGCATTCTTAAGCTTGTGAGACCTACATCAGAAAATGTACTGCATACCTTATCTGTATCATACCCTTCATGATCTAAAAGCACTTGTTGATGGTGTAGATGATAAGCAATTCTCTATATAGTAATATCATTTTCAGGCTCTTCTGAATCAGAATCTATCAAATCATCACACATGCTTACCATGTTGCAACTTATATAATCATGGATTTTCTCTTCACTTCCTTCTTCAGGCTATGGACTTTGATCTTGGGCAAATGGCTGAGCAACATCACTATAGTTAGTAGAATGAGGTGATTGACATATAATGCACCATGGTACATCATCATTCATATTTACAGTGTTCCTTTATAGTGGATCTGGAGTACCCTTATCCTTTACATTGTGGGTCTAGTTGGGAATTGGCTTACCATCTTTCCACTGAGTGGTGTAAGGGTAATTTTGCATTCTAGGCTGTCTATTGAAATTGTTGCTATTCACAGGGGGTCTTTTAGCAACATTTGGCTTATTGAAATTAGTGGGATTCATCTTCTTGAGCAATTCCAAAACTTGGCTTATAGTGGGTTCTTCTAGCTTCTTTCCTATAGGAGCTTTATCATTCTCCCTTTTATTATTGCTCTTAGGATTAAAAAGCTTCGGATCATCCCTCCTACCTAGTTTACTAGATGCATTCCTATTATTCTCCATATTAACTGCAATTTTATAGGCATCCCTTAAAGTCTTAGGATCCTTATCCCTCAATTGATAAGCCATTTTACTATCAAAGGCATTGAAATATGTTGTGAGATAGACATCTTCATTCAGGCTCATAACCTGAAATAGTTTGTACATACCTTTTTGGAATCTTACATTGAAATCAAATGTGGACTCATTTGGATTCTTCTTGATGTTGTTGAACTCATTCAACATGAATCTTGCATTAGTGTTGCCTCCATATTGCTCTTTGAACAATTTCTCCACATCATTCCATGAGGTAATATTGTTCAGGCAACCTCCTAAACCAATCCCTTGCATCCTCTGTTAGTGAATACACAAATAATTTCATTACCATATCTTCATGTTCAACTTCATAATTATTCAACATATCAATGAAAAATCTCAAATGTTCTTTGCATATAATAACATTATTTCTAGAGAACTTAACCACTTTATCTCTTAAATCAAATGATATGGGATGTGGGGCATCAAGAATACCAGCAAATGATATTTTTCTATTCTTTTCCAAGCATACAGGTTTCTTCTAGAAACCAGGAACATTTGAGGTACTAGCTATATTAGCTTGGTTTAGAGGAGCATCTTGGGATTGTTGAGGTGGGACACATGGGACTTGGGTGCCAATAGTGGAAGATGATGTAGGAGAAGATTGGGGTACTCCCTGAGTTGAGATTATTGGACCACTAGCTGGTGCAGGAATTGCAAGTGGGATCAACAAATTGGGCCATGAAGCCAATGCAGAATTAGATTTTATGAATTGGATTTTTCTTCTAGTTTCTGCAGCTTGAGCTTCATTCTCAACCTTCTCAAGTTCTTTTGCAAGATCTTCCCTCTCTTTTTGAGCTTTCTCCAAATCTAAATCTAATTTTGACATGGAGGGTTGTATGGGTTTGCTTGGTATGGTTTGAGGCTCATTTATTTTGATTTCTATAGCCTTGCCTTTTCCTTTATCTGAAGCTTTTGCAATGGGCTCTACAGGATCCACTTGAAGAGGTTTATAGGCTTGGACTTGAGCAATAACTAGTTCTTGCCTTTGATTTAGGTGTTTCTCTTGTTCCTAAACTTTAGCTCTCAGATTATCAACATCTCCAAAAACATCCTTATGGAGAGTTGTGGTATTTTCTTCTAACTTTTTATTCAGCTCCTTCAAAGTAGCCATCCTTCTTAGCAAAGCATCCCTTTCTATTATGGCATCCAAGGTGGCTTGCTCCTTTTCCTTTTCAAGATGAATGCATTTAGCTTCTTCCTCAACAATCCATTTCTTCAAAAATTCTATCTCAATGTGTACTTCTTTAGGATCTACAGAAGTAGCTTCTGAATCAACAGGGTCGTCTAGATCTATAAGGTTTGGTTCCATATATAAGGCTGCTCTGGGATTAAAAGGATTATCAAATGAATTCCTAAATCCTAGCCTATAATTCATGTATGCTAAAAGATCTAATCTTGATGAAGAAACTCCTACAGTGGACACATCCTTATCCTGGAAAACTCTCTCATCAGGTAATGGGGTACTGAAAATTCCTCCTAAGAGTCTTGTAGTTTCGGATTCAGAATTAAGTGAAGAAGACTCTCTCCCTAATACTGGTTGATACTGGGAATTAATGGATGGATTGCCTCTGGGTTTCCAAGTGGGATTCGGATCTATCTTCTTCTTATTTTGATTCTTTCTACCACCTTGGGGTAGATCAGTATACATTGATACATCAAGATTGGCTCTCGTGTAAGCTCTTGTGTTCTTTCTCTTGTCAGCCATATTCACCTTCTATTACAAAAAGCACTAGCTTCAAAACCTTGACTGAATTGCCACCCTATTTTAGGAAAATATGTAATGACACTTATTTCTGACTCAAGGAAAATAATACATAAGTAGAAACAAAAATATCTGGCACAGACAAACCTATCACTGATGTCGTAAGACTGCAACTCTTGCTTGTTAGATAAGACACTTGGATAAGCTATATATGTCAGTGTGTAGCTATGGTACTTGGGCTTTATCTTCTTTAAATTCTCAAGGTTTGTCACTAAAAGATTCCCTTATAACCATAAGCAAAACTTAGATAACATGACACACACGTACATAGTACGACCAAAGAAACTGTAGTAGTTTCTCACAAATGTGTTGGATAACACCCCAACAGAGTCACCATTTTGTTGGTGTTTTAAATGCACAAAACTACAAAGCAACAAAATGCTTAACACCAAGATAACAGTACATGCACAATCTAAAGACTAGCCAATTCTTATTACCAATTGCATATGTAAAGTATTTGGACCCAACTTCAACAAAATCATAGATGGTTTTCTACTCTTTTGGTTCTGCAAAACCAGGGCAAGTATACCCAGGGATGATTTAAAGATGGAATAACTGTATGAGGTTTATTCTTAGTTTCATTCTGATTCTCATTTCAAAATCCTCAAAAAATACACATAATTCCTATAACTTGATAAACACATCCCATAAAATAGATATGGCCAAGAATTCTTCTATAGATCTGCAGATGTTCTTAACAATAGTGGCTAACTAGAGCTAAAACATTCCATGCAGACAAGCACTGGCCAACTTTGAAGATCTGTAGGAAATAAAAGTAAAATTTGATTTGATGATGCATTTGAATAACAATTTATGATATATTTCTCCTTCACCTGAATCAATTTGATCAGTACCTAATCCATTGGGGTTTAGAGTCTACAGAAAATTCTTAGATCTAATTTGTTGCCTTACAACAAATTCTATCAGCAATTCTTATCAGAATTTGTCATTCAAAATCCTTTTCAATACTAAATAAGTCTCATCACATTCATCAAATCTTTTATTTAATCCATTGAATTAACATCAATGATAAATGGATATACAACCTAACTAGATTGCATTCAATTGCACAAGCCTTTACTCATACAATATCAAGGTAGCCAAGTACTTAAAAGGAGACAAGATTCAGAAAGAACTGATATGGGGACAGTTCACAATTGTATTTATTTTCTTTGAAAATTTCATACCATTTACAATAGACTTAGAATCACCTTTAGAAAAGAGACACAATTCATTCTATATTCATGTATTCTTAGAGAATTGACAGAGAAAATACATCATGGATTTGCTTTCAAAATTTTGGACCAAAGACAAACTAAGAAAAACTACTTACAAGAATAGAATTCAGACCATTCTTTAGCCTTGGAATCTCACTTAAATAGTGTGAGATGCAACAAGCTTCAGGCTAAATAAAGTGGCATGTGTCTTCTAAAAGATACTGACAAATGTCTATCATAAAAGACAAAAGCAAATAACAGAAAAACTATTATATCAAACATTCCTTGGTGGGTCCCTTTCTGTTATGCTTCTCAGTTGTTGAAACAAGAAGATAAGATCTAATTCTTCAATTAGTCTTCTTGCTTGGAGTAAATAGCCATGAGGTTTGAAAGTGATGTATCATTTTTAGTTACCTACAAATTTATTTTAACCTGGGGATTTTCCATGTCCTCATTACTAACTACGAGGGTAACTTTTACTTTTACATCTTTCTCCTCATCATCTTCTGACATTTGTTCTATAAACTGATTTTTCCATTTATTATAAGCATCATCCTCTGGCCAATCAAAACTTATAGCTTCTCTTTGTATCACCATTAAAGAATTTGCACTTTCTTCTAAATCGTCAAATTCTTTTCTCATGGCAGTATAAAATAATTGTATCTTTACTAAGTTTTCATTTGTCTTTGCCCAGAACCAGTGGCTAGTTTCACCCATGATGTTTTTTATTCTTTCATAAAATAACTCATCCAACTCCCTTTTCCACTTTTCCTTTTCCTTTATTGTATCAATAAATTCTAAAGCACAAGGAAATAAAGTGAATTTTTCAGCAATATATCGGGAAAAACAAAGTGTTAATATTTTCTATAAAGAATCCCTTTTATCATCAAAATTTTCTAGTTTATTTAACAAATCAAAAATTTTCTCAACTTGATCATAAGGCATTTGGACTATAGATATACATATGATTCTAATATCACTATTCCTCTCCCTCCACTTCTATGCAAGAGGAGTCAATTTATCCTTATCTCTGTTCAACTCATCCATGAGGGTTGCAATTCTTGTCAATTGATCAAAGAAGGTTGACCATTGTATTTTATCCCTCAAATACATCACACCCTGCTTTAATTTTCCTTCATATTGATTTCTTAATTCCATTTGCAACTCATATAATTTGGTTTTTTATTCTTCAAAGTCCTCTATAGTATAGAATTGGGGCCTTTCAGGGGTGTCAGGTATTTCAATAATAGGGGTTGCTCCAACCAATGACTATGAAGGATATGTAATTCTAGGTGCACTAGATTCTCCCACCTTTCTTTTCCCAAGTATCCTCTCCATTTGAGACACTTTGTTTTCCAGTGATTGTATCTGTATACCCCTTTCCTCATATGCTTTTAAAATTTCTTCAAACCTATCATTGAGTTGGGTAAAGTTATCTTCTTCCTAGCTAGATACAAAACCACCTAGTTTAAACACTTCTGAGGCCATTCCCATTACTTATTTACTACTTACCTCACCTGCCCTATATACTGTCAATGTACCAGTATGTTTTGCAGCGGGAAACTCATGCATCCTGGTATCTTCTCTCTTATCTATGGACCATATAACAAGGGCTTGGTGGTCATCACTAAATTTGACTCCTCTATGAGCCTGTAGTACTTATTTAGCAGTTGTGAGTTGAACATCCTTCTACTTCCTTACTAAATCAAAAAAAATAGCATTTGCTATATCCCATTCTGGCAGAAGGAGGACTCCTAATTGTCTAACTATTTCCTCCTACGTTCAGGAGTAAACTAGGCAAAATCACTGAAAGAATTTAATTTTACCTCTCCCTTAATAATCGAGTCAGGTTTATCTAGTTTCTTAGCCTTGATCTTCTCACAGGATTTCTCAAAATTCTTTATATTTAATCTCCAAAAAAATTGAGCAAAGGCCCTAGATCTTAGAAAATTTTCATCATTAATAAATCTTTCAAAAGTCTGGGCAACAATTGGGTCAATTTCCTTACCTTGGTAATCAACAATGGTCAGGTCCAAGGAAGGTGTAGGAGGTTCTTGTCACTCTCCAACATCCAATTCTATAGAAGTGACGATCACATCCCCTTCTCCACCCATTTGTCTAAGCTATTCCCTTAGAGATGCCTCATCATCTATCTAGATTGGAGACTGGCTTGGGGAGTATTGTTCCTTTTGAGAAGAAGAAGACCCCTGCTCTAATTTTTGTCTTTTTGGAGAGCTGACTGAAGATGGACTTCTTGACCTTGGTTCCTTATGAGGGGGTGCTTGTTGCACATTTTGAATCATGACATAACTTGCCCTTTTCTACAATATATATTGCTCAGGAGCTACCACATTTCTACTACTTATTCTTCTTTGTATTTCTGCTACCTTGTTTGGGTGTGCCTCAACAAACATAGCTTTCTTTTCATTCATGGTTTGAGTTATTATAAAATTATTCATTAATGCCTGTATTTTAGCTTCCCAGTATTTCTTATCTTTCAATGAGTCATACTGGAGGTCAAAAGCATTAATGAATTCCAGGTTTTTACTAAAAACTATCCATTTCTCTTTCCTTAATTCTTGCTCCTGCAATGTGAAGATATTTCTGATTATATCTTCTGGATAGTAAACCTGATGTACCATATGGGAAGCTCTCACCCTTTCTTTTAATAGGTCATAAAATCCTTCAGGATCAATGAATCTGGCGTGAGATTCTGCCATGTTATATCTATTCAAAAACAAATTTAAGTGCTTGCACCCCTTTTTAACAAAGACAAAATCATGCACTATAGTAACCATTGGAAAGAAAGTGCCCTTCTTGACCAATTCCCTCTCATCTATAGTACCTATCTACCATAAGAGCTCAACAATCCCTATCTTCAAAGGCACATGAAATGGTAACACATGAGGTTTTCCTAAGAAACCATAAACTCTTATCACTGTTGAAACATTATAGGGAATTATATCCCCCCAGTTATGGCTGACAAGTAGCCCTTTAGCATGGTCCTTGGGTCTGACCAATTCTAATAATGCTTGTGGGATTCTAGGGCTATCTCCTCTTAAAAGCAGTCTAAGCTTTGATGCAAAATACCTATCAAATCTTACATAACTGGCATCTATTGCTTCTAAAGTCATATCCACACTCCACAACTGCACTGGATTCCTCTCTCCATCCTTTGTTGTTTCCAACTCCATACCCTTGGAGAAGAAAGTATATCCTTTTTATAAGCATACATGCATCATCAATGAATACCAATAGAATGGTTTTTTTACTTTTCCCTTTGCTATTCCAACTAGACCATTGTGAATCTCTTTTGCTAGAAAAGTGGAAAAATCCAGAATGGTACTCATTCCAAATTGAAGGGTTTGAGCAATTATAAGGACCACAGAACTTGGAATTTGATCACCTTCGTCTATCCCTAAGATCTTGCAAAGAGAAAAATACAGTGCTTGAGCTGTCAAATTGAAATGTCTTCTCAACAATGGCTCTGGGGTACTGGCTGTGATCACAGGCAAATTACCAACCTTGGCAGCATGCTCCTGTAGTGGCCCTATTCTTAAGTACATTCATTGTGCATGATATCTAGCTTGCAAATCATCCATATCAATGATTTCATGCACAATGTGGTTAGGGTTTAGGTTGAAAACCTCACTAAAAAACTCAAGGAAAATGCTAGAAAGGTTGACACCAGAATGATTTTTTACCCATCTTGTGATAGGATTATATTTCTTTGCCAGGTGCATCAATAAATCACTATCAAAGGAAATAGTGGGGACTATTAATTTTCCAATATCAAATTCCCAAACATTGCTCATAGGAGTGTCTAGTTTTTTGCTCTGAAAACCATTTCTTAAACAACTCTAGACCTCCCATGGAAACCTGGGCATCTCTTATCCAATTAGCTTTGTCATAAAAGCCTTCTACCACAACTAATCTAGGGTTTTTCAGAATGACTTCCCTCCCCTTAGTTATTCCATGCACTGATAAGGGGAATTGTTCAAGAAAATCATCATACATAGAATATTTTAAATAATCCTTTTGTCCAGTAAACTCTTTTTGGGGAGACATTTTGAATGAACTTTAGGAAATTCACAACAGCAGATGCTTCAAATTTACTGAGAAAGTCACAGAGCACTTACCCACTAGAATTTGCACTTCTGCACTATATGATGTCTTCTACAATTTTACTAGAGTATTAACCAAGAATTTTCGTGGCCTAGCTCTGAAATCTTGAATGTCTTGATGTTCTTTCTACACTTTGATGATTCATTAATGGTGAAATCATGGGTTCTTTTCATGAATTAAAACCGCACGCATAAGGTCTGAATCACATTTACTCTCAATAACCGTTGCCCACAATTTGCACTCAAATTTGAATCCCATCCGTAGATTCTATTAGATCAGATGGTTTTGATTTAAAAATAACAAGCTTTACAACTTTTTTAAAAAAATGCTACATGTCACCAATGCGCTTCCCCACATTACTTAAAAAGCTACATCTTTATAATGTGGGGATGCGCCAACTGTTGATCAAGACAAGATCGATGATCAGACTAATCCACTTTTTATTAATGACCATCTAGCTGAACTGAACAATAAGAAACTGCCATATGAGCTCATACTATCTGACAACATTCCATGCCAGTAGATCCCGTATCTTCTTTTGAGCAAGCAAGTATTTGATGTCATCTAGTCCATGTGTCACAAATGCACTTCCCTACATTACTTCAATTCCTTCATCTTCATAATGCTGGGATGCACCAATCATCGATTTTCAAAAGATGAATGGTGATGCTGATTCTACCTTACCAGGCATCTTAAGCAAAAGTTGGACGTCAACATGGACATGTGTCTGCAGGGTGCATCCCCACTTTGTTTAAACTTTGCTCAAATGCAAAATGTGATGATGCACCGTTCGTTGATCAAAACGAGATCGATGATCAAAAATAGCTCCTTATTTCATGCCTGCATTATATCTACTTGGGCCAATGATATGACTGCTATTAACCTGCGTGTTCTGACTTTTATATTTATTTCTGACATCTTTCTGGCCCACATGGATGAGTAGTTCCAGCTAAGCACAATTGTTAGATCCTATGGCATGACTTCTGCATTCTTTATAGTCTGGTCCCATTGTGATACGCATTACAAATGCACTTCCCCACTTTTCTTAAAGACCTACAACTTCGTAATGCGAGGATGCGCTAACCATAGATCTTTCGAAGATCTACGGTTGATAAGATTTCACTTTCATTGAGTAGCCAAAATCCTTCAGTACACATCTAGGAGTACACGTCATCCATCATTTTCAGTGTAGCACACTGAATTACAAATACTCAACCCCACTTTGCCACATGTCACAAATGCGCTTCCCTACTTTGCTTAAATTCCTACATCTTCATAATGTGGGGATGCGCTGGCCCTTGATCTCTGATAGATCAATGGTGTTTGAGAAACACTTCAACTTGGCATCCTTTCAAAAATAATATCATGATTAAAGGCACATGAAAGGCTTATCAAAGGCATTCCGATGTAAACAAAACAATATGATAAAATGCCCCACCAAAATACTTGAAGAAAATACCTTTTTTGAAAATTTGAAAACTAGGGCAACATAAAACAAAGGTATAATGGTTTTTCACACACTTAGGGCCTTTTCATTGATAATTTGAGAGCCAAACCCTAAGAAATTAAAAGGAAGACACAACCCACAGAATAGGGCGTAACTAGGGTAATCAAACAATTTTTAGGACTTCAAAAAATAAAACCCTAGTCTGCAAGAAATAAAGACTTAACTATTTTTTCTCCCAAATATCAAAAATTTTCTATAATATGAAAATTCACACCAACAGCCACTTTCCTAAATTCTAAAGGATTCTTATAGTGGGATGATACAACTTGATGTAGAGGTAAGGGTGGTGTATAGATGAACCAACTACAAGTTAATCAATTTTTGAAAGTTGACTAGTGTTTCCCAAGGCCTTAAGTACTCCAATATCTTCGAAACCTAACAAGACCTCCTCACCAAGGTTCCAAGTGCAAGGGTTGATATATTTTAATGCCAATAACTTATATTTAATTATTATTAGGGTTTTAAATAGTTCTCAACTCTCCAACCCTTCTAATATCTTCAAATGACCTTCCAAGCCTAGTTGCCTTTATTAGGCCTCCATTGATAAAGATCCTCGATTTCCTCCCAATTTTCCCAAAGACCAAACTTAAATCTATGGGTTTTTGGATACCTATTTTTCCATTACTCAACATATCAAAATTTTAGCTAAGGTTCCTTTGGACCAAACCTTACTGCCATTAAAATGTGGCTTCAAAATGCCTAAAAAAAAAGCAATTCAACAAAGGAACTATAAGTTATTTTTCCTTTCTAGTCTCCCCACTTTAGAAAGTCTCTTATTAGTTCATGAATCTTTTGTTTCTAAGAGGAATTAGATTCAAAGTATTTGCAACACCAAAATCCCCAAATTGCTTCCCAAAACCCTGAAAACTAAGGCTTTCAAATTAAATGTTGTCCCCACACTTATGGGATTTAACAAAGGAGGTTTCACCTTTTCCTTGGCATACTCAAACACTTTAAATCATTAAAAAATATCCTCCGATGGGAAGAACTCCTATCGCTGCTCCATAGCTAAGAGTTCAATGTCTTTTCCTTCACAATCTTCAATGGTGATCACCTATGCTTATGCTTTCCTATAAAAACCTTGTTAGAAATGATATGGACATATTTTTATAGGATTTTTCCATGAGAATGAGACCCTTACATCCATCGAATGATCAACATGTTAGTTAAAAAACTCAAACATGTCTCTAAAACAGTGAAACCCTTTCAAACAGCAACAAGAAGTTAGATGGTAATGAACTTCACCAGTCTTAATGCATTAGGAATTGATCATAAAACATATAAGAAAGATTTAGAGACCTTAAGGTTGCAATAAAATCAATGAAAATCAAAACATTGTGCTTGAAATGCTTGAAAATGAAGGTTTTATTGCTTTCTTTCACATAGTCCATACAAAATGATCAATCTCAGGTGCTATCTACTATATAATGCCTCCAAAGGATCTTAAAAACCTTCCTAAAAAATACTCCAACTGATTGGAGTCAGTTTCCAAGCCATGTTATGCACTTTCCCTCCAAAAGTGAACTAACTATTGGAATTCAAAGATTTGAATTTTCCAACTTACAATTTATTGCTTAAAACAACTATTTACCTTTGCTAACTTGCCTAATAGATTCTCTAAACCAAATTAACGAATGTTAAATTCTTCTAGGACTCCTAAAGACTTTATTTAATTTCATATTTCCTTTCTACCCTTATTTTTAAATATTATAGATCTTAAGGTCCTTAACAATCCCTTTACGAGTCATTACATCTTTACCATCCTCAATGCCTCCTAAGGCCATGTTTTGCTTGAACACATACCAATTCATTAGTTTATAGTCTTCTTTTCCTCTGATCTACCTTTTTTCTTCCATAAGGACCTTTGCATGTGTTTATGCTCCTGCATCACTTCTCTAAACCCTTCTATCCAAGATATCCCATGGATTAGAACACTTGAATGTCAACTTACAACTCCCTAGTCATGGAGTGCAAGAGACATGGAATAAGAATGAAGTGAGCTTATATCTCTCTATCTATTGCATTGAAAGGCTATGAGATGGTGGCTCTCAAATGAGCCAAACTATGAAATCCTTGCAAGGTGCACCATAGAATGAGATATATAAAGATAGGAGAAAGAGTGCCAATATCCATGAATCTAGAATGAATGTAATGCAAATGAGAGCTAAATAGAGAAAGTAGAATACAAGATAGAAACTAGAAAATAAGTATTATAACCTCTATTTAGATGATATTATTTAAGCTATCAACATGGAGAGAAACTAGAATGAATGAGAAGCATGAAGAATGAAGAATAGCAGATAGAGTAAGTGGAGCTCCACAAGTATCACATCTTCAATCCTACAACATATTGTTAGTAAAAGATTGGAGTTATGAAGTGAGGAGAGAGTTCTCCCTTTCAAAGAGAAATGGATGTTAGAGATCATGAGGAAAGATGCATGTGATCAAGGGTGAAGTTTTAAAGTGGGAATGATCCATCTACACAATCATTTCAACCAATCATGATGAAGGATTGACTTTTATCTCCCATATGGGACAAAAATATGTTTTTTTAATTTTTAAATAAAGGAAATGCATTTGTTTGTAAAAATTAGAATAAGAGATGAGTGGGGAATTTTATTTAATTAAAAGGGGGATGTGTTATTTTAATTATATATGAACTTAGGATAAAGTGGTCAAACTATAGGATAAAATCAAATAAAAGTATTTTTGTAGATTTCGTCAAGGATAAGCATTGGATAAATTATGCAAAAATGCTAGAAAGGAGGGTCATAGTCTAAATGACCATTTTTGGGTGATTACACTAGAATGTCATCCCTAATTAATTAAGTAATTATTTTGTAAAAAAAAACTTCCTTAACCATTTATTCCTCTAATTCTAGTGTGCTCTGTTCTACTCCATTTATTGCTTTTACTAGTGTTTGACCTATAACTTCATCTATATTGATCATACTAATTTGTGCACTTAGTTGTGTCATCATGACACTTTGTTTTACCTAGCCTTAACTCCACACATGCCAATTGTCAATGTAGACTTCACAATATAAAATCATCTATGTGTTGATATTAAACTATCTAATACTTAGAAAATTTTATGTCTTTGATCATCTAATATTCAACTATACAATTCATCATCTCTTTAGAGATATATCTATCCATAAATGAAGATCCTTTACACCACTTACTTAGCCATATTTCCAAAAATAAACCGCTTTAGAATTAATGGAAACATATGGGAAATTTGGCTAAGTCCCAAAATGTTACTAAAAAAAGTTTCTCAAAATTGGTCTTTATAAAAAATTTCGAAATTACAAAATTGTTGATCACTACATATAGCCATCTTTTCCTTATATCTCCTATAACTAATGCTCCCAATTTTTACATATCGCTATACAATCATTTTTTCTCCAACTTTCATTATACTTTATACAAATACACCTCTCACAGTTTTCTTCCTATATACTTATCCCCCTTTGACATCAATGACAAAGGTGTAAAAGCTTATTTACATGTCAAAAGTTTAGTTCATTTCCTCCTTACTAGGACGATAGGCAAGAAATACAATCTCTAAAGCTGACTATCATTCTCTTCATGTTCTTTTGCTATGAATCCCTTAGTCCTTATAAGATGCCAAGGAGAGCAGATAATCCCTAAGATGCAATCTCCACTACATTCAAACTTTAGTAAATAAAATTCTTAAAAGATGTCTTGGCTGACTTACATTCTTCCTACTAACATTAATGGTTTTCAACTTCATAGATAGGTGTTCTCTTAGAAGTGAGAACCTCTTTGTAATCATTGTCTTCTTGTCTTCCAATAGACTTATCTCAACATTGACTTTACTAATGTGCACTTCAATTTATTCAATCTTGATACCATGTTGACATACCTAATCTGCTAGTATTTTCACTTCTACACACTTCTTAAGCTCATCATCAATGTCTTTAGTAAATATGAAAGATAATTCACATTTTTCATACAAGGTTTTATCTTCAAGATCACACTTTCTCAATGCCTTGATACAAGCATTCAGAGTCATCAAATCATTCTTGATGTTTTGGAAAAAAATGTTAAACATCTGTGTGTTATGCTTTGCTTGAGCTTGAGCTAATGCTACTTTGGACGAATTTGTGAATTCAACATCAAAATTTTGAATCATCTTTTGTTCTATCTTTAGGGTTAAGACCAAGAAAGTTTATAGTCATGGTTTCTTGTAACTTCTCAATTTTCTCCATGAGGATTTTACTCAAACTCTTTACCTATTTTTTCATCTTGATGATCTTTTTGAGTGATGATATCAATTATGATTGATCATCATCTTTTGAACCTATGAGTGCTACAAGGGTCAGACCAGTACTTGGTGCAATCTCTTCTTCATTCTTTCTCTTCTCTTTCTCTTCTCTCTTCTTCCCTTCTTCTTCCTCATTTCTCTTTTCTTCCTCTTCTCTCTTCTTACTCTCTCCTTTCTTTTTCTTCTTTACTTCATCTTCTATCCTCTACTTTTTTTCCTCTTCTTTTTGCTCCTTTTCTGTAAATTTTTTTTTTTTCTTTCTCTTCTCTTTTCCTTTTATCTTCCTCTTTCTTATGCTTCTTCTTCTATTTTTCTTCACTCTCTCCTTTATTCTCTTCATCATCAATGATATTAACATTAATACAGGGGTCAAGATCCTTAAAAGGATCCTCTATAGTATTTAGTGTCACATGTGTGGCAACAAATTGCATGGTGTCAACTCAAATTGTGATATGAGGTGTTGCTACTAGTAATACCAAATCTGCACAATTGTTTTTTATGTTTCCTCATTCACTTCTTTTTAGTTGTGTTGCATTAATAATATCTCTCTCTTGTTATTCTTGAGATAAGGTTCCAAAATTTTTCAATAAGCTCACCATGCATTCACCATTGTCAATCTCACATAGTTTGCTAAGAAGATTATGTCTAATATTTATATCTTATTTGGAAACTCTCTTTATTCTATTTATCAATCTCTCATAGAGATCATTAGGAAAATAATCCTTTATATCTTCAAACTTCTTATTAGATAAAATATTATGTCTAATCGAAGCATTTTCTAACTACAACATATCTATACTAGTGTACAAATGGTAATACTTGTTTAACTGGACAAAAATTTCATCAATAATTATTGTGGATTTTACCTTGTCATTTTGTAGGATTCCAAGCCTTCCTTCTTGATTGTGCACTTTCTGGTTCATTCTTTGAGCTCACTTGAGGTTCTATCTGATCTCATATAATCTTGATTGGTATGGTTGGAAGTATTTCCCTCTTTTTGTTTCCTAGACTAGAAGCCACAACCTTCATTCTCTTATTCCTTGGGGTGTCATGTGATTCTTGTTTCACCTCTACAAGTCATACTGATTTCCCCTTGACCTCCATTATCTCAACTTATTTCTCCTCAACCTCCTTTGAGAGTGGAATAACAAGAGTGATATGAGCTTGGTGTTGTGAAAGTGTTGCATAAGGAGCAATAGGGGATGTGGTAGGAGGTGCAACCACTATAACAGTTTTATTTGGTCCTACTGAAGCCAATGGTGGAACATACTTCATCCCTTGCTGACCTATTTTCTACATACCAGTGAGAGTCTATCTCACTACACTAGCCTACTCTTTAGTCATCCTAACTTGTTCAAGTGTCTTCTTCATTATTGCCTCTACTTTCCTTTTTACATATTTCTCTATCTAAGTTTATCTAGCAGTAGTTCCTCATAAGTTTCAAAATTGTTAAACTCTTCATCTCTATAGATACTGTTGGAAATGATAATAGAGTAACTGAGAGGGGGATGGGGTGAATCCGTTACTTCAAAAACTTTTCATAGTCCCTAAGATGTCTGAATACACCTTTGATCTGATTAATATAAGATGCTGAAACTTGATAATGCAGCAAATGATAAATATTAAGAACACAAAGTAATTTAGCAATTAAGAACACAAGAGACACTAGTTTTAACGTGGAAACCCAATATGGGAAAAACCACCATGTAACTAGTTACTGTTTTTCACTCTTCTGAAGTGAGCCTTGTTAGGAGCCAACCCTATTAAAGGTTGCAAAAACACACTATTAGGTGTGACCCTGTTAAAGGATTTAATCACCCTGCTAGGAGTGGCCTTGTCAAAGGTCTTTAGAACAATTCAACTGAACTGTCACCTTGTTAGAGGATTTATAATAAGGCTATTAAACCCACTCTGTTAAGAGATTTGAAATCACTGCTACAATTGTTAGAAAGTAACAATGAATGATCTGATTATAATGCAACTTATCTTTGCTGATACAGATCTCTATTTTACTTCACTAGATCCTCTCTAATCACATAAAAGATTTGTAGCTCCACAAGGATATCTAATCCTTCAAAAATTTGCTTGCACCTCACAATTCACACATACATCTTATCCACACATGCACACTTGAATTTGCAACTTGATCCTTCATCTATAACTTTCTGATTATCAAGTCGGCCTTAAATACAAGTTAAAATTATTAATAATTATACTGTGAGTCGGCTACATTCATCACATAAATCAATTTTAGCCTTAATTCCACAATTTTCAAAAATCTTTCGCTAACCAACCCAACTCGGTAAACACTATACCATAATGATCTTTAGTGTTAACCAAGTGAGGCTTGGTAAGAACTGTGAATTGTGCAAAAATCCTTTGGACACCGAGTGAACTCGGTAAACACTGACTTTCCTTCGCTTACCTTCCCAGCCTGGTAAACACTAACTTTTCTTCGCTTACCTTCCCAGCTTGGTAAATACTCTGTCATAGTTTCCTTCGATCATCGAGTGAGCTCAATAAGTACTGAACTTCCTTTGTTAACCAAGTTAGCTCGGTAGAAGCTATCTTTATAGTGTAATATACAGCAACACTCGATAGATTTTGTAAACTGCTACGCTTACCTTCTGAGCTCGATAGACTTTTTCTGATGACTGATATGACATTTGTGTAACATCCAAGACAAAACTCAATTAACTAATTGTATCCAACAATCTCCCTCTTTGGCATTGATGGCAACACAACATGTCATAGTAGAATGAAATTTGAAAACAAGTCTTTCTCTTATAGTGCAGCACAATATGTCAACATAGTACTTCTCCCTCTTAGATAGAAACTTCTCCCTCTTTCAGTAATCTCCCTCTGTGAAGGAATTATATAACAAAAAGATATGACAATTTTATTCTCCCTTTACAAATGCTTACAAATTTCAGAATAGATATTACAGTTTTACTCTCCCTCTTTGACAACACATGCCAAAGACAATACAACATAGTAAAATTTCTTCTCATATGCTAAAAGTACTCTCAACTAAATTACAATGTACCTTATGTACAGATTCATATGCAATGACTTCAATACTCTGCTGCATCAACTTGATAGATTTTCAACTTGGCATAGGTTGATGCATCACTTAAAACTTTATTTTAGTGAACCTCAGATAGGGGAGTGACCCCTAACTTACCTTTGAGATATAAGAATGTATCCTTAGGTAATGGCTTTGTGAATATGTCAACAATTTGTTCCTTTGTATGCACATATTCCAATCTGATCTCCTTGTCCTGCACCAATTCTCTGACAAAATGATATTTTATTGCTATGTGCTTGGTTTTGGAATGCATCACTAGATTCTTAGATATATTGATTGCACTAGTATTATCACAAAACATAACAACAGGTTCTTTGATTTCCATCTTCATGCCTTTCAACAACTGTTTGAACCAAACAATATTACAATAGTTTACTGCTGTAGCAACATACTCTACTTTTTCTGTAGATTGGGATGTGCAATTTTGCTTTTTACTTGTGCAAGAAACCAACCTCTTTCCAAGAAAGAATGCTCCTCCACTTGTACTTTTTCTGTCATCAAGGTTTCCTACCCAATCAGCATCAGTAAACACTTTCAAATCCAGATTACCTCCAAATTTATACCATAAACCATAATCCTCTATTCCTTTTAGATATCTCATAATTCTTTTGATTGCCATCATGTGATTTTCTCTTGGTTTAGCTGAGAATCTTGCAACAATACCAACTGCAAGGGCAATATCTAGTCTAGTATGAACCACATACTACAACTTTCTAATCATAGATCTATACAATGTCTAATTAACTTCTTTTGATTCATCTTCCTTGGTAAGTTTCAATCCAATACACATGGGAGTCCCAACTGGTTTACAATCTTCCATACCAAACTTTTTTAGTATTTCTTTGATGTATTTTGACTGAGTAATGTAGATACCATTGTTATTCTGCTGAATCTGAAGACCAACAAAGAATTTGATTTCACCAAACATAGACATTTCAAATTCCTTATTCATTTGTTCTGAAAATTCTTTGCAAAGATCATCATTTCCTGTAAAAACAGTATCATCTACAAATATTTCTGTCAAGACAATTTTGTTATTTGGTCCTTCCTAGATATACAAGCTACTGTTATCATTAGTTCTTTGAAAACCAATCTGAACAAGATAGTTATGCAATATTTCATACCATGCTCTAGGGGATTGTTTCAGACCATACAATGCTTTATGTAATTTTTAGACCATGTCCTTCTTCTCTAAATCAACAAAACCTTCAGGTTGTTCAATATAAACCTCTTCATTAAGTATACCATTAAGAAATGCAGATTTTACGTCCATTTGATAGACCTTGAATCCTTTGTGAGAAGCATATGCAAGTAAGGTTCTAACTCCTTCCAATCTTGCAACAGGAGCAAAAGTTTCTCCATAGTCTATTCCTTCTTCTTGAGCATATCCTTTGCATACTAGTCTAGCTTTGTTTCTTGATACCTCACCATTTTCATTCAACTTATTTCTGAATACCCA
Source organism: Cupressus sempervirens (assembly GCA_028749045.1). Classification (NCBI taxonomy): domain Eukaryota; kingdom Viridiplantae; phylum Streptophyta; class Pinopsida; order Cupressales; family Cupressaceae; genus Cupressus; species Cupressus sempervirens. The sequence goes on from CM053790.1 coordinate 835,586,271, forward strand.
CTTAGTTCCAATTACATTTTTATTTTTAGGCCTGGGTACAAGAGTCCATGTCTTGTTCTTTTCTATCTACTCTATCTCTTCATTCATGGCCTCAGTCCAACTATCATTCCCCAATGCATCTTTGACATTTCTAGTTTCAAAATTAGCAAGTAAACAAGTACTTTTCAACTTACTTCTTGTCTTGGTTCCTTCAGATTTGTTTCCAATGATCTGATCTACTAAATGATGTCTCCTAACATATCTTGCTAATACAGGTTCCTTGCCTTTTGAATGGATTTCATTATTGTCTTTTGCATTTCAACTTCAGTTTCTGTCTATTCTGGCTCGGGTCCTTTAGACTCGGTAGACACTTGCTCAGTAGCATCTGAAAGTAACTCGGTATGCTATGTCTCGGTTTGAACTTCCTATAACTCAGTTACAGATGACTCGGGAGTAGAAGATTCTTGATTTACTGATGTAACTGGGACTGTATCAGGTTCAATGTAAATAAATCTTCTATAATCCTCTGGTTCCTTTTTGCTTTCTTCTTTAGTCTTTTCTGCAAACTCATCAACTTTCACATGTGCACTTTCTATGACTTTGTGAGTAGACAAGTTCAAACATCTATATGCCTTACTCTTGCATGAATATCCAAAGAATATACCTTCATTACCTTTTACATCAAATTTTCCTTTTCTAGACTCTTTCAAAATGTAACATTTACTTCCAAATACTTTTAGGTAACTTACATTAGGTTTTCTAGCCATACCATAACTCATAGGGAGTTTTGAATGAGTCCTTCTTCAGCTATACTCGGTTTAAGGTATGAACTATAGTGCTGATAGCTTCTTTCTAGTATTTGATAGCAATGCTCTTTTCAATCATTAAGGTTCTTGCACAATCCATGATAGATCTATTCCTCCTTTCAGCTATTCCATTTTGCTGGTGTGTTCTAGGGGCTGATACCTATCTTTTGATTCCTCTTTCAATGCAAAAGTTATTGAATTCAACTAAAATGAATTCTCCACCTATGTCTGACGTTAAGCATTTCAATCTTTTCCCTATTTCCTTTCCTACTCTGGCCAAATACCATTTGAATTTTTCAAATGCTTCTGATTTGTTTCTTAGATACATGACTGTCATCATTCTTGAGTAATCATCAACAAAAAGAATGAAGAATTTTTCTCCAGTATGACTTTCAATTCCAATGGGTCCACATAGATCAATATGCACAATTTCTAATATATCTTCAAACTGATAGTTTTTGCTTTTAAAACGAGTCTTTCCCATCTTTCCAATCTGAAAATTTTTGCATAGATCAACCTTAGGTTTCTTTATGTTATGAATGCCTCTTACCTTTTTTAATTTTCTTATTTTTACCAAATTATCAAAATTTACATGACAGAACCTTTTATGCCACAACCAACTTTCTTCAATTTGAGCAATGAAACATGAACATTCACCTAGTTCAAGATAGAACAAGTTACCTTTAGTTTGAGTACCTAATCCAATCAAATTTCCTTTGCCATCCAGTAGTCTTGCTTTACCATGCATAAATTCTACTTTGAATCCATTATTGAGTAGTTGTGCCACACTTAACAAATTATGCTTTAGTCCTTCTACCCAATACGCATTATCACATATAAGTTCCTTCGTTAGAGAGATTCTTCCTCTTCCTTTTATACAACAAGGTTCATTGTTACCAAATCTTACACTGCCACCACCATAGTTTTCAAAATATTCAAACTTAGTTTTGTCACCAGTCATGTGATGAGAACAACCACTATCTATGATCCATGTATCATTTTTTCTCATATGAGAAATGAGTGCCATTTCCTCATCATTATTAGATTCATCTTTCACAACAATGTAGACAATCTCGTCTTCTTCTTCATCATTTGAGTCATTAGAATCTTTAGCCATAAAACATGTTTTCTTACCTTTGTCCTTGAATGATTTGAAATCTTTCTTGCCATTCCATCTGTGATCTTTCTTCTCATCTTTATTCTGCTTGTTTGGACACGTAGCACCAATATGACCAACTTCTTCACATGAAAAACAGATTAGGGGAACTTTACCTTTGTATTTTCCTCTGCCTCTAGAATATTTCCTTGCTAGAAGGGCTTCAATTACTTCAAGATCACTATCTGAACTTTGGTCTAATTCATCTTCATTTTCTGACTGAGATTCTTTTTTCTTTTTGTTTTTCTCCTTGAGTGAAAGCTTGGCTTCAAATGCTGATTCAATGTTCTTGGAAGCCAGAATATAGTTATCAGAATTGTCTAGTTCAAATGCAGTCAATCTTCCAACTATAGCCTCTAGATTTATCTTATGATTTGCTTCACATCTTCTTTCTTGAATTGCAGAAACTTTGATTGCATAGATGGGAAGTAGAGTTCTGAGAACTTTACTTATAACCATCTCTTCTTTGATATCTCCTCCAGATGCTTTGATTGCACTGACACATGCTTTGACTCTTTCAAAATATTTTGCAATGTTTTCATCCTCTCTCATCCTCATTTGATCAAATTGTCCTCTCAGACTTTTTGCTTTGCCTCTTCTAACATTATCATCTCCTCCATAGATTTCTTTCAGCTTTTCCCACATTTCAAAAGAAGATTTGCAATCCTTGATATCATCAAATTCTTCATAACTCAGAGCAGATGCTATATCTATCATCATAATGTTGTGAGTCTTCTTTTCAGCTATGTCATTGACAAATAGTGTACCAGCTGGTTCTGCATATTTTTCATCAAGGTACTTCAATCCTGTATCACCAATGGATGCTAAGTGAAGTCTCATAAGTCCTTGCCCTGCTGAGAAGTTATTCCTATTAAGCCTTGGAATTTCCCTCTTGTGAGACATTCTGATCTTTAGCTTAGATCCTTGAAATCTTTCCTGTAAGCACCAAAAGCTCTATTATCAATTGTTGGAAATGAGAATAGAGTAACTGAGAGGGGGAGGGGGTGAATCAGTTACTTCAAAAACTTTTCACAGTCCCTAAGATGTCTGAATATACCCTTCATCTGATTAATATAAGATGCTAAAACTTGATAATGCAACAAATGATAAATATTAAGAACACAAAGCAATTCAGCAATTAAGAACACAAGAGACACAAATTTTAACGTGGAAACCCAATATGGGAAAAACCACCATGTAACTAGTTACTATTTTTCACTCTTCTGAAGTGAGCCCTATTAGGAGCCAACCCTGTTAAAGATTACAAAAACACACTGTTAGGTGTGACCCTGTTAAAGGATTTAATCACCCTGCTAAGAGTGGCCTTGTCAGAGGTCTTTAGAACAATTCAACTGAACTGTCACCTTGTTAGAGGATTTACAATAAGGCTGTTAAACCCACTCTATTAAGAGATTTGAAATCACTACTACAATTGTTAGAAAGTAACAATGAAAGATTTGAATATAATGCAACTTATCTTTGCTGATATAGATCTCTGTTCTATTTCACTAGATCCTCTCTGATCACATAAAAGCTTTGTAGCTCCACAAGGATATCTGATCCTTCATAAATTTTCTTGCACCTTCACAATTTGCACATACATCTTATCCACACATGCACACTTGAATTCACAACTTGATCCTTCATATATACCTTTCTGATTATCAAGTCGGCCTTAAATACAAGTTAAAATTATTAATAATTATACCATGAGTCGTCTACATTCATCACATAAATCAATTTTAGCCTTAATTCCACAATTTTCAAAAATCCTTCACTAACCAACCCAGCTCGGTAAACAATGTACCATAATGATCTTCAGTGTTAACCAAGTGAGGCTTGGTAAGCACTGTGAATTGTGTGAAAATCCTTTGGAGATCGAGTGAACTCAGTAAACACTAACTTTCCTTCGCTTACCTTCCCAGCCTGGTAAACACTAACTTTTCTTCGCTTACCTTCCCAGCTCGGTAAATACTAACTTTTCTTTGCTTACCTTCCTAGCTCGATAAATACTCTTTCACAGTTTCCTTTGATCACCGAGTGAGCTTGGTAAGTACTGAACTTCCTTTGTTAACCAAGTTAGCTCAGTAGAAGCTACCTTTACAATGTAATATACAACAACGCTTGATAGACTCTATAAACTACTACGCTTACCTTCTGAGCTCGGTAGACTCTGTCTGATGACTGATATGACATTTGTGTAACATCAAAGACAACACTCAATTAACCAATTGTATCCAACAGATACCTTAATGATAATTTGAGCGTATCCTTCTATCTTTGCTTTTGAAAAATCATATCCTAGAGGTTCCACATAAAGCATTCTAGGTTTAACTTCTTTAATGTAAGTGAAGTCAATATCAACCATGAAACAAATGTCTTCCTTATACTTTCTTGCCATAGAGGGTGGCACTCATCATTATTCTTTCCTTTATTTCTATCTAAAAGGTTTTCACCATCAAGCTTGCACTATCAGTCACCTTATTAATATGATGTCTATTGAATATTCCTAAAAAATATTTTCCATGGTATAGGAATCGCTACTTATGAAGCTCATTGTTTGCATATATTGAAATCTGCCAATTAGGTGGAAAAACATGTATGTAATCAAGGATTAGAATCTGAACTAACTATTCTTCACTTTCTTAATGCTCTCTAGCTTTTCAATCAATTGTTTCCTTAAATTTCACACAAGTTGACTTTTCCTTCTCAATACAAGTCTTATAAAATTCTTGTATGAAGCTAGCTGCCATGTTATCTTCTCTAGAACCTTAATATATTCTTGTAGAAATGATTTTTCTCAATAATCTAACATCATGTTGTTTAATCTTGCTAATTACCATTCCTCTACCATTATATATTGTTTTCATTCTTAGAATTACAATAGCAAAGGTACACTTCTGAGGCTAGCGGGGCATGAATCAATAGTTTAAACTTTGACCCATAAAATACCCACCACACATCCAACTCATACATTCAATAAGTAAACTAAAATACCATGTCACGCATGTACATTTAAATTATATAAACAAGTAAGCATTCACACATATATATGACACCAAATATGATTGCCCAGAAACCCTCCAATGAGAAGGTAAAAATGGGGTGGGGATGATACCCGCAAATCGTCACTACTGCAGTAATAAACTGTATCCAATGAAGTTTACAATGTCTGATCATGAGACATGATCTACCCTGTGAAAGGTCTTCTGTGTTAAAAGGTTACAAAGACTAATAGGTCTCACCCTATTAAAGTATTTCAACACCCTGTTAGAAGTGTGCCTTGTTAAAGGACTTTAAATCACAATTAAGGAAGCACCTTGTTAGAGGATTTCAATATAGCCTATTTAGACTACTCCATTAAGAGATTTAACTGATTCACCTACTAGAATGACTCAGCATTGAGCTTTTTGTCAGCACTTGGTTTCCTGATGATAGATAACCTCTAAACTAATATATTCTTGATCCTTATTGATCATATGTCTCTCTATTATATGTTATTCCCTTCCTCTATTCTCCTTTAACTAATTTTGCAATGCAATTTTCAATTCACAATTCCTTAGCCACCATGAATGCTCTATTTGTGCATGAAAACTTCTCTCTTTTCCTTGTCCTCCTTAAGAAGATCTAGGTGACTTGGGTTACGTATGAATTAATGGCTATGATTCATCCATTTTGTCAATTAAACCTTCCCTTTACCTAATTGGCTGCATGTAATGCATTGGGATTCCAACTTAAGATTCGTCCTTATCTCTAAAATATCATAATTCAATTTTTAAGTTGGCTCAAAAAAGGTTTACATACTAGTTTGTACCATTACAAAAAATAGTGTCAAAACTTTGTTACTCAGCATCTAATGTCTCTTATGCCAAGCATATACTGATTTCTATACTATGACTTGGCATGCATAGCTTGCTTAACTCTTGTATCACTTGACATACACTATCTACTCGATGCTTGAGTGACTTAGCACATGAGTGACTCGGTACTCACTGTGAACTCGGTATACTCTATCTTATACATGTTGTGCTCAACATATACTACTTGTTCAACATATAGAAACACACTTTTCAAAACCAATTTAAGATCAACAATCTCCCCCTTTGACATGAGTGCGAGAAACACTTGGTTGTGCATTGATATATTTATTCCTATGAGCATAACATATCTCTTATTTGACTTCTATACAAAATATCAAAATTTTGCAACAACTCATACCGCAAAATTTGATAACTCCCCATGAGTTGATAATTCTGTTATGTGTTCAAAATTCTATACTCTTGTTGAGTAGATATGCTTCAATTGATACTCTTTCATTTCATGCTATTTGTGTTACACTTTGCTTGCTCCCTCATGCTCTTGCTCTAGTTTTATTTTCTTCCCCTTTAATTAGCTTCTTTTACTGCACTTCTCCCCCTTTATTTTACTTTCTCCCCCTCTTTTTCACTTATGTCAATGGGCCATAGACTGATATTGTGTTTTTCCATGAAAGATTTATGGACTTCTAGTATAATCTCAAAAGCTGCATCCAAATTTTCACATGCTACATGTAAAGAATTAATTTGGATAGCTAGCTCGGTAGCAAGGTAGACTAGGTTGTCTAATGTAGAAAGGTTGGGGTCTTTCTTCATAAGAGTTTCTACATAGCCTAACTGCTTGTGCAAAATCTACATATGAGGAGTCAAAGTGGCTTGGATGCTAATTAGTTTGGCCTTTATGTTGGCTTCTTCTATAGATAATGCTACTAACTAACTCTGTGTTTTTTATAAAGTTCTAATATGTTTCTCACTTTGAGCTAGAGTCATAGTTAATTTTGTACCTAATGTATTAATTTGACTTTCCAAACTCAAAACGTAACTCCTTGTTTCTTGTGTGAAGAGTGCAAGGTTGCACAGTTTGGTGTACAATGAGAAAATATTCTCAAGTACCTTCTTTGCACTTTCTACCTTAGTTTCCAATGCAACTTGTGTAATTTCTACATCACCTAATATTTTCTCATTCACTTTCCTTTGAAATTTCTTTTCAGACCATTCTAATAATTTTGCATTTGTATCAAGGTCTAGATCACTTATCTTTTCCACTATATTTGTCAATTATTCAATGAGTGGCTTGGTTTCATCTAGAGTAGGCAGACTCAATGCATATAAGAAGATGACTTTAATATCCAACAATTCTTTCTTTTTCCTATCCTCCCTTTTGAGCAGTTCCTGATGCTTCTTTCTAGCCAAGGCTTCTTGTAGTATGCCCATCTGCTCTATTGTCATTATGGCATAATTAAATTTTGGTAAAACAATTTCTTCATCAAGGCTTACATCTCCACATTTAATTACTTCTTCTGCCTTTGATGAGTTTGGACGTGGCACTAAGATTTGCCATGGTGTTGAATATGTGCTTGACTTCTAAAGATTGTGATTGGAAAGAGTGCCAAATTTTGGTAAAGTTACCAGTGCTTGAATGGTTGCTTGCTCCTTTAGCTTTGGTGTCAACTCGGTCTCTTTAGTCTTGTCCTTATTTTCCACAATTCCTTGGGATGCACCTTGTACTTGTGTTGGAGATGCAAATAAATCTATCTGACCTATTTCACTCTATCTTAGTGGTTCCTTGAGTTGTCATTGTGCCTCTCAAACCGTGTCAACCTTTTTTTATGTAATTTTTGGTATTTTATCCAAATGTTGTACATTAGCAACTTGGGTGGTGATGGTAGGTGGTTCTTGTGTATTCACCTCTTCCCTTGTAGTGTTAGTCACTAATTTTTGGAATTCATCTACACTTACTAATACAGGGCTATCACACAATTTTGCTTGCAGTGTATATTGATCAAGTATCTTTTTCACATCTTCCTTTGTTAGGAGGATGATGTTTTGAGCAGTGAGATTAGAAAAATCCTTTACTATTTTAGTGTTTACACTTGTTATTTGTTGAGGATAGACATTTGGCAATTGTGTATCTTGTAAACTTTGTTCTTCTTGCTACTCTACATCAGCTATTGCCTTGTCATCTATATTCATTTTTGTACCCCCCTCAACTATGTCTTCATTTTTGTCATCTTCTCCATCATCTTTAACCTCTATAGGCTCTTGTTCACTTGCCTTTACTATAGCTAATCCATATGTGACCTTCCATATCTATGTGGATTTCTTCACAACATCTTCAATATTGTTTTGCAATATGCTAAAGGCTCTATATTTTGGAAAAAATCTAATTGCATATTTCTTCATAGCCTTAGAAATTTGTGCCTTACTGAGTTTAGGGATAACTTGAGCAAGTGATGAATCCCTTATTTGTCTTTCTAGATTCAAACAATAATGTTATTTCTGCTTTAATCTTTCATATAAAATTTCAGGCATAGATTTTGCAATTTCTAGTGCAACTTTCTTAAAAATTTCCATCATGGTAGATATTGCCTCCTTTTCTTGATTCTTTTCAACTTTACAAAGATTATCAAAATCAATTTGAAAAAATTGTGTTAAATTTGCACTATTATTAACATTTTCGCATAGGATTTCTACATCTAATAATGGATTTTGACTCACCACATGGAATTGGCTATTTTTATTTCATTATGTTCTCTCCTCATCAAATTCAGCTTGAGCAATGTACTTTCTCCTTGGCCTTTTATGAGTTCCTCCTTCCTACTCTACTAGTTTGATCTTTTCTTTTTCCTTTTGTATAGTGACACGTGCACTAGCCCTTGTGGTAGGTATTGTAGATTTCGGCTGGCTTGGTTTGGAAATCTACTTGGTTCTTGTCATTGGTTGAGCCTTAGCCTTTCTCTTCTTTTCATCACTAGGAGTAGGTGCTTCCTTGGCTTCTTCTCCCTTAGCACCTTCTACAATTTTTGTCTCTTCCTCTTGTTGATCTTCTCCCATTCCTTGTGTTAGTGCAAGTGGTGCTTGGATCTAGGTGTCTTCTTCCTCTTCATCACCTTCTTCTTCATCCTCTTCCTGCTCAAGACTTTCACCAAATTTAGCTTTAAATATCTTCACTAACTTCTCCTTCTTATTTATAACAGAGGTAATCTTTAGTTCGATGGTAGTTTTAGATTTGACCATCTCATAATTACAAAATTCTTTGGTATATTTATCTATATCTTTAGCAAGTAACGATGTTATTGCTACAAAGGCCTCATCTACATTGATTTCATATCCTAATGGCCTTAGCTATCTTACCCTTGGAGTTTCTAATTGAACAAATATATAATTAGAATCGACTAGGAAACAAACATGATCACAATGTTTTTCCACTAACGATAATGGAATTCTCAATCATTGCTTCATAGATTTCTTAAAGTTCTCAAAGTAACTAGTCACTACAAATTCAAAATTTTCACCTAGCTATTCAATGAACTCTCATAATTGTACTGCCACTAACCTATTTGTTTTCCATGCCATAGTGCCAAATGTAGGAAATGTGTTTTGAACATAAAATAAAATGCATATCAGAATAGAACCAAATTTGCAATGAGCTGCATGCACAATTGGTTGGGCATTAGAGGAGCCCACCCCTGCATGCACAATTGGGTTGTTCTCCTTATTTCTCCTAGTTTTTCAATCAATTTCTATAGCTATAGCTTGACAAGATCATATCTATGATACTTTTTCACAATCTTATAACCAACATGTACTGCAATACAGGGAAAACTATTTAATCTTCTTTATTAGTAAAACTCATGTGCAATACCTTTACCACAAAATCTATTAATGGATCTATGATGGTGTCAATTGTCATTTCTCTCTTATTCCACATAGGTCTTGTATTCTTCTCAATAACCTCTTTTAAATAACTCCTTAAAGTCTTAGGTTGATCTAGGGTTGGATACCTTATTACCCTATAGATTATTCTTTTGATTATTTTAATTTTCTCATTGTCTAGCAAAACTAAACTATCATGAATCCTCCTTAATAAAATCCTAATCCATTCAGTTTTGAAAATATTTAGGAAATATAGGGCATGACTTAACCCTTTCTTCTCTATAATTTTGAATTCTTCCCTTAACACCCCATTTTAACAAAGTCTATCATATGATTGTCTAATATCCATGTCTCCAATCCTTTCAATCTTACAATTGTAACATTTCTTGACATCTTGAACCATTAAAAGTTTTGGTGGTATTAGGGATAACACACTGGAAGGATCTTGTTTATATGCAATATCAGTCATGGCTTTGAAAGTCAGTTTTTTGACCTCATTACTAACCATTTGAACATTCAAAACCTCTTTACCTTCTACACCCTTTGAAATAGATGACATTTTACAAAACTAGGCTTTATGAGAGTAGAAACAATGTAGCCTGACACATGATAAATACCTTGGAAGATCTGCCAAAATGATGTTGAATTATTGTTCAAATCTCTTGCAATTTCTTTTGATGAATTTCCTAACCACTTCTTGCTCTGCTTGCTTTTTCTCAATTTTGAAATGATGTAAAATGAGATTAAAATCAATCAAATACACTTTTGAAACACTACAATTAATGTTGAGTGCTTACATAGCTATAAGCTTGGCATCCACTAGCATTTTCATTCATTCGGAAGCCATTATGAGTTTGGCATAAAATATCTAGTTTGTTAGCTCAGCATCCTCTAACATTTCACTTGACAATCACAGGAAACTTTTCATGCTTGGCAACAACATGAAAAACTTAAAGATTTTCTTTGATTCCTAATAACATCTTATATCTTTATTCATGCTTATGTAATCATTTTAGAACTAAATTATTTTGGAACTGATGTATGGTATAACTTATGAATATTTGTCCCACATACCTCTTGATTGCTTAGTTTGATGAGGTGTGATCCCTTGTCCACTTGATGTGCTGCAATCCTTCTTTTTCTTCGATGTCTTATTCATTTCATTTTTGACATTTTCAACATCTACCTTGCCTTTGCCTTTATCAAACTCAAAACTTGGTGCCTTTGACTTTTTTGGATAGTATCAACTGATATGACCAATCTTCAAATAGCTAAAACATGTTGTTTAACTCATCCAACTTTTTTAGTCACTTTTGAAGCGTGTCCTAATATAATTCTTAGGAACATGTCCACACTCTTGAAAATAATGAAAATTATATCTTGTATTATAATCCTAGTTGTAAGAGTTGCTATTGTTCTTTACCTTTGTTTTCCTATCTAATGACCACATGGGTTTGGATTTTCACTCAAAGGCTCTATGTCCATACTTCTAATTGTTATAACAATATCCTTCAAATCTTTGTGTGTGCATAGTAATGGTTTTGCATTCATGTGCCTAATGACCCTTTTTTTGCACTTATGGTAGTGAACCATGCTCTTATGCTTAACATTTTGATTTATAGTCTTGCTCCTTCACACATTAGCAGTATGTCTTTTCTTACCTCTATTATGAAAAGTAGCTTTGAAGTTCTTATGTTTGTTTGTCCTTTCTTTGGTACTTTTTGGACGATTCTCCTTCTTTAGCACTTGTGTATCCTAGTTCAAATTTATCATTATTGGATCTAGGGGATCTCAATAATTGCTCAAAGTATTTGATGGCTTCAATTGGTATATTGAAAATTTCAGAAAATTTCTTTTGCCCTTTGAGGTCATTTTTCAATTGCTCATTCTACAACTTCAATGTTGTTATCTCAATGTCCTTGACATTCAATTCATAGTTGGCATTCATCATTTGACTTAGAGTATCCAATTGCATGTTGGAAATCTTGGTAGCTCTGATCATTTCTATTCTAGTCTCTTGTCAAAACTCTTTTGTCTTCTTCAAACATGGCTTTGTCTTCCATAGGTTTCTTTTTCTATTTAGAAACCTCATATAGTAGTATGCCTTGTGATTCCTGCTCTAACTTGAGATTTCTAATTTTCTTAGCTTGAGCTCTATTCTTTTCTATTAGATCTGCAACTGTTGCATCAAATTCATTCTAGTCTCTATTAGCAAATATCTTAGTGGTGTCCATCTCTCTATATTGTGTTTCATTCCACTCAATGCAATTTCCTTCTTTCTCTTCAAATATTTCTATAGGTCTTCTATTGCTTCATTTAGTTGATGTAGAATGAGTTGTATTTTAATTCTCTAATTCTCAATGATCTTTCCCAACTTGTAAACTTCCATTTAAAGCTTCTCTTTCAAAGTACTAGGCTCTAATACCAATTTTTGGAATTATAATAGGAAAGGTAAACTTCTGAGAGTGGAGGGTGAATCAGTAGTTTAAACTTTGACCCATAGAACATTCACCATACATCTATCTCATACATTCAATAAGTAAAATGAAATACCATGTAAAGCATGTACATTTAAATCATGTAAACAAGTAAGCATTCACACATATATATGACACTAGATATGATTACCCAGAAACCCTCTAATGAGAAGGTAAAACTAAGGTGGGGATTACACCCACAAATATTCACTATTGTAGTAATGAAGTGTATCCAATGAAGGTTACAATATTTTATCATGAGACATGATCTACCCTGTGAAAGCTCTACTCTATTAAAGGCTTACAAAGACTGTTAGGTCTCACTCTATTAAATAATTTCAATACCCTGTTAGAAGTATGCCTTGTTAAAAGACTTTAAACTAAAATTAAGTAAGCACCTTGTTAGAGGATTTCAATACAAGCTATTAGGACTACACTAATAGGAGATTTAACTAATTCAACTACTAGAATGACTCAACACTAATCCTATAGTTAGTACTTGGTGATAGATCACCTCTAAACTAATGTATTCTTGATCCTTCTTGATCAAATGTCTCTCTATTGTATATTATTCCCTTCCTTTTTTCTCCTTTAACTGATTCTATAATGCAATTTTCAGTTCATAATTCCTTAGCCACCATGAATGCTCTATTTATGCATGCAAACTTGTCTCTTCACTTCTTCAACACACATATGAAGTTTAGGGTTTGTCCTCAAGAAGATCTAGGTGAGTTAGGGTTAGGTATGAGTCAACGACTATGATTCATTCATTTTAAAACTTAAACCTTCCCTTTACTTGATTAGCTACATGTAATGTATTGGGATGCTAGCTTAAGGTTTGCCCTTATCTCCAAATTATCATAATTAGATCTTTAAGTCGGCTAAAAAAGGGTTTACAAGGTAGTTTGTGCTATTACAAACAACTATGTCAAAATTGTGTTACTCGGCATCTAAAGTCTCTAATGCATGACATATACTAATTTCTTTACTATGACTTAGCATCTGAATGACTCGACATGCACTGCTTTCTTGGCTCCTATCTCACTCGACATACACTATCTACTCAGCACTTGAGTGACTCGACACACGAGTGGCTCGACACCTACTATGAACTCGGCATGCTCTATATTATACATTTTGTGCTTGGAATATACTACTTGTTTGGAATGAACTAAGTAAATGACTTAAGTGTATAGACACTTACTTGTCAAAACCAATTTGAGATCAACATTGGTGTTGTCACTCACTAGCTTCTTGACATTTTTCTCATTCACGGGAGTGTTGCCCTCATTAAATTTAATCCTATGTTTTCATGAATCAAATTTGCATTTTTTTACCATATTATCTCCTATTCAAAACTTTCCATCATGAATTCTTCTTAGGATTATTATTTTCCATTCCTCAGTGTCAAATTCATAGTAAACTAAGAAATTGATTAGGTCATTATCCCTCAAATACTCAAAAAAATGTTTATAACTCATGTCCTAGTTATAAAATTTGTTAAATTCCTTAAATATATTCTCCTATCCAATATTTTTAAACTTTTTTCTCAAATAATGGCTAGCATCTTCCAAATGAATAACATTTTTAGCCATTCTTGATAATGCAAAGGTAGGGTTATTGTTAGAAATAATAGTCCACCAAGACAACTAGGAGGGGTAGGGGGCAGGGGGTAGGGGTGGGGGGTGTGGGGGCATGGTTGAATTAGTTATCCAATAATTAAAAAACTTATCTTCTTTAAAAAAAACTTAACCATTCAATCAAAGTAAACAATAACTATACAAAGATGTATAGAGACAATTATACCAAATATTTTGACTAGGGAAACCCTTGATTAGAAGGAAAATGCTGGTGGGAATGATGCCAACAAGATGATCTACTAATATAGATATTCCTTGTTAGAGGATGGACCCTATTAGGAGTCTATTACAACATTTAGTACAATGAGTCCCTATTAGGACTTGTGGTATAATGTATTCAAGAAAAGCCCATTGCCCAAACATGTAATTTCAACTACAAGAAGAGCTCACTCGTCAAACAAGTAATTTACTGCTATCTTCTTCTTTTCTCTATCCTTTCCTCTATCCTATCAACATGACCAATTAGTGCTAGTCCTTGTAGACAATGTTATGGACCTTAGATCCAAATACCAAAACTTGGATCACTTAGCAGAACCTTGGTATTGAAGTTTCTTTCACTTCCACACTGCTCTACTCAACTTCTCATTTCTCACTCTCTATTGCTTATCATTAATCATTAAATTATACTAAAATATCACATGATAAAGAAAAATGGCCTTCCTTTATACTGATTCAATAAAACAATTCCCTAAGTCAACTCTTAGTCCTACTCAATTAATTATTATAGGACCACATTAAGAACACGTTACACTTAGCGATAACCTTAATTTTTTTCCTTGAAACTTGAATAACTTTCTATACACATAATATTATGATGAGTGAGCTTAGCATCATCATCCTCAACATGTCTTCTCTATGTCATGAACCTCAATCCTCAAGATATCAACTTTGCTAAGAGATATAACAAGTTTACTAGAACATGCCTCTATAAACTCTATCTCATAATAGACATCACCAAAACTTACATAACTTCATCTAGACTTATCCTTTCTACTTCTGACATTAATTGCATATACTAGATACTCCAAAGTAGCTCCCATAACCTCAGGTGGTTATCATGCTCAACTAGCCATCCATACCAACTAGATCTTTCTACTATTCTTCTGTCAAATACCATAAGACATCAAACATGTTATATTGACATCAATTAAAAACTCACTCATGAATGTAACATATCATTAAACAAATCTTCCAACAATCTCCCCTTTGGCATTGATGGCAACATAGATGAAAAACATCTAGTTCTAAGAATACCAACAAAAGACAAACAATCTTCACATCCTCTTCATCAATGATACTCCCCCATTGATATAACTAAATGTACTCTATAAAAAAATTATTTCAAATTCATGCCAAAATCTCCCCCATACTCATGTTGAACATCTTCTTAGCATAATTTTTTTCCTGCCAATCTCTTTCCCATTGACATCAATGTCAAAGGTTTCTGCAACCAACATCTTTGCATCAAACTCTGTAACAACTTATACTTACTAGCTTGAATGTCTAAAGACACTTTTCAAAACACAAGAGTCCTAGATGACTCTATCCATCACAAAAACTCCCCCATACAAGAAGCACCAACATCTAGTCTAAAAAAACAATGGTGTTTTTTTACCCTAGATTGATGCACTCTACCATCTTCTACTCTGATGTAGGAAGCTGCATAACCAAAGCATACCTCACAAATACTCAAAAGTCTCTTTGGGAAGAGGCTTAGTGAATATATCTGCAATCTACTCTTTAGTGCTCACATGCTCCAATTTGATTTTCTTTTCTGTAAATTTTTCTCTAAACATATAATACTTAAAAGAAATGTGCTTTGTCCTCAAATGCAATATAGGATTTTTGGACATATTTACTATTTTTGTGTTCTCACAATATATAACAATAGGTTCACTGATCTCTATCCTTATATCCTTCAACATCTACTTCATCCAAATAACTTGATTACAATTATTTTGTACTACAACATACTCTTCTTTTTTTGTACTTTGAGATGTACAATCCTACTTCTTACTTAACCAAGAAACCAATCTTCCTCCAAGAAAGGAGGCTCCTCCACTAGTTCTCTTTTTTTCATCCATACTTCCTGCCCAATCTACATCAGTATAAGAACTTAGAGTAATTTAATCATTATATTTGTCATACCATAATCCAAATTCTGAAGTTCCTTTCTTATATTTTAATATCCTTTCGTTGCTGCATAATGTGCTTCTTTAGGATCAGCTTGGAATCTTGCAACAATGCCAACTGCATTTGCTATATTTGGCCTTGTGTGAGTTAGATATTACAAACCTCTAATCATAGATCTATACTTCTTGTGCTCAATAGTAGGTGTCTTATCTTTATTAGATAACTTGTGTCTAATTTCTATAGGTGTTCCAACATGTTTACATGTTTCCAAACCAAACATTTTTAGTAAACCCTTCAAGTACTTAGTCTGAGAAATAAAGATTCTTTCTTTATTCTAAACTATTTGCAATCCTAGGAAATATTTCATCTCTCTTATCATACTCATTTCAAATTCTTTCTTCATTTCTTTTGCAAAGTTCTCACTTTCTTCATCATTTCCTCCAAATATGATATCATCAACAAATATTACCAAAATCATCAAACCATCATCAATTTCTTTCTAATACAGATTACTATTTGGCATACCTTTGATATATCTAGGATTTGTCAAATGCTTGTCCAACCTTGCATACCAGATTTTGGGTGCTTGCTTCAATCCATACAATGCTTTCCTCAGTCTACATACTATCTCCTTATCATCTCTCAAAGGATATCCTTTAGGCTGCTCAATGTATACCTCTTCTTCAAGTTCTCAATTCAGAAATGTTGACTTTACATCCATCTGGTATACTTTAAATTTGTTTGTGTTGCATAGGCTAAGAATAATCTTATAGCTTCTATTCTAGCCACTAGAGCATAAGTCTCATCATATTATATTTCATCTTGCTATGAGTAACCCTTACATATTAGTCTTGCTTTGTTTCTTACAACTCCTTGCTCATTCATCTTGTTCCCGAATACCCATTTAGTTCCTATCGTATTTTATCGATTAGTCTAGGCACCAATTCCCATGTCTCATTCTTTACTATCTAATCCAATTTCTCTTTCATAGCTTGCTTCCAATAATCATATTTACATGATTCATCTACATTCTTTGGCTCAAATTGAGATATCAAGCATATTCCTTCATTCACTCTACTTCTTTTCATCATACCTTTGTCTTTGCTTCTGATGACCTATTGGGGTGGGTAACTCTTTATCATGTTCTTTCCTGAAGTAGGAGTTGTTATCTCAACTCTTGGCTCTACTAAAGGTTCTAAGCCTTTCTCCTTCCTTTGCTCTCCTTCATTTTGAAAATTATTGTTAGTCTCAAGAAATATCTCATCATTCCTTGGCTTAGTAACAACATCATCATCTGAATTGTAAACAACTATTCTCTCTTGTACTCTGAATTTATCATCATTTTTCACATTTGTAGTTTCCATAATAGTCTTAGTTCTCTAATTATAACATCTATAATCCTTTTTTTTAAATGAATAATCAAGAAACATGCCTTCATCACTTCTAGCATCAAACTTACCAATGTCATAATCTATCTTTATGTAACACTTACTTCCAAATATTTAGATGTACTTAACTATAGGTGAGTGACCAAACCATAGTTCATACGATGTCTTGTTTGTGTCCTTCTTAACTTGAACTCTGTTCATAGTGCAAACAATTGTATTCATAAGTTCTCTCCAAAATGTCTTGGATACACCATTCTCTACTATTATAGCTCTTGTAGCTTAATAGACTTGTATCTTCTCTTTGCAATGCCATTCTATTCACGAGTCTTCAACTCAACTCTTTCTTCTTTTGCAAGATTAGATCTCTACTCTTCAATCTGATTCCCATTCTGTAAATCATTTTTAATGATAACTTCCACATTTTCATCGTTAGCCTCTTGATCAACAATAGCTACCAATGCTATCTCTTCTAATACTTCATTTTTCTTAACCAATTCAAGCTCACTATCTTTCAAGAATCTTTCACCAAGAGTCTCTATCTTCTATGTCAAAATTTTCACTATCTAACTTAGGACTATCTTCTCTCACCATGATATCCCAATTCTGTTAAAACTTTTTCTTCAAGGACCTGATGCTCTAATACCAATTGTTAAAAATAATAGTCCACCAAGATAACTTGGGGGAGGGTGGGGGGGTGAATTAGTTATCCAGTAATAAAAACACTTATCTTATTTAAACAAACTTAAACATTCAATCAAAGTAAATAGAAACCATACAAAGATGCACATAGACACTTACACTAGATATGTTGTCTAGGGAAACCATTGATCAGAGGGAAAACCCTGGTGGGAATGATGCCCACAAGATGATCTACTAATACAAATATTCCTTTTTAGAGGATGGACCATCTTAGGACTCTATTACAACATTTAGTACAATGAGTCCCTCTTAGGAGACATTGAATCCTTGTTAGGAGATTCCAACCCTATTAGGAGTTGTGGTATAATGTATGCAAGAAGAGCTCACTCATCAAACAAGTAATTTATTGGTATCTTCTTCTTTCCTCTATCTTGTTAATCAGACCAATCATTTCCAGACCTTGTAGACTAGCCCATGGACCTCAGATCCAAATACTAGACCTCAGATCACTCAACAAAATATTGGTCATGAAGTTTCCTTCACTTCTGTACTACTCTTCTTAACTTTGCATTCCACACTCTCTTCTACCTATCATCAATCATTCAATCATATCAACATATCACATGATATAAGAAAATATCCTTCCTTTATACCAAGTCCATAAAACAATTCCCTGAGTCAGTTGTTATTCCTTCTCAATTAATTATTATAGGACCACATTAAGAATGCATTAAACTTAGTGATAACCTTAATCATCCACCTTGCGATGTAAATAACTTTTTGTACATGCAATATTATGATGATTGAGCTTAGCCACATTATCCTAAACATGTCTCCTCCATGTCCTCAACCTTGATCCTTAAGATACCAACTCTACTAAGAGATATAACAATTTTGCAATAACATGCCTCTATAAACTCTATATTAGAACATACATCACCAAAACTTACATAAATTCTTCTAGACTTATCCTTTGTGCTTCTATCATTAATTGCATATACTAGATACTCAAAAGTATCTCCCAAAACCTTAGGTGGTTATCATGCTCAACTAGGCATCCGTACCAACTTGATCTTTCTGTTGTTCTTCTGGCAGATACCATTGAAGACATCAACTATGATATGTTGAAATCAATGAGAAACTCAGTCATGAATGTAACATATCATCAAACCAATCTTCCAACAATATTTCCAATCTTCCAACAGTTATCACTTGTATCTCTAACTAGATTAATCATAAGTTTGGGTCTCTCAAAATCTTCCACATTATGAATTAATGATCTATTCATGCTTGCAAATTAATTATATTCACAACTTTGAGATTTAAAGACAAAATACCTCATTAAAATTTGTAAGAAGGGTTTTCTAAGCTTCACAGTTGCAAATTCTTGAAACATCCTTCACTAGTTTTCAAATCACTTTTGAAATTATCTTAACTCTTCAAATGGTTGAATGATACACACAATCATGCTCGCACAACTTATATATTTCCATAATGATCTTTGCATTAATTGTGCAACTACTTAATCCATAAAATAGTTACTATATTAATTAGTTGACTTGATCTTATTCATAAGGGTTCATACATTCTCCAAATGGTTTGTGCTCTTAACCAAAGCTTCCTTGCGATCTTCTTAACATTTTGTTAATTGTGCAACTTCTAACTTGACTTCTAGCTTATGTTCCATCTTTTCCATGATTTGTCTTTGATAGTAAAGTACTTAATTAAATTAATATGAATCACACACTATAGCTGATTTCAATCTCTCATCAAGTGCATCAAAATATTGTTCTTCTAAAACTGTATGTGAACTTTCTGGGTTGTTTTCTTTCACAAATACTTCAATTCTTCAACATGCTTTTTAAGTTCTTCTTTCTGACTATTCTTGCTACTGTTATCATTTCTTTTATAATTATTTTTATTGTTCCTTCTATAGTTTGGATTCCTATTAAATATTCTTCTATCCATTCTACCAAATCTTTCTCTGTCCAAATTTATTACATAGTTGGCATACTGGTGTACTCTTTATCTAATTAGGTTCATTCTGATTGACTAGTGTTGTCCAATTCCTCACAATGTGTCCAATGTTATTACACTGATAGTACACAATGTTCCTTCCTATTCCATTATTTATTTCTCCGTCATTGAATCTACTTGTGGGTCTCCTTCTTTCATTACTACCTACAAGGTTAGTACCCCTAAATAGTATTACTATCACTTTTAGGTTTCTTACAATCAACTTATTTATGTCCAAAACTATGATAATTATAATAGTATAAATTAGTAATAGGTTTGAAAGACTTACCTGTACAGTCGATCCTCATATGAACAACTTCATTACATATAAAACATCTACATCTGAATTTATGTTTAGCTTCTTTAGGTGATTCAACTTGTTCTTTTTGTTTGACACATTTCTTTGGTTGATTTACTTGCTCAACTTCATTAGATACTTCTGTACAATTTCTTGGTTCACTCCTATTCTAATCATTCTCCTTACATTTAGGAGTTTCATCAACTAGTTCTAGTTCCTTTCTAATTATAGTTTTCTTGGCTGATTTTTCACCAATAAGATATCCTAGGCTTGTCTTATCAAAAGAGGATATTTGATAGAATAAATGTTCATTAATTTTTTCATTATTGGAATATACCTTTTCTAACTATTTCTTGGCCTAAGTTAGTCCTCATTTCATAATGATATTTACTTTTCTAATTCTGCATGCTCTATTTTGATAGAATCTAATTCAGATGTCACTTTTGTCAAATGTGATTGTAGATCTAAATTCTCAAATTTCAAATTTGAATCAAAATTGTCATTATCTTTCTTTAGACTCAACTTCAGTTCAAAAAATTTTAATTCATGTTTCAAAATATCATTTTCTTTCTTAAGGGTTGCTACCTCGTCACTATCACTAGTCTACTCTTTAGGATCTTTTCTAGATTTGAGATAATTAATCTTGTCTTTCAATTTACCAATGTAATACTTAGAATCTTCATACCTTTCTTTTAGGTTATTTATTAGTTCTTGTTAGTGAACAGGTGACCCTCCAATGAAATAAATACAAATTAACCTTAAAATCCTAGATAGGAAGACTGAATATCCACTAATAGTTGGGTCATTTCACTATTAAAAAGCATAAATGACCTCTGAATTTATTTGGGTACAACTCCCCATGTATGATTTACAATAAATTCACATAAATACAAATATGCATGCTTTTAACTAGAAAGCATAAATGGTTTATAGACATCTATCTGGAAACATGACATAGATGCGGAAAAACTAATCTAACTAAAAGGAAATAAATAGTAAATTACATAAAGTTCATTCACTTGAACACTACATTACATAATGGACCTAGAGAAAAAGAGGAATGGTCTTTTCGAAAAATGCAAACAATTAGAGCACAAATTCTAGAATATAATCGTGACTGCAATCATATGTATCAAACTACATTCAAAGATAACCAATACAATACAAAGATCAACATTGATTAGATATTTTAAAAGACCAACTCAAAGTTTTGATGTATTAAAAAAATCCTTGTCTAAACATAATAAAATAAAACTGACTTTGTTGTTTGATACCTATAAAAAAACCCACTATCTAGAAGTAGAAATATCTCCGTTCTCTCTCTATAGTCATAGCCCCTAATTCTATTGTCACTCAAAGTCTCCCCCAGAAAAATTTAGAAAAATTGGAACCCCCCTCTTTGCTTTTGCCAACTTGTTTATCTCTTTCTCCTTTCACAATCCTCTTCAGTTTAAATAACTGACTTTTAACCGATTCTTTCAACTACTAAATTCCTCAAAATTCATGAAATGTTCATTGACTTCTAATGTTTTGAAAGCATTAGAAATAATAATCTTAATATTTAAGAGCAGAAAGAAATAACTGACAAATGTCTATATAGAATTTTTTTTTGATTATGCCAGAGATATCAACATAGTTTGGGTATTCACTTGACAAATCACATATCTTCCCCAATTAGCAATTACTTCATACTTGAAAATGACCATTGTGCTTGCATAGAAGACAAGATTATGCCTTGTGTGTGCACATCTTTGAGAGTGACCTCCCACATTACAAGCACTTGTAGAAAAAACATGGGGTTGACTCTTCAAACTATGTATTCCTTATGAAATAATTGAAAGATTATGCATCATTTTCTTAATTAGTGGGTGTGCTTGCCATGCACAATTATGCATTATTAACTTCCATAGAGTTTATACATTGAATGAGGCACAAAACTTGGTAGAGATTACTTCGCATTTTGTGCCACTTTACCTTCTCCAATCTGCCTCTAATGGTTATGTTTGTATATAGTTTCTTCCCATGACTGGATGTTTAAAACTCAGCCTGTACACTTTGTTTTGTGCCATAATGCTTTTTCCATGGGTTGATTTGCCACCTTCATTCCAAGATTGTGCCATATAGAATGATTTCTTATAAATGGAATTGATTCGACACCTTCATATGTCTCTTAGCAGAATGGAAAGGTGATGTAGGAATTTAACCAAATGCAGACTACTTTGCCTTTCATTCTTAAGCTTGATACTCATATGATTGGCTTCTTTGTTAATCATCGTGCATGTCTTTCTTGTGTTTGTATTTAGATGAATCTTATGCTCAAGTTTGGACTAAGGATTGTGGATGTCTGCTCATTACTTTGGGTGTCCCCTTAGCTTGCAACAATGGGCACAATTGAAGGTGTCAACAACCATATTTTCCCAAGACTACTGCAGACATTTTACCAAACATTTTGAATGCATCTCCATATACTTTGACCTGGGCATTGACACATACTTCTCGATAGTGATGAAACTATAGATGCTTGTTCTTAGCATGTGCCAATTAGATGATTTATTAAGCAGATCAAACCCTTTGTGATGTGTTCATCACTATTACTTTTTCAATGACTAGTCATGGCATCAAATTTCAATCTATTAGTCCATGATTAGGTTATTCAATATGAGGAGAGAATTGGACTTCATTGATGGCATACAACTCTAATAATCTGGTATGACATAGGCCTAATCCATGATTAGTCATCTTTGATGTTCCCATGGAGTCTAATCATTGTATTGCTATGAACAACCATTGGCCACATGAGCTATATCATGCTACAACATTGTGAAATCACACTTTATCATTCTAAAATGAGGAGAGCCCATTTCAAAATTATTGAATCCCTTTCCTAATTAACCATTTATTAAACTATTTGAATGCTCTTGCATTAGCCTAAGCTTACAATAATGCAGCATAAACCCAATTCATCAATAATAGGTTATCTATTCAGAAGAATAATCTGACTAAGAAATGTCTTGGCTATGTATATGTGGATCAACACAAGAGGTGTAGCTTGTGAGGTATAGGATCCATAGGAATGATTGAAGGTTGTGTTCATGGCTGTGTTCCTACATATATGTCCATATTTTCCTAAAAGAAGGTTTGATAGACTTAAGACACAACTTACATGCTTTCCAACTGAAGATCATCATCTCATATAGAAACCATGTGAAGTCACCTGTTCATAGAAATATATGGAGTTTTTCAATGGATTAATAGCAATATTTAGTGAGTATCAATCATCAATGAAGTGTTCATTTCACACTTACAATTTCACGGATCAGAGACTTGAACTCTCAAAGTTTTCAATACTACTAAACTTAGGCTATCAACATATGATCTCCATTTTGAAAAAGCATTATTTTTAACCCATATGAACCAACCTGAAACTTCAAACCATTCTGAACCACTCAAATTTGCATGTCGGGGAATTGAATCTTAATCTAAAACCTGACATTTTGAATCTACAACACAAGACTTGAACTTTGAACCTTTGATCTTTGAATCACTGAACTTCCATACTAAACCTACAAGATGAACCACTTCAAACCACTTCAGACCACTTCAAATCATTGTTCAAAGGAGTTCAAGACATAAATTGAAAATTTTAATTACCAGGTCTATATGGGTACCAACACTTCTATAATAAGATCAATTTTCTGAAGAGCTTGTTCAAGATTCCTCTTTAACTATTCCATTTCCATAGGGAATTTACTCAATTTACCAAGCCTCTTCTGAGTAACTATGTTTTGATACCAATTGTTAGAAATAGATAGTACTAAGAGGGGGTGAGGATAGTGGGGTTGAATCAGTATTATAAAATATTTTACCCAAAACTTGATATTATTAATTAGTTTACAACATGCATATGAAAGTAAACCAATAATGCTGAACAATAAATAAATCCATACACAAAGAGAACTCATAACACCATATTTTGTTAACTAGGGAAACCCTGACTAAGAGAAAACCTCAGTGGGGATCGTACCCACAAAAATATCCACTAAAATATAGAATCTTGTTAAGGATAAGTACCCTATTAGGAGTCTATTAATTACATATAATATTTTAGTCCTTGTTAGAGGATTGGTCCCTATTAAAACCCTCAACCCTGTTAAGAGTTTCTTCAACCTTGTTAAGAGTTGGTAGTACAACTATAAATGTATGCAAGAAGAGCCCACTGCCTATACATGCAATTATACTTGTATGTAATTCCTTTATACAAAATAGAGATAGATACAAGAACCTCTTACTATTGTACTTCGTATTCCTTTTGATCATATATCAGACTTTGCAACATATAAGGCTCACATAGCATACATATAATCCTTGCGTATGTTTGCATATTACTTTCACATACTTTCATGTCATTACGATCACCACATAACTTCACAAGTTATGATTCCTTACTTATACCTTTACTTTTATAAACTTATTGTTCAGTTGGCCTTGATGCTTCCACACACTGATAAAATAAAATATTAATATTTTCCCTCTTAAGGTTAACATCTAGGATGTTGTCCCTAATTGATTAAGTAATTATTTTGTAAACAAAATAATTCCCTCACCATTTATTCCTTTCATTGTGGCATGCTCTATGTGCTCTTTTTAATGCCTTTATTATTGTTTGACTTGTAACTTTGTTCATTTTGACTGTACTGATCTACGCACTTAGGTGCATTATCGTGGCACTCTATTCTACCCATGCTTAACTAAGCATGTGCCAATTGTGACTATAAAATTTTCAATATGAAAATCATCTCTATACTATTTTTAAATTTTCTAACACTTAATCATTTTTTTTCCTTTGATCGTGGAATCTGCAACTGTACAATATGTCATCTCTTTAGAGATATGTGTGTTGGAAGATTGGGAAGATTGGTTGAAAGCATGAATGCTGATGATATGCCTATGGGAGAGTACTACTATGATGATATGTTACATTCATGACTGATTTTTTCATTGATGTCAACATAAAAAGTTTGATGTCAACATAGCAAGTGCGATGTCAACACAAAAAGTTTTCTAATAGAAGAACAACATATAGATTAAGTTGGTATAGATGCCTAGTTGATAATTATAACCACCCAAGGTTATGGGAGATAAGTCTGAGTCTTTGGTATATATAGTTAACATTGGAAGAAGGAAGGATAAGTCTAGAAGAAGTTATGTAAGTTTTGGTGACATCTATTCTAAGATAGAGTTTACAGAGGCATGTTTTTGTAAACTTGGTATATCTCTTAGTAGAGTTGCTATCTTGACGTTGAGGTTGAGGACATGAAGAAGAAATGTTGAGGATGGCATGGCTAAACTCACTCATCATAATATTACATGTACGGAAATTTATTCAAGTTGCAAGGTGGAAGATAAGGTTATTGCTAAGTGTAACATGTTCTTGATGTGGTCCTATAATAATTAATTAAGAAGGTCTAATAGCTGACTTAGGGAATTGTTTTATAGAATCGATATAAAGGAAGAACATTTTCCTTTATCATGTAAGATGTGATGATATGCCTTTATATTGATGATAAATAGTAGAAAGTGTGGAATTTGAAGTTGAGCAGAGTAGTGCGAAAAGTGAAGGAACTTCATTGTCGAGGTTTCGCTGAGTGATTCAAGGTTTGGTATTTGGATCCGAGGTTCATGACCTAGTCTAAAAGGTCTGATAGTCATTGGTTTGATTGAAAGGATAGAGGAAAGAACAAAGGAAAGAGGAAGATAACTATAAATTACTTTTTTGAGCAGTGAGCTCTTCTTGTAGTTGAAATTGCATGTTTGGGCAGTGGGCTCTTCTTGTATACATTGTACCACAACTCCTAACAAGGTTGAAATCTCTTGACAGGGGCTCATTGTACTAAATGAATTAATAGACTCCTAACAGGGTCCATCCTATAACAAGAAATATTTATATTAGTACATCATCTTGTAGGCATCATTCCTACTATCTGGTGTAATTGTCTATATGCATTTAATTATCGTTGTTGTTTACTTTGGTTGAATGGTTAAGTTTGTTTAAAGAAGATAAATGTTTTAATTGTTCGATAACTAATTTACACCCCTCCTCCCCCCCACCCCCTTTATTATCTTGGTGGACTATTGTTTGTAACAATATGTTTCCATAAATGACAACGCTTTACAAAACATAGCTATATTTCCAATAGAGGTAAAGTGGAAGGAGGTTGCTGAAATCTTCTAGAGGCTTTGTAGCTTCCTTGCAGATAATTAGTTGGATGTGCTACTCTCAAAATGAACCCCCCAAGAGGAGAAGAAGGAATGTGGGTTCAACCTCTTATGTGATTTTTACTTTTTCCTACTTTTTATTATATGAACATTTGGACTTGTAAGACTTTATTTAATATTGTTGATAGTATAGTTTATATTATTTATTATTTTTGTGCTATCTATTGGTATAGGTAGTTAGATGATTGGATGCTAAACTCTTTCCAAACCAGAGTGTTTTCACATTGAATATGGCTAACTAATTAGTTGTTATGTTGGCTAGTGAGTTGTTAATCAATTGTTAGTGATTTTGTCACTACCTTGGTTCTTTCTAAATTAGTCACTCACTATTTACTACTTCTAATATAAAAACCATAAGTTCTAAATGAATATAAATATCTGATTTCCTTAAGAAGATTCATATGTTAAAATTGGAAAAGACATTTAGGAAAACAAGGAATCAACTAGATGGTGGAGCTAATATTACTATTCCTTTTCCTCAAGGACTCGATCAAATAATAGGGAATTATAATTGCCTAGATGATGAGACTAATGTGACTATGTTCTTATTCTACAAGGGCTCCCAAATGTGGGGCTAACAATGAAATAAAGTTGAAATTGGAAAGGATCACAACGTAAAGCAATGTGTCTATTTTGTTCTCTCCACACTATTTATTATTAGGACACAATATTCTAATACAACATAGACAATAAGTATTAAGTAAAAGTGGAAGGGTGATTATAAAGGGATGTGCCTATCCTCTCTACAAACTGTATAGTTGACCAATTTTCAAAAAATTGAAAACATAATGGATTTTTCTAAAAATTTCAGCATTTGATCTTCATGATCTACATAGTTTGTAGTAAAAAACAATAGAAAATTTTGAAAAAAATCACCATTTTCATGAATATGAAAAAAAAAATTGACTTTGTTTTGTCTTTAGTACATTTTGTCTGGGAATTAGCCTATCCCATTATAAAGCAAGCTGGTCAAAACAAGAAAAAAAATGGAAGCCCGAAGAGCCAAACATGATGAAACGGGGTACAAAGCAGACCCCGCATACAACATCAACCATTTTAAGATGGAAACAAATTTCTCATGCTGCAAGAAACATGAAAATTTTAGAGTTTTCTCACGGTCTAAGAAGAAAAATGCAAGAGCTGCCAACGGATGAATCATATGAGATGATAGTAAACCAGAGGAACTCAAATACTTCGCTCTCTTTTCTAAGCCAAAAACATTTGCGGGAACAATGAAGATGCACTGCATTGCCTTGAAATTGCGCATCGTTCTCAGTAACATGACAGAAAATAGAGATGATAGAGAAATTCAATATTTAGTTAACTCCAATCTTAAGCTTGGAAAGATTGCTGAGCAACATGCTAGAATATGCTTGTTCTAGAAAACCCACAGAGTAATCTTTTTTATGGTCATAACTCAGCGATCATAGATGACCATCGTATTACGAAATTTGTTAGAGAGGTTAGTATCTGAGATTCATATCGCTTTGAGCATGATGCAGGTGTGGTAGTTGTAAGGCATAGAGGATACATCATATTAATATATCTAGCCAGTACTTTTCAGCCCATTCCAATCTTTTCCAGATAGATTGGACATTGGACGGTGGTGCCATACGTGCAACTGATTAGTTTGCTGACACAAAATATTGATGCAAATCATCTAAATAAACATAGACAGCAAACTCCAAAATTCAATCATAACATTGAATTTTATCTTAAAACAGGAAAGCTGTATACTTTTTTCTATTTGTAGATTTGATTCGATAAATCATAAACAAAATTTTATCTAATTTTCACCAGAATAATACTTGGATCTATTTAATTGCTATTATTTTAATAAAATTTCTAATTGATATTGTAATATTATTATTTATTTTCTATCTATTTGATTTTAATTGGAAAATAATGTTATTATCTTTTATGAATTATCCTTTTTTAAAGTGTTTTATTATTTTATTTTTTATAAATTAGTAAGACACTTTCATTTCTCAATAAACGTAATGCTTCTTCCTAAATCAGTTGTACAATTTGATCAAGTGATCTATCTTATAACAAATTTAAGATATCATAGAACCATTTTCATAATATAAAGTTTTCAACCTATCCACAAATTTTAATTGAACATTAATAGATAGCAATAAGGCCCTGCATACCCAAGTGTTACAAAAACTTTAGAAAAAGAATAATTAAAAAATTTCTTCTCAATTTCAACACAACTTTTTAAAACTATAAATTGGTTGGGTGACAATATTAACTCTATTATTATTTTTCCATCTACAATGTCTAGAAAAAATCCAAATAAACAAAAGAAATAGGTTTCGATTTTAATTTTGTAAGTGAAGACTAGTCTCTAATTTCATCAAATAAAATCATGCTTTCACCAAAAATAATTATCATCATTTTATCAATAAATATATTATTGTGATCATGTTTAATAAAAAAATAGAATTATAATAATCCCTTTGACCATACATAAATTATCAAGATTTTAAAGGATCTTATATCTATATGTGCTTCAGATAATCAACTAGAGGCCCTCTTCAATCTAGGTGGGCACCATAATAGAAGCCTTGAATGGAGGATATGTCATTCCTCCTTAACTCATTGTATCTGTAATCTTTAATGATATCTTTATTTCTTTTTATTCTTTGAAATCTTGACATGAAACTTAGTACATTATTGGGATCCACAATAGGATTTTGGCAAGGCCCTTTGTAGTCCCTCAATCTCTTCATCTAGCTATGTTCCCTAAAGATTTAAAACTCTAGTTTCAAAACCCACCACCAACATTTATAAAACGATACATTTTCTTTCTATTTCAATTTATTTATTTATATTGAACACTTTATTTTATTTACATTTATAAACGAAATTGACGCACTCCTATATTTAAAATATGTTATTAGTAAAAATATTAACTCTAATGTTATAAAATGATAGATTAAAATGGAAGGTTAGATGATGGACATATTTTGCATTTTTTGTTTAAAAAAGCACAAATCTTTGAACATATATAAATATAGCTAATTCTATTTTTTTTCAAACAATCACATTAATTTGGTATTTAGATATTTAGCATTAAAATTAGGAAATGGGGGCATTTCAAAAGGACCTACACATATAGATTTTCTATTTTTCTTATGATCCATTTAAATAGATTAAAATTAATATATAAAAGATTAGTCATTTTCTTTAATGATGCATTTAGTATGATTGATGAACTTCTTTTATGACACTCCATATTCATTGCATATCTTTCTAAAAAATAAAATAATAATTTTAAAAATGTAGTCTTATTATCTCAATAAATGATCAATTTTTCTTATAAAAAGATTTAATAGATAACACGATAGAAGTACTATTAATTAAATATTAAACAAATCAAAATTAAACATAAAAACATAAATTATTCTTATAGTTTTTCAAACCATATATATATATATATATATATTCAAGATTTAACAAAATTGTGATATTAAAAACCCATAAATTATTCATATGTTGTTTAAAACTATGTCAACAGTTATTAATATGTTTGATATTTCAATGTTTAATATACATATATAGTAGGCTCTACTAGGGTTCCATGTGAACTTTCAGTTTTCTTATGTACAACTCTTTGTCTGAGCTTTCATTCTGTTGTATCCACTTGTCACACCACATTTATTGTAGGAGCTTTTAGGCTAGGTTATAATGGCCCTAGCTAGTAGTGACCTAGTGGTTACTGGTTTTCGCATTACTGCTTCAGACTATCATGGCACCTCCACAGAACAAATGCCCTCGCAAGTTTGTCCTAAAGGGTTTTCATGAGGTAATCCTGATATTATCCTTCCTTTAAAAGAATTTGATGATGCATGTGATTGGTTAGAAGAACATACCTTGATAGGGTATTTTGTGTGTAGGACTCCTCCTAAAGCTATGCTCCAAGAATGGTTTAACAAGAGCTAGACTCTTCATGGAGTCTAACTTGATGCTATGCAAAACCTTACCAAAGGTTTTTTTTAATTTCACTTTGCTAACCCATCGCAAGCGGAATGGTCTTTAACAATGACCCTTGGTTTATGCATTCATCTCTGCTTTTTTTTCAAAAATGGTCACGAGACTTCACAGTCTCTAGTGATAAAATGCCTAGGGTTCATGTATGGGTCGAGTTCCTAAGTTTACCCTTGCCATGTTGGCCTTTCATTGAGCCCATTACCAAAACCCTTGGCAAAGTTGTCACAAAGGAGCTTGAGAAAATTTTTAATGCTCATCCACATAGACGTTTTTGTGCTGAGGTTGATCTTTCCAAGGATCTTAAGGATTTTGTGGAAATCTAGATTGGGGCTCAAACCTTCTCTTAGAAGGTGCTCTATTTAAACCTCCCCAACATCTGTTATAGGTGCCCTTTCTCTAGGAACATGGGATCAGGGATTGCCCTTTATCTATGCCTAGGGTTAAGTCCATGCCTAAAGAAGCTCCTGCTAAGCTAGCTAAAGGGAAAAAAGAAGAATGGGTTATTGTTGGGCACAAGGGCAAGGTTACCTTGAATCCCTTGGCCCCTAAATAGTCCTATGAGTTAGTTACCATGGTTCCTCCCATCCCAATAGGAGCGTCAATTCGAGCCAACATAGGGATGCAAGTGGTTTCCATAGCAGCCATTCTGGGTGTCTCATAGGTTTCAAACCTTGCTTGTTCATAGGGGATTAAGGTGGCCACTAGGGCTTCAATCTTGGTTGTGGTTTTTACCCCTCTTGTTGGTTCTTCCATAGAACCACAAGCAATGTCATGTTCTCGCAGTCCTCCTAGATGTGTGGAGTTACCAGAGGTGAAACGGTAGGCTATAAGTTTAGAAGATTTTCCTTTTGATTTCAACCAAGTTTCTACCTTCTTCTAGAATAGCTACTCCTCTCTTAAGGATGAGGATGATATGGAAGAATTTTCAATAATTTTTAATCATGGAATGTATGAGGTCTTACATGTTGGAATTTTTTTAGAATAACTTAGAGGAGGGGGGGGGGGGGGGGGGTGTTCGGGGGTGGGGTGGGTGAATCAGTTATCCAAAGTCTAAATGCCCTAATAATACTTTTTCATCAATTATAATGAGCCCATTAAACTATTCATGCATCCAAGCTTAAAACAACCATCTTAGCAAGTTACAGCAAATCAACATGCGAGATCAACACATGACATAGTGATTTACATGGAAACCCAATTTGGGAAAAACCACCAGTAACAAGCTACTCAATTTTCACTCTTCTAAACTGATGCCTTATTAAAGGCTTACAACACACTGTTAAATGTGACCTTGTTAGAGGATTTCACCATATTGTTAGGAATGGGCCTGGTCAAAGGACTTTGGAACATACACTTGGAATATCACCTTATTAAGGGATTTACAACATGGCTCTTAAACCAACCTAAGTCCATAGGATTTATACTAACCGTTACAATTTCTAGAGAGTAACAATAAGGGCATTTGATCTTATACAACTCACAACATATCTTGCAGATTTTAGATTATACTTCAGTTCAATCTTTTGCTTGGCTTCAACCACTGCGGCTCTGACAGCTTGTCTTTCTCTCAAGCTTCATCTCCTTGAGTCTTCTTGCTCATCATACCAATGCAATCATCTCTCTGGTCACCTATTGAAACATCATTGTTGTGCTCTCTTCCTCCTTAGCACCTTCTTCAGCACTTCATGCTTTCATACTTGATCAACCTCTTAGCTTTGTGACCTTATGACTCCTTAAATAGAAATCTGAAATAATTTTCCCACTCGATTCCCCCTCTCCAACTTTAGGGTTTAAAAAGATTAGGTAGGATACAATGTATCTATCCCATATCTTGTTTCTTATCTAGAAACTTCGTCTAGAATCTAGTTGTATTCACCCAAAAAAATTTACATAGTGTTTTGTGCCACCAGCTCATCATTCTTATCTTCTATCTCATTCACAAAATTCTAGATAACAACCATGTCAGCTTAGATCTGTCGAATCCTTGACTTTTCAAATAATGCAACAGCTCGACACTTTTGACTTTCTAATGCTTGGCACATGAACACAATTCGGTACTTGATCTTTACTCGGCACTTGATCTTTAATCAGCTCTTGATCTTCCCTCAGCACTTGATCTTTACTCAGCACTTGATCTTTACTCGGCACTTGATCTTTACTTGAAACTTGTTCTTTACTTCATCTGGAATCTAGTTGTATTTGGCCAAAAATGTGTTACATAGTGTTTTGTGCCACCAGCTCATCATTCTTATCTTCTATCAGGTTCACAAAATTCTAGATAACAACCATGTGGGCTCAGATTTGGCGAATCTTTGACTTTTCAAATAATGCAGCAGCTCGACACTTTTGACTTTCTGATGCTCGGCACATGAACACAACTTGGCACTTGATCTTTACTCGGCACTTGATCTTTACTCAGCTCTTGATCTTTAGTTAGCACTTGATCGTCACTTAGCACTTGATCTTTACTCAACACTTTATCTATTTTGCACATAGTCTTATTACGACTTCTTCTTCTATAGTTTCTAAGCGTAACCAACCTCTTCATCTTCAAGTATATTGTTAATACATCACTTTATTGTTTTCTTAACTGATCTTTGCACTTCATTCCAAAACCATAACTCAACCTTTCCCTTAGGTGCTTTTGTTACATCTTATTGATTCTTCATCAATCAACTAATTGATTGTGCTTGGATCTTATAAGAAATTTCCATTCCAGCAAATAGCAGGTTTGACATCAGTGAAAAAATAATGATTGAACATATTTTGTAGCAAAAATATATTTCATACAACGATCTATTTCAATCAAATTACAACAATCTCCCTCTTTGGCATTAATGGAAAACCAAACTAATCAACCAAACCAAAACTAATTGATCAACCAAGTTAACAAAATTTTAATTCTAAAAAAGTAAGTCAAATGCCAAAAAGAAAACTTGTTGACTTTTGTATTTCCCTCTAATATTATTCCTTCTTATCTATCTTTTTACTAAATCTCATGAGCTACTCCTTCTGAGATCTATCATCTTGAGTTGTTTCTTTGCTTTTTCTTCTCCCTTTCATATCTCTTGTCCTTTTTGCTTCATGATTTGATTAGTTTATGTTATTCCTCTATTTTAGGGATTTGACCAATTGTAGCTATTTCTCCCTCTTTCTTTGCTTTGATCAATTTCCTCTTCTTTCTACTCTCTCTCTCTTTCTTTTCTTTGATCAATTTCTGTTATTTCTCCCTCTTTGACAACAATGCCAAAGATGCATTATTTCAGCATCTTATCATGCAACTATAGCATTTATAAGAACTTCTAATATCTCCCTCTGCCATCTTTCTTGTGACTTGTTTGGAATGTTAGTACTCTAATTACTTTAGGCTAAACCTAAAGTAAGTACCCTCTGCATCAACTTATATCATTTGATCAATCAACTTATTTGATGCAGGGTTGTCTTGCTATTACTTAAGCAGCCTTGGTTAGGGGTATCACCCCTAACTTACCTCTAAGATATTCAAATGCATATTTAGGTAATAGTTTTGTGAAGATGTCAATAGTTTGTTCTTTTGTATTGATATATTCCATCTTCACTTGCTTGTCTTCCACCAATTCTCTTACATAGTAATACTTGATTGCAATATGCTTTGTTTTGGCATGAATCATAGGGTTCTTAGATATGTTGATAGCACTTATGTTATCACAATAAAGTATCACAGGTTCAGTTATTTCTTCTTTCATTCCTTTCAACAGATGCTTGATCCACACAATATTTGTACAATTTATAGCAGGAGCAACATACTTAGCTTCTACTATCAACTGTGATGTACAAATTTTCTTTTTACTAGTCCAAGTGACTAATCTTTTTCCTAAGAAAAGTGCTCCTCCATTGGTACTTTTTCTATCACCTATGTTACTTTCCCAATCTGCATTAGTGTAGGCCTTCAAATCAAAATTTTCAGTCCTCTTGTAGTACAAACCAAAATCTTCTATACCTTTTAGATACCTCATTATTCTTTTGATAGCCATAAGATGATTCTCTCTTGAGTTTGCAAAAAATCTTGCCACTATTTTGATAGATAAAGCAATATCTGGTCTACTATGTACAACATATTGTAATTTTCCAATCATGGATCTGTACATTATCTGATATACTTTAGCTGAATCATCATTCTTAGATAACTTATGTCCTATTGCCATTAGTATACTTACTAGTTTTGATTCATCTAAACCAAATGTTTTGAGTATATCCTTGTTATATTTTGATTGGGTTACAAATATACCATGTTTTAATTGATGTACTTCCAATCCAACAAAATATTTGATCTCTCTAAACATTGACATCTCAAATTCATGGTTCATCTAATCAGAAAAATCTTTGCATAGAGCATCTTTTTCTCCAAATATTATATCATCAACAAAGATCTCAGATATCAAAACATCTTTACCTTCCTCTTCCTTGATATACAGATTGTTGTTGTCAACTATTTTCACAAATCCTATCTTGACAAGATATTTGTGAAGTCTCTCATACCATGCTCTAGGTGCTTGTTTCAAACCATAGAGTGTTTTATGTAGTTTACAAACCATATCCCTATTGTTCTCATTAACAAATCCCTCTGGTTGTTCAATATAGACTTCCTCTTCCAATATTCCATTTAAAAAAGTATACTTTACATCCATCTGATAAACTTAAAAACCTTTATATATAGCATATGAAAGTAAAGTTCTTACTCCTTCCATTCTAGCAATAGGGGCAAATGTTTCCCCATAGTCTAATCCTTCTTCTTGAGCATAACCTTTACATACTATTTTGGTTTTGTTTCTAGTAATCTCACCATTCTCATCTAGCTTGTTTCTGAATACCAACTTGGTGCCAATCACATTCTTGTCAGTTGGTCTTGAAACTAAACTCCAAGTTTTGTTCTTCTTTATTTGGTCAATCTCTTCTTCCATAGCTTTATAATAGTCACCATCTTGCAATGCATCGTACACTGTCTTAGGTTCAAATTTTCTTAACAAATATGACTCATTTCTCAGTCTATTCCTTTACATTGGTCTTGCATCTTTGTCACCAATTATCTGTTCAGTAGGGTGATGTCTCCTCACATATTTGGATAATCTTGGTTCTATCCTTGTTTCCATGTTTGATTTTTCAGATTCAGGGTCATTATGTACATTGCTGTCAGGTAGTACTACATCTCTTTCATGTGTACTGACTTCAAAGTCAGAATGAGCATTTTCTTCATTCTACAACTCAACTTCTAAATGCAGCTCAGTATTCACTAGTTGTGACTTGGCTAAGACTGAAATTTGCTGTTTAATCCCATTTTGATTGATAGCATCCTTGTTAATAGGAATTCCTTCATAAGAATACACAAAGGTTCTGTCTTCATCCATCCTTTTGCTTCTTCAACTTTGACTTCTGTCTACTCATCAAAGTTTACATTTGCACTTTCCACAATTTTGTCAGTGTTAGTATTTAAACACTTATATGCTTTACTTCTAGTGGAAAAACCAAGTAATATGCCTTCATCACTTTTTGCATCAAATTTTCCATTTCTAGTATCTTTAAGGATAAAGTATTTGCAACCAAATACTTTGAAATTATGCTTTACATTGGGTGAGTGACCATACCATAATTTAAAAGGTGTTGCATTTGTACCTTTCTTGACTTGTACTCAGTTTAGTGTATGAATAGCTACACTTATAACTTCTCTCCAATATTTCAGAGCAACAATCTTTTCCATCATCAATGTTCTGGCATAGTCAATCATAGATCTATTTCTTCTCTCAGCAATTCCATTTTGTGGGGGGGTTCTAGGAGCTAATGTTTTTCTTTTGATTCCTTTGTCATTGCCAAATATCTCAAATTCATTCGATGTGAATTCTCCACCTCTTTTTGATCTCAGACATTTCAAACTCTTTCTTGTTTCCTTTTCAACTCTAGCCACATACCACTTAAACATTTGAAAAGCATCGGATTTTTGCTTTAAGAACATAACAGTCATCATCCTGGAATAGTCATCAACAAATAACATTATATATTTACCTCCTTTGTAGTTTTGTACTTCTATTGGACCACAAAAATTAGTATGGACTAACTCAGGTACTTCTTTAGATGTATAATTTTTACTCTTGAAACTTGACTTAGTCTTCTTTGCTAGCTGGCATTGTTTGCACATGATTTTGTTAGGTTTCTTCAGTTTAGGTAAAACTTTGACTTTCTTCATTTTACTGATATTGACCAGATTATCAAAGTTGACGTGACATAGCCTTCTATGCCATAACTACACATCATCAAATTTTGCAATAAAACAAGAAGCATTTTCCATATCAAGGTAAAACAAATTACTTCTTGTTTGATCTCCTATCAATTTTCCATCAGTATCATAGATTTTTGCAGTTTTGTTTCCAAATTCTACTTTGCACCCTACATTGCCTAACTGCGAGACACCCAACAAATTGTAGTTTAGTCCTTCAACATAGTATGCATTATCACATGAAAATTGCTCTGTAAGCTTAATGGAGCCTTTTCCTTTGATTTGACATGGAGCATCATTTTCAAGTCTAACACTATTTCCATCATACTAAGTAAAGTCAACTTACTTTTGTCTCCTATCATGTGATATGAGCACCCACTGTCTATAATCCATTTGTCATTCTTTTTCATACATGTTACCAGTGTTGTAGGATCTTCTTCATCAAACTAGTCCTTCATGGCCACATAAACAATTTTATCATCATTATCATTGAAATCCTCTTTAGCAATACAACACTTCTTGCCTTTGTCTTTGTAATATCTCTTCTCATCTTCTCTTCTATTTTTGTACTTGTTGCCTTCCTTGTATTCCTTTTTCTGTGTACACCTTGCAACAATATGTCCTACTTTATTGCAAACAAATGATAGGCAGCTTACCCTTGAATTTTCCTTTGCCTCTGTGAAATCTTCTAGCTAGTAATGCTTCCAATTTTTCCACATCTTCCTCATCAGTGCTACTTTCATTGGATACATATTTCATCTTTCTTCCCTTCTTCGATTTCACCTATTCAGTATCATTTAGTGATAGCTTGGCCTTGAAAGTAGATTCAACATTCTCAGTTCTGTAGTTATCAAAGTTAGATAACTCAAATGCAGTAAGTATACCCACTATACCTTCAAAATTTAGATTGTTTCCTAGTACACATTTTAGCTCTTGTATAGCTAATACTCTAATAGCATAGATAGGGAGCAAGGTTCTTAAGAGCTTACTATTAATAGTATCATCATCTAATTGACCATTCAAATATCCTATACTAAGCAGCATTCTCACTTTACTTCATTTTCATGTCATCAAACTTTCCTCTGTGACTTTCCCTTTTTGCTCTTTGGACATTCTGATCTCCTCCATAAATTTTTGATAGGGCATTCCACATCTTGAATGCAGTGTTACATCCTTTGATATCATCAAATTCAGTGTAGTTGAGTGCAGAAGCAATCTCCAGCATTGTCTAATTGTGTTCCTATTTGTTTTTCAAATCTTCTATAGTAAGAGTACCAGTTGGATCAACATGTTTAGTAACAATTAAATTTTGGGCATAATCTCCTATGGATCCAAGATGCAGCTTCATCAAACTTTGCCATGCAAAATTTTTTTCTTTGTTGAGCTTGGGAACTTCTCTCTTAGGTATTTTGATCTTTTCTGCTTCTAGTTCCTTTAAACTAAATCTACAACAAGGCTCTAATACCAATTGTTGGAATTGTTTTAAAATAACTAAGAGTGGGGAGAGTGGGGAGGGGGTACGGGGGGCGGGGGGGTTGTGAATTAGTTATCCAAAGTCTAAATGCCCTAATAATACTTTTTCACCAATTATAATGAGACCATTAAACTATTCATGCATCCAAGATTAAAACAACTATCTTAGCAAGTTATAGCAAATCAACATGCAGGAATAAAACATGCAAGATCAACACATGACGTAGTGATTTACATAGAAATCCAATTTGGGAAAAACCAAAAGTAACATGCTACTCAATTTTCACTCTTCTGAAGTGATGCCCTGTTAAAGGCTTGCCCTACTAAAGGCTTACCACACACTGTTAAATGTGACCTTGTTAGAGGATTTCACCATACTGTTAGGAATGGGCTTGGTCAAAGGGCTTTGAAACATTCACTTGGAATGTCACCCTATTAAGAAATTTACAACATGGCTATTAAACCAACCTAAGTCCATAGGATTTATACTAACTGTTACAATTGCTAAAGAGTAACAATAAGGGCTTTTGATCTGATATAACTCACAACATATCTTGCAAATTTCAAATCATACTTCAGTTCAATCCTTTGCTTGGCTTCAATCACTGTGGCTCTGACAGCTTGTCTTCCTCTCAAGCTTTGTCATGTTGAGTCTTCTTGCTCATCGTACCAATGCAATCATCTATGTGGTCACCTATTGAAATAGAGTTTCTATGCTCTCTTCATCCTTAGCACCTTCTTTAGCATGTCATACTTTCATACTTGACCAACCTCAGCTTCGTGACCTTGTGAATCCTTAAATAGAAATCTGGAATAATTTTGCCACTCAATTCTCCCTCTCCAATTTTAGGGTTTCAAAAGATTAGGTAGGATACAATGTATCTGTCCCATATCTTATTTTTAATCTAGAAACTCTGTCTGGAATCCAGTTGTATTCACCCAAAAATGTTTTACATAGTGTTCTGTGCCACTAGCTCAACATTCTTATCTTCTATCTGGTTCAAAAAATTCTAGATAACAACCATGTCAGTTTACATCTGGTGAATCTTCGACTTTTCAAATAATGCAGTAGCTCGACACTTTTCACTTTCTGATGCTCGGCACATGAACACAACTTGGCACTTGATCTTTACTAACACTTGATCTTTATTTGGCTCTTGATCTTCACTTGGCACTTGATCTTTCTCAGCACTTGATCTTTACTTGGCACTCGATCTTCACTCGGCACTTGATGTTTACTCAAAATTTGATCTTGTTTGCTCAACTCTCTCTAATGAATTTAATCAAGTTTTATAGATAGTCTTATTATGATTTCTTCTTCTACAATTTCTAAGTGTATCCAACCTCTTCATCTTCAAGTATATTGTCAATACATCACTTTATCATTGTCTTAACTTATTTTTGCACTTCATTCCAAAACCATAACTCAACCTTTCCCTTAGGTGATTTTGTTACATCTTATTGATTCTTCATCAATCAACTCAGTGATAGTGCTTGGATCTTATAAGCAATTTACATTCCAGCAAATAGTAGGTTTGACATCAGTGAAAAAATAATGATTGAACATATTTTGTAGCAACAATACCTTTCATACAATGATCTATTTCAATCATATTACAACACTTACAGACCTCTTTAGAAAGTACTATGTCTAGGACACCTACCATAGACTTGGTAATTGAGATTTTCTCTATCTGCAAGAAGTTAAGATTTTTGGTTTCATGCTCTCTTCTACATGTCATGTCACTTAGTAGAATGGTGTTATGTATTCCTCTCAACAAGAATTTGGTAGAGGTGGTGTAGTTACTCTCTTATCACCTCATCTTCATTCGTCTATTATTTCACACAGTTTTGACCCCATGCATAGAATTATTTGGCTCTTGCTTTCCATCAATAATCATTCTTTTGGAGTCATAAATATTTATGCTTCCAATGATGCTGTGGAAAGATCCCAAATGTGGGGCTGACTCGCTGACAACTTGCCTCTAGCTACTTGGGTTATGTGTGGTGACTTCAATATGGTTGAAGTGGCCTTTGACAAAGATGAAAGTTTTCCCTTCCACTAGATGCTTGGGGAAAGGCAAGTCTAGTACTACATGTGCAATAAATTGGGCCTTTTTTATTCCAATATCAACGACTGCTAGGATAGTGGGGTTTGGCACACTTAGTCCAACTTTTGAGCTGGCTTTGACCACATTTTAAAATGCCTCGATCATGCTATGATTACTGCATAATCTTTTTTCTCATTTCTAAGGATCATGATTTACCTGTCATTCCCCTACCAGATGTGATGTTATCTAGCCACCATCCCATTATTTTGTCATTTCATGGCAAACAGTTGTCCCAAAAGTTGTCAAGTCATAGTTCTTCTTCAACACATCTGTGTTGATGCATGCTTCCACCATCATGCATATCCTATGTGTCTAGGATTTGGAGCCATGTCTGCATTCTTAGAATGGATGGATTCAATGGTGGAATGATGCCATTACTAGAACTACTCATTTTCTATGCATCTATGGGCATCAATTGGTAGTTTTCAGAAAGTCGTCTTATGAAGCCAACACTTTTGCACTCAAAAAAGCCTTTGAGGCTCTCACCCTTAATGTATTTGATGTGGATTTGTAAATTCATCTTGCCAAGATTTGCCATGAAAAACAAGTTGCTAATAACTATGTCACTTGAGGAGCCCATATCAAAGTCTGTCTCCATTGGTTGGAGGTTGGCGATAAAGCTTCGAAGGAGTTATTCCAGGGTCTTTGAGCCCATCATAACAATGTTGGTATTAAAAAAATAAAAAAAGGAACTATTGTTATTTCCAGTCTCCCTAACATCTTGTAAGCATTTGTTCATCACTATGAGAACATTTTTGCTTCACAAGAAAATTCGGTTGCTCAAAAGAAAGCTCTTAGAAAATGTATCTCTATTACTCCAAACCTCCTAGTAGTTGAGCAACACACTTTCTATGAGCAACTTCTTTCCCTCTAAGACTTTAAGGAGGTATTCTTCTCCATGGCTAATGATAAATCCCCTAGGTGTGATGGCTTTCACTATGAATTTTACAAACACCGCTAAGAGCATATAGGTCCTGATCTGCACAAAGTTTATCTTGAAGTCTATCATACTAAAAGCTTAGGAGCCATTATTAATAAAGGAAATATTAAATTCATACCTAAAGCCGATGATCTAGAGGACATCTGTAATTGGAGGCCCATTACCCTTTTGAATGTGTCTTATAAGATTATTACCAAGGCAATTTCTCTCAAAATCTGGCACCTGTTGGCTTTAATTGTGCACCCTGAGAAAATTGGCTTTATTAAGTCTAGATATATTCTTGACAACATCATTGTTGTCTGGAAAGGAATGGAGTGGGCTTGCAAGTCCAAATAGAAGGCTTTTTTTTTTAAAGATTGATTTTGTTAAATTCTATGAGCACATTAAATGACCCTTTATCTTGGCTATGCTCTAGGCTTTGGGTTTTGGTCCCAATTTTTTGCAGTTTGTGGAGATACTCTTTGGTGATGCTAATTCTTGCATTACCATCAATAAGTCATAATCAGAGGCTTTTGGCCTTTTCTGTTCAATTGAAGGCAAGGTTACCCTTTGGCACCGACACTTTATGTCCTTGCTGCTAAAGGATTTGGCTATTTGCTA
This sequence comes from Cupressus sempervirens, assembly GCA_028749045.1. Taxonomy (NCBI): domain Eukaryota; kingdom Viridiplantae; phylum Streptophyta; class Pinopsida; order Cupressales; family Cupressaceae; genus Cupressus; species Cupressus sempervirens. The sequence continues at coordinate 835,628,137 of CM053790.1, forward strand.
GCTCATTTTGTGTCTTCTAGGCTAGTTCGTGGCATTTCCTTGCCCGAATCATCTTCCTAGTTAGTCACTGGTCACTTTGCAGATGATTCCTTTCTCACTCTTTTGGAGGATGAAGAAAATATCAACAATGCCTTAAGTTGCCTAGACACCTTTTTTCAAGCCTTTGGATCTACCATTCAATGGCATAAAATGCTTTTCTTTCAACAGTCATTCTTGCCAGCTCCACCTTAGCTCAACCAGTTTGAATGGAAATGGGTTACTCATGGGGAGACTTTTCACTTTCTTGGCATTCCTTTTGCTTTTCAAGCTTCACCTGTTGAACTTTGGAATGTTGTGCTTGCCAAGATCACCAAAAAGCTTGATTATTGGCTTATGAAACTGCTCTCCCTTGCTAGCGAATTCAAAATTTTCTTGAAGGTTCTTGTGGCTACTCATATCTATTATTCTTCTTGTTGGGCTCCCTCTAAAGCCTCCTACTAGAAATTGGAAAGATTTCTTAGAGATTCTCTCTGGACTTCTGGTTCCAATCATCATGGCTTTCACAGAGTTGCCTAAGATTTTTGTTGTCTCCCAAAAGAATCTGGTTGTCTTGGCCTACTTTCCACACAGAAACAAGGCCTTTCTCTTTGTGCTAAATGGATTATTCATGCCATCACTAGAGATGAAGCCTAGAAGATTTTGGTTCGACATTGCATATCTTTGAGCTCTCTTGTCAACAGACCTACTTGGAAAGTGACTGGTTTCCACACCCTTCTCATCATGCGTGAGCTAGTGACCATATAGGGCTTGTTTGTTATCAAGAGCATATGGAAGGCCTAGGAAGCTATTAAGCCTTGGCTTCGATGGGCTGGTGATGAGTTCCACAATGGCCTCTCCTTGAATTAGTAGAACATTCGGTGGTCTCCCTTGTTTTCTATTTAGGGTACTCCCCTTGCAAAGACTCAAGGTGATGGTGCTCTACAGTTTTTCAAACAAGGCATTAGAACTCTCAAGGATCTCTTCTTGAGGGTTACCATGAGTTTTAGATCCTAGGAAGATATGCAAGTCTATTACTACCTTATTCGTTTAGATCGATAGACTTTTGACCTATTGCTCTCCTCAATTTCAGTTCACTTAACTCATAAAGTGGGTATTCAGTCTATTTGACCTTGGTGGCATGATTGGAAGTGGCATCCTGCCACTCCTTTTTCCAACTATAAGCCAAGTCTAGGCTATAGATTTCTTTTGCCCCATCTTTAGATGGTGGATACGCTCAATCAGAGATGGCATTTGCAATCTTCTCTTTCTCAATAGAGAAAACACTTTGATATCATTTGGAGTGCTATTATTGAACCCAAGATTACCCATTTTGCTTGGTGTCTTTCCTTCCAAGGTCTTCCCCTAGGGCCTCAGCTCAAGCATATTGGGGTTCTAGATCCCAGATGCCCTTTTTATGGGCAACCAAAGTCTTTCATGCATATCTTTTGATTTTGTAGGCATGCCAAGAACTATTGGCATTGGATTCATGATTTTTTTCAAGCCATTCAGGCTTGAAACCTTTTCTTGGCACATGGTTATGCTAGGTGATTCCCCTAGAATCCCTCAAAAATTCACCCAGATAGAAATTTTGTTTACTCTGTGGAAAGATAGCAATGTTCTTTTCAGACACAGTTTTTTGGATATTAATATTGCCTTGTACACTAAGGCATGCATTTGTAATAATGTAATTATGTAGATTCAGGTGCAAGCAAATAAAGTTGCCCTTGAGGTGGCTCACCTGCAGGAGTTGCTAAATCACTAGGGCAATGACCCCTACACTATTACTAGAGTTCCTTCAAATGCCTCAGCAGACACTTTGACTCCTCGTGGTCATCATCCATGGTGCAATTCCTTAGGTCGCCACTCACACACCTCATTCTCCTAGGCTTCCCACCACAGCTCTCCCAATGGTGGTGATGGTGGATGGAGGTGCCGCTCAGCTTCCTCGCCCTATGGTGGCTCTGGCTGGTCCCTGACTCCTCCTAGTGCTCAGTAGACACTTTCTGGGAAATTGCCTCGCCTAGATCTAGTGATTTCTCCTCTACGGCTAGAGATAAAAGATGCGGAGCCTGCCATTGATCCTCTTGTTACTGCTATTAATGATGGCTAGATTGTTCCCAGCCCAGCCTCCAATCCCAAAGATGATTGGGGCATTCATGATCGTGATGAACCACTACCCTCGACAAGTACTGCTTTGACTACCTGAGGTTGCTTTATATGTTTTTTTTATGAATAGTGTCTTACTCTAACTGTAGCCGTGTGAACTTATTCGAGGGATGATCTTGTATCCCCGAACTTTTTTTGTGAATTGTAATCTTAGTATATTATTTATTAATAGAAAAGGACTATTTATCAAAAAAACTATACGTATATATTAAAAACTAATATAAATGTCGAAATTTGCAATTTGTATTCATGTTGACAGCAGAAGATTTATTGCTAATTCTTAAAGCACATAAAGACTCGCCTACCTAGCTGATATGACAGATTATCGTTTTCCACAAGTGTGGGGCTCGCATTTGTATTGGTATTGGCATTCACGGCAGACCGGGTTGAAATTTGAGAGTATCACGATGCAAAAAAGACATTTCTACTTTATTCTCATTATGTTTTATTCTTCCCGCGTGCCTTATCATTATCACTCATGGCGGGCAAGTCTCATACGACGTAGTTGGTAAGCATTAAGCAAAAGTAGAAGACTGATGTTGAGAGGGCGGAGGACAAAATGACAATGAAATAGTAAGAATAGTTAAGCGTGATGAAACTGTAGAGAAAGAAAACCATATCAGCCGGTCAAAGCTAATTAGATTGTCTGCTCTAGCTAAAATACTTCCAAATCAGAACAGTCGAAGATAGTAGATTTATATATCATACATTAAGAAACATGAAAATTTTATAATTATCTCAAGCCCTCAGATGAAAAATACAAGAGCCCCCAAGACATGGCAGTGATTGACTGCTGAATGGCAGTCAATCAGGCTTGGTGAGCAGCATGCTGGAATATATGGGATGACTTAAACATTTGATGTCTCTACTAAAAGTATTAAATATTTAAAGTTGACATTTTCCCATACTTTATTTCTAACTTATATATAAGGTTTAAATAAGCAATATATACAATATATACATGTAAATCTTGATGGTACTGCAAGTAGTGTACCAATGTTAGCAGCTTAGCAAGCAAACAAATGACTATCGCAGGACAAAGTTTGGTAGAAATCGGTGTATGTGAGGACCAGCAAATATTGATATGCCTTTCAGTGGGATACGCCTCTGATAGTTTGTAAGGCATAGAGGATACATCATATCATTATCTCCGACCACTATTCTTTAACCCTTTTTGCTCTCGCCGACAGATTTGACATTGGACGATAGTATCTGATGAATTACACTATTCACTTTCTTAAGTACAACTTAATTTGCTGATGTAAACTTTTGATCCAAATAGTGCAACTAAACATAACAAAGAAAGCCTAAATTTCAACGATAATGTCGAAATCTTCTTCTAACTTTTGTTTAAAACTAGGATGGATCTTTGTGCTTCTATATTTGATTGACTAACTAAGCGAACACAAGGAATGTGTGTACACAACATTTCATGCTTCTGAATTATATATCCTAGATGTAAAGTGCTCCAAGGCTTGATGTATTTTGAAGCGTCTAGGCTAACCTCAATCTAACAGTAATCTCGCAAGAGTTAATGAAATATTTATGGCTCCAATTGAAGCACTTGTAGTCCCACTATGTATTTCCATATGTCAACTTTGATCATTCACGGTATGAAAGGACTGAACAAACTTCTCTTCATGAATTTTATGTTTTCTCCTTTACATCACCAACCTTTGGCGGAAATATATTTCGGTAATCTAATTCAAATATATTACAATATAGATAATTATATATGAGATGGACTTTAAATAAAATATCGTAAGGTCCGTTTCAATCCTATTGTGTTATATTCAAGAATTTTAAACTTGAATTAAGTTCAAAATGTTGTATATTATCTTATAAAATATGTGTGGTGTCCTGTATTAGACTTCCTTTTCAATTCTATATAAGTTTTATATATTCTGTTTTTTTCATGTTATGTCAAATCTTCTTGTCCAATATCTACTAAATCTAGCCGTGAGTGTTACTACAATACTTGTTCTTTGAAGAGAAATCTTCTATTGTTTTGCTTTATTCTATTTTGATTCTCCAATCATGTTTTGTCTACTAAAGGTGATCAGGAATAGAAGCTCAACGGTGCATTTTTTTAAAACCCCAAAGGAAAGATAAATGAATTCTATCTCAAGAGATGAGCTTCTTAAAGAATAAGGATAAAGGAAAATTTGAAAGACAAAGTGGCACAAGGTAGGTAGGGGAAAGGAACCAATTCTAGTACATGATTAAAAGTGGGTGCACATTAAGATACCTATTGCGCACAACTTGCAACCATGAGCAACAATGACTACTCATCAAACAAAAATCTAGTATAGAGAACAAGTAATATTTTTTGTTGATGTAAGATTTCTCTTTGATCCAAGATGCTCGTACATCAGACATTTAGTGTTAATAAAGACTAATATCCACATCCAAAAACCCTAATGCTCTAACCTAAATCATCAAGATCCAACTCATCTTGTGTCATCAATGAATTATCTTCAACTAGTTTTTCATTTCTTTGAACAAGGTACTCCATGTTCTACTTTCCTCTAGTGGTGTTACTTACTCTGGAATGTAAAACCTGTTCAATACTCCCAATCTTCCTCTTGGGATAATCTAGGTTATCCTTTAATTCCTTATTTGATTCATAATACTAAATAATGTCTAGAATATTGAATATTGGTGAAATATCCATGTTGTTTGGTAATTCAACTTCAAAAGCATATCCAATATCAATTTTTCTCAAGATTTTACAAGTATCAAACCTCTTCAACTTCAACTTATTATAGTTATCAATTGGCTATTTTTCTTCAGGTGAGCCAATACTTCATCTCCAATCTCAAAAGGTTTTTTGTCTTCTTTCCTTATCTACCCTTTATTTTTATTCTGGATTACTAGTCTCCAAATTCTTCTTTATTTCTTCATGCAAGGTCTTCATTAAATCCAAAAATCTCTCTACTTCGATACCCCTTTTCATTTTAATACTCAAATCTCCCAAATTGGTAGTTCGTTTAGGTTGCATTCCACTTACTATCTAAAAAGGTGTCTTCTTAGTACTTTTGACTACAAAATAGTTATATAGAACTCTACTTGTCCCAAAACCAAGTCTCATTCAATAGGCTTATCTCCAACTAAACATTTGAGTAAGTTATCCAACTCCTACTCCCTACTTTAGTTTGTTCATCTATTTGCAAATTAAATGTACAACTAAACTTAATCTCAGTATCTACCTTCTTCCAAAGTGCCCTCCAGAAATAACCAGTATTTCTTAGTATCCCTATCTAAAACAATAGTCTTTTGAAACCATGCAATCTTACCACTTCCTTAACGAATAAGTTGGCCACATGTACTACATTAGATGTCTTCTTACAAGGTATGAAATGAACCATTTCAAAAAATTTGATAACCACCACCTAAATATAATCATTACCTCTTTGAGTTCTTTGTAATCCAAGCACAAAATCCATATTGATATCTTCCAAAGTTTTATTTGGAACAGGTAATCATGAATACAAACCCAAATTTTGATAAGTTCCTTTTGTTGTTTGACAAGTTCTACAACTCTTAACCGCATTCTCAACATAATCGTATATCTAAGGCCAATAATATATGTTCGAGATCATCTCCACCATTTTGTCAATTCCAAAAAGTCTAGCAAGCCCACCACTATGTTTCTCCTTCATGATTTTATGCCTGATAGATACTCTAAGTATGCACAGTTGAATTTTCTTAAACAACACATCTTCCTGAATAAAATATTCAATCCACTTATCTTGATCATTTCTCATGTGATTCTTACAAGCCTTCAAAGGTTCTACAAAACAATAATCAATTTCATACAAATGTTTCAAATCATTAAAACCAAGTACCTCAACTCTCATTTTTGTAAAAAAATTCCTTCTTCTTCTTAAAGAATCATCCACTTTTTTTTATTGTCCACTTATATGTTTAAACACAAAAGAAAAGTTTTGCAAATACTCTACTCATTTCATGTGTCTCTGATTCGACTTATTTTGGCTTCCCAAATATTATAAATCAAGTTATAGTTAGTGTACATCAAAATATAATTAGGAATCACATAATGTCTCTATTTTTTCAAAATCTTTAACCATAACATAGAATAGGGTTAACTTTAGTGATGAATATTTGATAGTTGGAAAACTTCTCTCATTTGACCAACATTAGTCTGGAGAAAAAATTTGCATATGTGGTGTGGCAAATCACCCCATGTTTACTAAAAATGGGTCACAACCCCAAGCCCATTGCCACAAGATTTATGCCATGGGATCTCCTTTCTAAATAAAATAGCTAATTAGAAATATTTTTTGTACACATCAAATTAAACACATTCTCCTATGATTTTTGAAGAAAAATGTTTTGGACAACCTCAATTCACCCTCAATTTTAAGAAATGTTTTAGGAGAGGGATGCCATTCACCCCACAAATGTGAAGATGTGTGTCACACAATAATTCAATTTCACCAACTACATTATGCATGACCATATAATGGACACACCATATTCTCTGTGGAAATTCTAGAAGACGTGTTTTTATTATGTGGACTTTTCCAAATATTTTGTATGCGCTATAATGTTTCTATAGAATTTTCCACAAATGATTTGTATAAATAAATTCATAGATCAGTAGGTTGTCTCAATTCCAATCAACATTGAAGTCTCAAATTTTGAAACTATTAAGATCATTGTTGGGTGAGTCATGAGTTGGCTGACTACAATTTAGAAAAAGATCAGTAACTCAGACCCATACCTATTTGTTCTCTATAATTTTAGTTTGTTCTTATTTAGTAGATACAAGTTAGATTGTTAGGTGTTGGTTATAAACTGGGACTAGTGACCATTACCATTAATTCATGCAATGATCAGGGAGACCTAGGACATCTATATTTTATAGTGTAGGTTGCAAAACCAATAAATACCATTTAGATAAATATATGTAATAGACTATAGTTGATTGTCACTTTTTGAAAAATTTGAATTTTATGGCAGCCTATATTTCTTGTGAGATGTTGAACATGAACAAGGCTAAGAGTCATACATGTGGTGGAAGTCAAGAAAGGTTAACCAAACACACTCGCAAAAAATTGTCACCATAATTCAGTGGCAAAAATCAAGAAGCTACAACATTACAAGTACATTTACAAGATTCCCAACCACTACCACTACTACTACCAGTTCCACTTGGACATATTGAGGAAGTTGGTTAACCTGATATCTCTAATCATGATGAAATTGAAGAAGATATTTTGGTAAATACCTAGAGTAGAAAGATCTTTAGGTTGTAGCAAGAATAATGTGATAAACTTGGATGAGAATTCCAAACATGGTGATGGAGCTTGACTAGGAAAGGGGAAAAGGAAATACAATGCAAAATTTGATGTGAAATCCAAAAAAGATCAGAATTTGGATCAATCAATGAGGAGTTTCCAAATAGAATAGGCCTCAAAGTATCCATTCATTTAATTTGTATGCAATCCAAAATAGGGCAAGCCTCTAGTATAATGCAAATGTACAATATGCACAAGGATAAATGAAAAGGAAAAGAGGTTGTAGCTAGAAGTGGACACCATCGAAAAGAAAATTGAAAAATTTTAAGAGAAGAAAGTCATAGATGGAGTAGAAAAAGTCAATGACAAGATGGAAAACCAAGGAGAAATTTCAACATTTTAAGAATAAAGAAATCTTAGAATTTTAGGAGAAGATTCAGAAATGGCCTACTCAAATAAAAGGTTCCATCGAATCACTTCTTCAAAAAGAAATGGAAGTTGAAGAAATGGGTAAAGTTCTTTAGTTAAATTTTTTCTTCTATATTTTGAGTAAAGGGTGTGCCATGATAGACTACCCATCATTGAGTATTTTATTACAATTTGTGAAAATTTTATATTATCTAAGGAGTCACTAGACAGTAAAAAAAAGATGGGAATGAGCAAGTTGTCTTTGTGAGATTGAAAATGAAAATATCAAAGAAAAAATTAAAGAGTCAAATTTCATTGCATTATCATTAGATGAGGTTAAAATAATAAAACAATACTTTTGGGTATGCATGGATGTCTATCCTATACACAATTTTGTTTGCCAACCCAATCTACTAACTATTGTTAAGATGAAGGATAATTCAATAGCGAAAAACATATTTCAACTAGTAAATAGTTTGCTAATTAAAAATGGAGGTATAGATGAAATGGCTATTGCCCAAAATTTGGTGTGTCACAAAGTTAAAATAATGCAATAATGAAAGGTCACAAGAATGGTCTTTTCCTAAAGTTAAAATATTTTCTTGCACCTTATGTTGTTGACATTCACTTCATGACCCACATAATGAATCTAGATTTTGGAATTGTCAGCAACTCACTAGAAATATACAAAGTTGAATTTTTAATCAAATAGATCTATAGGCACTTTTTGTCAAAGTCCTAAATGATTGAAGGAATTTCAATAGTTTGTTGAGGAACTAACTAATGGTAGAAAGCTTCTTACGAATAATGATACCAAATAGATATCTTTGGATGGACCAAATCATCGAGTTTTTTTTCTTCTGAATATCATTTGTTGCTTGCTATAATAGAGTCAACTCATGATGATTAGGGTGGTCAATAGAAATATGGTGAGATAATTGGAAGGATAAGTAATTTAGAGACACTTTCAACATTAGCAACCATTATCCCCATGCTAAAGGAAATGAGAAATTGAATGAAGAAGGTCTAGTAAAGATTTATGTATATTGCAAAATATAATGCACTGCATAAAATGAGATTCGGAGCCCTTGATAATCTCTATAGAAATCAAGATTCATTATTGTGGATGAAAATATTTTAGGATGGATGAGAATCACAGATTTAGATAATCCTAATAAATTTTAAAATATTGATGCAAAGGGGGAGTTAAGTGCCAATATATGAGTTGTTGAGATAACAATGCACTGCTCATGTCCATGAGAAAAGGAAAGAAACCCATGTAGCCAAAATTAAATATTACAATGGAACTGTTTGAACATATTGTTGGGTCTGTAATGGATTCTATGAAATATATTTCTTATAATTTTTCCTTAGTATGTATAGAAAGTTTATCTTGACATAAATTACTTTAATAAATTTGTATTTTATTTCCCCATTGTTCAATTTGAATAAGTCCTAAATATTTTTTTGGGATTCACCATAGACAAAACTAACAATTGCATACAAATACAACCAATATCATAAAATAATAAATCACATTGAAGAGAACACAAGAAACAAGGATTTAATGTGGTTTAGCCAATCCTTGGGCTATGTCCACCAACAACATGTCCAATATTATTATCATCCAGTGATTACAACCCACAATCCCTTACAACTAAATACCACTGCAAGAAGCTACAATATCACCATACATAATGAAATCCTTAACCGTTAGCCATTTTATAAAAGCTTTTTCCACTCAAAAAAGTTAGGGCTAGAATAGGTCATCCAATAGAAAAATAGTAGTTGACACCATTTAAAATAGTAGAGTCATCTTTTGGCTTTGGAGGCAATGTCCCAAAAAATATCCTATGGAGGCATTTCCATTTGACCCCACCTTGTACTATGATAAGGAGCACACTTAGGGCACTACCCCCTGATCCCATCTTGGGGGTGCTACCCCCAAATCCTTGTAGAAATAATCTAAGGGGAGTAGTCCCAAATAAAGCTTTGAGTCTAATTAGGATCTGTTGTCACAAAAGTTTGCACCCTTATCCAAAGTTTTTACCTAAGGACAACATTGTGAAACATGGAAACAACCTCCAAGCTGTGGGACTTGAACTGTGAGGTTGAGTCTTTGGAGAAGGCTGGCTTCCTTTACTATCAAGGTGCACCTAACTACTCTTAGAGAGGAAAAGGGAGAAGGAATGCATAGAAGCAAATCTACCTATTCTAACCTAAGGGGGGTGATGCACCAAAAATAGAGTGTTCAAACCAATCTTTACCCATACATGCACTATTGAACCATCATGACACCAAAAGATATACACATTCAGACTTGCTTTAATCTAATAATCACATTCAGATCAAAAAACCCCAAATGAATGACACAAGGAAAGAAAGGATTCACTTATATACCATTCATAGGCTAAAAGAGATATAGTCATGGAAGATTGCAGATATCTACAATACACCAATGAGAGGAAAATAGTTCTTGCACTTCAAATCAATGCTTGAAGGAGATAAGAATGTCATACAATTCAGACAAAAAGGGGATTTATAGTGAAATCACAGAGAAATAACAAAGAAAATAGAGAAGAGTCAACCTCAACAAAATCTACTAAAATTGCCTTTATAGCTTAGGCATAACTGAGATGTTCTCTAACTAAAGTTACTCCACAACCATTGCCATTAAGTCTCTTTAGAGATCTAGAGAAAATTTGATCTGGGCACAGATTCAGATATAATGAAATCTGATATTTTGTTGAAACAGGGCCCTGATAGTAATGATGCCATTACACCATTGTGACTAAGTAGATAGACAAACTTGGGTGGTGGAGTGTTCTCTTTCTATTTATTGGGTTCAACATTCATTCGAGAGTGGTTGGAATTGATCATAAGGATCAAATCATGTAAGAAAACTCGATTTCCTTCATTTTTGGCTTATTAATAAGCAAAGTCAGCATGTCAACCGAGTCTTAAAACCAAAATGGGCCATGTGGGCCAATAATTTCATTTCATTTTTCCACCCAATAAGTCTCCACATGATGGACCACATCTTCTCAATTAATTGAGCTACCTTCCCAACTTAACCGCAATGTCACATTGTTGTCAACTTTAATTGTTAATGCCTTAGCTAGACCCATAAGGACACGTGTCCTTTAGGCACTTTCCCACATTGTTTAATTACCTTGCATCTTCATAATGTGCAAAAGCGCTGATCATTGATCTCTGTAAGAGAAACGATCATGAAGATCTTCATGATAGTACGACTACCCTTAATACTTCTAGGCCCATGAACCATTTAGCATACACCTCAGCATGACCTAGCTCCACCTGGCATCACCCTATGGTTTATGAAATCAACCTGACCTCACAAAGACATTCGGCAGCGAGGTGCTTGCCTGCATTTCTTAACATCCTTGCATCTTCATAATGTGGGGAAGCATCCACTATAGAACTATTTGCATTGTATGGTGGAAGGTACAAATTGAGAGCATGTGGCAGCTTCAATGCCTAACTGTAACTTTTATTCCTTTGGGCCCGCAAGAACACATGGCAATCTAGCACTTTCCCACATTGTCAAGAAGTCTGACAAAACACAAAATGCAGGAAAGCACCCGCCAATCAAATTGCCATCTTACCTAGTAGCTTCCCAACTTGTAGCCCAAAAGAAGAACATGGACCCACTTGCCATGTGTCATGACGATGCTTTGCCACATTATGTAAAGATCGCTTGTTTTGAGAAAGTTGGAAAGCACCCACCGTAGATCTATTCAAGATCTAATGGCATGAAAAGTTGCAAGCCAAGGGAATCAAATTTAGGAAAATAGGAAATACCATAAAACATTTATTTGTTTATCTCTCATATTTCTAGGGCATTTAAATAATATTAAAGATGGTTAAAGACAGTTGGGTGGGCCAACACTCAAATTCAAATTTTTCGTTGGAGGCAAAAATAGGTAACTTTATGGTGACTTAGAGGGGATGTAAGCTAGCTATGCATATGACCAGTGACCTTATGTATCCATTGGGCCATAGAGCTATAAAAGCTATGGATTAGTGCACTGTGAAACCCTAACCCTACCTCTATGATAGTAAAACAATGAAATCTCTGTCTCTGCTCCTCTGCAAACTCAACAAAACACATGTGCTCGTGCACTTCTTGGAAAGCCAAAAACCAATAGGAAGAAAACTAAGCTACCTATGTACATGAAACCTCAACCCCTATCAAAAACATGGTTTGAGATAGATCCCATTGATTGGGATAGGCAAAATTTCACTACCAGGCTTGCTTAATTGAAAAGCATTAGCTTTCTTGCAATTAACAATCACATAGGGACCACTCCATAATGCATAAAATTTTGAGTGTCTCCTTGGCTTTGCCCTATCTGTATCCCATTTCAAAACCAAATCACCTTCTCTGAAGATTATGAATCTAGCCTTCTTTTCAAAGCTCCCTTTCATCTGCTACTGATGTGTTTCTAGGGTTTCCATGGCCTGACTTCTTTTCTCTTCCAAATCCATTAGCTCTACCATTCTCACTGTCATGGCATCATCTTCAATTAGCTCAAACTGATGAGATAGTTCTAGGGATGGGAATTGGAATGAAATTGAAAGCCTTGCTTCTCTACCATATACCAACATAAATGGTGAATTTCCTATTGAACTCTTAGGTGTTATTCTGTCAGCCCATAGTGCAATCCTCAACTTTTGATGCCAACAACTTTGGTTATCCTCTATAGTTCTTTACATAATCCTAATCAGGTTTTAGTTGGATGACTTAGCCAAACCATTGCCTTGAGGATAGTAGTTTGACGATGTGCTCAAGTAGATATTATGGTCAACTGCCCATGCACAAATTTGAGCTCCTACAAATTTTTTTGCATTATATGAAATAATGGTTGAAGGGGCACCAAACCTAGTCACAATTCCATCAAGGAACTCAATAACTAAAGATTTTGTGGTGTCCTTCAATGCAATTGCCTTTGTCCATTTGGTGAAGTAATCTGTAGCAGCTAAAATCCATTTGTGAATAGAACTAGAAGAAGGATTGATAGGGCCTATGAAATTCAATCCCCATTGAGAAAAATGTTGGTCCACCTAAAATGGATGAAGAGGAAGACCTGCAATCTTTGTCTGACCAGAGAAGAAGACACATTTTTCACACTTCATCACATACCTATGAAAATCATAGAATAGGGATGGCCAATAGTAACCAACCCTCATGATCTTCATTGCAGTTGTCTTTGCTGAGAAGTGACCACCATCAGGACCATCATGAAGCTCTTTGATCATTCTTTTAGCTTGGTCTATGACAGTGCATCTTAATAGGGATCCATTAAAATATTTCCTGAAAAAGATACCATCAACTATGACATAAGGAATTGACTGTAATCTATACTATCTCCTTTTAGTTTTGTCTAATCCTTGAGGATATCCATTGCCTAATAATAAATTCCTCATATCATCCATCCAATTCCTTGGGTCATCATTTCTTGTCTCTTGTTGTTATGTTAGTATCATAGCGACTTCCTCATCTGATTCTTGATATGATATCATCTGTTTACACGATCCCCTCTCTCTTACCAACTTGGTGATCTCGATGTCAACATCATATTCCATTACTTTAGTAATCCAACCAGCTCTCTTCTCACTAATATCTTTTCTGAAAAGGAAATCCTTCATACTCACATGGGGTACTAACAAATGAATTTTATTATGAGACAGGAGGTGTCTAAATTTTTTTAAAGCTTTGATGATTGTAAGGGCTTGCTTCTCTACATCGTTGTATTTGTTTTCATACTCTTTAAGCCCTTCACTAAAGAAGGCTATGGGATGCTCTTCATCTTTATCATATGTTTGAGTCAAGATAGTGAAAATGCTTGACTCACCACCTAGGGCATAAAGGATGAAATCCTTTTCAAAATTTGGATTAATGAGAGTAGGGACTAAGGCTATGGCTACCTTGATCTCTTCAGAACTTTCCTTTCCTTCCTTGGTCCATGCAAAGACCATACTTTTCTTGAGCATAGCCGTAAGGGGTTTTACCATGGTAGCAAGATTAGGGATAAATCTTTTCACAAAATTTATCCTACCAAGGAAACTTTGCAACCCTTTCTTATGTTTACGAAGAGGGAGAGCAAGTATTGCTTTTGTTCTTTCTAGATCAATGGTCAAAGTGTCCTCAAATACAATGTGTCCTAATAATTTTCCTTGATTGGTAGCAAAGACACACTTGCTTGGGTTAAGGGATACCCAAAACTCTCTACACCTTAAGAACACCTATCTCAAATGATCAAAATGATCTTCTACATTCTTTGAATACACTATGATATCATCAAGGTAAACTAATAAAAAAATTTCAATCACATCTTTTAAGGCCATCTGCATTGTCTTCTGAAATGTAGCACCTGCATTGGTTAGCCCAAATGGCATCTTACAATAAGCATAGGTAACCCATTTGGTCGTAAATGCAGTCTTTTACCTATCAAACTCTTTGACCAGCACTTGATTGTAGCCAGAAAATCCATCATGAAATGAAAATCTCTTTGAACCACTGACCTTGGACAAAATATTCTCCATGGAAGGGAGAGGATGGTGATCTTTAAGGGAAGCTTGGTTAATCCCTAAAGTCCACACAATCTAATTTCTCCATTCTTCTTCCTAATAGGGACAAGGTTTTCTACCCATGAAGATTGTTTGATGAGAAAAATTATATTGGCCTCAATCAATTTGGATAGCTCTTTTCTCATTAAGGGTTCAATTTTGGGATTCACTAGCCTCTATCTTTGTCTTACTAGTTTGACATTATCAATTAAATCTTTGGTATGCTGAGACAACCTTGGGTCAAAATCCTTCAAATCATCATACATCCAGGAAAATAAACCATTAACTTCTTGACATAGATGAATAAAACTTTCTTGCTCAATCTCAGAACATACCTTCCCCATGTTTAAGGATTTTCCATTAGCAACCATGACTGGGATGTGATCATCTTCGTCAGTAGCTAGGTTCATGATTCTAACTCTTGCTTTGTCATCAAGATTGAAAACACTCTCTAAGGTAATTGGACCCTCAGGCAATTTTTTGGAATTGAGATTAATGATTTGATCACCATACTGATCATGCAGTCTCGACTGGTATCTATCTGAAAATTCTGCTTCATTCTGCAAGAAGCTTAAAATTTTTTCATCAAATTCAAACACTTGCCAATGGATGTTGTTGTTAGTGATTTTAGGCCTTACTACCATTTTTATTTGTTTCTTCTTCTTCTCCTCAAGATTCCCTAGCACATCATGAGGTGCACCTATTGCTGCAAGTCTATCAACATATCTATTTTCTTTTCTAGGGATGCTTTGAATATTAAATGCATCAAAACCCTCAAGCAAATCCCATACCCTATGTTTGTAAGACTTGAGCAAACCATTCTTGGTGATATTCTAATTCATCTAAGAGAAAATTAGGTATCTCTGCTAGGGAAGTAGTAGGCTCATTCATTATGTCATTCTCATCCATTTCTAGGATAGTGAAATTCATGTTGATGAGATTAGGGGTGTAGGGTTTAGTATGATGGAGGGCTAGAGGCTCTACTCTAATTGAAGCTTTGGTCCCATATCTGTTCTAAAAGACATATATGACCAATTAGAAGATATGTAACCACCTATTTGGGTAGTGAAGTCTCCTGATAGATAGATGGAAAAATGTGGCTTGACTTCAGCAATAGATATATCTTGAGTTTCAATACAACTAGGGCATGCATGTAGGGCCATTTCCACATTCCTAAGGATCCCTATAGTCTTGACATTACTACCAACCAACTGTAATGCATCTCTAACAATGGGCTCATATTTCATTTCCAAAATATTAGCAACACACCTAGACATCACTAAACTACTAGCCCCTAAATCAGTCATGCAATTGTGGACTAGTTTACACCCTATAATTAGAGAAACATAAAATGGAGGGGGTCTAACATTTTTACTTTTTTCTACCTACTTTGATGGTTGTACTAGGCTTGTGGCACTTTTCATGCTAGGTGGCTGACCCTTTGGTTCGATACTTTCTAATTCTTGTTGCAGCAACCTCCTTTGCATGGGTATAGTAGGAACAGCATCCCACATGGAAATATTCACATTTTTCTTGTTCATTTTCTCTACCACACTGAATGGAATAGTAGGTACTTTGGTAGAAGCCTTGGGAGCTACATTTGTAGGAGGTTGAGATGGAACAACCTATGGATCACTTACATCCTTTTTGCCATTATTTCGCCTTTGCTGCTAAAAGGTATTTGATTGATCATTTATTGCTTGTTCATGAGGTATTGCATTTGAAGTTGAGGCATGATTAGGAGGAGGAGGGGTAGCATCTTCAATAGCTCTTCTTTTGCTCCTAGTGTTGTGAGCAATGGAATCCTGGTTTACATTATAATGTTCCTCCACTTGATGATTCATAAGGGCGCAATCACCTTGTCCTTGCATATACGAGGCATCTTTAAATTGGTCCTCCTTGTATGATTATCTTGTTGTAGGCTCTTGGATGGTCAAAGACAAATAAGATTCATCCTTCTAACACATGCAATAGGCATAAGAGTAGTTACATGAGGGACAAAAATTCCTGACCTTGGGCCATGTTGTTTTGAGGAACTATGGGCCTACTTTGGTTTACATTTGAGGTTGAAGCATGGCTATTCTGCCTATTTTGCTCAAAAGAATTGTTCCCATGATTATGATTTGGAGGCTTACCACTATTCAGAGTTTGATATTGCAATTGATGAGCCTTACTACCTTGAACTTGATGTCTCTCTAAAGTCACCACCTTATTGATCACTTTTTTCAGCATAGAGAACCTATCTTCTAGCTTCTTCTCTTGGCCCTACAATCTTTTATCTATGTTCTCTATGTTTAGCATCATAGATTGCATCATCTCCTTGATTTCATCTATTCCATTTGAAGATGTGGAATCTTGAGTGACTAGAGTAATGGATTGTGATGTGGAAGTTGTGGGAAGAGGAGCCATTGCTGGTTGGTGATTTGGAATGTCAAGGAAGAAAGGCATAGGAGGCCTTGGAGCTAGCTTACCTCCTTGTATTGGGATGTTTTCTAACTTTATTGCTATGTCATAGGCATTAGGCAAAGTATCTCCTCCCATAGTTTGGATTGTAGTGGAAATGTCACTATTAAAAACTTTAAGGTAATGCAAGAAGGCATTACCAGGGGTAGGCTTTAGTGAAGTAGGTGTTCTATCCCATGTATTTTGAAATCTATAGTTGAAATCAGTCATACATTCATGGGGTGCTCTTTTTATAGTATTTAACTATTCTAAAAGTGACAAATGGTCACTTTTTTCCTCAAAGTGTTTGCACAGTCCTACTCCTAATCCATTCCAATTTGCTATAGAACCATGAGCCAAACCTCTATACCATTATAGTGCTTTTCCTTTCAAGGATGATGCTAGAAGCCTAACTGCAACATCATCTTCTGTAATACCATGGATATTGTAGATATTTGCAACTTCTTGAATGTGTTCAAATAGAGAGACAGAAGTTTCACAAGTAAATTCTGGTATACTTTTGAGTGCAACTATTGGTATGTCATGTGTTTGGGCCAATAAAAGAGGACTTCCACCATTAAAGGTGGCAAAGCATGAGCTCTAGGTTGTGCCATATAGACAAGTGATCTATTGATATGTGCTAATGGCAATCTAGGCTAAGATCTAATAGCAGGAGGAGTAGAGATGGATCTTGCAGGTGTGTTTGTTACTATTGCACTCCTAACTGGTGATAAAGATACTCTAGTCTTTCATCTTCTAGGATTTGAAAATGAAAGCTCTTAGTACTAAAATTTACCTCTAGAAGATGCCCTTGTTTTAGCTTTGGGCATGAATTACTACAACTTCGGTCTAGAACTAGATGTATTTGAAGCTTAGAGTCACCAAGTACTTGAAGAATGAATCCCTTAAAGGCTTGAACTCTGAAGATAGTACTATCTCCTCGGTATTAATCTTGAAATCTTCCTTTTGACACTAGTAGACTTGAAATTTTTTGAATATAGTCCCTCTGAGCATGCCAAAAATTGTTGTCACAAAAGTCTGCACCCTTGTCCAAAGTTTTTACCTTAGGACAACCTTATGAAACATGGAAATAACCTGCAAGCTGTGGGACTTGAAGTGTGAGGTTGAGTCTCTAGACAAGGCCGACTTCCTTTACTATTAGGGTGCACCTAACTACTCTTGGAGAGGAAAACAGAGAAGGAATGCATAGAAGAAAATCTAATTATTCTAACCTAGGGGGGCTGATGCACCAAAAATAGAGTGTTCAAACCAATCTTTGCCCATACATGCACTACTGAACCATCATGACACCAAAAGATATACACATCTAGACTTGCTTTAATCTAACAATCACATGCAGATCAAAAAACCCCAAATGAATGACACAAGGAAAGAAAGGAATCATTTATATACCATTCATAGGCCAAAAGAGATATAGTCATGCAAGATTGCAGATATCTACAATACACCAATGAGAGGCAAATAGTTCTTGCACTTCTCATCAATGGCTAAAGGAGATAAGAATGTCATACAATTCAAAGGAAAAGGGGATTTATAGTGAAATTGTAGAGCAATATCAGAGAAAATAGAGAAGATTCAACCTCAACAAAATCTAGAAAATTTCCTTTTATAGCTTAGGCATAACTAAGATTTTATCTAACTAAAGTTACTCCACAACCACTACCATTAAGTCTCTTTAGAGATCTAGAGAAAATCTGATCTGAGCACAAATTCAGATACAATGAAATCTAATATTTTGTTGAAACTGGGCCCTGATAGAAATGATGACATTAAACCATTCTGACCAACTAGATGGATAAACTGGGGTCGTGGAGTGTTCTCCTATTTTTTACTAGGTTCAACATTTATTCGAGAGTGGTTGGAATTGATCATAAGGATCAAATCATGTAAGAAAACTTGGTTTCCTTTGTTTTTGGCTTATGAATCAGAAAAGTCAATAGGTCAACTGAGTCTTACAACCAAAATGGGCCACATGGGCCAATAATTTCATTTCATTTTGCTACCTCGTAAGTCTCCACGTGGTTTACCACATTTTCTCAATTAACTGAGCCACCTTCCCAACTTAATCGTTATGTCACATAACCATCAGCCTTAACCATTAATCCCTTAGTCAGACCCATAAGGACATGTGTCCTTTAGGTGCTTTCCCACATTGTTTAATTACCTTGCATCTTCATAATGCAGGAAAGTGTTGATTGTTGATCTTTGTAAGATCAATGATCATGAAGATATTCATGATAGTACCCTTGACCTTAATACTTTTGGGCCCACCAACCATTTAGCATACACCTCAGCATGACCTAGCCCCACCTGGCATCACCCTATGGTTTATGAAATCAACTTAATGTCACAAAGACATACAGTAGTGAGGTGCTTGCCCACATTCCTTAACATCCTTGAATCTTCATAACATGGGGAAGCGCCCACCATAGATCAGTTTGCATTAGACAATGGAAGGTATAAATTGAGAGCATGCGGTGGCTTCAATGCCTAATTGTAACTTTTATTCCTTTGGGCCCACAAGGACACGTGGCAATCTAGTGCTTGCCGCATTGTCAAGAAGTCTGAAAAAACGCAGAATGTGGGAAAGCACTTGCCAATCAAATTGCTAGCTCACCCAGTAGCTTCCCAACTTGTAGCCCACATGAAGAACATGGACCCACTTGCCACATGTCGTGAAGACACTTAGCCGCATTATGTAGAGATCACTTGTTTTGAGAAAGTAGGAAAGTGCCCAGCATAGATCTATTCAAGATCTAACAGCATGGAAAGTTGTGGGCGAGGTGAAACAAATTTAGGAAAATAGGAAATACCATAAAATATTTATTTGTTTATCTCTCATATTTATAGGGCATTTAAATAATATTAAAGATGGTTAAAGAT
This sequence comes from Cupressus sempervirens, assembly GCA_028749045.1. Classification (NCBI taxonomy): domain Eukaryota; kingdom Viridiplantae; phylum Streptophyta; class Pinopsida; order Cupressales; family Cupressaceae; genus Cupressus; species Cupressus sempervirens. Next base: position 835,647,930 of record CM053790.1, read on the forward strand.
CATTGGGTGGGCCAGCATTCAAATTCAAATTTTTGGTGGGAGGAAAAATTAGGTAACATGCTCCATATCACAACACTCTTCCACTTGGAGACTAGTCAAATGTTGTTGCCTGAGTTTCAATTGTTATCTTTTTCATTAAGGTTTTGAGTGAAGACAACTGTCAAAGTAATGAGTTTGATTCTAGATTTCCTATAGGATGATCTTTCTTCTAATCATTCCTTTGAGCTAACCTTATGTAGGAAATCATATGAGCAATGCATTAGTCGAAAGCTAAGTGATTAGGGTTTGGGGAAGGTTTGTTCATGCTTTTCATGATGAAAAGAAGGTCTAAAGGTCTTAAAATATTCCTATGTTCCTTATTCCCAATCATGTGAAAGAAAAATATTTATGGTAGCTCCTTATGAATATACTTCTACAACTCTCTAAGAAACCCTAATTTTATGATCAAGTACTCCATTAAGGACATAACATGGGTAGAATGAAGAAATTACAAGCATATACAAAGAAAATATAGTAGTGGAACATCAAAGACCAAGCTTGAAGACAATATACAGATCGTGAGACTGAACCACAAGAATATTAGTTGAATTCAATGCAAAATGAATACTTAAAAATGTAGAAATGGAAAAGAACATAGTCAAGGTGGTGAAGATCTAAATGGAAATCAATTCAATGAATAAAAACATGTCTAATTGTCCACATCACTAAGTTGAAAAGTCAATCGAATGAAAGAACATATGCTTTTGCCTAGTTGAAAGGTCAGATGCTTACCTCATATTGGGTCCCATTCAAATGAAAGTTAAATGCATCTCATTGGCTGCCAGATCAAAGAGGATCTATGGATGTTGTTATGTCACTATATAAAGATGCTCAACCATTATTCATAGAAACATAGCAACATGAAGGAACATGTCTGGTGGGCTATCATCTCTTGTGAAGCATTGTTAGAGTCTACTCATGAGGTACGAATGAGGCAAAAAAAGTCCATGTAAAATCCTTCACACAATGAAATGATGTCACCTATTCAACATGGTGTACCTAGTTGGCAAGAGGGACATGCACTGTAAACTAAGGAAATATAACCTCATTTTGTTATCACTGTCAGATCAAGAAGAGATCTATAGATATCGCTATCTCAATATATGAAGTTTCTTGATCATTATTCCATGTGACATAGTGACAATTCAATGCATGGAACATTGGGACCAAGTTCAATCTGTGAGCCATAAAAGGTAAATGGGTTCTAGATTGGCATACTATGACTGCATAGATTATCTACAGTAATAAAGGTGGTTCAATTTTGCAAGAATTGTCAAATTAGAGAGGATCTATAGAGGTCATTATGTCACTATACGAAGTTGCTCGATCATTAATTCATGCAACATAGTGACAAGAGGGACCCACGAAGGAAGTTATAAAGGAAATTCATAACGTTCAAATTGCAATTATTAATTTTAGATCAACGACCAAAATTTAAAAATGTAGTGACTATTGTAATATAAAATATATGTATTTTGCATGAAAGAACAAAAGATGAAGAAAAATAGTGTTATCATAGGGTTTTTTGAAGATTGCAAGACATCAAATAGTCATGGAGTGTTTTCAAGAATAGCTCTAATTCAGAATCATCAGTAGAAGAGATAACACATGCTCATATCACAATATACATTGAATATTTTCATATTTTATTCTTTATTATATGACTATTGCTCTATTAGAATTTAGAAATGATAACAATAGACAATAAATGTAACCTAATTTGATAATACAAAGGTGGGAAAACTTGATGGTAAATGAGTTTGTAATTCCATTTAATTTATGTTTACTATTCATGTTTTTTTGCCCATTCTTAGATTAGTTGTGCATAAAGAGTTGAAGGATAGTTGCATTTGAACCTCTAATAATCAAGTCAATTCCATTTTATTTTGATGTTTGTAGTGAAAGTGATTCCAGTTACTTTCCTCATATATGATTCTACTTCCTCTCTTTCTCATTTTATATCTTGTTAGATAGTTCCATTAGAAAATGAAAGATAAATATATATGAATCTATTAGTTATTGGTTGGATTCCATTTCATTCAAGGCTGATAGTGAAATAAATTCCATTTCCCCTCATGCACATATCTCTTCTTTCCTCTTTTGCATTTAGATAGTAAATCTGCACTTAGAAGTAGGAATAGATGTTAGAAGAACTTCAATGTATCTTGTGATTCCATTCCACTACGTGTTATAAGTAGCCCAAGTCTATTTCTTCCTGGGGTACTTGTAGTGATGAACATCTTGGTTTATCCTTTCCTACTCTCAAGTTAAGAGCATATCCCACATCCAAATGATCTATTAAAAACACAATTCATTGCATATCTTGCATATAAGGGAGTTGTACGTTACAATTCAATGGGAAATTATATAACACATACAATGACCCATTTTTTGGTAACATCCTTTTATTTCCTCACATTTTGGGCATCTAGAGTCAAGGTAAAGCCAAGTTAGCGAGAGGGACAAACTATTAACCAATAGTTATTGGTGACTCTACTAGAAAGGATTCAAAATAAAAGTTCTTAAGAATTTCCCTTCATAATTAGTTAACACCTAAAGTATATTTGAGTTTAAAGAAAAGATATATGGGATTTAGGTGTTTTCCATAAGAACTTGATAGCAGTTTACACCCTCAATCTAATGAAGAAGTAGCTCTACAAATTCAAAGTTGAAGGCTGGTAAGATAAATTTGAAAAACACCATTTATCTAAAATATTTGATACACTCTAGATCCAAAATATAGTCAGAGTGCCAAAGAGAAAGGAAATATTGACCCAATATATGAAGATCTCAAAAAGGCTAACTTTCCTATCCTAGAAGACCTTTGTAGAAGAGGAAGAACATGTGCAATGGAATTTGTAACAAAAGAACTTCAAGACACTATTTTATTTGCATTTTTTCCTCTTAATAGAACTCAAAGAAGTCAATCTTCTACTCCTCTAGTTGTCAAAAATTCTATTCCTCCTACTTTTGATGCTTTCTTGTTGATTGGTGCAACACTTCCACTTTCTATTACATTTTAGGCAAATTAGAATATTGTACTAGTAGCTATGGCACAACCATGGGAAATGCTATTGGTCCCCTTGCCCTTGGGGCTAATAATGATCTACCAAGAGCATCAAGGAAAAAATTTCCAAGGTTTTTAATGGAGATGGCTCTACTTCTATAGAGCAACACTTGAGTGCTTTCCATAAGGCTTGTGGTGTAGTAAATCCTCAACATAAGGATGTGGTAGTCAAGATGTTTATGGATACATTGGTGGAGAATGTTGCTGATTGGTTCCAAGGCCTATCTACAGGATGCATCACCAATTGGAACACCATGAAACAAAGGTTTGAGGAATGTTACAAAAGCATAGAAGGTGCACAAACCTTGTTATTACAATTGGCACAAATAAAGAAATAAACTTCAATTTCTATGAGAGATTTCAATGCAAAATTCATTAAACTTCTCAAAATAATTCCTGGTGCAAGTGTACCTACTGATGATAATAAGAAAACTTTCTACATTAGCTCCATGTCACCTAATCTAGGACACCATATTAGAAGAGAAAATGTACCCAAATTGCAACCTAATCAAACACTAGTTATGGAGATGGAGGATGACATGACATCCTCTGGTAAGTGGAAAAGAGAGTTTCAATCTAGAACCATGATTCATATAGCTAGTACTTCCAATAATATAGAGGCCATGCTTCAAAAATTGTCTAATGAGCTCATCTCATTAAAGAAACAAATCAATAGACCTACTCATCAACCTCATCAGGAAGGTTATAGAAATACAAATGGAGGTAAAGCATTTCAAATACCACCTATTCAATAGAGACTATAAATTGAACCTGCTCTAAGAAAACAAAATTGTTGATATATTAGTCAAGTTTGTTATTAGTGACACATTGTCATTCAGATTTTGTATGGCTACCAAGCTCATTCAAGAGTCTGTAATGTTTTCCATGTAATTCAGTTGCCACTAAGCTTTATAGTTGCTACCGAGTTTTTTGGAATAATTCCAGTAGCTACCAAGCATGGCAATAGTTACCAAGTGTATTCAGTTGGTGTGAAGCCTAGTAGTTCAAATAAAGATAATTAAATCTAGCAGTTCAACCCAAGCATTTAAGTGGTTACCGAGCATTATAGTTTCTACTGAGTTCATAGTTCATGTAATGTGGAGCTAGTGTAAACTGAGCTTATGTGTTTACTAAGTGATTCAGTTTATGCCAAGTTATGTAGTATATATAGAGTTACCAGTGCAAACCAAGTTCAAGACTACTTTGAAGTATTTATTATGGACTAAGCTTCTACGTCTACCAAGTGCATGATGATGCCAAGTAATGACAGTGGGTGCCAGGTATCAAAACTTCACCAAGTCAGTCTTTAGAACCCGAGTGTCTTCATTTCGGCCAACTTTGTGATATATGTGTTAACCTATATGATGGCCAACTTTTTAATTTTGCAATACATACATACATACATACATATGTGTGTTTGTGTGTTTGTGTGTGTGATGCAATGTATCATATCAAAAAGTATGGAATGCAATGTGTATGAAATGCAAATGCAAGAATGCAAATGTAAGAAAAAGATAAAGATTTATGAAGGCCATATAAACATAAGGAGAAATAGTGACAAATCTATCATAGAAAGGTGATCAGTACAATCAAAGAATCTCTATCAGCAATCCAATTGTATGTTAGAGATTTATTATTTCATCCTAATAGATGAACCAATCAAAATCCATTCACAAAGTAGACTTAATAGTCTTTCTTAGATCTCTTAATAGAGTGCATACTTCATTGTGTGTTTGTAAAACCTCTAACAAGGTGGAACTAGTAGTCCTAATTGCTCCTAATAGGGAAGATCATAAGAAGTGATCATTGTAAGCCTTAATAGGCCAACTTTATGCTGCACTATTGAAGTTTTGTGGGTATTATCCCCACCCCAATTTTACTTTCTATTCGAAAGGTTTCTAGGTCACCAAATCATTGTGTTCAAGTGTTATGAATGTTTTATGATTCTAGTATGTCATGCATGCAATTAGATTAGATATGATAAACTAAATGGTAATTGGATTACTGCAATTAAGATTTATAATTGATAAAGTTTTTTTTTGGTTACTGATTCACCCCTCCCCTCGTAGTAACCTAGCATAGTCTTGAATATTTCTAACAGTTGGTATCAGAGTTTTGTGGTTCTCAGGAAAAAGTTTAATACCTTCAGCAAAAGATCAAGGATATGGAGATATTCAGCCTTGATAAGGCAATTGATAATGAAAAGTTGGATCTAGAAATGGCCATTGCACAACTTAAGAAAGCTAAGGAGCAACTTTCCCAATCTCTAAAAAAGAAGAAAGGAACTTACAAATCAAATGAATGATCATCTCTACATTGAAGAGAGAATTGAAGATTTTTTCCCTTCAAGCAATTCAGATGAAGCAAATGATGCAATCAAAGAAATCCTAAAGAAGAATGGTTCCCTGCAAGAAGAAGTAATGAAAGTGAAAAGAGAATAAGAAATTCAATTAGTAAGGTTGTGTGAAATCTTGGAAGAAAGGAACAAGATACAAGAAGAAATGGATGGAAGAAACAACGAGATCCTGAAGCAATCCCTTCAGCATGCAGATCTTGTGGATCAAATCTCCAATAAAAATGTAGAAATCATGAGCCAAAGATAGATGAATGAAATATTAAGGAATGATCTAAATTTAGAAATGAGCTGATATTTGAAAAGAAAATCAATGAAAGGTAGAAAAATGACCTAAAGACTAAAAAAAAAAAATCAAAGAAAGAATGATGAAATCTCAAGCAGTCATGGTTCAATTGAATGAGCAAAGCCTCTATAGGGAAAAAGGAAAAGTAGGAATTGGATACAAAGAGGAAGGGGAATCCTCTGAGCAAAGAGCTCAAAGGAATAAAAGACCTACTTGCAATCACTATGGTAAGTTAGGTCATACATCAAACAAATGTTGGAATAATGGTAAAGAAAAATTTAATGGAAAATACTACAATAGTAGTTGGCATGGTCACAGAGCTAATCAATACAAAGAGAAACCAAAATTTGAGGGAAAGTTTCACAAGTGCAAGAAAAAAGGTCACAAGGCATTAAAATGTAGAACTACGTCATTCAATATAGTAGAGCAAATTGTGAAAGCAATATTCAATTGGACTACAACACTTGGTGTAGATGTCATTACTATGGAGAATTTGGACACATTGACATGAATTGTGTTAAACATCACATGAGGAGAAGAGATACCACCATAAGATGTTTCACTTGTATTGAACTTGGTCATCTAGACAAAAATTGCATGAATACTAGTAAAATTGAAGATCAAAAGAAGCCAAAAGTAGACAACATTCAAAAGTAGATGACATAGCAATGGATTCTTAAATCTACTGAGTATGCTATTCCAAGCAATGATGGTTGTGTCACTCAAGAAGTGGGTGACTCCACCATTTCCAACTAGGTTTCCAAAGGAGAACTAGAACTGCATTATCAAGATCACATTCAAACAGTTCCAATTGAAAGGTGATAAAGATCCAAATTAGTATTCAAGATACAAAAGGATCACTAGGGAAGATTAGTATTAGTTATCACTGAGTTATCTTCTCTACTGAGTAAGGTCGGGTCATGGACTCTACCAAGCAAGGTTAGGAGTAAAAAGACACACATGGTTATCAAGTCACGAAGCCTTCACTAAGTAATAAATAGAATAGTGGATGATAGTTTTTCAAGCATGATGTCAACTTAGTTACCTTTATATTGAGCATTAATGGTGAAGCTTTAACAAAAAGCATGAGATCAAACTCATTTCTCATCATGAAATTTAAGTGCTATTGTGAAGAAGTGATTTACAATGTGATCAAGTGACTTTACGTAAATTTGTAGCAAGCTATGAAGGTTCTGATAGTTTATAGAGTAAAATGGCATCAAGCAGTAGCAAAGTGAAGAGAGGGTCCATGATGTTGGTTCAAGGAGTCAAGTGGAAAGTGTCAAATTTCAAACTTGTGCCTACAGTTGCAAAAATCCTTGACTCAAGTAGAGCTCAATCACAAATCCCTCCCAAGGCACTCCTTATTGATGACATTCATACTCATTTGAAGTGCTCTATTCAAGAAATTGGTACCCTAGAAATGGATGATTCCCTAGGTAAATTGTGTGTTAATGAAATAAGCATAAGCATTTGGAAGAAAGAGGTTTAACAGATATTCCCCACATGCCTCAAGGTTTTCAAATTAAATGGATTAGATACATTATAAGCTAGGTGCATAATGGTCAACTATTTCTTGAGCAACCAATTGTGACCACAAAGAAAATAATTCATCACATCACTGGCCTTCCTATGCTCACCAAAGCTAAAACAACCAAAACTCTAGGTCAGGCTGAGTTAGATAACAAAACCCTAGCTAAGTGTGACAAAAAAGGCATGAAAATTAGTAGTGTGATAGATGCAGAGCTAAAATTGGGGATTCATGTTATAGCTCATAAGATATATAGTTCAAGTTGCCTTAATAGTGTATCGTGTGAAGCCATGGACTTAGCTTATAAAGTGGTGAAAAACAATCTATCTTATGACTTGGCAAATCTATTGTTGAAGCAACTCGACAAAAACATGGAAAGTATTAGGACATCCAAGGAAAAACCCTACAAATTTGGTTCACTTTTGACTTGTTTGTTCTTTTATGTTTAGAAGTTCTTCCCTTCCAAAGGCATGATATTATGGAGAAAAGATGTGCCTATATTATACCAGATAAATGAATACATTGTAGAAATGGGAGAGAACTATATCAGCATTATGGAAAACTAATTCAAAGTGTTAAAATAGAAAATGAACAATAGGTTCAGGATACCTAAGAAGTTAGTTGAGGATTACAAAGATGATGTGTGCTTTATGGTAGATTGTGACAAAGTTTACAACTAGGTAGTGAAGCCCATAATTGTGTGGGTAAAACCTCTTCCTTATGAGGTAAATATTGATGAAGAAAAGGATATTATTGAAGCTCTAATTAATGAACCTATTGATCCAAAGGCACCATACTTTGGAACCTATGATGAAGCCAAGGCAAGGATAGAACTAGAGATAAAACTCTCTCAAGTAGTTAACAAAGGAAAGAGGAGTATTGCTAAACTAAAAACTAGCACACCTCTCATGTTAACTAAAGGCAAAGGATTATATGTAGAAGAGGTAGAGGATGAAGAGGAATTAGAAAAGGAAGAAGAACCTGTGAAGAAGAAAGGCAAGGTGATCATCACCAAGCCACCTAAGCCATCCACTGTAGTCTTCACAAGGAGGTCCAAGAAGAAAGGAAGTGATATTATCCTTAGCAAACCTCCTCCCACCTTACAAGAAAAGATGAAACAAATGGAAGAAGGTGTAGGTAGACCAAACTTCAAATCTTTGAAGTATGAAACAAGGATAGAGGTAGAGTAGAAATAGGTGGAAGAACTAGTGTTTACCAAAATTGGAAAATGTAAGTATTCACCAGATCAAATTGCCTCTCAAATATCTAATGAATTGTTAGAGAAAATAAATCCAAGATGGAACTTTGCAATGAAAAACAAATAAATAACGTTATGCACAAACCCTATGGTAGTTACTACTAATCATGACAGATGCTGAGATAAAATAGTCTTTGAAGAAAAATGAAGACAAAATGACTCTTAGATTTAATACATGTTTAATTTTTATCAAAGATATAAAGCATGTAGTTAAGAATGCTACAAACATGTGGAAGAATGTTTATCATCTACATAAATGATGTAACTCCCCAGTAGATATAAATGATGATGATGATGACAATGATAAAGATGAAACTTATATTGAGCCTACACATTTTGACAATGAGGAAGATGAAGAAAATAAAGAGCCAACAAGCTACCAAGGAAGATAAGGAAGATGATGAGGAGACTGGTCCAATGAAGATAGTAGCTATAGCCATTGCCTCACTTCCTCACTTTCCAAGAAAACCAGTAGCTACATCAAGCTCAGAGACAGCTTCAACGAATTTGATTGTGGCAACCATAGATACTCCAAATGTCTAATCACTCTTCGCCCCCACTCATCTCAAAGTAACATTAACATAAGTGACTTCCACTTCATCTATCGAGCTACAACCTCTCTCTTCTTCAGCTATTGAGTTGATGTCATCAGTCATAAATATAGTGTCTTCTATAGTTTTGAGTTCTTCAACAGTAAGTACTTCAATTTTGGATACTATAGTTTTGTCTACTTCAATTTTGGATTCAACAAGCATTCATGTTAGTATTCCATTAGTTACTACTATATCAATTTTCATTGCAAATCTTAGTATATCAACTATTGTTTCCATTCCAGACATAAAAGCATTAAGTATAAGGATAGTTGAACCTAAGGTTCAACCAAGTACAAAATTTTTGATTAAAGAAAAGGATAGAGGATGACATAGAATTACATTAGGAAATAGAAATACCCAAATGGGATATTCATAATCTTTGTACAAATAAAATGCATGAGTTTGGAAAAATTCTTTAGAAAAAGGCAAAGCAGTAGAAATTAAGAGAAGAAAGAGATAGGGAGTATAAAATTATAGATGATGCTAAAAATGTTTTGTCTAAGGCTATAGGAATTGAGGTTGATATTTCTTGACCTATTTTGTTACAATTAGCAGAAGTAGTCCAAAATTTCAATGAGGACACTAGTAGACAAGACAAGCTAATTGAGAAAGCTGAAAAGAAATTTGATAATAAAGTGTTGGAGCACATTGCTTAGCAGATTTCTATCATCAAGTTGAGGTTTCATCAATTTTGATCAATCTTGAGACCTCCTGCACCAATGTGACATCACTTTTTAGGAAGCTATGTGATGTTTTCGAGTTCACAAAGGAACTAAAGGGAAAATTGTTAAAAATTGATGAGGACCTGAAAGCTAGTGCTCAATAGATGCAACTTGACCATAGTTCAAGCTCTACACATCACATGGAGATCAAATTTTTGTCAAACATGCAGGCAGAGTTGTTAAGAGAAGAAGAAAAGATTTGGTCAAGATTGATTGATATTCAGAATATGAACCTTCCTATCAAGGATACAATGTAGAATGTTCATATTGTTTACTCAAAAACCTTGATCCATGACAATAACTTCTCTATTGCACATCACATGATAGAGCTCCCTGTAGAAGTACAAATTGCTCTACATACATGCAAGATTTTACAAGAGAATTGCGATAAAACCTTGGCACTTATTCTTAAGGTACATTCTGACTTTTTATCTCATTTTGGTGTCTCCATGTAGATAAGTTCTGAATAAATCTTTGGCATTATTGTCAAAAAGGAGGAGATTATTGTTGAGACACATGGTATGCTATATATGGAGAGACAAATAGTATGGGGGAGAAACATGCTATGAGGAGAATGTATATAATAGATTATGTATATTATACCTTACAAAGATAAATTTTGAAAAAGCTCAAAACAATATATTCTACTGAGCTAGTATCACATGGTGATATATATAAGATTTTGGCTAATAAGTTTTTTTGTCACTAATGCCAAAGGGGGAGATTGTTGACATATTAGTCAAGTTTGTTATTACTGACACACACTCATTCATATTTTCTATGACTACTAAGCTTATTGAACTATCTATAGTGTTTGAAATGTAATTCAATAGCCACCAAGATCTATAGTTGCTACCAAGTTTTCTAGACTAATTCTAGTAGCTACTGAGCATTTCAGTGGTTACCAAGCATATTCGGTTGGTGTGAAGTCCAATAGTTCAAACTAAGAAAATTTAGTCTAGCAGTTTAACCTAAGCATTTCAATGCTTACTGAGCATTTCAGTTTCTATCGAGTTCATAGATCATGTAATGTGAAGCTAGTGTAAACTGAGCTTATGTTTTTACTGAGTGATTCAGCTTATGCCAAGTTATATAGTATCTATAGAGTCACCATTGTAGACCAAGTTCAAGACTACTTTGAAGTGATCAGTATGGACAGAGCTTCTACATCTACTAAGTGCATGATGATGCTGAGTAATGCAGGTGAGCATCGAGTATCAAAACTTCACCAAGTTAGTCTTCAGAACCTGAGTGTCTTCATTTGGGCTGACTCTGTGATATATGTGTTAACCTATATGATGGACGAATTTTTAATTTTTAAAATTGGTTTGATATATATGTGATGTATTATATCATGTCAAAAAGTATGGAATGCAATGTGTATGAAATGCAAATGCAAGAATGTGAATGTAAGTAGCAGATAAAGATTTATGAAGGCCATATCAACATAAGGAGCAGCAATGAAAAATCTATCATACAAAGGTGATTAGTACAATCAAAGAATCTCTATTAGCAATCTAGTTGTAAGTCAGAGATCTACTATTTCATCCTAATAGGTGAACCACTCAGAATGCTTTCACAAGGTAGACTTAATAGTCTTTCTTAAATCTCTTAATAGAGTGCATACTTCATTGTGTTTGTAAAACCTTTAACAAGGTGGACCTAGTAGTCATAATTGCTCCTAACAGAGTAGATCATTAGAATTGATCATTGTAAGCCTTAATAGGCCAACTTTATGCTATAGTAGTGAAGTTTTGTGGGTATCATCCCCACCCTAGTTTTACTTTGTATTTGGAAGGTTTCTGGGTCACCAAATCATTGTGTTCAAGTGTTATGAATGTTTTATGTTTCCAGTATTGCATGCATGCAATTAGATCATATATGATAAACTAAATGTTAATTAGATTACTACAATTAAGATCTATAATTCATAAAAAAAATTATTTGGTTACTGATTTACCCCTCCCCTCTCAATAACCTAGCATAGTCTTGAATATTTCTATCAAAAATATGTGTGCTTTTCACCTAAGAGAAGATCATAATGGAGATACATGTGCTAATAGGATCAGATATAAATAGATGGTGGATAATAAAGAATAAATAATTGAACATCCTAAAAGTGAAGATGATCATGCTCTTTGTGGTGACTTTGAAAATTATTTCTTGGAGTATGAGCTAGATTCAAAAGAAAAAGAAGATTATTTTTCTACTCTAGAAGGACCTCAACTAATAGTAGTGACTAGAGGTTAGAAGAATAGAAATCCAAACAATAATTCAGTCCCTGTCAAGATTAATTCATCATCAAACAAAACTAATAAAGATAAACGTGTGGTAATTTCAACTTCACAGAAGGAACACAAAGTTAAACTATCTGATTCCTTTGACATAGTACAATATTGTGAAGAAACAAGAATTCAAATATCTTCGTTGGATTATTTGAAATCTAATCCTGATCAATTGAAAAGATTAGTTGAGCACTGCAATAGTAAAGAAATAAATTATGCTAATATTAATGCCAATGTTGAAAATCATAATAAGGCTATCACTAGTGAAGCCTCTTTTGATAATGAAGATTTTACAACTCCTTGATTGTTTCAAGAAGAAAAATCTACTATTTTGGCTACTTGCCCAAGTCAAAAGCCAAATACTTTTTATATTTCTTTGTTCATCAATGGAAATAGGTTGATTAATTGCATCATAGATTCAGGAGCCTCTGATAATTTAATACCCACCTTTGTAGCTAAAGCTTTAGGTCTTCTATTTACTAAAATTTTTAGTAGATTCTACTCAATGGATGCTAAACAAGTGTCATTCCTAGGAGAAATTAAAGATGCTCAAGGTTCCCTTGCTGCTTACCCCTCTAAGAGATTGAAACTTACCATTCTAGTAGCAGACATCCCTGCAAGCTATGGAATGCTCTTGAGGAGAAGTTTTTGCAAAGACTGGGGGGAACAAATAAAATTAGATTGGTCCAGTGACAATATACAAGTTTGAAACAAAAAGGTGAAGCTAGAACTAGAAGAGAAAGAAAGTTTCACTATTTTGAAATCAAATGATCGTAGATTTCAAATATTGTATCATGAAATTTAGTTCAATAATTATATGCTGTTCTCTAGTACTTTTGAGATTTTAGAAGAATTAAAACCAAGTAAAGGTGATCAATTATGGACCCTAGAATTTGATGGTAGTTGTGAAAATGTTTGTTCGGGTGCAAGTGTGGTGTTGATATCACCTAATGGAGAAATGACTTATTTTTCTTAGAAGGGTAAGTGCACCAAGTTGTGGTGCCAAAATGATGACACCTTTTTTTCTCATTCTAGTTTTGCAAAGCACACACATGCTATAGTGCATACGCACTATAGTGCACACACACTATGGCTTGGATGTGCCAAGCCATAGCGCGTACGTGCTATAGTGCATATGCATTAAAGCACATGTGCACTTTTCAAAAAAAAAAATTTACAAAGTGCGTATGTGCTATTTAAAAGTAAATTTAAAAGGCTTTAAATAGCACGTGGTGCGTCACTATTTAAAGCTTTACATTCTACCAAGCCTAATGTTTGGCTTTGCCTTGGGGATCCAACCCAAAGCTTTGGAGTCTATAAATTGGTCTGAGACGTGTTTTGCTGCAAACATACAAAAAATGATTGATTTTTCTTGTGTGCTCTCCTTCCAGTTTCCTCATGGTTGAGCATTAATAAAATCAGGTTACATGACATTGTAGGTCTCTGTGTTAGCTACACAACCATATAATTTGTTTTTTATTTGAACTATTTCAAGCCTTTCATCTATAATTTCTGTTGAATGTATGTCTATTTTTTGTCAAAAACCAACATCTACTAATTGGGTTGTAAATTTTAGCTCATTCATTGAATTTTGTAAAAACTTAGTTTTTTAGAAACTAGACTCCATTCTACACACTTTTAAAAAAAGAAGTTTTGATTTTAGATTAGTTTTCAATCATTTCTAGGGGGAGCACATAGATATTTCATGTTTTTGGGATGTGTCTGATTAAAAAATTCATTAAAAAAAAAAATACACATTATAAAATTACCCAAAAAATTTGGTATAAACTACATAGTGTTAGGTAACTTTTGACTTGAGCGATTAAATATTTTCAAAAAAAAAGTTAAAAATTTTAGGGGGGCCACACTTTGTACTATGTTATGTTTTTCTAGAATAAATAGTACCACTTTTTGTGGCCCCCTTTTTTGAGGACCTAAAACTAAACCATTTTGGAAAAAAATTAGTAGTTTAGAAACTAGATTCAGAGGACTATGACTTTTGTTTTTGTCATATCTTAAAATTTTGAGTGTAACTATCTTCAAATTCTTGATGAAGTCTAGAAATTGGTGATTTCAAGAAAAAGGTGTTCACTTATACCCCCCTTTTGGCACCACAACTTGGTGCACTTACCCATAATTTGGATTTCAAAAACACTAATAATACTATAGAATATGAAGCTCTTCTTCTTGGTATAATGGTAGCAAATCAAAAGGGAATCAAGATGCTTAAAGCACAAGGAGATGTAGAGTTGTTAGTAAGACAAGTCAAGAATCAATATGCAATGAAGAATTCAAGATTGAGAAATTACCATAGTGAGGTGTGGGATGAAATTTAGGGTTTTGATGCCTTCTCAATTACATCAGTACTTAGAGAACTCAATTTAAGAGTTTATTCTTTGGTAGTCTCTACATCATTGCTCTTACCACACCCTGATTTCAAAAATCAAACCTATAAAATAGAAGTTCTATTTAGGCCTAATGTCCCTGATAATAAGGAGTCATGGAAAGTATCTGAAGATGATAAATAGATACTAAAATTCATTGAAGGGGAGGATCCTTTTGAATGTTTCTATTTTGAGGAAGCACTAATAAAAAAAGGTAATGATTCAGTATCAAGAGATGAAAAGAAGACAAGATATGATGTGTTTCAATTTAAAGGTAATATGATTCCACCTCATTTAATCTCTTTAGAGAAACTCTTTGGTAGGCATAATGCATATATAAATAGAGAACGAGATAAGAAGGGAAAGAAATGTGGTGAATATGATGGAATCAACATAAGGAGATAAATTAACCCCAAGATGATAAACATAGGAAAATGTTGCACACTAGAGGACAAGGTAGAAATCAAGAAATTAGTTATTGAATTTTAGGATATTTTTTCTTGGAGTTATGAAGAGCTAAAGAATTTCATGGGTGGAAAGTTCAAACACAAAATCCCTCATAAACTAGATGGAATACCATTCAATCAGAGATAGAGAAATTATAGTCCTATAATTGAAGGGGCAAGTTTCAAGGAGATTGACAAGATGTTGTAGGCTAGGATTATATACCTTATTCATCATTCCACTTGGGTGGCTAATATTGTACCAGTGAGGAAAAAGAATGAAGAAATAAGAACTTGTCTAGATTTTAGAAACTCAAATCAAGCCTCACTGAAGGACAATTTTTCTCTCCATAATATGGATAATCTCTTATAGACTGCTGCTAGATCAAAGATGATGTCCATGTTGGATAGATTTTTAGGATATAATCAAATCTAGATAAATGAAGTAGATCAATTCAAGACTACATTTATCACACCATGGGGTACATTTGCATACAATAGAATGCCTTTTGGCTTAATCAATGCAGGAGCAACTTTTCAATGTGGAATGAATTTGGCTTTTGAAGGTTTAAAAGATAAAAATTATTGTCATATATCTTGATGATCTAATAGTCTTTTCTAAGAAGAGAAAAGATCGTATTAGGGATCTAGAAAAGGTGTTAAAAAGATGTACAAAGAGCATGGTATCTCTCTTAAGCCATATAAATCAATATTTTGTGTTACAGAAGGCAAGTTTCTTGGTTATATTGTATCTCAAGGAGTGAAGATTGACCCAAATAGGGTTAAATCTATTCAAAAATTAAGTTTACCATTGAGAAAAATAGGAGTGAAGTCATTCTTTGGCTAGGTAAATTTCTTGAGAAGATTTGTGTCTGATTTCTCTAAGATAGTTAAATTTATAGTTGATATGATGAAAGGAAATAAAAATTTCAAATGGAGTGATACTAGGAAAAAGGCCTTTGAAGATATCAAGGATGCCACTGCTAAAGTCCCTATATTTGTTCACCTTGGCTATGCCGAAGAGTTCATCATTTTCTATTATGCCTCAAAGCATACTATGTCAATCATATTGATGCAAGAAAATAAAGAGAGAATACGAGCCCCAATAGTTTTCATGAGTATACCATTGAAAAATCAAGAATTGAGATATTTTCAAATGGAAAAACATGCCTATGCAGTGGTGAGAACTCTCAAGAATTTCAAATTTTATGTGTGGCATTATCATTCAATAATATATTTGCCAGATCCTACAATAAAAAGTATTTTGACACAACAAGATGTTGGTTGAAATAATAGAGGAGTGGGGATAGCCTAAATTAAATAATATGATATCAAAATAAAACTAATTAGACTAGTAAGAGGAAATGCAGTCTATAAAGCCTTAGCAAAGTGTCAACAAACAAAATAAGAAGATTCTCCAAAATTTCTTATGGTAAGTCTTGAAGACCCTTGGTTCTCAAACATTGCTTATTTTCTGACATATGGTGAATGGCCTGATGGATTGACTACTAATCAAAGGAGAGATCTAAAAACTAAAGCATTGAAATATATAATTCATAATGATGTCTTGTATAAGAGAGCTGCTGATGGAATTTTTTTGAGATGTGTCGATAAAGAACATCAAGTGAAGTTGTTAAGATCTTTTCATGATCAAGCATGTGGAGGATATTTTTCTATTATTTTCACTACATTCAACATTTTGAGACAATATTATTATTGTCTTGGTATGTTTAAAGATGCAAATAAGAGGTGGCTAATTGTGAAAAATGCAAGATGTTTATTGGTAAACCTCAGTCAGCTACCTTACCTCTTAGGCTAGTAGTAATTGAAGGTCCTTCCATCAATGGGGTTTAGATTTTATTAGTCCAATTAATCATCCCTCTAGTCAAGGACATTCATATATACTGATTGCCATAGATTATTTTACTAAATGAATTGAAGCCAAGCCAATGAAGAAGACTTTCTCAAAAGTGGTATGTGAATTTATCAAAGAACATATTCTAGTAAGGTTTGGAGTTCCTATGAAATTAGTAATGGATAATGCATCTTACCTTTTCCCCTCATAAATTATTGAATTTTTCTAAGATAATGGTATTCAAGCTGGTCATTCCTCTAATTATTTCCCTCAAGGAAATGCATAGGATTTTTAGAAATAGGGATTATTGAGAGGGAGGGTGAATCAATAATCTACAAACTTTAGTCACCAGCTACATATTATTTCTTACTTTAAACCATGCATAACAAAACAATCAAGTAATACTAAAAATAACAATAACAATGCACAAAGATAACCAATGACACCATAACTTGTTAACTAGGGAAACCTTCGCCAAGGGAAAACCATGGTGGGGATGATACCCACTAGATAATATACTGATATATAAGTTCCTTGTTAGAGGATGGACCTTGCTAGGAATCAATGAGAAAATTCAATATAAGGAGTCCTTATTAGGAGACTTTGAATCCCTATTAGCAGATTCCAACCCTATTAGGAATTGTAGTAAAGTAGATGCAAGATGAGTCCATTGCCCAAACATGCACTTCTAATTACAAGAAGAGCTCACCACCCAAACAAGTAATCAGATTGAATATACATATTATATCTTCTGCCTTAACTTATCTTTGATCTTAAACTTGATGTTGGATCATCAAATAGCTCATATAAAGCTTCACATATATCTCTTTCAATAGTTCACATTTAATCATAGTTACAAGATATCCCTTGTAGTCATAATCACACACTTTAGTTTCTTACAGCAAAATGTACTTTACATAAATACCATGCCTTTTCAAAAAAAATTGTTGGGTTGGCTAAAACCACAATCTACTTTTCCAACTTAGAGTAAACATCTAGGATGTTGGCCCTAATTGGACAAGTAGTTATCTTGTAAATAAAATAATCCTTTATATAAATTTTGCTATACTATTTCACTTCAAACATGATTATATCTATTTTGTACAGTCTCTACTAACTTCTAATGTTATACACATCATCATCAACATGTATATTATCCCCATCTAACTTCACTAGTCATAATATGACATCAACAACAAGATATAAACAAAAGAATATACTATTGTATACCAAATTCTATACTTAGACAATTTTTTGATTACCAAACACTAAGTATCTTTATTTATGAGGTTTCCTATAAGAATTTACATCATGTTTTTCCATAAATGAAATTAATTAAATATCCCTATTAGGAAATTGTCAACAATCTCCCCCTTTGTCATTAATGGCAACAAAATAGGGGAAATTGGCTAAGTGAAAAAACTTAACACAACAAAAATAAATAACACCTTACATAAAATCTATTAGAATTTTTCCAACTTTACATATGCTCCCCCTTACAATATAATTTACAATATTATCCCCCTTTGACATTAATGACAAAGGTCAAAATGTTAGAAATCTGTCCAAAAACTGTCCAAAAATATTGTCCTTCCTTATGCTAATATGATCTTCATGCAATCATCAAAGTTTTCCTTCAAACTATCTATACCCTTAGCCCATGTCTCCTTGGTGGACTTAGCTGAAGTGTGTATTTCACATAGAGCACATGATGCAATCTTAGCTGCTTTAAGATCTAAATACAAAAAGTTGGAATATGTGTCCTTGGCCTTGATACATTCCTCTAACTATTTCTCAATGAAAGATAATTTTAGAGCAATATATTCTCTAAAATCTAATATCCTCTTCAAAATTTGTTCCATCCAAAATTCTAGTTTCCTAATGTCACTATGAATACTGTCCACTTGTCCTTTAAAATCATCTACTTTGCAAGATGGATGCTAGATTTGGCTTGATAAAGCCTCTAGCTCACTTATCTTTCCTTCTATCTAACTATCAATGTCTTTACTTAGTTTGTATGATATGGTAAACTTAAGATACAGAGTTTTCCCATCTTGTTGGCATTTCTAAGGTTCCTTTATACAATTATCAAGATTAATCAAATCATTCTTGATGTTCTGACAGATGGTGCTAAACAAGTTAGCATCATGGGAAATTTGTGCCTTTGCCTCTACAACATTCAATAAATTGGTAAACTCTTCATCAAATGATTTTAGCACTGCATGTGCCATCTATTTATGATTTGATTCAGTGTGTTGTACTACCAACATACTGTGTAGTTTGTTAGTAACTTCCATTAAGGTTCTCAATAAGATTTTTACTTTCCTATTTTTCTCAATAAGCTTTATCAGGGATGATATCAGATCGGTTTGATCATCATCATCAGTAGCTAAATTGGCAAGAGAGAGTGGAGTGGATGAACTAGATGATTTAGTATCATCAACCCTTTTTTTCTTACCTACCTCTTTTGTTCTTCTCTCTTCTTCTTCTTTTTTTCCCCTTTCCTCTCTTTCCTTTACTCTCTTCTCCTCCAATCTCTTCTTCTCATCTTCCTCTATTTCCTGTCTCATCTCTTCTTCTACAATTCTTCTCTTTTCCTCTTCTTCCTTTCTTTTCTTTTCTTCCTCAAGCAATTTCTACTTGGCTTTCTCTATTTTCTTCTATTCTTCTTCAAATAGCCTTTTCTCTTCTAAAAATTATCTCTATTTGTCCTAAATATCCTTGGTGTTTGGTTCATTAGGTTTAGAACCACCAAATGGATTGGTATCATCAATGTTAATGGTAACATTTTGATCAATTGTCATAGTGTCACTGCTCACTAACACTTTTGAGGTCCTAGGTACTAGAGGAGATGCTACTTTTGACTCTATCAACTTCTAACTAATAATAGTCATAGTCTCACTTCTTAGTTTATCCTTTTCACCAACCATGAATAGAAATTGTCTCGATTTATTCCTTAAATATCATCTGAGGTTATTCAATAGTCTTTTAATTTCTTCTTCATTACCAATCTTTCAAATATTTCTAACCATAGACTTCCAAAGTTCTAGATCGTCTTCCCTTGTAGGAGCCTTCTTCTGAATGTGTCTCTCGTAGACTTTCTAGTTAATTATGCTCTCAAGATCCTTCAATTTCAGATCATTTTCTATGATATGTCTTAGAGTAGATATATCAATCTAATCCATTTCAAAAGTATTATATAAATCATAAAACTTGTTCATCTAAACAAAAGTTACCTTCATTAGCTATAGTAGTGTTGATCTTCTCTATCTTCAACTTCTAAGTTTACCAAGCTTTGCCTATTGATTTCTTTGATGAAGTCACTTTCTCTTCTTTCTTGGTCTCTTGTTCCTCTACTATTTCATCACTAGAATTAATTATCAATAATGTTTTCTATCTTTTTCCTAGTCCAATGGCTTGTTGTTTTACCCTCTTGGTCTTAGTAGTTACTACTTGCACCAATCTTTTAGATTTTCTTTTTGGTTCACTAGGTTGAACATTTGATATTGTTGTATACAAAATGCTCTATTCCAAAGCTTTCTATTCAATGGATACTAACAAAGGTTGAAGGTTTAGTATTCCTTGCTTCATCATTTGTCTTATAGCCTCAGATTCACTCTCTATCATTCTAGTCTCTGATAGTGCCTTCTCTAAGGTTGCTTGATGAGCTGACTGTATGATCTCATCATATGTACGAAATCTAAAAATCTATATTCCTCCTTGTCTCTATCTAAATTCAACAACAAATCAATATAACCAATTTCTATATCATCATTTAATTCATAACTCAAGGGATCAAGAAATGTTTCCCAAGGTTCCACTACTTGAATATAGGTATAATCTATATCAACAAAAATGCAAATGTCATCCTTAAATCCATCCACAATTGTAGGTTGAATTATGAATCTCTATTTTGTTTCATTCTGAAATGTTCTCATTATCAGGTTGTCACTTTCTAATATCTTATCTACAAGATGCCTTCTACATACTTCTATAATCTTCTCTATTGTACATCTATCACTACTCATTATGTCTATGACTGATAAGTAAGGAAATCTTTTAAGTACATGAAAGAATATGTGATTGATCAATGACTGGAATCTAAGAACACCATTCTTTGTCCCTTTGATATTTTCTGGGTTCTCTAAGAGTTGCTTCATAGTATTTCACTAATATTCACTTATTTTTTCTCTACACATATATGTTGCATATATGAATTCTAGTGAAAGTTCATCAATCTTTGAACTTGCACAAATAGAATAGGAAATAATTTGACTCAAAAAATTTATATCATTTTTCTTGATGGTGTTGATCACCATGGCCTTTCCATTATACACTAATTTAGTATAACTCTCAACTTTCTTCTTGACCATTTTCTAACCTATAGGTACACTACCTTGTTTACTAAAATTATTTACCTCATGACTAATGTTGGCAGGAATTTCAACTACATTATCTTGCATCTATAATTTACCATCATGTATCTTACTCTGTATGATTTGTGTCCACTCATCTATGTCTAACTCATGGTAGAAGTGATATTTGAAAAATTCTAATTCCTTTAGATGTTCAAATCTAGGCTTCATAGTCATGTCAAGATTAAAAACCAATTCCATATCTTTGTTCATGAATTCACTACTAACATACTCAAACTTACTGTTTCGATAACTTCCTACATCTTCAAGATATAATACGTCATTCAAAGTGATAGACAATGTTGAGTTAGGGTTTCCTTTAGTAGGTTTTATGGAAACAAATTTTAACTTAGGTCTATCCTCATTCTCAACATTATGCACTACTAACATATCCATGATTCTATCAAACAAGAACTTTTACCAAAAAATTTGCGAAAAAATGATAAAATACCTCTTTCCGAAAATAGGGTTAGCTTTGAAATTACCATAACAAATCACTTTTGAGTACTTTTCACTTCGGATGTGTTCATAATGAAGTGAAAATCAATTCTATACTCCATTTATTTCATCAACTTGAACTTGCATTAATTGCATACTAGCTATCAATTTCATTTTGGAATCAAATAATTGCTCAAGATCATCTATCTAATCTTCAAGTACCACTCAAGGTTTTGCATAGCTACTCTCCATCACGGAAAAACTCTACAAGACTTCACATCATGAAATTTTCTATTAAGAAAAAAACTTTTTATCTTTTATTACAGAATTAGCCTTTGTTGTAATACTAGTAACTTTGAATTCCTTCATAACTTGTTTAGATAAGCTCCAAATTATAGGCAAGCTTAGGTACCATCTAAATGTAACTAGATACACCTTTTCCAAAATTTTCTACCTCTAATTTGATCTTTGAATGAAGTTCTCAAATTCTGATGTTGTGAATAAGCTTAATTCAACTTAGTTGAATCTAACTCAACAACTAACTTTGATGTTCTTGTCTCAACATCATCTAGCTTTTTGTTTGAGATATCTACTCCTTTTACAAATGCCTCATTAAGTTCTTCTCAAAGTTCACTAATAATATTTCTATATTCCTCGTTTTTTTTTAGTTCCAAAGTTCCTTCTATCATTTATGACATTCTTTCCATCATTCCTTTTGTTCCTAAAGTTTCTTCTATTGTTCCTTCTATCTCTAAAGTTTTTGTCCATTTTGTAGTACTTTGTTGTGTATCCTAAGTTGTTGCATAATTGGCATACAAGTAATATGCTTCTAGGATTTTGTTGATCATCATGTGCACGACAATTTTGAGCAATTTGTCCTAAGTTGTTACACTAATAAGACATGATTTATCTTTTGTCTTCATTAGATCTTCCTTCTCTCAATTAGCCTTTGTTGTAATACTAGTAACTTTGAATTCCTTCATAACTTGTTTAGATAAGCTCCAAATTATAGGCAAGCTTAGGTACCATCTAAATGTAATTAGAAACACCTTTTCCAAACTTTGCTACCTCTAATTTGATCTCTGAATGAAGTTCTCAAAATTTGATGCTATGAACAAGCTTAATTCAACTTAGTTGAATCTAACTCAACAAATGACTTCAATCTTCTTGCCTCAAAATCATCTAGCTTTTCGTTTGATATATCTACTCCTTTTACAAATGTCTCATTAAGTTCTTCTCAAAGTTAACTACTAATATTTCTATGTTCCTCATTATTTTTGTTAGTTCCAAAGTTCCTTCTATCATTTATGAAATTCTTTCCATCATTCCTTTTGTTCCTAAAGTTTCTTCTATTGTTCCTTCTATCTCTAAAGTTTTTTTCCATTTTGTAGTACTTTGTTATGTATCCAAAGTTGTTGCATAATTGGCATACAAGTAATATGCTTCTAGGATTCTGTTGATCATCATCTACATGACAATTCTAAGCAATGTGTCCTAAGTTGTTACACTTATAAGACACAATTTATCTTTTGTCTTCATTAGATCTTCCTTCTCTCAATTTACTTTCATTAGATCTTCTTCTATATGTAGGTTTAGTATTTCTAGACATTCTACTATTTCTTTACTTAGGTTTCCTACAATCAATTGCATTATGACCCATATCATGATAATTATGACAATAAAAGTCCTTAACATGGTTAATGACTTATTATTACAATCTCTTTTCATATGACATATTTCATTACATAAAAGACACTTAACTCTAAATTCATACCTAGTTTTCTTTGGAGATTCTACTTGCAATGGTTCATCCAAATTTTCAACTTCCTTTTCTTGTCTAACTTCTTTAGATTTATCAAAAAATTGACTAGATTCAATCTTATCATTGAATTTGTCTTTTTCTTTTAGATCTGATATAATCTCAAGTTTCTTTAGATACATGTTAATTAGATAATCAAGAGTAGTTTTATCATAAGTAGGTCTCTGTATTGACATTGAACCAACAAGCTTTTCTCTACTATAATAAAGCTTCTCAAGTTGTTTCTAGCACTGAATTAATTCACCTTTCACAATAGTGTTGTACTTATGAAGTTCTTTGTGATCTAATTTCAATGTTTCAAACTCAAATGTTTTATTACCAGACTTTCTCTAAGATCTATATTTTTAGTTTTCAAATCTGACTCAATTTTGCTATTGGGATCTCACCTTTTAAATTGGTTTATGGAGTAGTAGCTAAATTTCCACTACCATTAGAACTAGCTACTTGTAAAATGAAAACTACAATTGAAGATGATGTCTTCCAAGATGGGTTAGAGAAGAGGATCTTGTATCTTACTAAATTGAAGAAGACAGAGAAGAGATGGTTGATAAGATTATTGAATGTTAAGGAAGCATAAAGAAATTTTTTGATAAAAGAGCAAGGCCTAGAAATTTTATGGAAGGTGATTTGGTGTTGTTATGGGATAAGAGATATGAGCCAAGAGGTATGCATTCCAAGTTTTAATACTTGTAGAAAGGGCCTTTTTAGATCATACAAGAAAATCAAAATAATTCTTTCAAATTTTCATATTCAATTGGAGAAACCCTACCATGTTTTTATAATATGTAGGATTTGAAGTTGTATCAAGTGCAAAATTTAAGATAGGTAATCCCTACATAGTAGTTATATAGGTAGATTTTCCATCCTTGTTGTTTGTTTTAGCTTAGTTGCCACTTTCCAAGTAGTTCCTTGTTTCATTCTTAGTTCAGCCTATTCTTTTTTTTTGAAGTTGTTAGCCTTGTGTAGAATGAAAGATTTCTTGCATTATTTCAAACATTAGCATGCTTAAATCCCTAGCTATTGCCCATGTTTTAGGTCATATCTTTTTCCTTAAGGTTCTAAGTCAACACAAGTGTCAAAGTAATGAGTCTGAGTCCAGATTTCCTATAGGATGTTATTTCTTATCATCATTCCTTTGAGCTAACCTAATGTGGGAAATCATATCAGAAATGCATCAGTCCAAAGCTAAGTGATTAGGGTTTTGGGAAGGTTTGTTCATGCTTTTCTTGATGACAAGGTCTAAAGGTTTTAAGACATTCATATGTTCCTTGTTCCCAATCATGTGAAATAAAATGATTTACTCCTCATGAAAATATTTCTATAACTCCATGAAACCCTAATTCTGTAATCAAGTACTTCATTAAAGAAATAACATAGGTAGAATGAAGAAATTACAAGCATATATAGAGAAGATATAGTAAAGGAACATCAAAGACCAACCATGAAGATAATATATAGATTGTGAGAATGAACTACAAGAAGATTAGTTGAATTCAATGTAGAATGAATACTTAAAAATGTAGATATGGTGAGGAACATAGTTAAGATGGTAAAAAATTGAGTGGAAATTAATTCAAAAAATCAAAACATGTCTAATCATCCACATCACTAATCACTTGCAATCACAATCACACACTTCACTTTCTTATCACAAAATGCCCTTTGTATAAATACCACACCTTTTTGAAAATTACTGATTGGTTGGCTAAGACCACAATCTACTTTTCCAACTTAGAGTAAATATCTACAATGTCAGCCGTAATTAGACAACTAATTATCTTGTAAAGAAAATAATCTTTTCCTTCAATTTTATTATCTTATTTCACTTTAAACATTATTATCTCTATTTTTTATAGTTTGTATTGACTTTCAAGGTTATACGCATCATCAAAAACATGTATATTATCTCCATCTAACTTTGTTGGTCATAATATGATGTCAACAACAAGTTATAAACAAAACAATATTTTGTTGTAAACCAAATTTTATACTTAGACAATTTTTTGATTACCACACACTAAGTATCTTCATTTCTAAGGTTCCCTGTAAGAATGTACATCATGTGTTTGCATAAATGATAGTAATTACATATCACTATTAGCCAATTTTCAACAAGGCCGAGTCCAATAATAAGAACCTAATTAATATAACGAGGAAATTGGTCTCAGATAATTAGAAAGGTTGGCACAAGAAGATTCATGATGCTTTATAGGCTGATAGGACTACACCTAAAAGAGCTATTGGGACCTCACCTTTTGAATTGGTGTATGGAGTAGAAGCTAATTTTCCACTACCATTAGAACTTACTACTTGTAAATTGAAAAGTACAATTGAAGATGATGTCTTCCAATATGGGTTAGAGAAGAGGATCTTGTATCTTACTAAATTGAAGAAGAGAGAGAAGAGATGGGTGATAAGATTACTGAATGTCAGGGAAGGATAAAGAAATTGTTTGATAAAATTGCAAGGCCTCAAAATTTTATGGAAGGTGATTTGGTGTTGTTATGGGATAAAAGATATGAGCCAAGATGTATGCATTCAAAGTTTCAATCGTTGTGGAAAGGGCCTTTTTAGATCATACAAGTAAATGAAAATAATTCTTTCAAATTTTCATATCCCATTAGAGAAACCTAGCCATGTTCTTATAATATGTAGGATCTGAAGTTGTATCAAGTACAAAATTGAAAGTAGGTAACCCCTGCATAGTAGTCACATAGGTAGATTTTCCATCCTTGTTGTTTGTTTTAGCTTAGTTTCCACTTTCCAAGTAGTTCCTTGTTTCTTTCCTAGTTTAGCCTATTCTTTCGTTTCCAAGTTCTTAGCCTTTTGTGAAACTAGAGATTGCTTGGATTCTTTCAAACATTAGCATGTTTAAATCCCTAATTGTTGCCCAAATTTCAGTTCATATCTTTTGCCTTAAGGTTCTAAGTCAAGACAAGTGTCAATGTAATGAGTTTGAGTCTAGATTGCCTATAGGATGATATTTCTTCTCATCATTCCTTTGAGCTAACCTAATGTGGGAAATCATAGGAGAAATGTATCAATCAAAAGGTAAGTGATTAGGGTTTTGGGAAGTTTTGTTCATGCTTTTCTTGATGACAAGGTATAAATGTTTTAAAACATTCATATGTTCCTTTTTCCCAATCATGTGAAAGACAAAGAGTTATGGAAGCTCTTGATGAAAATATTTCTATAACTCTCTAAGAAACCCTAATTCTATGATCAGGTACTCCATTAAAGACATAACATAGGTAGAATGAAGAAATTACAAGCATATACAAAGAAGATATAGTAAAGGAACATCAAAGACCAACCATTAAGATAATATATAGATTATGAGAATGAACTACAAGAAGATCAATTGAATTTAATGTAGAAATGGTGAGGAACACATTCAAGATGGAAAAGACTTGAGTGGAAATTAATTCAACAAATCAAAACATGTCTAATCATCCATGTCACTAAGTTTAAAATTCAATCAAATGAAAGAATGTTTACTATTGGCTAGTTGAAAGGTTAGATGCTTACCTATCATATTGGGTCCTACTCAAATGAAAGTTAAATGCATCTTATTGACCATCAAATCAAAGAGGATCTACAAAGGTCATTATGTCACTATATAGATATGCTTGACCATTATTCATAGTCACATAGCAACATGAAGGCACATGTCTAGTGGGCCATCGTCTCTTACAAAGCATTGTTAGAGTCTAGTCAGGAGGTACCAACAAGGAAAAACAAACCCATGTCAGATCCTTCATGCAATGAAATGACATCACCTATTCAACATGGTGTGCCTAGTTGGAAAGAGAGACATGCACTACAAAGTAAGGAAATATAACTTCATTATTTTATCATCGTCAAATTAGGAAGAGATTCGTAGATGTTGTTATCTCTCTATATGAAGTTGCTCAATCATTATTGCATGTGATATAGCAACGATTTGACACCTGGAACTATGGGGCCAATTTTGAATAGTCTATGAGCTATAAAAGGTAAATGGGTTTTAGATTGGCTTAATGTGATTGGATAGATTCTTTGAAAGTAACAGAGATGGGTTAGTTTTACAAGAATTGTCAGATCAAGGAAGATCTATGGAGGTCATTATGTTTCTTTATAAAGCTTCTCGATCATTAATTCATGCAACATAGCAACAAGAGTGACCCATGGAGGAAACTATAACGGACATTCATAATGTTATGATCATTAATTTGAGATCAACAAAAAGAATTTGAAAATGTAGTGACCATTGTAATATGAAATATATGTATTTGGTACAAAACAATAGAAGATGAAGAAAAATAGTGTTATCACAGGGTTTTTTAGAGATTGCTAGAAGTCAAACAGTCATGGAGTGTTATCAAGAATATCTATAATTCAGAATCATCAATAGAAGAGATAACACATGCTCATATCATGATATAAATTACATATTTTTATATTTTATTCTTTATTATTTGATTTCTGCTCTACCAAAATTTAGAAATGATAACAAAAAACTATAAGTGTAACCTCATTTGATAATACAAAGGTGGGAAAACTTGATGCTAAATGAGTCTATAATTCCACTTGCTTTTTGTTTACTGGTCATGTTTTGTTGCCCATTCTTAGATTAGTTTTGGATAAAGCATCGAAGAACAATTGTATGTGAACCTATGACAATCAGGTGGAGTCCATTTCATTTTGATGTTTGTAGTGAAAATGATTTCATTTATTTTCCTCAAATATGATCTTACTTCTTCTCTTGTTCATTTCATATATTCTCAGATAGTTCCATTGGGAAATGAAAGATAAAAGTATATGAGTCTATTAGTTATTGGTTGGATTATATCTCATTCAAGGCTAATAGTGAAATAAATTCCATTTTTCCTCATGTGCATGTCTCTTCTTTTCTCTTTTGCATTTAGATGGTAAATTTGCACTTAGAAGTAGGAATAGATATTAGACGAACTTCAGGGTAGCTTGTGATATCCATTCCACTAGGTGTTATAAGTTGCCCAAATCTAATTCTGCCTAGGGTGTTTGTTGTTATGATAATCCTAGTTTATTATTTCTTGCTCTCAAGTTAATAGCATACCCCACATCCCAATGATCTATTGAAAACACAATTCATTGCATATCTTGCATATAAGGGAGTTGTACATTACAATTTAGAGGGTAGTGATATAACACATAGACTCACCCATTTTTTGGTAACATCCTTTTATTTCTACACATTTCGGGCATCTAGAGTCAAGGTAAAGCCAAGGCAAGGTAAAATTGGTACAACCTAAAAATTAGACCCTAGAGCAGAATAGTAAAATTAACCCCCCTTCTCATTTTATCTTTCACATCCATAACAAAATCTTTAAGATCATGTAGCAAGAAGAAGGGAATTGAAAGAAAATCATGGCATTTGAAATGATTAAGAAGAGGAAAATTGTAGTAGTAGAAAACTCCATTACTTCCTTCCAGGGTAAGATATTTCATTAGAATCAAACAAACCTCATTCCATGGGTTAGGCAACTTCTCCCTCATGAAACCCCCTCTATGCCAAATTGGTTCCTCACCATCCTGAAAGAAATGTTATAGACTAGTTTTATCAGTCACCCATGTCATCTTCTCAAATTTTCTTCCCCTCATCGCCATGCCCATCACCATAAAAATCACCTCTTTTGAAACATGAAACAAGATACCATTAATGGTCACCTTGCAATTTTGCTATGAGTTAACAAAGTGCATAAGGGTCTCCGTGAATGGAAAAAAGCTACCCTCTCTTAGAATTTACTAGACCAAGGGCTTCCTCACACTATCATCGATCATAGTCAGTTCAATGTGCAATAGGTCACTTCCCATCTCTATAATTTTTCCCTCTCCTTTCTCTATATTCAAAACCCAAGCCCTAAAAAACACTTCAATCTTACAAAGAAAGATAAACCCATAAATGAAGATTATAATTACATTTAATAGTAATAATGGAACCTACCAAATTGGTGAGAAAGATCATGAGTTAGCTGCCACGATCTTTCCCCCAATTGTTTCCATCATTCCCAACATACCACAAATCTATAAATTATAAATCTTTTTTTTTTTTGCACATCAAACGATGATCCATAAAGGGAAATGAATAAAAATTCCCCCATTTCAAATTTCCAATTTTCAGGCCATGAATTATAATTATTGCTCATACTCAAGCCTTTTCTCCTTATCACATAAGCATTAAGTACATTTTGATCCTGCTAGCATAACAACATTATATAAAGTAACCAGCTGGGATTCATCATTACTTATCTCCTTATTCACTAACTCCCTCACCAAATTCAGCAAAGCATTCAAATTCTTCCAACCTCTTAGCCTTCTAGTTTTAAGCCAACTTGCACCATGCCATCAGCTACACTATTTCCCTCTCAAAAAATGTGATTCAAATCAAATATATTGAGGGTGGCTAATAGGTACTTGATATTATTAATAATACTTTTGATAGCCCATCCATACCACATATTGCCTTTAACTATCTCAATAATGACTTTAGAATCACCTTCAACTTGTACATCCCACCATCTCACACTCAAGACAAACTTTAAACCCCAATATAGAACCATCACTTCTACAAAATTATTTGAAACTTTCCCTAATGGATCAGCATAAGCCAACAACATCCTTCCCTTATAGTCCCTAACAATCCCTCCCCCTGCAGATCCCTCCTTTCAGGCAACACCATCTAAATTAAGTTTGATGTAGTTAGTTGGTGGGGGTTTCCATCGAGTTCTCTTTCTAGCCATAAGATTAGAGTTGTCAATCTCCATAATCCCATCCATCAATGACCAACACTTTGCAATTCTTATCTCTAGGGTAGAAGGGGGCAATGCTAGTTTTCTCCAATTGTTGCATCTAATGTTATCAACTATGAATTTGGAGACTATATCAACCACAACCTTCACCTCCCTCTCCTCATTTCTAAACACCATGTTATTTTGCTCCTTCCAAATACCCCAACACATCTTGGGGGGAATAAACTTCCACAAGTTGATAAGCAGGGCTTGGGTGAAGGGGTTCTACCAGTTCACCAAATACCCCACCTCTGCATTGAAAACCCAATTCACCTCAAACTTCTGGAGGATTTTACCCTGCACCTTAGAAGCAAATCTATAGTGTAGGAATAGGTGGTTGATGCTCTCTTCCTCCCTCTTACACATACAAATTCTTTTAGGTAATTGGAACCCCCTCTTCCTTAAGTTGTCAATAGTAAGAATTTTCCCTTGGATAGTGGTCCACTAGAAAATGTTGATTTTCAAGATTAAATGGTTAAACCAAACATTTCCCTAGTCATTAGGTTCAAGAGATTTATCAAACATTAGCTTGTAGGAAGATTCAACTAAGAATTCACCAACTAAGGTGACCCTCCAAATGAACTCTCATCAGTCCTATCTCTTCCTAGGATCCTGTACTCTTTCAACAAAGAATTTAGCTCATCAGTATTTTCCCTTCCTATTAAGTCATTCCATTGCAACCTCATCTTCTTCCATTTTCTTCCAGGGCCAATAAAATCCACAACCATTCTACCCCCCATGTCTTGGATGTTATATTGAAGGAATCCATACTTTGTTCTTGACAAAGGTTTATTTGTAAGCTATGGATCCTCCTAGAAATTGATCTAGTTACCATTCTCAACAGGTCACCTTAAACCCTCCCTCAAAGGGTTCTATTTCTCATGATGTTACCCCAAATATTAGAGCCCATAGGAAGATCATTTCTCCAAGTATAGTGAGAGAAATTAATATTAACAATGTACTTAGCTCTCATTATATTACACCAATTAGAGTCTCCCTTCATCAAATTCCACCCCACCTTTGTGAGAAGCACATTGTTTAAATCAGTCATCTTCCTCACTCCCAATCCTCCCATATGCTTAGGTTTATAGACTGTATCCCAATTGACCAATTTTAATCTTATCTTCTCATTTCCCTTCGAACAAATGAAGTTATGTTGAATTTTATCTAATTTATTGGCCATACATTGAGTAATTTTGAATATGGATAGGAAGTACACTAGTAGTCCTTGGAGAGAGGAGATCAGAAGTTATAATTTACCTAAACTACTTTGATATTTTCCTTTCCATCTAATCAGCTTCCTCTCCATCCTTTCCAGAACACTATTCCAAAAGTTGACACTAACCTCTTTCATAGTTAAAGGAAAACCCAAATAAGTATCTGGTAACTCAGCCACATTACAAGCAAGGATATTAATAATACTTTATTGAAGGTCTGGAAAGGTATTAAAGAAGAGCACTTTACTTTTGTCAAAGTTGATCTTCTGTCCTGCATTCATAGCATATATCTTCAACACCAACTTCCAAGCTCTAGCTTCACCCACTGAGGATTCCCCACTAAGGATGGTGTCATCCACAAATTGTTGGATCACTTCTCGAGGTAAGGTGGATGCAGGTTTAATCCCTTTGATTATCACTCCCTCCCACTTCCTTATGAATGCTCTCCCAAAACCTCAACCACCATAATGAATAGGGAGAGATAGGGGACCACCCTACCTAACCCCTCTCCACCCCCCCAAAGTTTACCCATGATGACCCATTAACCATCACAAAATAGTTAACAATTTCAACCATTGATTTTACCATTTTAATAACCTTTTGACTTAGACCAATCCTCTCCATAGCTTTAGAGATATCCAATTTTAGGGCCATTCTAGGATTACCACTTTTACCCATAGAATGCAAAACTTCATGTGTCATTATTACAACATCCAAGATTTCTCATCTTGGGACAAACCCATTTTGGATTTTCCCAATAAACATATGTAGCAACGGCTTCAAGCTATTGACCAAAATTTTAGAGAAAATCTTGTAAGTGGTGTTACAAAGGCTGATCGGTCTAAAATCAAATAGAAGCTCTAGGTATTTCACCTTAGGAATTAGAGAAATGAAGGTTTTATTGAGCTATTTAAGGAGCTTCCTAGTCCTAAATAAGTGATCGACTGCTGGAAGGAAATGTAACTTGATTATGTCCCAAAAGTGCTTAAAGAATGTCAGCAGGAAACCATCAAGACCTGAGGATTTATAGGCTTTCATGGAAAACACCACTCTATGGACTTCCTCCTTAGTCACCATCTGCACAAGCTCTTCATTCTCTTCTACCGAGATCACTGAGGGCATAGAATCAATTAGCCACTCTCGATCCTCCTCTCTAAAGTCCCTCTATTCTTCCTCAAAAGAATTCCTAAAGTAAGCTATCACCCAATTTCCTATCTTTTTAGGTTTGTTCAACTTCACATTATTTTCATATCTATTGCTATTAATAGTTTTTCTCCTTCTATGGATTGAAGTTGATCTATGAAAAATTGTAGTGTTCCTATCCCCCTCTTTAAGCCATAACTCCCTTGATCTCTATTTCTAGTAAATCTCCTCTCTATTCAAAGTTTCCTTCAAAACTTTCCTATAGTTCCCCTCTTCCTAGATCGTGTTATCCATTGGTGTTCCTTCTCCTATAGCTTTCTAGAGTTCCACTAACTTCCCTTCCACCTTCTCCTTAGTCTTAAAGATGTCCCTTAAAAATGTTTTTTTCCATGGCACCACATTTCTCCTTACATTGTCAAGTTTAATAGAGAGTTGATACATCGTTGTCCCTTCTATTCTTATCCCCCACCACTCAACCACTCTAGATCTAAAGTTGAGATTGGATTAACACATAATTTTATATCTAAAAGGTCTTGGGCCCCCCAAGGAATCTTCTTTCTAATTAAAAAGGATTGGGACATGATCCAAAACTATCTTGGGTAGTCCCATAATAGAGGAGGAAGATAATCCTTCCTACTCTACCAAGACCAAAAGTCTATCTAGTCTGACTTGGATCAAGTCATCCCCTTTTCTATTATTTGACCATGTAAACTTCAATCCATGCATCTCCATATCCAAAAGATAATTATCATTTATAAAGTTAGTTAGATCCTTCATACTATTAGTAAAATCAATCATTCCTCCAATTTTCTCTGAAGGGTATAGAGGCAAGTTGAAATCTCCCATACAAAAGGTATTCCTATTTTGAGAAATAAAAAATGATAGCTCCTCCCATAAGCTATATCTACCATTTATCATGTTAGGGGCATAAACAATAATAATATTCCATTTCCTATCATGTATCATATGCTCAGTAACAAGATAAAACCTTTGAGCTACAAATAAGACTAACATTACCAACATCTAGATTCCAAAAGGTTGCCACCTCTTCTGAAGCACCTTCTACTTAACTATACATTTCACCCTAGGCCAAACAAAACTTGCCATATTGACCAAGTTAACCATAGACATTTTAACCTCTTAGACAAGCAAGAAATCAAATTTTTGGTTTGCCAGTTGCTATTTGAGGGCAAACTGCTCATGAGGGCTATTCAATCCCCTCATATTCCAAGAAAGAAAGATCATTTCCTACCTTTTGTTAAGGATTCCAAAGTGGTCTTCCTACCACTTGCCACCTCCCTAGCCATCTACTTGGATTTCTTAGTTTGTTTACCTAACTTCCCTACATCCAACTTCAACTCTATGATCACTTTTGGTTTCCTTGAAACCCTTGTGTATCTTCTTTGTGTTTTCCAGTTCTCTTCTTTATCATCCATCTAGGCTAGCTCCACCATCTTAATTGGCAGCTCCTCCTCATTCCAGTGAAGCACACTAGCAGCCTCTCTTTCAACCCTATCATTTACGGCTCCCTTCTCGACAGCCTTGTCAGTGCCCCCTTGAACTTGACCTCCTCCATCACTAGGTTCCTTGAAGGGGTACTAAGAAGCTCCTCAATACCTTGTAAAAAGGTGAAAGAATCAATTTATCCTTCCTCTAAATCCTTTGTCTCCCCTTCTTGTGTGTAGAATAACTCTGACCTCTGGACCAAGCTAGGCCTTCCCTCCAGCTCCTCCTTTCTTACCCTCCCTAACCCAATGTTAGGGTTATCACTCAGCACCTTCCTAGGAGGGGAGTTAGTTCCTTATCCTTATCCTTCTGAGGATTCTTTTTTAATAACTCCATCCCTAGAGAGAGAGTCACCTCCCTACTTCCCTCAAGAGGCTTGTCCACCACCCCTAAGACTTAGGAGAAGGAGAGGCTCTTGTTATAAGATTACCCTCAATTTTCTCCTCAGCCATTATATCTAACTTCTTATAGTCAACAAAAAAATTCCCAAAAGATGAGCATTTCTGACAAAACACACCCATGTTCTCATAAAAAATGGGTTGAATCTTCTTACCCCATTTCCAGCTTACGATGATAGACTCAGGTAACGAAGTACCCACTACCACATTAACACTAAACCTCACAGAGACAAGTCAAGATCTTTGAAAAGTGACCAAATCTACCAGCACAAAGTGTCAAAAGGAATCCCTAATAGATTTCAAGATCCTTTCATACTAGAACTCAAGAGGAAGGCCTAGTAACCTAACCCAAACTGGAGCCATCTTATTCAATTCTTTCGCTTGATCCAACACTGAGTGCCATTTAGCCACCACCAAGCTATGCTTTCCATATGACCAAGAGCCTACCATCATCATTGTCATATCATTAGCTGGCCTAAACTTAAAATAGAATAGGCCTCCCAACATAGCTGATACATGTTATTGACCAAGCTATTTGAAACCAAAATTTCCACTCCCTCATCATTGTTAATCACTTTGGGAGTTTCCACCAAGATGAGAGCCTCCTTCTCACCAAGGACCACTTCCTTTCAACCCAGAGCCTTGTTGTGGTTCATTTGAATCCCTTGGCCTAGCAACTAAGCCCTAGAAAGGCTTGTATGGATCTCTTGGCCCACTGGGAAAGTCATGGACTCCACTGACATCCCCCCAATACAACAAACAACATTGACATTCCCCTAGGTAACCTCAGTCATAGTCAAAATGAGGAACAAGTCTGAGCAGGGGTCTGAGGCCAAGTTCGGCCCCTCAAGAGCTTCTACAGTTATTCAAAATTCAAAAAAACTCACAAGCAAGAAATATAGGAAAAATGTTGCAGAGCGTGAAAAAGCCCTTATGTGGCCATGACTTAAAATGTGAGAAGCAATAGAGAATTTGGGTTATGCTATTTATATCATGTTATTAGAAGTAAAATGGTAAGTCCTTTATGTCTCATTATTTAATCACTTTTCCAAAAACCAATTTATCAAAATGACTTAATAGATTCGAAAAGAAATGAATCTCAGCTCTTGCAAACAAAAAACATCAAGGTGGAGAATACGTTGGTAAATATTTTAGATAATTTATATTATTTTGAGATGCATATTACCCCTTAGATTCCTTCAAATAAATTTCATGGAAAGTGGAAATCATTGGTTGTATCATTTTTAATGTATTCACTAATGATCTCATCAATTGTCCTATAATAGTTCTACAAGAGTGGTCTTAAAATTGGATAGTAAAATTGATAAATGAAGAAATAGTAAGCCCTCTTTTCTATTTTAATTATTCTTAGTTAGACTCACAATCCAAACTATCAAAATGATAAGAATTTGTGATGCAATAGACACACACACTTTCAAGCTATTTCAATATTTTACAACCAAAATTTAAGATGATTTTGAAAAAAAATAAAATCATCCACCAAATTTCCTTTTACAAGGATCCAAATATGCTTAAAAATAGAAGCTAAAAAAAAAAACTCATGGTTACCCATTTTACTAGATTTTCACAATCATCAAATTTTTCCATTTTTGGTAATTGTATAAACTAATCCTATGAATCTAGATTTTTCCCTCAAAATTGTCTAAACTATGATATGGAATGAAAAACTAATCTTCAAAATTCTAAACATGATTTTGAAATTATTAAAGAAAACAACTATGTAGAAAGCTAAAAAATTACTAAAAGTTTACTTTGGAGTTTCCAATGAACATTTAATTCTCAACCAAGTGTTGAAATGCCCATTTACCAAACTGAACTTTGTCCAAAACTCAAATAACTCCTCGTGATTAGAGCTTGTATCAAATTTTGGAAAAAATACACCTTTGAGTTAAATGTCATGGTTCTTAGATGTCCCTGCATTAAGATGAAGAAGACATAGGCTAATTCTTTAATTGAGAATAAATTTAGAGAAATTCCATAAGCTTTGATCAAATTAATTCTTTATAGTTACTTGATTTGGTTCTTCTTTTCTTTAAAATTCACTAGACTTACTCATCTTAAGAGGGTTTACAATTTATAACCTAAAACCATTTTACATTGAATATAGATAGTGTTATATCCATTCCCATACTTTTTAGGTGGAGGTTATAATAAGATCTATTTAGGAAGATGCATAGTTTATAGAATAATAAATAATACTTAATTTAATGGTTTGGAAATTCAAATTTCTAGCAAGTTTTTGGTATAATATTGCACATAAGCCTTTGAAGCTTTCATTACAAAACTACATTTCTATAGCTCTATTTAATATTTTTAGAAAAATTATCAGATATAAAACCTCATTTTATTAAGGAAGCGAAAGGTATTCTAACTAATTTTGAGAAAGTGTATATTGAATCCCTCTTGTATACAAAATCAAATAAGGTAGCTGACTCATTTGCTAATATGGTGGTAAGTAAGGGTATCACCTCATTCTTCTGTCATTCATACAATGTTATAGTTTTGGTAAATGTTTGAGTTGTAGTGGCATGGTAATTATTGCTTCACATGTTTTATGGGTAGTTTTAGTGTTATTCCTTCTTGGTGAAGTTTCATTTTTGTGAAATTCATAGAGACCAACTCTGTAACTTGTTAGCATGGGTGGTAAAATGAGGAAAAATGGAACCTAATAACTATGAGAAATGGAGAAAGGAGAAAGACATGTGGCAAAATTGGAAGAAGGAGGGCTTATGCCTTATATGGAAAGAGTTAAAATGGAAGAACTAGATGTTTGAGACATTTTCTTAAAGGGTTGGAATAATGGAAAAGCCAATTTGGGAGGGAAGAAATTGAAGATTGACATAGCATTTAATTGGTCTCAAATAATGAGGAAGATAGTGATTATGAAGAAGATAGAGAGGAAATATTTGGTCAAGGGAAAGAGAAGATGAAAATAGACAATTCAGAAGAACTGGAAAACTTTGAATTCATTAAAAGAATGTTTGAAGGTGTTATGGAGTCCCCTCTCTCAGTAGGTTTTTTGCAAAAGGAAATCATTTCTTAGGTGGTTGAAGATAAAGAAAATTAGGTGAAATACGATGAGAGGAGAACTCATGCAACCACCAAGAAAAATGATAATGTGTCTCTAAAGAACAATTGGGATGATGAATAACCTAGAGAAACCATCAATATTGTGAATTATGAGGAGTTGATATACCATGATGTGTATATATCTCTGATTGATGTTGTAAAGAAGGGAACGAAGTGCTAGTCTATGAAAAGAGATAAATCTTTATGGGAAGAGAAAGAAAAGAGGAAGGTAAGAATCCATATGTTGAATGTTGTCGAGAGGGATGATCTCAATTGTAAATTTACTAAGGATGAAATTAGAGATCTATTTATTAATCCTCCTCACATGGTATTGAAAACTACTATAGTCATCTCCTTGTATTCTATCGGGTTGGATAAACAAAATTTTTACTCGCTCAAAATTTTGAACCTAAAATTTGGAGCTTAGAGGGGAGAATCAAAGAGTTGTTGAACAATAATATTAGGATTGGGAAGGAGAGTGTCATTAAGAAGTAGGGAAATGAAGAGGTAATAGAAGATTTGAAGAAGAATATTGATAAAATGAAAAAGTTCACTAAGGATGTGCTGATTAATTTCTAGGAGATTTTGGATTCTTCAATTGAGTATTTGAATAGGGTGTTGAACTATTTAGACCAAGGGAAGGATGTGAAGTTGGTGCCTAACCTGGAGGATGGTAAAAAGCATGATTTCAAGTTTAGCACTAATAAGAAAACTCAATCCAACACAAAGAAGAAATAGAAGAAAGATAGCTCGATTGACCGGCAAGACATCAAATACTTCACTAAGAGGATAAAAAGTGTTCAATAGTAGCTAAAAGTCAAGGTGGAAGCTTTATCCAAGTTTGTTCCAATTTTTTGTGTTCTCCTTTTTTGTTTCATTTTCTCTTATTAGGTATTTTTCCATGTCTCTCTAGTTTCTAGTTTTGTGTTGGCTTTAGCCAAGTTTTGTTGAAATTCGTTGGGTGTGTCTGCTTGTTAGAACACTATTTCTCTTTGGTACTTTCAATTTATTGTCAAGTTCTGTAGAACAATTGGGGTTTTGGATCACCTATAAAAAACTTGTTTTAGCCTTAATAAAAATTAGATTACTGATGAGGATTAAATAATGATACAATTAAGAACATAAAGGTCAAACCAATCCAAAACCCATCTAAACCTTTCTACAATGAAACTAAATTTATATTGAAAATAAGATTACATTTATTATTATATATATATGCAATTTTTTAAATTACTTGTTTATCAATGGAAAAATTATATGTATAAAGAATGATTTTTACATCATCTTCTTTTTATCTTTACTAAAAAAAATTTATCAACAATTTTGTCAAATATTGCCTAATATGTAGTCTACTATATCACTTAATGTGTACTCAACAACTTTCCTATCAATCCATAAATACACAAAAGAAGTAAACAAATTTTCTATTTTTTGAATAATTTCAATGCTGTGCTTGAATTTTGGTCAAAAGTTTATTCCAAAAAATTAATTAGTTGTATACATATCAAAATGAATTATATAATTCATGAGATATACCACTACCCTCGAATTTCTACTCTACCAGGATGATCAAAGTAGGCTAAAGGGTGCTAGTTAGAAATAATAATTGGAAGCATCATCTATGGCTTACATCTTACCAAAGTCATATCACATTGAGAATGATATCTATTAGAAATAGGAATTGTTGAGAGGGCGGGAGGGGTGGGGGGTGAGGGGGTTGAATCAGTAATTTGTAAACTTTAGTCACCAACTGAATATTATTTATTACTTTGAACCATAGATAAGAAATTAATAAAGTAATGCTAAAAAATAATAGTAACCATGCACAAAGATGACTCATAACACCATATTTTGTTAACTAGGGAAACCTTCACCAAGGGAAAACCCTAATGGGGATGATACCCACTAGATAATATACTAATATATAAGTTCCTTGTAAGAGGATGGACCTTGTTAGGATTCAATGCGAAAATTCAGTATAGAGAGTCCCTATTAGGAGACTTTGAATCCCTATTAGGAAATTCCAACCCTATTAGGATTTGTAGTATAGTAGATGCAAGTTGAGCCCACTTCCTGAACATGCACTTCCAATTATAAGAAGAGCTCATTACCCAAACAAGTAATTAAAATTATGGTATATAGGTATTCTAACTTCTTTCTCTATTGATCTCTAATCTTTAGCTTGATCTCAGATCACAAAAATAGCTTCTCAAACTTCGCATATATCACTTTCATAGAAAGTTAACATATCAAAATACTTGCACAACTTCCACTTTGAATTTGCAAGATGTTTATTGCATAAATACCATGCCTTTTCAAAAAAAATTGATAGGTTGGCTAAGACAATAATATACTTTTCCAACTTAAAGTAAACATCTAGGATGTCGGCCCTAATTGGTCAAGTAATTATTTTTAAAAAAAAAATATTTCCTTTCCTTTAATTCCACTATCCTATCTCCCAAGTAAAACATGAATATCTCTTTTTTGTACCATCCATACTGATGTCCAATGTTATACACATTATCATCAACATGTATACTATCTCAATCTAACTTTTCTAGTCATAATATGATGTCAGTAACTGGTTATATACAAAACAATACACTATTGTAAACAAAATTCATACATAGACACTTTTCTAAGTATGAAATGCTAGGTATCTTTATTTTCAAGGTTTCTTGTAAGCATGTACATCGTGTGTTTCTATAAATGACAACAATTACATATCTTCATTAGCCAATTATCAACAATATCTCCTTTTAGCATCAATGGTAACAAAATAGGTAAACTTGGCTAAGCATCAAAAACTTGTGAAAAACAATAACATTACATTAATCATCTATTACAACTTGTCCATCTTACATATGCTCCCCCTTACATTATGATTTTATACCTTACAATATTATCTTCTCCTCTTTAACTTAATTAAAAATTTCTTATGCATCTTCTCCCACTTTGACATCAATGAAAAAGGTCATGTCAAAAACTATGTTCTTCTACCTTAAACTAATAGTGTCTTCATGCAGTCATCAAAAATTTCCTTAAGACTATTCATACCTTTTTTCCATGTATCCTTAGTTGATTTAGTAGAGGTGATAATTGTACATAGGGCATATGATGCAATCTCAACTTCATTAGGATCATAATATAAAAAGTTTGATCAAGTGTCCTTGGCTTTGACACATTCCTCCTACTATCTCTCTACAATAGATATTTTTAAAGCTATAGACTCTTTGAAATCCAAAAATCCTTTCAAAATTTGTTCTTCCTAAAGTTTTAGTTTAGCTCTCAACCACTTTCTTAACAATTTTCTCACCTAAAGGTACACTGCCTTGTTTGCAAAGACCAATTACCTCATAAATAAGGTCGGCTGAAATATCAACTACATTATCTTTCATCCATAGCTTTACATCATCTATTCTTCTTAGTATGATCTAAGTCCACCCATTGGTGTCAAATTCTTAGTAGAAATGATATTTGAATAGGTCTAGTTCTTTTAAATGTTCAAATTTGAGCATCTTAGTCATATCGTGGTTAAAGTTTAATTCCATATCTTTATTCATATCGCCACTCCTAATAGATTCAAACTTGTTATTAAGATAACTTCCTACATCTTCTAGATGCACTACATTGAACTTAGCATAATGGATAATGCTAACTTAGGGTTTCCTTCTACAGATTTCACAAAAACAATCTTCAATTTTAGTCTCTCCTCACTCTCAACATTATGAACTATTGAAATATCCATGATCCTAACAAAGATAAACTTTATCCAAGAAATTCTGTGATAAAATGGTAAAATATATTTTTCAAAAATAGGGTTTATTTCAAAAGCACCTTATCAAGTTTCTTCTCAGTGCTCTATGCTTAGAATGTAATCACAACAAAGTTGTAATCAAGTATGTACTCCATTTTATTCCTTCAACTCAAACATTCATTAATTGTTTACTTTGAAAACATGAAAAAGTTGTCAACTACATTTTGAAATCAAATACTTGCTCAAGATCTTCTATCCAATCTTTAAATGCTACCCAAGGTTTACCATAGCTTCCTTCCATCATGAAAATTCTCCACAAAATTTTTAGTAAGAACATAGTTTCCATCTTTTGCTACAGAATTAACTTTCTCTATAACAATAGTAACTCTTAATTTCTCCATAACAAGTTCTGATAAGCTCCAAATTTTAAGTGAACTTAGATACCATCTAAAATTATCTCGATAAAACTTTTCCCAACTTTTCTACCCACATTTTGATCTCTACGTGAAGTTAAAAATTCTATTGTTGTGAAAAAGCTTAATTCTATTAGAATTACAATACAAAAGGTAAACTCTAAGAGGTGGGGGTGTGAATCAATGCTTTAAAATTTTACCCATAAAACATTTACCACACATCCATCTCACATATTCAATAAGTAAATTGAGATACCATGTAAAGCATATACATCTAAAATGTGTAAATAAGTAAGCATTCACACATTTATGACACAAGATATGATTATCTAGAAACCCTGCAATGAGAGGGTAAAACTGGGTGGGGATGACACCCACAAATCTTTACTAATGCAATAATAAAATGTGTCCAATGAAAGTTATAGAGTTTAATCATGAAACATGATCTATCCTATGAAAGGTTTGCCTTATTAAAGGCTTAAAAAGACTATTAGGTCTTACCCTATTAGAAGTGTACTTGGTTAAGGGACTTCAACTCACAATTAAGCAAGCATCTTGTTAGAGGATTTAATTATAGCCTAGTAGGACTATTCTATTAAGAGATTTAACTAATTCACCTATTAGAATGTCTTACAATGATATTTTGATTTAGCACTCTGTTGCTTGATGATAGATGATCTCTATACTAATGTGTAGTTCATCCTTTTTTATCAGATTTCTCTTTGTTGCTCACTATTTTCTTCCTTTATTTTCCTTTAACTAATTCTACAATATAATTCAGATCATAATACTTTGGTCACCATGAATTTCCTAGTTTGCACATGCAAAACTCTCCTTGATCATTCATTGATTCCCTTTTTCACTCATAAGAAGTTTAGGGTTTGTCCTTATGAAGACCTAGGAGACTTAGGGTTAGGTATGAATCAATGGTTGTGTTTCATCCATATTGCCACTTAAAGCTTCCCTTTACTTGATTGGGTGCATGTAATACTTAGGGATTCCCACTTAAGAATCATCCTTATCAACAAAATATTGTAATCCAACTCTTAAGTTGGCCCAAAAATGGTTTACATAGTAGTTTTTGCCAATACAAACAACTATGACAAAACTATGTTACTCGACATTTGAAGTCCCTAGTACTTGAAACATACTATGACTTCAATGGTGTCAGTCAACAACTAAATGACTCGACATGGACTACTTGTTTGACTCCTAAATCACTCTGCATATACTATCCTCTCGACACTTGAGTGACTTGAAACTCACTATTTACTCAGCATTCTCTAATATATATGTTTTTCTCAACATATGTTACTTGTTCAGGATGAACTGAGTAAATTACTTAATTGTATAGACACTCAATTGTCAAAACCAATGTGAGATTAACAACTTCAACTTAGTTGAATCAAACTCAATTACTGACTTTGATCTTCCTGTCTCAGTATCTTCTATCTTTTCTTTTGAGATGTCTAATCCTTTTACAAATGCCTCATTAAGTTCTTCTCAAAGTTCACTGACTTCATTTCTTTGTTACTCATTGTCTTTCTTAGTTCCAAAGTTCCTTTCATGGTTTCTATCATTTTTTACATTTCTTCCATCATTCCTTCTATTTTTGAAGTTTCTTCCCTTGTTTATTCTATCTCCAAACTTTCTATCCATTCTACAATACTTCGTTGTATGTTTGAAGTTGTTGCATAACTGACATACTAAAGTTTTGCTTCTAGTATTTTTTCGTCAACTACATGACAATTTTGAGTTGTGTGTTAAAAGTTCTTACATGTATAACACATGATCTATTTTATTTCTTCATAAGGTCTTCCTTCTTTCAATGTCCTCGCATTAGATATTCTTCTATCTATAGGTTTAGTATTTATAGACATTCTACTCTTCCTTCTACTATTATCATATTTAGGTTTCCTATAATAAAATGCTTTATGACCTATACCATGACAATTATGACAATAAAAATCCTTAACATGATTAAATGACTTATTTGTACAATCTCTTTTCATATGAACTATTTCATTACATGAAAAATATTTACCTCTAAAGTCATACATGGTTTCCTTAGAATATTCCACTTGCTTTGGTTTATCCAAAATCTCAACTTTCTTGTCTTGTTCAACTTCTATAGGTTTATTAGAAGATTGGCTATATTCAATCTTATCATCATATTTCGCTTTCTCTTTTGGAACTAATCTATTTTCATCTTTCTTTGAAGACATGTTAAATATATAACCAAGACTAGTCTTATCATAAGTAGGTCTC
Source organism: Cupressus sempervirens (assembly GCA_028749045.1). NCBI lineage: Eukaryota > Viridiplantae > Streptophyta > Pinopsida > Cupressales > Cupressaceae > Cupressus > Cupressus sempervirens. The sequence continues at coordinate 835,692,019 of CM053790.1, forward strand.
TTTATTGACATTGAATCATCAAGCTTTTCTTTGCTAGAATAAAGATTTTCAAGTTGTTTCTTGCACTTAGTTAATTCACCTTTCACAATAGTGTTGTATTTATGAAGTTCTTCATAATCATATTACAATATTTCAAATTTAGATGTGTTCTTTGCTAGACATTTTCTAAGATTTGTATTCTTAGTATTCATATTAGATTCAAAATTGCTAGGATCATTCTTCAAAGTCAACTTTAGATTGGTAATCTTCAATTCATGCATCAAGATATTGTACTCTTTCTTTAGCTTTGAATAATCATCATCACTCGTTTTAGAGTCAGTAGATTTAGGCTTGGATTTGTGATGTTCAATGTTATCCTTTAGTTGTCTAATATATACTTTGGACTCTTTATATCTGTCCTTCAACTTATCTCTTTCTTTATTAAGGAGATCAACTCATTCAAGTGCCTCTTCATGATTTTTCATCAACTATTCCATATCGATAGGGATCTTACTCAAGCTAGTAAGCCTCTTCTAAGTAACTACTCTTTGATACCAATTGTTAGAAATAGGAATTACTGAGAGGGGGTGTGAATTAGTAATTTACAAACTTTAGTCATCAACTGAATATTATTTAATACTTTGAACCATACATAAGAAATTAATAAAGTAATTCTAAATAGTAATAGTAACCATAGACAAAGATAACTCATAACACCATATTTTGTTAACTAGGGAAACCTTGGCTAATTGAAAACCCCAGTGGGGATGATACCCACTAGATAATATACTGATATATAAGTTCTTTGTTAGAGGATGGACCTATTAGGAGTCAACAAGAAAATTTTGCATAGAGAGTCCCTTTTAGGAGACTTTGAATCCCTATTAGGAGATCCCAACCTTGTTAGGATTTGTAGTAAAGTAGATGCAAGATGATCCCACTGCCCAAACATGCGCTTCCAATTATGAGAAGAGCTAACTACCTAAACAAGTAATTGGACTTTGGTATATAGGTACTATAACTTCTTTCTTGATTGATCACTAGTCTTTAGCTTGATCTCAAATCACAAAAATAGCTTCTCAAACTTCACATATATTGCTTTCATGAAAAGTTCACATATCAAAATACTTGCACAACTTCCACTTTGAATTCACAAGATGTCCTTAGCATAAATACCATGCCTTTTCACAAATTTCAACTAGGTTAGCTAATACCATAATATACTTTTCGAACTTGGAGTAAACATCTAGGATGTTAGCACTAATTGGTCAAGTAATTATTGTCTAAACAAAACAATTCATTTCCTTTAATTCTGTTATCATGTTTTACTAGTAAAACACAAATATCTCTTTTCTATACAATTAGTATTGGTTTCTAAAGTTAGAAATGTCATCATTGTTAGGTTGTAATCAGGTTGTAATCACTCAATTGTACTAGTATTGGACTTATTGTTTGGTTGACGTAGCACAAGGTTTGAGTGAACCACATTAAATCTTGGTGCTTTTTATTTTCTTCTATGTGATCTATTGTTTTTTAATGTTGCTTCTATTTTCATGTAATTTTTATTCTATTCATGGTTAATTCCTAAAAAGTTGTATTAGAGTGAGATTTCTTTTTTTTAGTTATCCTATGTAGGAAAGTCTCATGGTTGAGTGGGAGTTTGATAGTTGAGTGGGAGAGATGGTAGGTGAGGGTAAGCTAAGGGTTGACAAGTTTAGTGGATAGAACTTTAAGTTATGGAAGATGTAAATGAAAGACTATCTTTATTAGAAGGATTTATGGAAGCCATTGGAAGGAAAAATCAAGAATCAGGGATCTATGAAAAATGACAACTGGGATCTTTTAGATAGAAAGGAACTTGGAAGGATTTGATTATGTCTAGCACCATCAGTGGCATTTAATATTATAAAAAAAAAGATGGCAAAAGAGTTCATGGAAAGCCTAGAAAAGTTGTATGAAAAACTCTCCACTTGAAACAAGGTATTTCTCATGAAGCATTTACTTAATATAAAGATTGTAGAAGGTGGATCTACTGCAGATCATTTAAATGAGTTTAATATTATTACTAGTTATTTATCTTCTATGGGTATTAATTTTGATAAAAAATTAAGGCTCTCTTGATTTTGTGTTCTTTGTCTAAAAGTTGGAATAGCTTGGTAGTGGCTATAAGTACTTATGTTCCTAGATCAAATACCCTAAAATATGATGATGTGATCGGGGTTTTCCCGCTTTCTTAGTTTTGATCGAAACTATGTTGATAGTTTCAATCAAAACTAGGAAAGCAATTTGTTAGTCATGGCTGTAAACCGTGAATAGTTTCGATAGAAACTAAGAAATTTAGTTTCTATCAAAAGATTGCAAAATAGTTTCGATAGAAACTAAGTTTCTATCGAAACTAGCTAGATAGAATAGTTTCAAGTTTTTTCAATTATTTCCTCTCTTCGAAGCTGAATTACTAGGTTCAAATGGAGCACTAAAGACCTAAAATTGTACATGATTGAAGCACTCTGAAATAGCTTTCTAATGACTATGAATTTGGTGCTTTTCAAATTTTTTAGCTATATATTTTTTAACATGAATTAAATATAGGTTTATTATAAAAAATAAATTGAGATATTCAACGCTCATGGAAAAATAGTAAATATAAAAATAATTTTTTTTGAAAAAAAGTACGGTCTCCATATTTGAGTCACCTTTCAGTCAAATTTTTCTTTTTAAAAATTGTGTAAATATATAATAAGTTACATGTGTCAAAAGCCACATATGTCTAAATTAGTGTTATGCCAACTTTAAACTACAATTATATATGAAATACTAATGATAAAGATATAAGACCAACTGTATAGTTTAGGTATGATGTTAACAAACTAAATTCGAAAGAATCACATTGAGATCTATTGTAGAAAAAAAGTTATGTGTGTCAAAAATAGTGTCACTCTTTAAAAATTAGGTTTTTGATATCATACCAATTTTCGTAGCAGAAAAACTAATTCAATAAAATCAATTTTAAAAAAAAATTTAAAAATAGATTTAGAATCTAGACACAAAATCTTAAAAGACTCTAGTTTACTTCATCTTCAAATTCCTAACCGTTAAATGGGAATTTGCATTTGAAAGTGAACATTTTCTTAAAAAGTTAGAGTCCAGTGTCAGTTTAGGCAAAAAAGTGTAACCCACTATTGTGGGTTCACCTAGAAGTTAAGAATTTAATTTCAATGGGGCAATCAGTGATGAGGGTTGTGTAGTTACTTTTAACAATAAAAATTGGAAGGTTTCGAAAGGTTCCCTTGTAGTAGCAAAAAGAGTGGAAGTAGGAACCTTATATCTTTGTATAGGTCATACTGCTCATTCTACTTTGATTATTTTAGAGAGAAATTAATGTTTAGTTGAGTAGGGAGAACAAATAACTATTGTAGATTTTGATATAGCATTGTGGCACAACAGACTTGGACACATAAGTGAGAAAGGTAAGAAATTAATTTATTCAAACAAAGTTTTACCAAGTCTAAAATGTGTTAATATGGAATTCTATGAAAGTTATGTGTATAGAAAACAAAATAGAGTGAGTTTTGTGAAGACTGGGAAGCAAAAGAAAAGTGAGAGATTAGAGCTTGTACATACAAATGTATAGAGACTGGCTTAGGTATCTTCCCTTGGTGCCTCTCATTATTATGTTACATTTATTAATGATGCAACTAGAAAAGTATGAGTTTATTTTGTTAGACAAAAATTTGATGTATTTCAAACTTTTAAGAAATTGAAATTCTTGGTTCAAAATGAGAATGGTAAGAAATTAAAATTTCTTAGATCTAATAATGTTGGTGAGTATTGTAGTGATGAATATGAAGATTATTTCTCTACTAAAGGTGTACATAGACAAAAAAAAATTCCAAGAACTCCATAGGAAAATGGAGTGGCTAAATGCATGAACAAGACAATAATGGAGTGTGCAAGAAGCATGAAGTTACATGTTGGGTTGCCATTAAACATGTGGATGAAAGTTTTCAATACTACTATATATTTGATTAATAGACATCCCACTACTCCTTTGGGCTATGATATTCTAGAGGAAGCATGGAATAGTAAGAAGGTGAGTATTTCTTTTCTCAAAACCTTCACTTGTGAAGCATTTTCTCATATAGATTCTAAAAATAGGACCAAGCTAGAAGCTAAGTCAAAGAAATGTGTATTTTTTTGATATGGCATTGATGAATTTGGTTATAGACTTTGGATTTTGAAAATCATAAAATTTCAAGCAGTAGGGATGTAATATTCAAGGAGAAAGTGTTGTACAAAGATCTATTGTAGCAACATGAGAAGAAAGAAGATGATTATGTAGTGCTAGATGATACTCCAAAAGATGATGTTCCAGCAATTCCTCATGATGTACAACAATTGCATCAACAAATACCACACACCCTAGTGAATGTTAGACAGTTGACAAGGCTAAGTAGACCTCTGGAAATATTTTTTCCCTCTTTGTATTCTAGTTAACTAACTAATGCTAGTGAGCTGAAATATTATGATGAAGCTGTATAGGTGGATATTAAGATTCAATAGGAATCTGCAATGAAAGACAAAATAGACTCTTTGCTGAAAAATAAGACATGGGATTTATGCAAAATTCCTACAAGTAAAAGGGATTTATATAATAAGTGGTTTTATAGGTTGTAAGAAGAGGATGGAGGTAAGAAAATATTTAAATCCAAGTTATTTTTAAAAGGATTTTCATAGAAAAAGGCATTGATTTTGATGAGATATTTTCTCTTGTTGTTAAAATGACTTCTATTCACATTTTTTAAAATATTGTGGCTACTAAATATTTGAATTTGAAGTAGCTTCATGTTAAAATAGCCTTCTTTCACGGTAATTTGGATGAAAAAATATATATGGCTCAGCCATAGCAATTTGTGGTCAAAGGTAAGGATAATTTAGTGTGCAAATTGAAGAAAAGTTTATATGGCTTGAAGCAAGAACTTCAGTAGTGGTGTCTGAAATTTGATAGTTTTATGTATGAGCATGGATATAGTAGGTGTCATTTAGATCATTTTGTTTACATTAAGAGGTTGGATGATGATAGCTACATTATTTTATGGTTATATATTGATGATATGCTTATAGTTGGGTCTAACATGGATCACATTAAGGGGCTGAAATGCTAGTTAGCACATGCATTTTCTATGAAGGATTTGGGGATAGGAAAACAAATCCTTGGTATGGAGATTTGTAGAGATAGGAAGAATAGGAAATTAACTTTACCTCAAACTGATTATATTGAGAAGGTGTTGCAATGTTTCTCTATGGAGAATGCTAAAGTTGTCAGCACACCTTTACCTAGTCATTTAAAGTTGAGTAAGGAGATGTGTCCCAAGACACAAGAAAAGGATGACAAGATGTCTAAGGTACCTTATGCTTCAGCTCTAGGAAGCTTGATGTATACTATGATATGTATTGCACATGCAATGAGAGTTCTTAATAGGTATATGAATCATCTAGGAATTGAGTATTGAAATTTAGTTAAATGGATTTTAAGATATTTGAGAGGAACATCCATTAAGTGTTTATAGTTTGGTGGCTCTACTGCTGATTTATAGGGATATGTTGACTCAAATTTGGTAATGGATATTGATACTAGGTGTAGTACTACAAGTTATGTATTTACTATTGGTGGGGAAGCAGTGAGTTGAGTTTTTCATTTTTAGAAGGTTAATGCTTTATCCACTACAGAGGTAGCCAAGGAGATGATATGGCTTCAATTCTTCCTAACAGAATTGGAACACCCTTAAAGGGATAATTATTTATTTTTACATATTTAGAGTGTCATTCATCTTGCAAAGAATTCAGCTCTACATTCAAAGACAAAACACATATAGTTGTGGTACCATTTCATTCAGTTAGTTAAAGCTAGACAAGATACATATAGATTAAAATCCAATAGATATATTTACAAAGGTAGTGATAAAGGATAAGTTGAATTCCTCTTCAACTTTGGTTGGTCTTCTAGACTAAACAAGAATAAAAGAATAGTAGTGTCCAGGGTAGTTTGATCCAGTGGGATCCCCGTGTGGTAGCGGTATTACTACAAGATCAGTCTCCAAGTGGGGGATTATTGTCTATTGTGGAGTTTGATTAGTCCCCAAGTGCGAGATTGTTAGTTTGTGGTGACTGATTAGGGAACATACTTCATAATTATTCTGGGCCCTATTTTATTAGAATTTTGGGTTGACATTTAATTATTTATTATAACCCTAAAGTGGTAAAATACTTGTATAAAATGGATTAGCATTAGGGGATTTTTATAAGGTGTGATGCAAAAAAATTCTTCTTGTAGAAGTCTTGAGCAGTAAGGGATTATAGATTGCAATGAGGTTGCAATCACTAGATCATAATAATATTGTTGCTTGGTGGATGTACCGTAGGGTTTGGGCAAACCATGTTAAATCTTGGTGTCTTGTGTTCTCTTCTGTGTGATTTATTGTTTTCTAATATTATTTATTATTTCTATCCATGATTAAATCTTAAAAATATCAACATTTATAATATCTCCATCTAACTTCGCTAGCCATAATATGACATTAGTAACAAGTTACATACAAAACAATACACTGTTGTAAGCCAAATTCATACTTAGAAAATTTTTTGAGTACCAAATGCTAAGTATCTTTATTTTTGAGGTTTCTTGTAAGAATTTTCATCATTTTTTGCCATAAATGACAACAATTACATATCTTCATTAGCCAATTGTCAATAATATCAAACTTTCTTTGATTTTTCCATACAAAATTCTCTCTACAACTACATATTAATGTCCAATTGAACCAAGAGAATTACAGTCAGCAATATAGAATGCTACTAAGAATGATTTCAAATAATAAGATTGGAGTTAACAAAGTAAGAAATTTGTCTCATGATCTATTTTTTTTGTCATGTTTTATATATATTAAAAGTAGTCAAAACTAGGTGTCTGACCCAACAAAAATAGACTGAGTGATAGAGTCACTATTAATAGACACATAGCTCATAGACCCATAGTAAACATATTAAGAAGAAAAGTACTGAACCACCAACTTACTATAAAAATAGGTCATCTAGATAGTGAAAAGGAAAACCATCCACTCTAAACTAGCAACTAAACTAAACATAGTATCAAGGAGGTTTGTAATAACAATAATTAAGGCCATAATTAGATTGTTCCAAATACAACCATGTAGGAATTTTTTATATAAATAATAGTGAAATAAAGTAATCAAAATAAAATTAAAGACATAGGAAGAGGAATATTCCTCAATATTTTTTCCCTCCTAGTTAGGCTTAGATCACAACACATCCATAGAGTCACTAGCCAAAAACTAGTATAGCTTTCGCACATCATTGTCCTCTTTATGTTCCCCCTTCTCCTTCTCTTGATGTAGGAGCTAGAGGGTACTTATAGAAACATGCATGACCTTGATCCCAAAATTTTCCAACATCAAAAAATGAGATGCCAACCTTATGATTTTTTCCTTTCACTTCTCCATATAAATCAACAACCTCTTCAACTTTGCATCCACCTACAAGAAAGTGGTATTGTCTAGAATAGGGGGTGTGGTTTTTGGACAAGGGGTTTGGGTGAGGAGATGAAAATGGGAGGGAAAGTAAGGGGGAGGCAAAGTGGGGGAATGAATCAGGGAGGTAGGTAGGATGTTGATGCTAGTGGATAGTTCAAGATTCTATGTTTTGTCATGTTACTAAGAATAGAATATATTTTTATTATGGTTAAAAAATTTCTCGCTAATTAATAATGGAGTTACCTAAAAAAATTCATGGAAAATTTTTCTCCCATGTTACAGAGAATGAAGGGAATCTAGAATTTTATTCTTAACATCTTATTTTAGGCTCCAAAGTATTGGCTTAGAAAGATAGTGAAAGATGTGAGTTCCTTTAATTTATAGTCTTCTCATATGTGGGTAGCTCTCTTTTTTTTTTCATCTTAGGTCATGAGAATTATCTAAATTTTTATAATTTTCCTAGGACCTTAAGAAATTTTTCTGCAATTTTGATTGTATGATTTCTATAGACGCTCAAACATGGTTTCTGTCTACAATTTCATCACATTTTCATACTAAATCATCTCATTTTCCCATTCTACTAACATTAATCTTTTGGCCAACTAGATCATATCTCAATAGTGTCTATCATCATTTGTATTCTCTTCTACATCAATTTCATATCATTTCGAAACCATTTCAAAATAATTCAAAATCATATCAAATCAACTCGGAATCATCCCAAATCAATGTGGAATCACCCAAAATTAGTCTTAATCAACCTAGAACATGTTGAACATCCCAAATCAATCATCATATATCCAATCCTAGAAATTTTTGTGGTTTTCAGTGCCTTGGAAACCTAAAAATCTATCAAATCTTGTAAATATGACCTTAGTACTATCATGGCTCTTAGTGTTAGAACAAATTATCATTGACATCATTTGATTTTTGAAATTTTCAAGTCCCTTATTGTCAAATCAAGACATTATCAACCACTTAATAACATTGATAGTTTTCATTGATGTTATTATGATCAACCCTATCAACCAATCTCGACCTTGTGTGTTGATTATAAAATGAGCATTATTCCTCTCATTTATGGTCTTTGAGCCCTTGAGTCCTTCAAGTCCCTAGATTCTTAGCCTTTTTCTCTATCTCTTAGGCTAAAATCACATCTTCTAGTATTCTCAGTATTATCATTAGCATAGGCTTTGCTTCCAAATTGTGTGGACTATAGGCAATTAGAGCTACATCACATGGAGAAGAAAGAAGGACATGGGAGCTACAAGTCAAAGAGGGAATTTTAACTTTGTGTTCTTCCTTTTATTTGTTTGGCTTTCATGGTAGACTAGAGGGTGTCAATGTATGCTTATTGAGTTGGTTATTTTTCTCATAGTATGTTAGACATTAGCCTATTTTTTGGTCCTATAATTGGTGAACCCAACGTAAACATGCTTAACTAACTTGGGTTTCTTGTGTTTTTTCTTGTAGGTACAAGGAAGGAGCTCACTTGTAGGGGTATAATGCTTATTTTCTCTCCTTAATCACACCAAGTCTAATTAGGGGGCCTGTTAATATAATTTTATGCTCTCATTTATCCATTATGTTAGCTTGCTATCTAGAGTGCACTCTGCTCTATCAAGGCACACTTGGACCCCTAGAAATTGACCTATCATATTCTTATCTTGGTTAATTTCTTGAGGTTGCACCCATATATATCACCCCTACTAGGGCATGTTGTTGTGGCTTTCTCGTTAGCATTCTTTGACACAATGCTCTAAATAACATTGTATCAAATAGGGGCAAAATGTAGACACTAAAAAATGGTTCATGTCTATGGTTTCATCACATTTTCTCATTCCAATAACTTTGATCTTTTGGCAAACTTTATCATATCTCAATAGTGTCTATCACCATTCATATTCTCTTTTAAATCAATTTCATATCATTTCGAAACCATTTCAAAATAACTCAAAATCATATCAAATCAACTCAGAATCACCCCAAATCAACCTAGAATCACCCAAAATTAGTCTTAATCAACCTAGAACATGTTGAACATGCCAAATCAATCATCATATATCCAATCCTAGACATTTTTGTGGCTTTTAGTGCCTTGGAAACCTAACAATCTATCAAATCTTATAAATATGACCTTAGAACTATCATGGCTCTTAGTGCTAGGTCAAACTATCATTGACATCATTTTATCTTTGAAATTTTCAAGTTCCTTATTGTTATATTAGGACATTATCAACCACTTAATAACATTCATAGTTTTCGTCGATGTTATTATGATCAACCCTATCAACAAATCTCGATCTTGTAGTATTTTACAATGTCAATTAAATGTTACATGTTCTTAGTTCATGTCATATGTCGTTGGCATGTTATCAATTTCAATAAATCGATCAATTTGACCATGGCTTTGGTTTATATATAACCATCCTAGTGAATCTCCATTATCGTCACATTTTGTCAAAGGATATGGTCATGCTTATCTAATCAATTTGGCAAATCATCTACTAACATTCTCTATAGGATTAAATGACCCATAATTTAATCCTATGTTAATTCCAATCATTTTTAATCTTGTATTACAAATTATTCTTCCTAACTAACATCTTCAATTAATTTATATTTTATTAATTAATTGGTTCAACATTCTCAAACCATGGAAATTCTCAATTTCCTAAGTCATATTTTCCTCCATTAATTTCATTTTTTACTAATTTCTATTTGTCTGGAATAATGGATTTTTAATTCAAATATTCCACATAATTTTGATATTACCATGACACATTGGTATGACATATCATGGATTCTCCATTTACACTTGGCTAAGATATGTCATAATTCATATATTCTTATTTGCTTACACACATCTATATCTGGCTTCCATTGTCATAGATTCTTGGCTTTAAGTGGGTTTGAGGTACCATGTGATGTGTCATAGATCTTCTTCCATTTATAGCCATGTTTGACTTCAAAAGCATCATACAATCCTACATTTGGAATCTTGTGTCATATCTTTCATGAATTCTCAAATGAATCTCTTGCAAAGTCACATATCCAAGGTGACAAATCCCTAGCTCTCATCTTGTGTGTTGATTATAAAATGAGCATTCTTCCTCTCATTTTTGGTCCCTAAGACCTTGAGTCCTTTAGGTTCCTAGTTTATTATCCTTTTTCTCAATCTCTTAAGCTAAAATCACATCTTATAGTATTCTCATAGCATTATCATTGCCATAGGCTTTTCTTCCAAATTGTGTGCACTATAGGCAATTGGAGCTACATCACATGGAGAAGAAAGAAGGACATGGGAGCTACAAGTGAAAGATGGAGTTTTAACTTTGTGTTCTTCCTTTTTTTTATTTGTCTTTCATGGTAGACTAGAGGGTGTCAATGTATGCTTATTGAGTTGGTGATTTGCTCATAGTATGTTAGACATTAGCCCATTTTCTAGTCCTACAATTTCATAAATAGAATCTTCTTTTTACCCTATTTTATCATGTTTATTACTTCCATATTTACCTTTTCTATCTTTTGGAAACCCTTAACATTAGTTTTTTACTTTTTATTAATGCTTATCTACTATGTCATATTAGCTTATCCCTATTAGGAAGTAAAATCTATCAAGATAACTTGTGCATGGGGGGGTGTGGGGGGAGGAATAAATTATAGAATTAAAACAATTCTCTATATTCTTATTAATTCCAAAACATGTAAACAATAGATGCAACAAAAATAGAAATATTACCATACATAATAATACCAGATATGTTAACTAGGGAAACCCTTGATTAGAGGGGAAACCCCAGTTGGAATGGTATCTGCAAGATGATGTACTAATATTTATTTTCCTTGTAAGAGGATGAAACCTATTAGAAGTCAATGAAATATATTTCATACATATAAGTCCCTGTTAGGAGTCTTTCAATATCTATTAGGATATTCCAACCCTATTAGGAGTTGTTAAGGAAGGTAGAAGGACCCACAGCTCAAACATCTTCAGGGACAGACCACCAAACTCAATGTCCATCTGGCCTTAGTAGTATCCTTCTCATAATAATACAAGTATATAAATATCCAACAAAAACTACTTTTCTAAACACAGTCGCATTGTCCACTCACCATGCCTTACTACACAAAAAACTTCTCTAATCAAAAGATATTTTCTTTTAGGTTCACTTGATCTCGCATAAAAGTTTGATTACTCACATTACATAAATATTTCACTGATTACACATACTACCAAAATGAAAACATATTTCCTTTATACCAAGTCCTTAAAAAAAAAAATTTAGTCAACCTCGAGGCTCTCCCAATTTACAATAATAATATACTACCAACTTAAGATATTACATTTACATGTTAGATTAGATCTTTACACTTTTTACAATTAACACAACTGTTAGCTCACCCTCATCTTAACTCTTCACTTGATGCTCAAATGGATTTATGCATTTGACCATAAATTCTTCTTCATATCTTCTACCACTATCTAAGTTTGCATAACTAGATTTTTTCTCTATTTGGAGATACAATCTAAACAATAGTAATTACTACACATGGACTCTATCTGAATGTTGACTTCACTAAATCTATCATATCTATATACCATCTTCATCTTTTTGTGCATGCCCTTAGTTGTAGCATCAAAGGATTTTGTAGAACATTATCCCAAGTTTGCATACATCCAATTATATTCCTCAAACCTCATAAAACCAAACTCTATCTATTGTACTTCCAGTCTTCACAAAATAACAAGTATGTTGCCATCAATCACAAACTTTGTGTTGAATGCAATAGAAAATGTATGCATGATGTGTCTAACAGTGCATGGATACTCCTCCATAGGGATACCATCAACATTCATGCTTAATAATCTCCCCCTTTGGCATTGATGGCAACATAGATGAAAAACATCTATGTTCCATGAATACCAAATATCTATCTTGTATTGCTCCCACATTCATGTCCATGAATGTCCACTATATTGTAACTAACATGCATAAGGAAGATGTTAATCTCTATCTTAGGAACATCTTTTCCTCATTGACATAAATTAGTATACAAAGATATTTCATGTATTACTCTACTCCATGCAAGGATGTTTTTTGTGTGATATTCTCTCCCTCATTGACATCAATGACAAAGGTGTCATTATGTCAATTCTCTTCATAATATATGTAATAAGATCAAGCGTCCAAAGATACTATTAAATACTAGTACCAAGAGTCCTTAATGACTCAACTCAAACATAGATACTCCCCAATAGAGGAAGCATCAAACATCCAGTATAGATAAACTAGTGCTATGTTACCACTGGATTGATGTAATCTCTGCATCAACTACTTAAAAGTAGGTTGGGGAATAATCCCAAGAATACCTCTTAAGTACTCAAAGCTATCCTTCAAAAAAGGTTTTGTAATTATGTCTATTATCTACTCCTTTGAGCTAATATACACCAATCTTATCTCTTTCTTTGTAATTTTCTCTCTCAAAAACTGATACTTAATAGATATGTGCTTTTTTTTTAATGTAAAAATGGATTCTTTTACATGCTCACTATACATGTATTATCAAAATGTATGATAAAACGCTCTATAAACTCATGTCAAATATTCTTCATCATTTATTTCATCCATACTATCTTATTATAATTGTTTGCTGGTACTACATACTTTGCAGTACTTTGTGATATACAGTCACATTTGTTGCTTAGCCAAGAAACTAATATTCATTCCGAGAAGAATCTACCACTGCTAGTACTCTTTTTTCATCTACAACTCTTTCCCAACCCACTTTAGTCAATGCAAATAAGGTAAAATTATTTGATCTATCATAGCATAACCCAAAATTAGGTGTATGCTTCAAATATTTGAATATTTTCTTTACTATTACATAATGTGTCTCTTTAGGATCAGCTTAAAATCTTTCTACAATACCAACTACATTACATATTTTAGGTTTGGTGTCTATTAGATATTAGAATCCCCCAATCATAGATTTTTATTTTCTATATTGAATAATAGTGGTTTTATATTTGTTAGATAACTTATGACTAGTTACAATAGGTGTTCTAACATGTTTACAACTTTCCAAACCAAATCTTTTCAATAATTCTTTCAGATACTTGACTTGTGATATAAAGATACCAACTTTGTTTTGATGAATCTAAAATCCCAAGAAATACTTTATTTCACCAATCATACTCGCATATGTGTAGGATCATGGTGTGCCAAAAAGTGGTGATGTGAGTGTTGGTGTTTTATTTTGATGTTAACAGTGCTAAAACTACTAGGCGACAAAAGGCTTAGTACCTAGATATCAATACATACACAACCTAGAGAATAGCCAATTCTCATTATCACTTGCATATGCAAAGTACTAGGGCCCAACTCCAACAAAACCTTAGACGGTTTTCTACTCTTTTGGCTCTGTAAAAACCAGGGCAGGTGCACCTGGGGATGGTTCAAAGATGGAACAATTGTATGAGAATTATTCTTAGTTTCATTTTGATTCTCATCTCTAAATCCTCAAACATATACGTAAATCTTACCGAATTGATAAACAAATCCCTTGAACAGATATGGCCAAGAAATCTTCTATAGCTCTGCAGATGTTTCCAATAGCAATGGCTAAATGAAGCTAAAACAATCCATGCAGGCAAGTGCTGGCCAACTTTGAAAATCTTACAGGAAATATAAGTAAAAATTGATTTTATGATATATTTTGAAAAAGCTAGTCATAATATACCTCTCTTTTGGCTGAAATACTTTCGATCAGTGCCTAATCCATTGGGAATTCAGAGTCAAGTAAATTCTTAGATCTAATTTGTTGCTTTGCAACAAATTTTCATCAGCAATTCTTACCAGAATTTATCATTCAAAATCCTTATTAACACCCAAGCAACCTCATCACATTCATCAGAGCCTTTATTTAATCCATTGAATTAACAACAATAACAAATGGATGTACAGTCTTACTATATTGCAATCAATTGCATAAGCTTTTACTCACACAACATCAAGGTAGCTAAGTATTTAAAAGGAGACAAAATTCAGAGAAGAACAGATATGGGGACAGTTCATAATTTGTATTCATTTCCTTTGAAAATGGTATATCCTTTACAATAGACCCAGAAAGACCTTCAGAGAAGAAGCACAATTCTTTCTACATTCATCTATCTCAGAAATTTTGACAAAAAAGTATACTATAAATTTCCTTCCCAAAATGTTTGGACCAAAAATAGAACTAAGCACAATACTTAGTAAAAACCAAATTCAGACCCTTCTTTAGCCCTGGGATCTCACTTAAATAATGTGAGATGCAACAAGCTTCAGGCTACAGAAGGTGACAGGTGTCCTTCTTTTAAAAAACAAAAACAAGAATAACAGAAAGGTTGATTATAACATCAATTCTTGGCAGGTCCCTTTCTGTTATGCTTCTTGGTTGTTATGATCTGATCTCACAATCATTCCTCATCTTCAGAGTACATACCCATAAGGTCTGTAAGTGATATATCATCTTTTGTTACATGCAAACTCACTTTAACCTGGTGATTTTCTATATCATCATTGCTGACTACAAAAGTAACTATTACTCTTACATCTTCTTCGTCATCGTCTCCTAACATCTGCTCACTAAATTGATTTTTCCATCTGTTAAAAGTATCATCATCTGGCCAATCAAAACTTAGGGTTTCTCTTTGTATCTTTATTAAAGAATTGGCATTTTCCTCTAAATCATCGAATTCTTTTCTCATATCAGCATAATGTAATTGTATTTTTACCAGCTCTTCATTTGTCTTTGCCCAAAACCAATGGCCAGTCTCACTGATGATGTTTGTTATTCTGTTATCGAATAATTCATCCATTTCCTTTTTCCATTTGTCTTTTTCCTTTACTATATCAACAGATTCTAAAGCACAAGGAAATAGGGTGAATTTTTTAGCAAGATATTTTGAAAAACAGAGTATCAATTTTCTCTGTAAAGAATCTCTTTTATTCTCAAAATTATCTAATTGATTTAATAAATCAAAAATCCTTTCAACCTGGTGATAAGGCATTTGGACTGTAGATATACAAATAATTGTAACATCATTGTTTCTCTGTCTCCATTTCTGTGCAAGAGAATCTAATCCATCCTTTTCTTTATTTAACTCATCCATGAGGGTTACAATCCTTGTCAACTGATCATAAAAAGTTGACCATTGTATTTTATCCCTCAAATATGTCACACCCTGCCTCCATTTCTCTTCCTGCTGATTTCTAAATTCTATCTGCCACTCATGTAATTTGGTTTTTTCTGCTTCAAATTCCTCTGCAGTATAGAATTGGGGTCTTTTAGGGGTGTCAGGTATCTCAATAATAGGGGTTAATCCCACAGATGACTGTGGGGGATATGCAATTCTCAGTGTACTGGATTCTCCCACTTTCCTCTTTCCAAGTACCTTTTCTAATTGAGATACCCTATTTTCTAACTCAATTCTCCTTTTTACCTCTTGGTTATAGGCTTCCACCACTATTTCATATTTATTATGCATATCAATCATTTCCCTCTCTCCTCTTTCCGCAGCAGCCAAGGCAAATTTAGAATAATCCACATTCATGTGGGCTGCCTGTACATTTGAAGTGTCAGCAACTCTTCTTACAATGATACTCCCTGTTAATCCTGAATCATCAGGCTGTGATGAAGTAATTCTGGATCCTCTTCTCAGGGACCACATAACAAGGGCAGCTTGATCATTGCTAAATACTGTACCCAAGAATTCCTCTTTATTTGGATCCTGGAGTCCTAAATTATTTGAAACAGAATTAAAAATCAATGCATCAGCAATGTCCCAATTGGGCAATAATAAAACATTAGCATTTTTTACCATCTGTCTTCCCTCATTAGGGGTTATATTTTGGAACTCTTGCACCATTTGTTCCTTTATTAGATTTTGAATGGAGGTCTCATCCATTTCTGGATGTTCTGTTTTCATATTATTACACCTTTGCTCAAAAATGTGCATGTTTACTCTCCACGCAAACTGATGGAAAGCCCTAGATCTTACAAAATTGTTATCAGATAAAAAATGCTGACTGGCTTGTTCCAAAATAGGGTCCAATTTCCTTCCTCTGAAATCTGCTGTAGTTAATTCAAAACTTGGCATAGGAGGTTCCTGAGGGTTCCCTTCATCAATCTCTGCTTGTGTAACAAAAATTTCTCCTTGTGACCCCATTTGTTTGAATTGCTCATTGCTGAGTTGTTCTTCCTCAATTCTTATTGGGGTTTGAGAAGGTGAGAAACTTTCATCAGGGGATTCTTCCTCCCTTATTATTCTCCTTCTTTTGGGAGAAGGTTCAGGGGGTCTTTCTTCTAGGACAGTGCTAGTGGATTCAACTATCTATTTTTCTTTATGTACAACGGGCACCTGCTGTCGAACAATAGTATATCCTATTTTCTTCCCTACCACCAGTGGACCTATTCCAATGTTGGGGGTGAAACCCAATTTTCTCATAATTTCTCTGGCTTTATCTGGAAAAGAATTAATAAAATGCTGTTTCTTCTCATTCATTACTTCCATTATCTCAGAGATAGTACTCATGAGCTTATGTACTTTATCTGCATTGTTTGCATCATTACTAAGAGGACTGAAATCTTTGTCAAAACAATTAATGAATTCCAAAACTTTTGAATAGACTCTCCATTTTTCTTTTTTTATTTCTTGCTCATGGAGAGAGTATTCATTTTTTATTATATCTTCAGGAAAATAGAATTCATGCTGAACTGGACGAAGCTTGATTCTCAATCTAAGGGCAGAGTTAAAGAAACCTTCTGTATCACAAAAATGAGAGTGAGACACTGCCATCTTATATTGATCCAAAATTTTATGGAGAAAGACCCACCCTTCTTTAGTTATCACAAACTGGTGGGCTATAGTACAAGTAGGAAAAATTGATCCTGTCCCCCTTTTGTGCAAAGAGGCCTCCTCCACTCCTCCCAACTGCCACAAAAATTCAGCTATCCCTACCTTTAAAGGTACCTGATAGGGTAACACATGGGGTGTTCCTTTGAATCCATAGACCCTAATGTCAGTTGAGACTGAATATGGGATAATATCTCCCCAATTATGTGAAACTTTTAGATTATGGGTTTTGTCCATAGGCCTGACAAGGTGCATTAATGCCTTAGGGATTCTGGGATTATCACTCAATATGAGGCACCTTAGTTTGGAGGCAAAGTGCCTATCAAATCTAATGAAGCTAGCATTTTCTACTTCCCAGGTCATGTTCTATTTTGATGGCTTGCAATTTAATATTCCTTTTTTCATTATCAGGCAGATGGGGAGGAACTTCCATATGTTGCAAGTAATGTATAACACTGATGTACCAGTCACACTGGGCCATGTCGCAGAAATCAGTTCTGAAATCATCATTTACTAGGTTTATTTGATTAGCTTCGAGGTTAGTTTCGGCCATAAGTTTGGCCAAACCTTGACCTCTTACTAATCAGATAAACCTAGTAAATGATGATTTCAGAACTGATTTCTGCGACATGGCCCAGTGTGACTGGTACATCAGTGTTATACATTACTTGCAACATATGGAAGTTCCTCCCCATCTGCCTGATAATGAAAAAAGGAATATTAAATTGCAAGCCATCAGGTATGTAATTGTTCAAAATAACTTATGGTGGAGAAACTTTGAAGGAGTTCTGTTGAAATGTGTTGACAAAGAAAGGGCAAAAGAGATTTTGAAAGAAATGCATGCTGGAGTATGTGGAGGACATTACATGGCCAAAACTACTGCGCATAAGATAATAAGGGCTGGTTTCTGGTGGCCTACTTTGTTCAAAGATGCTCATGTTATGGTTAAGAAATGTGATCCTTGTCAGAGATTTTTTGGAAAGCTGAAATTCTCAGGAAATACTCTACTGAAGCCGGTTGAAACTAAAGCACCTTTTCAACAATGGGGTCTGGACTTTATAGGAGAAATTTTTCCCAAGTCTAGTACTGGCTATTCTTGGATTCTAGTTGCTACTAACTACTTTACAAAATGGGTAGAGGCTATCCCTGCCAGAAATGCAATGAGTAAAGTTGTAAATAATTTTCTATTGAATAATATCATTTCCAGATTTGGATGTCCACAGAAAGTTGTTACAGATAATGCTATGTGTTTTAGGTCTGAGGAATTCATCAAGTTTTGTGATAAATATGGAATGACAAGAACATCATCTGCTCCATATCATCCACAAGGGAATGGGCAAGCTGAGTCCACAAATAAAAGCCTATTGAAAATCATTAAGAGAACCTTGGACGATAATTAAAGGGCATGGGATTCCAAGTTACAGTTGGCAATATGGGCTGACAGAGTAACTATAAAGAAGGCAATTGGGGTGGCTCCATTTGATTTAGTGTATGGAATACAAGCTAGAATGCCCCAGAACAATTTGATGGGATTATACAATTACATCCAGTCATATGATGAAGATACTACTGATGAAATGAAAGAAAGAATGAATGAATTGGTAGGATTGACCGAAGCCAGAAGAGAAGCATCTATGAGAAATCAAAAATTGCAGTTACAAGTCAAAACACTCTATGATAAAAGAACTATAAACAAGAAATTTGAAAATGGAGACCTAGTCTTAATGTGGAACGGCAGAATTGAAGATAAAGGAAAACATAGCAAATTTGATCCCATTTGGTTAGGCCCATATCTCATTGAGAATGCTTGGGGTAAAGATTCTTACATAATCAAAGATATGTTTGATAATATTCTTGAATTTCTAGTTCATGGACAGTTCTTGAAGAGGTATTTTTCTTGAAAAAATACTTATTTTCTTCCATGAACAATAGTTTTGGGTTTTCCTGTCGTCCTATTTTCTGTAAATCCTTGTACAGTCTAAGTTTTTGTTTTTGTGTGTTGCTCTGTGCTCTCTAAAGAAGTTGTCACTTTACTGGCTGTGTGGTCTACTCTCCCATAGATTCTAAATCCTTGCATAGACTCAAGTAGTCTATCATCCCCAGACAGAGCCACTGTTGGTCTGACTTTTCTGTAGTAAAAACTTTCAGTTAAATCATAGAAAAGTCAAATGTTCTATGCCTAAGTGAAACATAGGGTTTTGGATAAACCATCTATTAGAAATAATCGCCATATAAACCCTATATTCATCCCTATTCATAAATTGTCGGGCGCAAAATTTTGAAATTTCAAAAGAGGCGAATATGCTGTCATATTCCTTTTCCTTTCTCCCAGGTTACCTTTCTTCCTATTTGTCCCAACCGTCGGATCTGATTAGATCTACCACTGATGTTACCTTGCTATTGAGAGTTGCATGCTCATTAAGTATAGCGAGATAGCGAGTATTGAGTTTTTTAAGCGGTGGGACCATAAAGTGAAGATGCGGCGATCAGAGATTTGCTTATTAAATGTTTTATTGTGCAGGTACACTTTGCAATTCGCCATCCAAAAAAAGGAGAGGGACCCACTAGAATATCTGACATTAGAGCCGGAATGTTGATTTTTTCGAAAGTTTCGCCACCTCGCTATCGGAAAATTTAGGCACTTCACCGTTAGTGAAGTAGCGAGGCCATGTGAAAATCTATAAATGATGACATTGCATCTTGCTTGTATCATAATTACACCAGGTGGCATGACCAGTCATAAATACCGTTGTCAGAATCAATTTTAATTAACAAAAGTAATTACTGGGTAACCCTTGCATTTTTCGGCACAGAATCCTTTTAAGTGCCAGAGCTCGCTACCTCACTATCGGAAAATTCAGGTGCTTCACCGTTAGCGAGTTAGCGAGGCCCCGTAAAATGGTAAAAGATCGGCAAGATCTTTGATGACGTGTAATGACAGATGATTGTGATAAATTTTGACATGTGCCAGCTATGCAGAGATCTGATTCTCATTAATACCTATCTAATTGAATGTACAAGAAATCTTGAACGTCAGCTTGAAGTGGATCAACGGAGCTCGCTACCTCGCTATGAAGAGTTACAAGGAAGATAATTACAGCGACATAGCGAGTTGGGCCCGCCGCCTTCTTTCTTAAGAAGTCCTGTAGCGTATCTTTCGATCATTTCTTGATCCGATCAACGGTTGTCGTCGCCTCGCCATGGCAAGGTGCTTGTTCTTTATGCATAACGAAGTAGCAACATGCTAACATGTGTTCTTCGTCATCAATGGGTCTAAATATAAGCGCCATCAAAAGAAAGAATTCTGTATGTGGCAAGTTCTCATTGGGTAAAATAATTGACATGGCAAATATAACTCCTAGTTGTTCTCTTTGTACCACATGATCGTAGGATCTTTGAAGATCAATGGTGCAGTTTTAAATGAAAAATGTAGTGCCACTCTCTGTATTAATTAGACAAGAAAGCTTCGTCCGTGAGGAAAAATAGAGTATAATACAGAGAGATTTCATCAGTTTTGTTTCACGTGAGAAAAGATTTGAAGCCATTCTTGTGCAGAAGCCATTACTGAAAGGAAAGCGTGCCAAGGTTTGATAAAAAAAATTGTCAAGTTGTCTGTTCGCGAAAAATTTGCAGGAATATAGAGGAGAATTGAGAAAGAATTCAAGTAAGTAAAACTACCATCATCTTCGTGAGCTTTTAAGTTTTAAAAGATAGCCCAAGATGCCTCCTAAGAAGGGATTTATAGGTGCAATAAACTACCTGGATAGAAATGTGCATGATGATTTGCTTGAGTTACTTCCTAAATCTACTGTAGAAATGGTGCAAGTTAAGAGGTTAACCTCACTCAACCCTAGGCTAAGGGTAGGTGATGGATTGTATGATAAGGGTAATTGGGTCCGGGATGCTCAAACTTCTCAAACTGGTTTGAGTTTATTCAAAAAATGGTTTGCGGAAAGGAAGTTATATGCCCCTCATGCCAATATATGGAATTTTGATCTTGGGAAGCTTGTTGTCCCCAGTGTGTTTATGGATTTCAACCTGCTTGAAGCTATAGCAAAAAACTATGACCAAGCCACTAAGCTAGTGAGAAGAATGGATGGTGAGGCTTTAGTTACCATCAGTCCCGAGGAGATTAGGAAGGTTTTCAGTCTGGGACCCCTCACCATGTATCATGTGCCCATTAATTTGATAGATTTAGAAAAAGAATATATATCCAAGAGGGATGTAGTTAGACAGGGTGCACTGAAAGCCCACATAGGCCAGATTGGAGGCCTCCCAACCATAACATCATCTTCTAAAGAACCATTCAAGAAATCATGCTTTAATGCCAGGGCAGTGGAGATATATAGGACCCTGTGCAGAGTCTTCTAAGAGGGCAAAGAAGATTTTATTCCGGTGAGCTTCATGTATATGATCACCCAAATCTCTTCTTTTGGTGTGGAAATAATTTTTGATTTTGCATCTTACTTGGCAAATGAGATTCATCAGGGATTGGTGGGGATTGCACAGGGAAAGGTGGAAAAGGTTTGGGGTCAGTATTCCTTATTGATGCATATGTTTCTTTTTAAAGGGGCCACTTATTTTGGTAAAGAAATGGTTTTAAATAGAGAACAAGAAGGGGAAGCACTGCCAGTCCAATTATGGAGTGCAGACATGACCTGGGAAGCAGAAAATGCTAGCTTCGTTAGATTTGATAGGCACTTTGCCTCCAAACTAAGGTGCCTCATATTGAGTGATAATCCCAGAATCCCTAAGGCATTAATGCACCTTGTCAGGCCTATGGACAAAACCCATAATCTAAAAGTTTCACATAATTGGGGAGATATTATCCCATATTCAGTCTCAACTATCATCAGGGTCTATGAATTCAAAGGAACACCCCATGTGTTACCCTATCAGGTACCTTTAAAGGTAGGGATAGCTGAATTTTTGTGGCAGTTGGGAGGAGTGGAGGAGGTCTTTTTGCACAAAAGGGGGACAGGATCAATTTTTCCTACTTGTACTATAGCCCACCAGTTTGTGATAACTAAAGAAGGGTGGGTCTTTCTCCATAAAATTTTGGATCAATATAAGATGGCAGTGTCTCACTCTCATTTTTGTGATACAGAAGGTTTCTTTAACTCTGCCCTTAGATTGAGAATCAAGCTTCGTCCAGTTCAGCATGAATTCTATTTTCCTGAAGATATAATAAGAAATGAATACTCTCTCCATGAGCAAGAAATAAAGAAAGAAAAATGGAGAGTCTATTCAAAAGTTTTGAAATTCATTAATTGTTTTGACAAAGATTTTAGTCCTCTTAGTAATGCTGCAAACAATGCAGATAAAGTACATAAGCTCATGAGTACTTTCTCTGAGATAATGGAAGTAATGAATGAGAAGAAACAACATTTTATTAATTCTTTTCCAGATAAAGCCAGAGAAATTATGAGAAAATTGGGTTTCACCCCCAACATTGGAATAGGTCCACTGGTGGTACAGAAGAAAACAGGATATACTATTGTTCGATAGCAGGTGCCCGTTGTACATAAAGAAAAACAGATAGTTGAATCCACCAGCACTGTCCTAGAAGAAAGACCCCCTGAACCTTCTCCCAAAAGAAGGAGAATAATAAGGGAGGAAGAATCCCCTGATGAAAGTTGCTCACCTTCTCAAACCCCAATAAGAATTGAGGAAGAACAGCTCACCAATGAGCAATTCGAACAAATGGGGTCACAAGGAGAAATTTTTGTTACATAAGTAGAGATTGATGAAGGGAACCCTCAGGAACCCCCTATGCCAAGTTTTGAATTAACTACAACAGATTTCAGAGGAATGGAATTGGACCCTATTTTGGAACAAGCCAGTCAGCATTTTTTATCTGATAACAATTTTGTAAGATCTAGGGCTTTCCATCAGTTTGCGTGGAGAGTAAACATGCACATTTTTGAGCAAAGGTGTAATAATATGAAAACAGAACATCCAAAAATGGATGAGACCTCCATTCAAAATATAATAAAGGAACAAATGGTGCAAGAGTTCCAAAATATAACCCCTGATGAGGGAAGACAGATGGTAAAAAATGCTAATGTTTTATTATTGCCCAATCGGGACATTGCTGACACATTGATTTTTAATTCTGTTTCAAGTAATTTAGGACTCCAGGATCCAAATAAAAAGGAATTCTTGGGTACAACATTCAGCAATGATCAAGCTGCCCTTGTTATGTGGTCCCTGAGAAGAGGATCTAGAATTACTTCATCACAGCCTGATGATTTAGGATTAATAGGGAGTATCATTGTAAGAAGAGTTGCTGACACTTCAAATGTACAGGTAGCCCACATGAATGTGGATTATTCTAAATTTGCCTTGGCTACTGCGGAAAGAGGAGAGAGGAAAATGATTGATATGCATAATAAATATGAAATAGTGGTGGAAGCCTATAACCAAGAGGTTAAAAGGAGAATTGAGTTAGAAAATAAGGTATCTCAATTAGAAAAGGTACTTGGAAAGAGGAAAGTGGGAGAATCCAGTACACTGATAATTGCATATCCCCCACAGTCATCTATGGGATTAACCCCTATTATTGAGATACCTGACACCCCTGAAAGACCCCAATTCTATACTGCAAAGGAATTTGAAGCAGAAAAAACCAAATTACATGAGTGGCAGATAGAATTTAGAAATCAGCAGGAAGAGAAATGGAGGCAGGGTGTGACATATTTGAGGGATAAAATACAATGGTCAACTTTTTATGATCAGTTGACAAGGATTGTAACCCTCATGGATGAGTTAAATAAAGAAAAGGATGGATTAGATTCTCTTGCACAGAAATGGAGACAGAGAAACAATGATATTACAATTATTTGTATATCTATAGTCCAAATGCCTTATCATCAGGTTGAAAGGATTTTTGATTTATTAAATCAATTAGATAATTTTGAGAATAAAAGAGATTCTTTACAGAGAAAATTGATACTCTATTTTTCAAAATATCTTGCTAAAAAATTCACCCTATTTCCTTGTGCTTTGGAATCTGTTGATACAGCAAAGGAAAAAGACAAATGGAAAAAGAAAATGGATGAATTATTCGATAACAGAATAACAAACATCATCAGTGAGACTGGCCATTGGTTTTGGGCAAAGACAAATGAAGAGCTGGTAAAAATACAATTATATTATGCCGATATGAGAAAAGAATTCGATGATTTAGAGGAAAATGCCAATTCTTTAATAAAGATACAAAGAGAAACCCTAAGTTTTGATTGGCCAGATGATGATACTTTTAACAGATGGAAAAATCAGTTTAGTGAGCAGATGTCAGGAGACGATGACGAAGAAGATGTAAGAGTAATAGTTACTTTTGTAGTCAGCAATGATGATATAGAAAATCCCTAGGTTAAAGTGAGTTTGCATGTAACAGAAGATGATACATCACTTACAGACCTTATGGGTATGTACTCTGAAGATGAGGAATGATTGTGAGATCAGATCATAACAACCAAGAAGCATAACAGAAAGGGACCCGCCAAGAATTGCTGTTATAATCAACCTTTCTATTATTCTTGTTTTTGTTTTTTAAAAGAAGGACACCTGTCACCTTCTGTAGCCTGAAGCTTGTTGCATATCACATTATTTAAGTGAGATCCCAGGGCTAAAGAAGGGTCCGAATTTGGTTTTTACTAAGTATTGTGCTTAGTTCTATTTTTGGTCCAAACATTTTGGGAAGGAAATTTATAGTATACTTTTCTGTCAAAATTTCTGAGATAGATGAATGTAGAAAGAATTGTGCTTCTTCTCTGAAGGTCTTTTTGGGTCTATTGTAAAGGATATACCATTTTCAAAGGAAATGAATACAAATTATGAACTGTCCCCATATCTATTCTTCTCTGAATTTTGTCTCCTTTTAAATACTTAGCTACCTTGATGTTGTGTGAGTAAAAGCTTATGCAATTGATTGCAATATAGTAAGACTGTACATCCATTTGTTATTGCTGTTAATTCAATGGATTAAATAAAGGCTCTGATGAATGTGATGAGGTTGCTTGGGTGTTAATAAGGATTTTGAATGATAAATTCTGGTAAGAATTGCTGATGAAAATTTGTTGCAAAGCAACAAATTAGATCTAAGAATTTACTTGACTCTGAATTCCCAATGGATTAGGCACTGATTGAAAGTATTTCAGCCAAAAGAGAGGTATATTATGACTAGCTTTTTCAAAATATATCATAAAATCAATTTTTACTTATAATTCCTGTAAGATTTTCAAAGTTGGCCAGCACTTGCCTGCATGGATTGTTTTAGCTTCATTTAGCCATTGCTGTTGGAAACATCTGCACAGCTATAGAAGATTTCTTGGCCATATCTGTTCAAGGGATGTGTTTATCAATTCGGTAAGATTTACGTATATGTTTGAGGATTTAGAGATGAGAATCAAAATGAAACTAAGAATAATTCTCATACAATTGTTCCATCTTTGAACCATCCCCGGGTGCACCTGCCCTGGTTTTTACAGAGCCAAAAGAGTAGAAAACCATCTAAGGTTTTGTTGGAGTTGGGCCCTAGTACTTTGCATATGCAAGTGATAATGAGAATTGGCTATTCTCTAGGTTGTGTATGTACTGATATCTAGGTACTAAGCCTTTTGTCGCCTAGTAGTTTTAGCACTGTTAACATCAAAATAAAACACCAACAGTGAGAATAGTGGAGTTTGAAAATGTCTTAAAGCATTTCAAAATCCTCTCTGACATTTTTACACCCATCCTAATATAAAGAAAAAAAGGTTGGTCCAAACCTTATTGGGTATCAGATCCATTATCAGGTACCTGATATCATATTGGGTATCTGATTTGAGATTGGATACCCGAAACTTGGGACTAAGAATTTTTTAAACAAAAAGACTAGAGAAAATTAGGAAATTGTGTTTTAGCTTGGTTTGTGTTGCCTCAATTTTGAGAATCAGATATAGAAATGGGTACATGATATAGGTAAAAAAAATTATTGTATTTTTTTTAAGATATTGTGGAAAATTAGGTTTATTTTAATAGAAATGTTGTTTTGCAATTTAATAGATATGGTTGACTCAAATAATGATGCTGAGCTAGGAAACAATATTTAGGTCAAAGCCCTCGACCAAACCATCTAGTACCCCCTCAAAATTGTCTGCCAAATGATCCTCAACCCCCTCAAAACTATCCTCAAATTGAATATTTGATAGAAGAAAATCTCATAGAGATAAGGGGTTTGCAAAGGACATATAATAGTATACTTACATTGTCTCCCATGTTATCCATGTTAAACACCATAGTGGATAATATTCAAATGCTTACTAATGAACAAAATGCTATACTTCACTAGCGTGAGCAATTGCGTGTCATGATTGATGATGGGTTGGACTATGATGAGGTTGTGGCCCTAAACATAAGTAAACATGATGCAGTTAATATTTTTGTGGACCTAAAACTTTGATAAAATAGTAAACTGCAAAAGGCCCAAATTATCAATTAAATGGTGCACAAATGAAGCTATGTGTGCAAACTTTTGGGATCATTAGTGGATGGTTTTTGATAAACCTCCACACAAATTTAGAAGTGCCATTCTATTTCATTTAAAATTATATGTCAATTTTTTTTTCAACCTCAAGGTGAACTATTGGAGCATGGGGCCCAATGTAGGTGTAGGAGGAGGAGCTCCTAATGATAGACACTTTTCCCAGTAGAAGAAAGCTGAAACTTTTGTCCCCCCATATTGATGTTTCCACCTACCTTCATTGCAACATCCTAATATCATTACAAAGGTTAGCCCTCAAACTATTAGATTCATCCAAAGATTGAGCAACTAATTGATATCTCAAGCTAGGTCAGTGTTGCCTCCCCATGTTGATGATGTTGGTGCAAGTTCATCATCAATGAGCTCATCATATCTTTTTTTGCTCCATACTTGCATAATATCCAAAAATATTATTCTAGGTCCCATACGTGATCTTACTAAGTATCAATTTGTATTTGAGGAGAATGATACACCAGACATGTGTATAGAGGCTACACACCTTGACATGAGAGAGAAGGGGCATGCAGAGCCATGGATCCTTCTGTGTTGATATGTGTATACATTTTTTTTTATGAAATATGTGATTTAAAGATTATCTTTATAATAGATTAATTTTAATCCATATTGACCTATAGATGTATGTGATCTTCATTCATATTTAGTTGATGATGTCATGCTCTCGGCAATTTCATTTTTCCTTCAAACATCTATGGTACATTATGTTTTGTTCTCATTGTTGTTCTATTTGATATTGGAACATGTATAGCTTCTAATCTTTAATTTCTCTTGTAGATGTCACTTGTCAATGGGGATCAGAGTGTGAGGGGTGAGGCACAACCCATTAACAAGGGAAAAGGTAATTAGGTGCTTTTAAAGTGATTAAATATGGATTCATTCTTGTAAAAAGATTATGTTAGTGAAATTTAATTATATTCTTTATTGTATAGGGTGTAGCTACTGGTAATGAGTCTAGGTAGATTTTGCATCATAAGCCCTTTGGAATTTCCATTCGTAGTGAGAGCCCCATTGTATGTGTAAGTATCATTTATTTTTTAGTTTCCTTATTTTCATAAAAAAATTCAAAACTAATTTCCATGTTATTAACAACTAGTCTTTTGTATCTCATAGGAAACACCTAGTGCACATGAGGCTAGATGCCAAAGTCTTGTATTGTTTCTCATGCAATCAGTATATCCAAAGGAGGAGTCGATAGAGGCAAGTCATAGTTTTAATTCTTGAGTATATGTTATAAATTTAGTATGCTATGAATTATAATGTTATAGTTTAATTTATAGATCCATCTAACAAACATACTTGAACATATATAGTCCATAACCAACCAGGTTGCAAAAATGTTGATATATGAGAAGACTCTTGACCAACACAAGAGATCAACAAGAGAGGTATTTATGATGAAAATTTGAAATTATAAATCTTAATTGAAAAAAGATCACTATGCATTTGAGTAATTCAACATTATATGCATAGAATCATATAAATGTAGTAGTCTAACTTTGGGTGTTCCTTTTTTGTTTATGTAGGATGCATCTGATCGACCTAATTTAGCGAAGAGGCTATATTTTGATCATCTAATAGCAACATAGGCTAATATGAAACATTGTATACAAAAACATTTATATTATAAAAATTTTGATGGCATGATCAACCACATTTTGTATATGGGTTTACGTATTTTGATATATATTTGTGTACATTGTCTATGCATAATGAACTTTGATATATATTTATGTAATTTGTCTATGGATACATGTATTTTGATATAATATTTTATCATTTATGTGCACAAGGATATACATATTAATTTAGTATAGTATTGTTCAATTTATCATGGATCATGTATATTGTTCATTTTTATGGAATATCATTCATTTTCATCATATTTTTTATAGTTGATTCAAGTGCAATAATTTGTTAATAATATTTTAACAACCTTTATTATCAAATTTTGAGGCAATGTTTAATTTGAAATGATCTTTGAAAACACTTAAGTTGTCTACAATTGTTAGGATTAAACCACAAACATAAATAACAATTACATGCAAATATAACCAATAACAGAAAAAATAATAGATTACATAGAAAAGAGAACAAGACATCAAGATTTAATATGGTTCACCCAATCCCTAGTCTATGTCCACTAACCAACAAGTCCAATATTTTATTATCCAGTGATTACAACCTAATTACAATCTATAATCCATTACAGCTCAATACTGCCACAAGAACCAATTTGACATCACACCTTATGAAACAATCCCTAACCCTAAGCCCTTTTATACAAGTATTTTAACCGCTTTAGGGTTATAATTAATAATTACATGTGAGCCCAAAATCTTGATAAAATAGGGCCCTGAACCCTAAAGAATTTATGAATTATGTATAGTACTTTATTGATTAGTCACCACAAAATAACAATCTCCCACTTGGGGACTAATCAGGATCCACATTAAAGAACAATCTCCCACTTGGAGATTGATCTTGTAGCAATACCGCTACCACATGGGGCTCCCTTGGATCAAACCACCCTGGACTCTACTATTCTTTTATTCATATTTAGTCTAGAAGACCAATCAAAACTAAAGAGGAGTTTAGCTTCTCCCTTGTTACTACCTTTGTCAACATATATGCTGGATTGTCATTGGTATGTATCTTCTCCAACTTTAACTATCCATGCTCTAAAACTTACCAAATGAAATGGTACTACAATTGTATGTGTTTGGTTTTTGAATGTAGAGCTGAATTCTTTATAAGATGAATGACACTCTAACTATCTATGAACAAATAATTATCCTTCTAAGGATGTCACGATTCTTTAAGAAGAACTGAAGCCATATCATCTCCTTGGCTACCTGTATAGTAGCTAAATACTCTGCCTCTATAGTGGATAAAGTATTAACTTTTTTTAACTTAGAAACCCAGCTCA
Source organism: Cupressus sempervirens (assembly GCA_028749045.1). NCBI lineage: Eukaryota > Viridiplantae > Streptophyta > Pinopsida > Cupressales > Cupressaceae > Cupressus > Cupressus sempervirens. The sequence goes on from CM053790.1 coordinate 835,721,916, forward strand.
TAGCTGCCCCACCGATAGTAAAGATGTAACATGTATTACTCCACCTCGTATCAATATCCCCTACCAAATCTAAGTCAACATAGCCCTTTAAATCAGTAGTAGAGCCCCCAAAGTGTAAAGACTTAGTGGATGTTCCTCTCAAATATCTAAGAATCCATTTGACTGCATTCCAATGCTCAATTCCTGGATGACTCATATACCTACTAAAAACTCCCACTGCATGTGCAATATCTGGCCTAGTACATATGATAGCATACATCAAGCTTCCTATAGCTAAAGCATAGGGTACCTTGGATATCTTATCCTCCTCTTCCTATGTCTTGGAACACATCTACTTAGTCAACTTCAAATGAATAGGTAAAGGTGTGCTGACAACTTTAGCATTCTCCATAGAGAAACATTGCAACACCTTCTCAACATAATCAGCTTGAGATAGTGTCAATGTTCTATTTTTTCTATCTCTGCAAATCTTCATAGCAAATGCATGTGCTAATTGGCATTTTAGCCCCTTAATGTGATCCATGTTAGACCCAGCTACAAGAATATAATCAACATATAAACATAAAATAATATAGTTATCATCATCCAACCTCTTAAAATAAACACAATAATTTGAATGACACTTGTTATAGCCATGGTCATGCATAAACTTGTCAAATTTCAAATACCATTGCCGAGGTTCTTGTTTCAAGCCATATAAACTTTTCTTCAATTTGCACACTAATTTCTCCTTACCTTTGACCTTAAATCCTAATGGCTAAACCATATATATTTCTTCATCCAAATCACCATGAAGGAAGGTTGTTTTAACATCAAGCTTCTCTAAATGCAAATCTTCAATACCCACAAGACTTAAAACAGTACAGATAGAAATCATCTTAACAACAAGAGAAAATATCTCATCAAAATTAATTCCTTTTTACTGTGAAAATCCTTTTACAACTAACCTAGCTTTAAATCTTTTATTACCTCTTTCCTCTTCTTTCAACCTGTAAACCCACTTATTTTGTAAAGCCTTTTTACCTACAGGCAACTTGCACAAATCCCATGTCTTATTCTTCAATAAAGAGTCCATTTCATCTTTCATTGTAGACTCCCACTAAATCTTAGTATCCATCTGCATGACTTCATCATAACTTTCAGGTTCACTAGCATCAATAAAGAAAAATAGAATACAAAGAGGGAGAAAATCTTTGTGGTGGTCTAATTTTCCTTGTTGACCATCTAACATTCACTGGTGTGTGTAGTCTTTGTTGTTGCGGTTGTTGCACATCATAAGGAATGGCTGGAACATTAGCTTTTGGAGTATCATCTAGCACTACATAATCATCTTCTTTCTTCTCATGTTGCTACAACAGATCTTTGTAAAACAAATTCTCATTGAATATGACATCCCTGCTTCTTACAATTTTTTTATTTTCAAAATCCCAAAGCCTATAACCAAATTCATTAATATCATATCCAACAAATACACATTTCTTTGACTTAGCTTCCAGGTTGGTTCTATTTTCAGAATCTATGTGAGCAAAAGCTTCACAACCAAAGGTCTTGAGAAAAGCATAACTAACCTTCTTACAAGTCCATGTTTCCTCTAGAATACCACAACCCAAAGGAGTAGAGGGACCTCTATTAATCAAATATATAGTAGTATTGACAACCTCTACTCACATGTGTAAGGGCAACCTAGCATGCAGCCTCATGCTCCTTACACACTCCGTTATAGTCTTGTTCATATGTTCAACCACTCCATTTTCCTGTGGAGTTCTTGGAACAATTTTTTTTCTATGAATACCATTAGTGGAGAAATAATCTTCAAATTTGTCACTAAAATATTCATCACCATTATCAGATCTAAGAGATTTTAATTTCTTACTAATCTCATTTTCAACCAAGAATTTTCATTTTTTAAAAGTTTGAAATACATCATATTTTTGTCTAAGGAAATAAACCCATACTTTTCTAGTTGCATCATCAATACATGTAACATAATAATGAGAGCAACCAAGGGAAGATACCTGAGCTGATACCCATACATTGGTATGCACAAGTTGTAATTTCTCCCTTTTATATTCCCTCCTAGTCTTTGCAAATCTCACTCTCTTTTATTTTCCATACACACAACTTTCATAGAAATCCATATTAACACATTTCAGACCTGGTAAAACTTTCTTTGAATGAAGTACTTTCATACCTTTCTCACTCATGTGCCCAAGTCTATTGTGCCACATCACTATATCAGAATCTAAAACATCTATTTGTTCTCCCTACTCAATTGCAGCAATTGTTCTTGAACATTCATTTTTCTTTGAAAAATTAAGGTATAAGGAACAATGTGACCTATACAAAGATATAAGGTACCTACTTTCACACCTTTTTCTACTACAAGGGAACCTTTTGAAACCTTTCAATTTTTATCATTAAAAGTAACCGCACAACCCTCATCACCGAGTTGGCCTGCTGAAATTAAATTCCTACTCAACCTTGGAACATGTCTTACCTCATGTAGTAGCCAATAATTCCCATTTTGCAATTTAATCTTAATTTTTCCCTTTCCAATAATCTGACAGGGTTCATTATCCCCCAAATAAACAAGCTCAAAATCCCTTTGGAGATAATCAATGAAATAACCTCTATGAGGTGCAGCATGAAAATAAGCACTAGAATCTAAAACCCATGAATCATCAACACTTTCTAAAGACAGAAGCAAAGCATCCTCTTTGAATTTTTTACTTACCACATTTGCCTCCTTTTCTCCATTTGATTTATCTCCTTCATTTTTCTTTTGATTCTAGAAATCTTTCTTTTTATGACCTGATTTCCCATAGTACCAGCAGTCATTTGGTCTTCTCAATTGAGACCTCTTCCCCTTTGGCTTTCCTCTTGATTTCCCATGATTTCTAGAGTTTCTTCCTCTCTTAGTCATTTTACCCCTACTTTGTGCATTCAAAGCACTTCCAAATGTAGATTCATCTGAGGTTTTCATACCAATTTCCTCACTCAAAATAACACTGATTACATCATCATATTTTAGGGTACTAGAACCAGGAATAGAATTACTCACAACCATTACCAAGTCATTCCAACTTTTAGGAAAAGAACACAAAATCAAGAGAGCTCTAATTTCTTCTTCAAAATTGATACCCATAGAAGATAACTGACTAGTAATAGTATTAAACTCATTTAAATGATCTACAATAGATCCACCTTCTACCATTTTCATATTAAATAAACACTTCATGAAAAATACCTTGTTTGAAGCGGAGGGCTTTTCATACAGTGTCACTATGATTTTCATTAACTCTTTTGTCATCTTTGCTTTTGTAATATTAAATGCCACCGATGGTGCCAGGCATAATCAAATGCTTCCAAGTGCCTTTCTGTCCAAAAGATCCCATTCATCATTTCACGTAGATCCTTGATTCTTGGCTTTGCCTTCCAATGGCTTCCATAAATCATTCTGATAAAGATAGTCTTCCATTTGAATCTTCCATAACTACTAGTTCTGCCTATTAAACCTATCAAACCTCAGCTTACCCTTATCTGCCATTGATCCCACTCAACTATGAGACTCCCACTCAACCATGTAACTTTTTTGAAGAGGATAACTAAAAGAAAAACTAGGCTCTGATACCACTTGTTAGGATTAAACCACGGATAGAAATAACAATTACATACAAATATAACCAATAATAGAAAAAATAATAGATCAAATAGAAAATAACACAAGACACCAAGATTTAACATGGTTCACGCAATCCTTGGGCTATGTCCACCAACCAGAAAGTCCAATATTTTATGATCTAATGATTATAACCTAATTACAATCTATAATCCCTTACAGCTTAATACTACCCCAACAACCAATTTTGCACCATAACTTATGAAAAAATCCCTAACCCTAAGCCCTTTTATACAAGTATTTAAACCACTTTAGGGTTATAATTAATAATTACATGTCAACTCAAAATCTCGATAAAATAGGGCCCTGAACCCTAAAGGATTTATGAAGTATGTATAGTACTTTCTTGATCAGCCACCACAAACTAACAATCTTGCACTTGGGGACTAATTAGGCCACACACTAAACAACAATCTCCCACTTAGAGACTTATCCTATAGCAATACCGCTACCACATGGGGCTCCCCTGGATCAAACCACCTTGGACTCTATTGTTCTTTTATTCATATTCAATCTAGAAGACCAACCAAAACTAAAGAGGAGTTTAGCTTCTCCCTTGTTACTACCTTTGTCAACATATCTGCTAGATTCTCATTGGTATGTATCTTTTCCAGCTTTAATTGTCCATCCTCCAAAACTGACCGAATGAAATGGTACTGCAATTGTATGTGTTTGGTTTTTGAATGCAGACCTGAATCCTTTGCAAGATGAATGGCACTCTAACTATCTATGAACAAATAATTATCCTTTTGAGGATGTCTCAATTCTTCAAGAAGAATTGAAGCCATATTATCTCAGTACTTCTCTAATCAGTCACCACAAACTAACAACAATTAGCCAAATCCATGGCCAATTTGGTCTTAGGATCCCATCTTTTGTCTTTCTAAACATTTCAGTATGTACTTGTCGCAAATGTTATTGAGGCTTTGGGCTTTGTGGTCAAAATAAGGTTGTCACCAGGTGTAACTAGGTTATTGTAAACCTCTACATGACCATCCTAAAGCATTCAATATTTCATTAATAACACCCATGAGCTCTAAGTTATGACCCTTGGAGGATTGACCTCAAAACACACTCAGAGAACCTTGGAGACTCTTCAATATGAGGTGGGCATGAACATTGGAGGCTCTCCATGGCCATAAAAAGGGTGTCACTATAGTTCACTCACCCATTTAGAATTAATGGCATTGACAATTTGATGCCATGATCAACAATTTCAAAGTTACACTATGATGCGCCTATGAACTGAGACACACTGCAAGTTTTGGCATCAAGCGAGATCACTGTACAGAATCCAAACATAATGTGATGTCTCCAAAATGAGATGGGCTATTATAGGTCTCAACATGACCATCCACAAATGTTGGATCCTCTCCACAACCAGAAAAAGGGTGTAACCAAGGTTCACCCCCCATCCGGAGCTAATAGCACTAATAATTTAATGCCAAGATTAGTGGTTTCAAAGTTACCTAGTGATGAACCTATGAATTAAGAAATACTACAAATTTTGGCATTGACTGAGATCACTGTGCCAAATCCAAAAAAAATGTGATCTCTCTAAAATGAGATCAGTTATTTTAGGCCTCAACATGACTATCTTGTAGCATTCAACTTCATATCCCCCAGGAGCTCAGAGTTACAACCCTAGAAAGATTGACCTTGAAACACACTTAAGGTACCTTGGTTATTCTTAAGTATCAGGTGGTCATTACTATTGGAGGATCTATGTAGCCAAAATAAGGGTGTCACCAGGTTTCATCCACCCATCTAAAGCTAATGGCATTAATGATTCATTTCCAAGATAAGAAATTTCAAAGTTACCTAGTGATACACCTATGAACTGAGTCACACTACAAGTTTTGGCATTGAGCGAGATCAATGTACCAAATCCAAATGAAATATGCTCTCTCCAAATTAAGATATGTTATTTTATATCTTGACATGACCATCCTATAGCACTTGACATTTCACCAATATCCCCAATGAGATTTGATTTTCAACCCTCAAAAGATTGACGTTCAAATGTACTTGGAGCACTATGGAGACTCTTTGGTACAGGGTGGCCATGAATGTTCAAGACTCTCCATGATCAGAACGAGGGTTTCACTATGTTTCACCCACCCATCCAAAGCTAATGACACTAACTATTTGATGCCAAGATCAATGGTTTTAAAGTTACACAGTGATGCACCTATGAACTGAGGAATACTACAATTTTTTTTATCGAATGAAATCATTGTGCCAAATCCAAACTGAATGTGATCTCTCTAAAATGAGATAGGTTATTATAGAACTAAACATGCCCATCCTATGGCACCAAAAGTTTCATGGATAACCCCAACAAGGTTTGAGTTATAACCCTCAGAAGATAGAACTCCAAACACACTTAGAGCACCTTGGAGACTCTTCAATATGCAATGGTCACAAATATTGAAGGACCTTTGTAGTTGGAAAAAAAGTTGTCACTAGGGTTCACCTACCCATTAGGAGCTAATGGCACTAAAAATTTGATGTCAAGATCAAAAATTTCAATGTTATGCAGTGACGCACTTATGAGTTAAGACACACTATAAGTTTTGTATTGAGCGAGTGTTAAAAATGTCATATAGACTAGGTGACTAAGAGGGGGAGTGTTAGGTTAAGCTCAAATAGAAATAATAGTGACAAGAAATTATAACCAATACCAAAAAATAGTAGATCATATGAAAGAGAACACAAGACACCAAGATCATAAATTACCTAACCATAGGAAAGATGTCAATTCACTTCTCTTCCAAAGAAACAAAGTTACTAGCTAAGAAGTGCTTTAGCTATCCTTGGATTGTTGGATTTATGTTTTATACTGGTCCTAGTCAAGTAATGTGTTAGTACATAAGGGAGGATGAAACATATGATATCTTGAGGGCATCTCATGATGAGCACTATGGAGGTCATTTTGTAGCAAAACAGACAACCTTTAAGATATTGACAAGTGGGTACTATTGGCCAATTTTTCTAAAGGATGCAACTAGATACACAGATAAATGTGATAAGTGTCAATGTATGGGAAGACCCACTAAATCACATGAAATGCCCCTACAACCTCAAGTAGTTGTTGCAACCTTTGATAAATGGGAGATTAACTTTGTAGGTCCTATTCACATGGTAAATCATATATTCTAGTTTGCATTGATTATGTAACTAAGTGGGCAGTGGCTCTACCCCTTGACCCCAAGATTTAACCCCACATGGGCACTATTCCTTGACACCATCTTGGGGGCACTACCACCAAACCCCCATAGAAATAATATGGGGAGAAAATTGCACCAAATAAACCTTCGAGTATAATTAGGCTCCAGATCACAAAAATCTCCCACTTGGAGACTGATTAGAGTCCACAACAATAACCTCCCACTTGGAGACTAATCAAATCATTGCTAAACCTATAGCTCCCACTATAATATATCAAACCACCCTAGAATTTATTATTCTTTTATTTTGTTCAGTTGAGAAGACCAACTGAAGTTGAAGAGGATTTTAGCTTCTCCCTTGTCCATACATTTGTAAACACATCAACTGGATTATCATATGTATGTATCTTCTCTAGCTTTAACTGTCCATTATCCAAAATTGATCAAATGAAATGGTACCAAAATTTTATGTGTTTGGTCTTTGATTGCAAAGTTGAATTCTTTGCAAGATGAATGGCATTCTAACAATTTGTAAAAAAATAATTATCCTTATGAGGGTATTTCAATTTGTCCAAGAAGAACTAAAGCTAGATCATCTCCTTGGTTGCCTCTGTAGTAGTAACATACTCTACCTCTTTAGTGGATAAAGCATTAACCTTCTGCAACTAAGAAACACAACTCAAAGCTACCCGACCAATAATAAATACATAACATATAGTACTCTACTCGATATCAATATCCCCTACTAGATCTAATTCAATATAGCCCTATAAATCAGTATTAGAGGCCCCAAAATGTAATCACTTATTGGATGTTCCTCTTAGATATCTACGAATCCATTTAACTACTTTCCAGTGCTCAATTCCTAGATGACTCATATACATGCTAACAACTCCCACTACATGTGCAATGTTTGGTCTAGTACATACCATAACATACATCAAGCTTCCTATAGCTAAAGTATAAGGTACCATAGACATCTTATCCTTCTCTTCTTGTGTCCTATGACACATCTCCTTAGTCAACTTCAAATGACTAGGTAAAGCTGTGCTGACAACTTTAACATTCTCCATAGAGAAATGTTACAACACCTTCACAATATAATTACCCTGAGATAGTTTCAATTTTGTATTCTTTCTATCTCTACAAATCTTCATTCCTAGGATTTGTTTTTCTACCCCCAAATCCTTCATAGAAAATGGATATGCTAACTGTTATTTCAGCCCCTTAATGTGATCCATGTTAGACCTAGTTACATGCATATCGTCAACATATAAACATAAAATAATGTAGCTATCATCATCCAACCTCTTAAAATAAACACAATTATTTGAATAACACCTACTATATCTATCCTCATGCATAAAACTATCAAAATTTAGATACCATTTTTGAGGTGCTTTCTTTAAGCGATATAAACTTTTCTTTAATATGCACACTAAGTTCTCCTTACCTTTGACCTCAAATTCTTGTGGTTGTGCCATATAGATCTCTTCATCCAAATCACCATGAAGAAAGTTTGTTTTAACATAAAGCTACTCCAAATGCAAATCTTCAATAGCCATAATACTTAAAATAGTGTGAATACAAGTCATTTTAATGATAGGAGAAAATATCTCATCAAAATCAATGCCCTTTTTCTATGTAAATCCTTTTACCACTAACTTGGATTTAAATCTTTTCTTACCTCCATCCTCTTCTTCCAATCTATAAACCCACTTATTCTATAAAGCCCTTTTAACTATAGGGAATTTGCATAGATCCCAATTCTTATTTTTCACCAAAAAGTCCATTTCGTCTTTCATTGTAGAGTCACACTTTATCTTAGTATCCAGCTACATAACTTCAACATAACATTCAGGTTCACTAGTATCAGTAAGTAAAATGAAACACAAATAAGAAGAAAATATTTCTAGAGGTTTACTTAGTCTTGTTAAGCATCTAACAATCACTAGGGTGTGTGGTATTTTTTGTTGTGGTTGTTGTAGATCATGAAGAACTATTGGAACATCATCTTTTGGAGTATCATCCAACACTACATAATCAATTTCTTTCTTCTCTTGTTGCTGCAACAAATCTTTGTACAAAAATTTCTCATTGAATATGACATCCTTTCTTCTTGGAATTTTATGATTTGCAAAATCTTAACTTATCCTATAACCAAATTCATTAATTTCATATCCAACAAATACACATTCCTTTGACCTAGCTTCTAGCTTGGTTCTATTTTCAGAATCTATATGAGAAAATGGTTCATAACTAAAAGTTTTGAGAAAAGAATAACTCACCTTCTTACTGGTCCATGATTCCTCTAGAATACCATAGCCCAAAGGAGTAGAGGGACCTCTATTATTCAAATATACAATAGTATTAACTTCCTCCACTCACAAGTTTAAAGGAAAGCTTGCATGTAACCTCATGCTTGTTGTACACTCCATTATAGTTATGTTCATGTGTTCAATCACTCTATTTTCCTATGGAGTCCTTGGAACCATTTTATTTCTATGAATACCATTAGTGGAGATATAATATTCAAATTCATGATTGCAATACTCACCATCATTATCATATTTAAAATATTTTAATTTCTTACCAGTCTCATTTTCAACCAATCATTTCCATTTCTTAAAAGTTTGAAATACATTAAATTTCTTTCTAAGAAAATATAACCATACATTTCCAATTACATCATCAATAAATGTAACATAATAATAAGAGCCACCAAGGGAAGATACCTAAGCTGGCCCCCATACATATGTATGCATGAGCTCTAATCTCTCACTTTTCTTTTCCTTCCTAGTCTTCACAAAACTCACTCTCTTTTGTTTTCTATAAACAACTTTTACAGAAATCCATATTAAAATATTTCAAACTTGGTATGACTTTCTTTGAATGAAGTACTTTCATACCTTTCTCACTCATGTGCCCAAGTCTATTATGCCATAGCATTATATCAGAATTTACAACAATTTCTTGTTCTTAATGCTCAACTACAACAACTATTCCCAAACATTCATTTTTTTTTGAAACAATCAAAGTAGAAGGAACAATATGACATATAAAAACATATAAGGTGCCTACTTTCACACCTATTTCTACTACAAGGGAACCTTTTGAAATCTTTCAATTTTTATCATTAAAAGTAACTACACAACCCTCATCACTAAGTTGTCATGCTGAAATTAAATTCCTACTTAGCCTTGGAACATGTCGTACATCATGTAGTAGCCAATGATTCATATTCTACAACTTAATATCAACTTTTTCCTTTCCAAAAAGCTGATAGAGTTCATTATCCCCCAAATAAACAATCCCAAAATCATGTTGAACATAATCAATAAAATAACCTCTATGAGGTGTAGCAAGAAATAAAATACTAGAATCTAAAAGCCATGAATCATGAACACTTTCTAAAGATAGAAGCAGAGCATCCTCTTTAGATTTTTTATTTATCATATTTACCTCATTGTTCCCCTCTACTTTATCTCCTTAATTTTTCTTTCAAGTCCAACAATATTTCTTCTAATGCAATAGTTTACCATAGTATCAACAATCTCTTAGTCTTGTGGATTAAGACCTCTTTTCCTTTGACTTTCCTCTTGATTTACCATGGCTTTTGGAATTATTTCCTCTCTTAGTCATTTTTTCTCTACTTTGTGCATTCAAAGAATTTCCTATTGTATATCCACTTGATGTTTTCCTATGAGTTTCCTCAGTCAAAATAACATTGATCAAATCATCAAATTTTATGGCATTAGATCCTGAAATAGAATTACTCATAGCCATTACCAAGCCATTCCATCTTTCATGCAAAAAACACAAAATCAAGAGAGCCCTAATTTGTTAATCAAAATTAACACCCACAGAAGATAACTAGCTAGTAATAGTATTAAACTCATTTAAATAATCCACAATAGATCCACCTTCTGTCATTTTTATATTAAATAAATGCTTCATGAGAAATAACTTGTTTGAAGTGGAGGGCTTTTTATACAATTTTGCTAGGGTTTGCATCAACTCTTTTTTTATCTTCACTTTTTTAATGTTAAATGTCACTAATGGTGCCAAACATAATCAAATGCTTCCAAGTGCTGTTCTATCCAAAATCTCCTAGTCCTCATCTGACATAGTTCTTTGTTTCTTGGATTTTCCTTCCAAAGGTTTCTATAAATCCTTCTTATAAAGATAGTCATCCATTTGCATCTTTCATAACTAAACATTTTTCCCATTAAACTTCTCCACCTTTAACTTACCTTCATCTTCCATTTCTCCCACTTAACCATGAGATTCCCACTCAATTATGAGACCTTACTATAGAGGATCACTTTAAAAAAATGATGATAGTCTGTCTAAAAAAATGAAAATAGTATGAGCTAAAAAAATGATGACCATCTAGCTCTGATACCACTTGTTAGGATTAACCTCAAACAAAATTAATAGTTACATGAAAATATAACCAATCCCAAAAAATAGTAGATTGCATAAAAGAGAACACAAGACACAAAGATTTAATGTGGTTCATCCAATCCTTGGGCTACATCCACCAATAGAAAGTCCAACATTATTATTATCCAATAATTACAATCTGCAATCCCTTATAGATCAATACTAATACAAGAAGTTACCATATCACCATTACATTATGAAATTCCTAACCCTAAGCCTTTTTTTATACAATCTTTTGTCACTTACAAAATTGAGGTTAGAATAAGTCATCCAATAGGAAAAATAGCAATCGATGCCTTTTACAATATAAGGGCATTTTTGGCTTTGGGGTTGTTGCCCCCAAAAACCCCCCAAGGGCATTGCCCCTCAACCCCACCTTGTACTATGATAGGGATTGCACCTAGGATACTACCTTAGGACCCCATAGGGGCACTACCCCTTGACCATATCTTGGGGGCTCTACTCCCAAACCCTCATAGAAATAATATGGGGAGAAAACCATGCTAAATAAACTACTAAGTCTGATTAGGCCCCACATGACAATAGGGGGGTGAATAAAGAACCAATAAAATTTATACTTTAATTCACTAATTAAACATTTTCCACATAATCTAATCTAATTGTATACATTATAGACTGAAAGCAATAAAACATTCATAACACTTGACACAATATTTGGTAACCCGTAAACATTCTAAATAGAAAGTAGAACTTAGATGGGGATGATATCCAGAAGCTTTATTACTATAGAATAGAGTTAGCTTATTAAAGCTTACAATTGAACACTTCTAATATTCTACCATGTGAGTAGAAATAAGGATTGTTAGGTTCACCCCATGAAAGGATTTATAACATACAATGATGTATGACTTGTTTTAGGAGATTTGGAACGAGACTCTTAAGTTCACCTTGTTAAAGGATTTGACTGATGCACCTATTAGGATGAATTGGTAGCTAATATTTGATCTACAACTCAGTTTTTTTTAATGAGATTTCTTTGAATAAAAATGATCACATCGTTTTGATAGATAAGTCTCTAATTTTCATTATATTGCTTGTAGCCTTCTTTAATTCAAATTGATCTGCTTCTTCTTCTTGTTCATATCTATATTAGGACACGATACAATGTATTACATATATGCCAATCTAATTCATTTCTTTCCAGAGTCAGCTACCATACCAATTTCAAACACTCTTCACAAAGTCGGCTCACTATTGTAACTCTAGTTATGAAGATGACTTGGGTGATGTTCTAACACTCAACAACACTTGTCAACACTCAAAAAACTCTAGCACTCAGTCGATATAGATACTCAATCCATAATAATCACTTTGGGTAATAGGAACTCGGTTAGCACTAGATGACTAAAGAAGTACTAAAGAATGTGGTAGACTCAGTTGACACTACATGGCTTGGTCAACATTACCTTTGTTCACTTTGTTAACATTGAAAGCTTGCTAGATGCTAATAAGCTTTTCATACACTATAGAGCTTCGTTAACAGTATACTCTATCTCAATTTCATGGTAGATATTATGAAGCTTGACATGAACTACATTTTGATCGATTGACTTAGTAGCAACTGAAACACTTGGCTTACACTACTAGCATTATGATATGCTTGGTAGCAACTATAGAGCTTGGTAGAAATGTAAACAACTAAGTGTTGAGTTACTAATAGACAAATGATTTGACCATAAGTTCAATAATCTACCCCTTGGGCATTAGTGGCAAAAACACTTATCATATCAAAAATTTGAATACTCAAAATACAAGTCAAAACTCCCCCTATCAACAATCTGGGTCTTCAACCTAGTTTTGATTAATGTCTATTACTACTGCTCCTCGATAAATTCTTACTTTTTATTTTATTTTTCAAAAAAAGGTTTGTAAACATATTTTCTACTTTGTATATACAACTTTCATACTATATGTGTATTTCCCTTTTGTATATACAATTCTACCTTACATATGAGATGCATTTAGATTCCCCCCTTTTTGACACAAATGATAAAAAAATGCATGACTACAAGGTAAAACCAAAATGTGACAAGAAATCACTATGTACCCTCAAAATTATGGAAATTGTCTTGTCCCAATTCTCTCACAAAAAATTTGAAGCATGTAAGGCTATCTACACTTTTGCTAAAAGTTCCATCATATGATCAACTATGGAGAGATCGTTATCATGGATCAATGTCTTTGCATATGCAATATGTTATTGCACTACATCAATCTTGGGAAGGATCATGCCTTGAATTTATTCAAGCGTGGCCCTCATCTTGGGTTCTTCCTTTAACAATTCAACCTGAAGATCTATCATATACTAGATCTTTACAAAATGTCCAGAACTACAACTAGGGTCAAGTGAAAATTGATATACACTTGCCTTCAAATAAGCCTCTATCTTCTATTATTTATCCTTTATCTCATTAGTAAAGGTAGATATATCACATAAATTAAAATATATAGAAACAAAATTATTTACAAATACTTCAAATGGAGTAAGAATAGTAGACTATTATACTTGATCAACAACTATCCTCTATTCTACTTTCTCCAAAACTTTATTCTCAAATTTTCTTTCTACCCTCTATAGAAGTTTATCTTTCCCATAGATGTCCTCATAGTACTTATGAATAACTTCAACCAATTGATCCAATATAGGTTTTTTCTCATCAACCTCAATATTTAGAGCATCCACAAATATTCTTTTGTGTCTTCAAGTACCTAGTTTTTCTTCTTCTTCTCTTCTCTAAGCTTGTATTGTTTGACCCTCTTTTTCCAAATTTGACCAATAGTATCCATTTGATAATAAGTTAGATTGGAAAGATCCCAATCTAGTATCACAATATCCTTGTCTAAATAAATCTATTCATTAGACACTTTGACCTCTTTACCATTTTCTTTCTAAAAGGAAGGAACAATTTCTTTTTCTTTACTCAATACATTGGTGCTCAGTTAAGGCTTATCCTCAACTATCATTGCATTTTCCATGGTAGTAACAATAATAGAAATAGTAGGAATAGGAAAAAATGTGGAAGAAATAGCACTAACAATAGGAATGTTTGGAATACCTTGTTGTGAAATAGTTAGGCTCGATGTTGGAGTGATTTGAGTCTACTGCTCAATAGCTAAAGTGATGGAAACCTCATTCATCAATGCACTTAGTAATATTTCTCTAATGGTTAGTTGAGTTCTTGGTGAGCTAGTGTTTACCTCAAAAAACTCAATTGTAGTCTTCTTAGAGCTAGATGGCACTAAGGATTTTCTCATAGAATTAGGAAGAGAGGCCATTACCTCTGGTACTATCTTTTAAGGATCTGAGTCTTCAATACTTTAGATTTCAAGAAGATCACCTCCTACTACTTCTTGATCCTCTTCATCTTCAGCATCATCTCTTTCCATATTTTCTACTTCCTCATCATATATATCTTCATTATCTTTCTCCACATTTTCTACTTCATCATCAATTTGTACAACTTATTCATTAAGCTTGTTCAACTGATACATATTCTTCCATGCTATAGTGTTTTATTTCACAACAAATTCTATGTCCTTTGATAGGATTAGAAATGTATTGAATTTTGGTGTAACTTTCTACTCATTTTTCTTCAATGATTCCTTTACTTCCTTATCCAAAAGATTACGCATAATTTTCCTAAAAGTTTATTCTCTGATCTCTTTTTCAACATTTGATGTATTCTCCCATACAGGTGTAACTTCCTTCATAATATTGTTTGGAACTTTCTTGAACGAATCATCAGGAGAGTATTTCCACTTTGCCATTTTTTCTGCTAACGAATCTTCTATTCGTTTCTTCTCCTCTACACTCCTAATGTCACACTTAGGAGTTTCTAAAGATCCTATACGTCCACCTTCTTCTAGTTTTTTTAATTTTTCCACAAAGGTATGGAAAGTCTTCTGAAATATGATTTTCTTTACTTGATAAACTTCATCATCATCACATAACTTCAATTTCTTTTTTATTTTTTTTTTCTTCTAGTGAATACAATAGGGGAGGACTTTGCAAGTTTAGTAATTGTAACTTTCTCATTCTTCTTGGGAGGTTCCTCTTCTTTAGATTCTTCTTCCTTTGTATGCTCTTCCTCTCCTTCTTCATCAAGGTCATCTCCTTTTTCTTCAGTTAACTTAAGTATCTTTTCCACCTTCTGTCTTCCTCTTTTCACTACTTAGGGAAGCTTATTTTCAAGAGTAATTATGGCCTTAGCTACCTCATAAGTGCCAAAATAGGGTGCCTTGGGGTCAACAGGCTCATTCAAGAGAGCTTCAATGATGTTGGTGCAGGAGCACCTAGGAAATATGCCAAGTTTCCTAAATCGTTTTTGGCTTGTAGTGGTCTTGGCTAGACCACATGAATAAGGGCTATGGGATAAAGCCCCAAGTGTGTGAGTTTTTTTTGTAAATAGGTTTTTGTTGTGTTTGAGTTTCCAAGTTATTTCTATGTTGGCAAAATTGCTTAAATTGCTTGCTAGAGCCTAGAATGGTCAAACACTGACCAAGCCCCCAGGAGGATGGGAAACATGGAAAATATGTTAAAAGTTTTAATTAAATGGAAATAGGTTCATTTAACCATGTTTGAGGTCATGGAGCCATTAAATGCACAATAGTGCAAAAGTTGCACTTGGCAACTTTGCAACTTTGCAAAGTTGCTTGACAACATTGACAAAAAGTGCTAAAACTTTATAAGGGCTTCAAGAATCAGTTGGAAACCTATGGGATCTGTTGATTCACGTGGGTAAGAGGTATTTAAGACCAATCCAAGTTAGTTTGAGAGTTGGCATATGCTTTTGTACGAATTTTGGCATTGGAATGAAGAGCAAACTGAGCATTTTGATGACAGTTTTCTGATTTCACCCTTCATCCACACCTTTAATGGATTGATAGGGTTGCTGTTTTCATGTGATTTTATAGTGTATGGAATGTATATGCTTTGGTAAAGATTAGGAGTTTTTTGATCAGTTTCATTACTAGTTTGAAAAATCTTTTTAAAGTTGCCAGTTCGCTGGTCTGTACACAGCAATCAGCAAAGAAATCTCTATAACTTGAATTCCAATGGTGGAACCATGATGGCCTTTTGGAATCAAGTACTAGACTGTATAAACAATGTAAATATGTATTTTTGTCTTGTTTTGCAGAGGTTTGTTGTTTTTTCCAAGAGGCCCTAGGCGAGTTTGCATACCCGGCTAGGCAATGAAATCAGCAAATAAGTGTTTGAAAGGGGCATAGAATGGGGTGTTGGGTGCAATACAAATTCATGGAAGGAAAGAGTGGTGAGTGAAGGAAGTTAATTCCAGGATTTCAATCATTTAGAGTCCATTTGAGTGGTGGAAGGAAGAACTCTCTATATTCCTGTTCATACAAACAAGAAACCCTTGTAAATAGACATATTTTTGGAAATCCCTTGTATGGATGACCTGGGTGTTGCAGACCTGAAAAATCTTCAAGGGGAGCCAAAAGGGTATCCAAATCATAAATTTTTTTGAGTACTTCTTAAGGGTTTGAGGAGATATAAGCCAAAAATCAGTTTTGGAGGCCTAATTTTGTTATTAGTCTTGGTAGCCCTCTTAACTATGCAATCTTCAAATCGATTGGAAACCCAATACTCCAATTCACTTAGTGATCCTAAAAACTATTGAATGAGACCTAATACAAGCCTTGGAATTCAATATAGCCAAGAATGCACTCCTGGAAGCCAGTTGTCAAGAACGGTGCAATGAGAGCACTAGGGAGACCCCATGGTGAAATAGAGTTTTGAGTTGATTGGTGAGGATTAGTGTAATAAGGGAATAGAGAGAAGATTCCCTTGGAGTAGGGTATAGGATAAATACCCTAAGAGGCTAGGAGAAAGCCTAAAGTGAGTTCTAGTAGTTGAGGCTAGAACCTTGTTCAAGATCCTCCCCATCAAATTGGTATCAGAGCCTTGAAAGGTTTGGGACAAGACATTGTGTATGTCTTATTTTGGAAGTGAGTCAGTGGGAGAAACCACCATGGTAACAAATGCTGAGTTGGCAAAGGAAGTGACAAAACAAAGGGATAAAAATAGGCTCCTTGAGGAAGCCTTAGAACCTATGAAAGATAAGCTTGATGAAGTGGTAGAGATAGCTGGAAAAATGAAAGAGAAGTTGGAAATTAATGAAGAAAAGGGAAAGGAAGAGAATGAAGAGGACTATGTACCTGAACCTGATCCTCCATTACAAGAGGAACCTTTCCTTAAAGCCATCAAGGCATTGGGTGGCAAATCTCTTGAGGGGATACCCCTATTTACTGGTAAGATGAATTCAGAATTGGTCATGGAATGGATTGAAGGGATGGAGAACCATTTTGAATGTGAAGGCATATCAGAGGCACAAAAGGTGAAGGTTTCCAAAGCAAGATTAAGGGGACCAGCCCTAACATGGTGGAAGTTCATTCAAGAAGAGAGGGAAAGAGAAGGAAAGAAACCTATCTCTAATTGGAAAGCTATGGTGGCAAAAATCAGAGATAACTATTTGCCTGAAGACTATGAAATCCAGCTACACAAGAAGAGACAAAGCTTGAAGCCAAAAGATTTGGATGTGGCCTCCTATACTGAAGAGTTTCAAAAACTTTGCTTGAGATCCAAGGTCCAAGAGGAGGAGAGCATCAAGGTGGCTAGATATTTAGGTGGTTTGAAATGGAGTATTCAAGAGGAGATCAGCCTTTGGACTCCTACTACTGTTCATAAGTGTTTTCAATTGGCACTCAAAGTGGAAGATAAGAATAGAAGGAAACAAGACTCTAACTCTAGGGGTAGAGGAAGAGGGAGAGACTCTAGAGGACATATAGGTGGTTATGGGGGAAGAAGAAATGAACCCAAGGCCACATGAGACTCCAAGTTGATTGAGCAAAGTGGGGAAACAAGTGGAAGAGGTAATTTCACTAGAGGAAGAGGATTTGGTGGTGGAGCTAGAGGCAGATCAAACAATTTCAGCAGGGGTTCACATTTTGCAAACATGAAATGTTACCATTGTGGACAACTTGGTCATCCGGCCTATAGATGTCCTGAGAAGGCATCATCTTCCCAAGGGGATAAGAAGATAACATATGTTCAAGAAGAATGCAGCAACAATATAACTTCAGAAGTGAATCTTGATTCTGAGAAGGGAGAAAATCTGATGTTTAGAAGAGTTTTGATCAAGGAGCCTAGCAAAAAAGAGCCTAAACAAAGAAGGGCACTTTTTAGAATAAAATGCAAGATACTTGGTAAGGTTTGCAAAGTTATTGTTGACTCAGGATCAACTGATAATATCATCTCTGAAGAGGCTGTCCAAAAGCTCAAGCTAACAAAGATTCCTCATGATCATCCATATAGAGTCACATGGCTGAATAAATGGCAGAATGTGTTGGTAAATGAACAAGTTTGGGTGGATTTTTTAATTGGAGGATATCAAGACAAAATTCGTTGTGATGTGTTGCCCATGGATGCTTGTCATCTACTCTTGGGTAGACCATGGCAATATGATAGGGATGTTGTCTATCATGGGAAGAAGAACTTGTATACATTCAAGAAAGGAGGAGTGACATACAAAATCCAATCACTTGTTGAGGAAGGCATAGATGCAGCAACAGATCAGCGTGTTCTACTCATGAGTGGAAAATAATTCTTACATGATTTCAAGGAGAACAATGAAGTTGGGTTTGCCATAGTTGTGAAACCAAAGGAGAAAGATGCTGTCAAACAAACACCATTGCCAAGAGAGGTAAAAGAACTATTGGATCAGTTCAAAGACATCATAAGTGATGGAGAACTTGCCACACTCCCTCCACAAAGATCTATTAGTCATCAAATAGACTTTGTTCCTGGATCCTCATTGCCCAACAAGGCTACTTACAAGATGACTCCAGATCAAAATAAAGAAATTGTAAGACAAGTACAAGAGCTACTTGACCAAGGTCTCATTCAAAAGAGTATTAGCCCATGTGCTGTACCGGTTGTTTTGGCACCAAAGAAAGGAGGTAAGTGGAGAATGTGCACTGATTCTAGAGCCATAAATAGGATAACAATTAGATATAGGTTTCCTATTCCTAGAATAGAAGATCTAATGGATTGTTTGGGGGGTGCTAAGTATTTCTCCAAGATAGATCTCAAGAGTGGCTACCATCAAATCAGAATGAAGGAGGGTGATGAATGGAAAATAGCCTTCAAAACTATGGAAGGACTTTATGAATGGCTAGTAATGCCATTTGGCCTCTCTAATGTACCTAGTACATTCATGAGGCTAATGAATGAAGTGTTGAAGGACTACATAGGCATTTTTGTAGTGGTTTATCTTGATGATATTCTCATTTTCAGCAAGACTAAAGAAGAACACATGAAGCATTTGGCAATTGTTTTAAAGAAGTTACAAGAAGAAAAATTGACCATTAATCTTGAGAAAAGTGAGTTCTTGAAACAAGAGTTGGTTTACCTTGGTTTTGTAGTTTCACAAGGTAACTTGAAGATGGATGAAAGTAAAATAGAAACCATTCTAAACTGGCCTACACCTAAAACAGGGGCTGCAGTAAGAAGTTTCAATGGTTTGGCACAATTCTATAGGAAGTTTATAAGGGGTTTTAGAGAGATATGTGCACCAGTATTAGACATCATCAAGGGAGGACTAAAAACTAAGTTCTTGTGGACCAAAGAAGCCAATGAAGGGTTTGAAAGGTTGAAGAAAGAGGTAGCTACTAAACCAATTTTGGTTTTACCTAGTTTTGACAAGTTGTTTATTGTAGAATGTGATGCAAGTAATATTGTTGTTGGGGTTGTATTAAGCCAAGAAGGAAGGCCAGTAGCATTCTTTAGTGAAAGGCTAAATGAATCCAAATCTAGGTACTCATCGTATGACTTAGAATTGTATGCATTGGTGCAAGCACTTAGGAAGTGGAGGCACTATCTTTTACCTAAAGAGTTTGTTGTATACACTGATAATCAAGCATCGAGTTACATCAACACTCAAGAGAAGTTAAGCCTAAGACACATCAAATGGATGGAGTTCCTACAATCCTACACATTCACCATCAAGCACAAGAAAGGGCAGATAAATAAAGTAGCTGATGCATTAAGTAGAAGGCTGCTTACTATCCAAGAAATACAGTTAGAGAGTATTGGAGTTGAAGGTTTCAAAGACCTATATGCTGATGATGAAGACTTCTCAGAGGCCTACAAGGTATGTGTAGAGTTTAACAATCATTTTCATAGCAAGTTTGCTGATTACACTTTGCAAAATGGGTTGTTGTTTAGGGGAAATCAATTATGTGTGCCTAGAGGATCAATGAGAGAAAATCTGATCCAAGAGAAGCATAATGGAAGCCTTAGTGGACACTTTGGTTTGAACAAAACATTGGAGTTGGTGGAAAGATTATACTATTGGCCTAGGATGCAAAGAGATATTCGGAAGTATGTTGAACAATGCATGATTTGTCAAAAGGCCAAGGGAACTTCTACAAATGCAGGATTGTACCAGCCCTTACCCATTCCAAATAGGCCATGGGAATGCATCAGCATGGACTTCATAGTGGGCTTACCAAGAACAACATCAGGTTTGGATAGTGTGTTTGTAGTTGTGGACAGATTTAGCAAAATGAGTCATTTTATTCCTTGTAAGACTACTCATGATGCTAGCTATATTGCTCACTTATTTTTCAAAGAATTTGTAAGGATTCATGGCTTACCAATCAGTATAGTTTCAGATAGAGATGTCAAATTCATGGCGCACTTTTGGAAGACCTTGTGGAGAAGGCTAGGTACTAACTTGGCACATAGTTTAGCTTACCATCCCCAAACTGATGGTCAAACTGAGGTAATTAATAGGGTTCTTGGAAACCTTCTAAGGTGTTTAACAAAGGAGTATGGCCAAGTGTGGGATCAAGTCCTACCACAAGCTGAGTTTGCCTACAATGATAGCACAAATAGAACTACCGGTAAGAGCCCTTTTCAAGTTGTTTATGGTTATCACCCAAGAGGAGTTTGTGAGCTATGAGAATTAAAGAATCAAGAAGAGATTAGTGGACATGCAGATGATTTTGCCCAATCCATGAGAGAGGTACATGAGCAGGTCAAGAAGTCCTTGATAGAGGCTACTCAAAGGTTAAAGACTAAAGTAGATGAAAGGAGGAGAGATTTACAATTTGAAGTAGGAGATTTGGTGATGGTACACTTGAACAAGGCTAGACTTCAAAAAGGTGTTCCAAGCAAGCTTCAAATGAGGAGGATAGGGCCTTGTAAGGTTCTAGCTAAGTATGGCCCAAATGCCTACAAGATTGAGTTACCAAACAATCTAGCCATCTCTCCCATCTTCAACATTCAAGATTTGGTTAAATACAAGGGTCCTAATGTCATGGAAGAGGAACACATCATAGAGGTAGATAAGAATATTCCAGAAATTAGTATTCCTCTCCAAACCAAGCCTCAAGCTGAAAAAGTTCTAGATTCAAGAGTAAAGAAGAAGACTAGGCATGGAATTTATATGGAGCATTTAGTAAAATGGAAGAACCAGCCTGAATCTGAAGCGACATGGGTAGCTGAACATGAATTCAAAAAGAGAGGTATCAGTCAAGATCTCTTGAATACTGACCCACCTTAAGTTTTTTTTTGTCATAGGGGGAGAATGGTGCAGGAGCACCTAGGAAATATGCCAAGTTTCCTAAATTGTTTTTGGCTTGTAGTGGTCTTGGCTAGACCACATGAATAAGGGCTATGGGATAAAGCCCCAAGTGTGTGAGTTGTGTTTGTAAATAGGTTTTTGTTGTGTTTGAGTTTCCAAGTTGCTTCTATGTTGGCAAAATTGCTTAAATTGCTTGTTAGAGCCTAGAATGGTCAAACACTGACCAAGACCCCAGGAGGATGGGAAACATGGAAAATATGTTAAAAGTTGTAATTACATGGAAATAGGTTCATTTAACCATGTTTGAGGTCATGGAGCCATTAAATGCACAATAGTGCAAAAGTTGCACTTGGCAACTTTGCAAAGTTGCTTGACAACATTGACAAAAAGTGCTAAAACTTTATAAGGGCTTCAAGAATCAGTTGGAAACCTATGGGATCTGTTGATTCACGTGGGTAAGAGGTATTTAAGACCAATCCAAGTTATTTTTAGGGTTGGCATATGCTTTTGTACGAATTTTGGCATTGGAATGAAGAGCAAACTGAGCATTTTGATGACAGTTTTCTGATTTCACCCTTCATACACACCTTTAATGGATTGATAGGGTTGTTGTTTTCATGTGATTTTATAGTGTATGGAATTTAGATGCTTTGGTAAAGATTAGGAGTTTTTTTGATCAGTTTCATTACTAGTTTGAAAAATCTTTTTAAAGTTGCCAGTTCGCTGGTCTGTACACAGCAATCAGCAAAGAAATCTCTATAACTTGAATTACAATGGTGGAACCATGATGGCCTTTTGGAATCAAGTACTAGACTGTATAAAAAATGTAAATATGTATTTTTGTCTTGTTTTGCAGAGGTTTGTTGTTTTTTCCAAGAGGCCCTAGGCGAGTTTGCATACCCGGCTAGGCAATGAAATCAGCAAATAAGTGTTTGAAAGGGGCATAGAATGGGGTGTTGGGTGCAATAAAAATTCATGGAAGGAAAGAGTGGTGAGTGAAGGAAGTTAATTCCAGGAGTTTAGTCAGTTAGAGTCCATTTGAGTGGTGCAAGGAAGAACTCTCTATATTCCTGTTCATACAAACAAGAAACCCTTGTAAATAGACATATTTTTGGAAATCCCTTGTACGGATGACCTGGGTGTTGCAGACCTGAAAAATATTCAAGGGGAGCCAAAAGGGTATCCAAATCATAAATTTTTTTGAGTACTTCTTAAGGGTTTGAGGAGATATAAGCCAAAAATCAGTTTTGGAGGCCTAATTTTGTTATTAGTCTTGGTAGCCCTCTTAACTATGCAATCTTCAAATCGATTGGAAACCCAATACTCCAATTCACTTAGTGATCCTAAAAACTATTGAATGAGACCTAATACAAGCCTTGGAATTCAATATAGCCAAGAATGCACTCCTGGAAGCCAGTTGTCAAGAACGGTGCAATGAGAGCACTAGGGAGACCCCATGGTGAAATAGAGTTTTGAGTTGATTGGTGAGGATTAGTGTAATAAGGGAATAGAGAGAAGATTCCCTTGGAGTAGGGTATAGGATAAATACCCTAAGAGGCTAGGAGAAAGCCTAAAGTGAGTTCTAGTAGTTGAGGCTAGAACCTTGTTCAAGATCCTCCCCATCAGATGTCCCTTGTATCATCTATGTTTACTTCATATCCCAGGGGCTTAACCCATGGCACTCTTGGCTTGAATGCATGGATATGGACTTTATCATAGTCAACCAAAAACCAAATAGCTTTCTCATAACTATCTTCCACTAATTCCTTAGGAATTCTATATCTAATTTGCATTTTGTCTTTGAAAGTTTCAAAATAAGAATTTGTTATACTCTTCCTTTGGAAGGAATGAACTTTTGCACATAAAATAATAGACAAGTCAACAAGGAACTGAACTTACATAGATTATTCTTCAAAACTTAGATATTGTCCATGTTTTTTATGAATTGGTTCAACAAAAACTTAGAAAGGTTGAAGGATATGTTATTCTTCACCACCTTAAATTCTAGGTCAACAACTTCACAAGGAACATTGTTTAATCTTCTTGAGTTCTATATCTTATGAGAAAACACATGGATACTGAACTTTATTTCCATGTATTTAAATCCTTTGAGTATAACACCTTTTCCATCCCACTTGGAAAGAGTTATCTTTGTCAATTCAACCCAACCTAGGGATTTTGTGGCCTTTTCCTATTCAACATTAGTAGCCCTGTTATCCTATGTATCATAATCTTTGTAATTTGACTAGGGTGATCTAACTACAAATGCATTTCATGGACTTGACTCAAGATGAACCTATTCCATTTCCCTTGGAAATCCATTGGCATATGCAAGATATGTGTTAACCCTCCAAATGCTTGTCCTCGGGTTTTAAGCTCTCATCCCCACACAATTCATTGAATTCTTGGTTCATCTCTAGGGTTCCTAGTTCTTAAATTGAATAGTGATAAAATGATTGATGGTCATGAATTAAAATTACCTTTGGAGGAATCTATGACTACACTCTAATGAGATCAAGTTATTCTATGATTGTTGGACTTAGTTTGTATGTAAAAGCTTTGTAATGGACTCCTCAAAACAGCTTTTTCAAACCCTTTTTTTATACTAGAAGATGTCATTCTTACTTGGTAGTGCTTCAAACATCAAATAAAACCTCACCAACAATAGCCTTGAATCTCCTGGGGCTCTGGAATACTCTTATCTCTTAAATCTAGAAAATTTGTGATAACACAATGACTTTTAATTTCTCCTTTAAACCAAAATCAGTCTTCAAGACACCACTAATGCATCATACAATTGTTCATTCAGTGATAGAATATTCTCCTATTGATTGATCTATCAATGCTAAGAAGCTAGCTTCAACTTGGTAAGAACTTCAAACTCAGTAGATTCATCAACTTGGTAGTGTCATTAACTTGGCATGAACTCTGATCTTGCCATTTGTACCCAAGCTTAGTTAAGTTATACAACCAGACCATGCTTGGTAAGGTCTTTAGCTATCCTATCTACTCAATGATCCTTGTGCATCTTGAATGTTGATATGGATCTTGTGCTTGTTGACTGGAACTAATTTGAGGTGTCTTCTTAGAATCATAGTTCCTGTAATCTCCAAAAAGAATTGAGTTGCAATGTTTGAGTCACCCAACTCATTGACTTGATTGTCAACACTTCCATTACTTTGATTTTCATCCTCAAGAGATTTCCTTACTCATTGTTGTCTCATTTGACTTTTGATATCATTAGCCTTTTCATTCTTTTCATCTTTAACTCTATTGGTTTGGGTTTCACTTCATGTTTATTTTAATATATCTCTAAGTGATTGTTCTAGGTTCATTTTGAGAAAATTAGGGTTTGGTGTTTTTGATTTTTTAACCCTAGAATAATCCTAATTTTTGTTTCATTAAGTGTTTCCCTAGAAAGCCTTTGGTATACATTTTCTTAGCATGCCCTTTCAAAAAAGGTGTGTGTAGGAAAAATACTTTTAAATGCCCCATTTCAGCTATTTATTCCTAGGTACCTTTTAAAAATTTGTTTACATAGTCTAGTTTTACACTAAGTCCCCAAAATGATTTTAACCTAAGCTTTCACTTTAATATTCTATGGAATTACTTGAAAAATCAATCAAGTAATGATAACCCTTGATCTTCCTTAAGATCAAGGGTTGTCACTTTGTTTCCATAAGAAATCACATGTTATTTACTACTAGAAAAATATTGACCATGCCCATAGGACCCAGTCAATGAAAAAACACGATTTTAAAGTAAATGGCACACACGGCCAAACCCTCTTGTGAACAACAGTGGTCATTTTGTTGCCATAGGAAATTTCAAGTTTTTTACCCTTAGTGACATAGCAAAAATTGACCACATGGATATGTGGTAGGACCAACCTTTGAAGATGGTCTCTTAATTTCCATGTCATTAATAGCCTTGTCAGCATGCCATATGATTTGTACCACCCGATGCAAGAATTATCAATGATGGTCACTTTGATGCTAATAGGAGTTGCTTGACTTTTACCCTTGGTGATATAGTGAGAATATGACACATGTCCAGAGGCTTAAGTGGGTCAAATCTAAGTCACCAATAGTGAAAGAAAAAGCTTAAGTGGAATGATTCAATTGGACTACCAACTTGGAGGGTTGAAGTTGAGTTATAAAATATTTTATTCCTAAATTGTTAGATTCTCCAAAAAAGTCATTAGCCTATTTTCAAATTTGAAAGGTGATGAAACTCTATTCTTTGCTATCCATTTATGAGATTTAAAGCTCCTCGTATGACATAAAGCTAGGTATATATTAAAGATAGTCAAAATTTTATTCATGCAAATGTATTTCTAATTTTCTAATAGCTAGAACTTATTGAAGAGCTATTTTCCTACTTGGTTAAGTTGTGAAGAATTTTCTATACCAACGATTTACTATAGAATTCAAAAGGAAGAAAATAGAGAGCCAAGTAAGTATCTTAGAAAGAATTTTGGTTTTTCTATATTATTATCAAAAATGCCTCCAAAGAAGGGTTTCTCAAGGAAAGTAGATTATGCTAGTAGGAATATCCACGACGATTTCCTTGAATGATTGAGTGAATCTATGAATGAGTCAGGCCAAATTAAAAAGATAGTTCTTATAAACCCTAGGCTTTAGATTGCAGATGTATTGTATGATAAGGAGAATTAGACTAGGGATGCCATAACTTTTGAAATAGGGCTCCAATTGTTTAAGAATTGGTTCTCATAAAGGAATTTTTTTGTCCCCCATGGAAATATTTAGAATTTTGATTTGGGTAAGTTAGTATTCCCTAGAGTTTTCATGGATTTAGACCTTCTCATAGTTTTAGCCCTAAATTATGACCCAGTAGCTAGGATGGTGAGGAGAGTAGATGGGAAGTGTCTGATAAAAATCACTACAGAAGAGATTTAAGAGGTTTTTGGATTGGAGCCAACCACAAACTATCATGAGTTCATTGACTTTCAAGGATTAGAGGAAGAATATTTTTCTTGAAAGGATCAAATTAGACAAGGTGCATTGAGAGGATATTTGGCTACAATGAGAAATTTGACATTTTTTACAACATCAACTAAGGAGCCTTTTAAGAAGCAGTTTTTCACTACTAGGACTATAGACATTTACAATACTTTATGTAGGGTTTTTGGTGAAGATGAACAAGATTGTATGCCAATAAATTTCATGTACATGATGATATAGATCTCTTCTTATGGTATGGATATTATTTTTGATTTTGTATCTTATCTAATAGAGGAAATTCACATAGGTTTAATTGGGATTACAAGGGAAAATTTGAAAAAAAAATTTGGTCATTATTCCTCATTGATGCATATCTTCTTGTTTAAAGGTGTTACGTTCTTCATAAAATAAATGGTATTAAACAAAGAGTATAAGGGAGAAGCTCTGCCAATCCAATTATGGAGTGCAGTTATGACCTAGGATGTAGAAGAGGCTAGGTTTATGAGATTTGATAGATACTTTGCATCTAGGTTGAGGAGCCTTATAGTAAGGGATAATCCTAGAATACCTAAGGCACTACTAGATTTTATTAGGCCTATGGACAACCCTGCTCATTTGAAGGTTTCCCACAATTGGGAAGATAGCATACCATACCTCGTGTCTATAGTTTTTGGAGTGTATGGATTCTAAGGGACTCCCCATGTACTTCCTTACCAAGTAACTCTAAAGGTGGGAATGACTGGAATGCTATGGAAGATAGGTGGATTAGAGGAAGCACAATTGGTTGGTTAGTCTAGGGGCTCAATTTTACCATCTTGAATAGTTGCTCACTAATTCATAATCAAAAAGGGTGGTTTCTTATTTTTGTATAAGTTTTTAGATCAATACAAAATAGTTGTCTCCCATGGCCATTTCAATGATAGTGAAGGATTCTTTGGTATTTTTAGACAAAGGGCTAAGATCATTGCCAGAAAACATTAGCCCTACTTCCCTAAGGATATAATTAGAAATGAATTCTCTCTCCAAGATTAAGAGATTAAGAAGGAGAAGAGCAGAGTTTACTCTAGGTTCTTATAGTTTATTAATGGATTTGATAAGGATTATAAGCCTATGAAAGATGCCAACATAGAGGCAAATAAGATAAATACATTGATGATTACTTTTCCTAATATTATGGAAGCAATGAATGAGAAAAAGACATTTTTTTATTAATTCTTATCTTGATAAGGCCCGAGAGGTAATGAAAAGTTTATTTTTAACCTTTGTAGGAAGATCAATGGAGCTAATTATTTAAAGGAGCACTAGCTACAATATCATTCAAAATAAAAGGTCTGCAATTGAAAAAGGTAAAAACATAATAGGATCAACTAGCGCTATTATAGAGGAGAGGCCTAATGAGCCAATGACTAAGAGGAAAAATATAAAAGAGAAATAGGAGCCTCAAACAGAGGAGTACTCACTCACTTAGTCCCTCTTACATATAGAAGATGAACAACTCACTAAGGAGCAAATGAAGCAATTAGAATCCCAATGGAAAACTATTATCATTGTTTCAAAATTAGAAGAGAGGAATCCTCAAGAGCCTCACATGCCTAGTTTGGAATTAACTATTACTAATTATAGAGGAATGGAATTAGACCCTATGGTAGAAAAACTAGTCAAGAGTTTCTTTTTTATGACAATTTTGTCAAATCTAGAACTTTCTATTAGTTTACATTGAGGACAAATATTGGACTATTTGAGGTAAGGTGTAACAAGATAAAAGTAGAGCATCATGAGATGGAATAGGTAGCTTTACATAATCAAATAAAAGAGGAAATTATGTAAGATTTTAAGAGCTTAAACCTTGAAGAGGGAAGAAAAATGATAAAATTATCTAGGGTCTTGCTTTTGCCAAATTGGGACACTGCTAATGCAATGGTTTTTAACTATGTTACTAAGAAAGTGAATGCAAATGAAAAGATGAAAAAAAAGCTGAAAGGTGCCAAATTTAATGAAGATCTTGTTGCCTTAGTCATTTGGTGTATGAGAAAAAGAGCCAGAGCTAGCTCCTCCTAGCTTGATGATATTGGTATAATTAGAAATTTGATTGTAAAAGGGTAGAGGACACTCCAAATAAAGAGGCTACAAAGCTAAATGTTGGAACAACCAACCTCGCCCTAGCCACAACTTTGAGGGAAAAGAAGGAAAAATTAGAAATACAACAAAAATATGAAAAACTTTTGGCTACTTATAAGAAAGAAGTGCAGAAGAGGATAGAACTTGAGAATAAGTTGATGGGGCACCAAAGATAGTCTACTAAGCCCATAATTACTTATCCTCATCCACCAGTGGATCCTTTTAAATCCACTCCTCAAATTGAATTCCAAACACACCATAAAGATCTCAGTATTATACTATAGAGGATTCTGAAGAAGAAAAGAGAAAACTATGGGCATTACATGTAGAACTAGATATCCAATATGACGATACATTGATGGAAGCAATTATGTATTTGGTTGATAAAATTGGTTGGCTAACATTCTATGAGAAATTATCAAAAATAATAAACATATGCAATGAATTTAAAAGAAGTGATGATGCCCTAAAGCCAATTGTCAATAAATGGAATGCAAGGGATAAAGATGTTACTCTTCTATGTTTTTCAGTTATCACTCTATCTTGTAAGCATATAGATAAAACTTATGACTTGACTAATGATCTCTTTGAGCTTGATGATAAAAAAATTTCATTACAAAGGAGGATCATAAACTATCTTGTAAATTATAAGAGTAAAAACTTTGGATTTTTCCCCCATGCCTTGAATAAAAAGGATAAATTAGAAAATAAAGAAGAGTGGGCCTAGGAATTGGATGACCTATTATGTCTAAGGATGAATAGAGTCATAAAAATAGAGCATACTAAGATGGAAGAGGTAGCTTTACATAATCAAATAAAAGAGGAAATTATGCAAGATTTTAAGAGCTTAAACCCTAAAGAGGGAAGAAAAATGATAAAATCATTTGGGGTCTTGCTTCTACCAAATTGGGACACTACTAATGCAATGGTTTTTAACTATGTTACTAAGAAATTGAATGCAAATAAAAAGATGAAAAAGTAGCTAAAAGGTGCCAAATTTAGTGAAGATCGTGTTGCCTTAGTCATTTGGTGTATGAGAAAAGGATCTAGAGCTAGCTCCTCCTAGCCTGATGATATTGGTATAATTAGAAATTTGATTGTACAAGGGTAGCAGACACTCCAAATAAAGAGGCCACAAAGCTAAATTTTGGAACAACCAACCTCACCCTAGCCACAACTTTGAGGGAGAAGAAGGAAAAATTATAAATACAAAAAAAATATGAAAAACTTTTGGCTACTTATAAGAAAGAAGTGCAGAAGAGAATAGAATTTGAGAATAAGTTGATGGGGCACCAAAGATAGTCTAGTAGGTGCATAATTACTTATCCTCATCCACTATTGGAGCCTTTTAAATCAACTCCTCAAATTGAATTTCAAACACACCGCAAAGAGCTCAATATTATACAATAGAGGATTCTGAAGAAGAAAAGAGAAAACTATGGGCATTGCATGTATAACTAGATATCCAATATGAGGATACATTAACAAAAGCAATTATGTATTTAGTTGATAAAATTGGTTGGCTAAAATTCTATGAGAAATTAGAAAAAATAATAAACATATGGGATGAATTGAAAAGAAGTGATGATGCCCTAAAGCCAATTGTCAATAAATGGAATAAAAGGGATAAAGTTGTTACTCTTCTATGTTTTTCAGTTATCACTCTATCTTGTGAGCATATAGATAAAACTTATGAATTGACTAATGATCTCTTTGAGTTTGATAATAAAATAATTGTGTTACAGAGGAGGATCATAAACTATCTTGTAAAGTATAAGAGTAAAAACTTTGGATTTTTCCCCCATGCCTTAGATAAAAAGGATAAATTAAAAAATAAAGAAGAGTGGGCCTAGGAATTGGATGAACTATTATGTCTAAGGATGACTAGAGTCATAAATGAGAAGGGAAATGCATGGTGGTCAAATACAATAGAAGTTGTAAAAGTGCAAATATTTTATGATTCTTTAAGAGAAGATTTTATTGAGATTGATAAATTGGGAGAATATATAATGAAGAAACAACATGGGATTCTAAATTTTAATTGGCCAGATGACACTTTTTGAAAAGTGGATGGTAGATTTTGTACATTAGAAATAGTTGGAACTTAGTGAAACTAATGATGATGAATTGCAAATAATTGATACATTGGTAAAAGAAGAAGAGGAAAAAGGTAAGCAACCAATTGTGGGTACAAGCATAGAAGCCGAAATATATGACTTAGTAAGAGGATAATTAAATGTGACTATCAATTTTTCAGTACAAAATGATCTAGATGGAGAACCTCGGGTTTAGCTTAGCTTTCAAATATTAGAAAGGGGCCCATCACATGAAATTATAATGGTCACATGTTCCAAGGAATGAAAAAAGTAGCAAAGCCCATCATAAATTCCTCAACACCAAAGAAGTGCAATAGAAGTGGTCCGATAAAAGAATATTTATGATGAAAAATGTTTTGTTGCATAAACTTTTGTCTTTTCTGATAGTAACCTTCTAAATATCTTTTTTTCTTAAGGGCAGCTATTAGTACTCTCTAAGACTAAATCTTGTTACATTTCACACTATGTAAGTGAGATTCCAAGGCTAGAGAAAGGGTTTGAACTTTTGTATCACTTTTAGTTTCCCTAGTTCTATTTTGATCTAGTTTCCTTCATGTAATTTTTTGATGTATTTTCTCTACATATCTAAGAATACATTAATTTTCTAGGATCATGGTGTCTTGTCTTGAGTTGTTTTGAGTACTATTCCAATGTTACCTAATTTTCAAAGAGAATTAATACAAAGATGAACTATCACCATATCTTTTCTCTCTGAATCTTGTCTCCATTGCTATTGACTAGTTATTTTGAGATTGCATGGACAAAGCTTGTTCAATTTAATGCAACTAGAATAGGTTGTATGTCAATTCACTATTGCTTTTGATTAAATTAATTGAGTAAATTCTTTAGTGATATGAAAGGATTTCTAGATAGTAACAAGGATATGCATAAGAATCAGTTTTACAGAGGATTATTGATGATATTAATTGTAATGGAATCAATTAGGTCAAAAGGTTGGGTAAACTTTGAATTCCAATAGATGAGGAATTGATCAATTAGTTCAGTTTGCATATGAAGAAATCATGGAAAAAAATCACGAAAAATCTTAAAATAAAAATCAATTTTACTTTAAATGTATGAAGAGTATCATAGCTGGTCAAATAATTATTTGCATTTAGTCTTTGTGTTTTAGTTAGTTGTTGTTACCCAAAATTACTTCTAAATCTAAGAAGAATTATGACCAATTTGCTAAAAGCGATGAATTTTGTAGTAGAATGTCATCGAATGAATTAAATGTGAAGATAGTATCAAGATTTGAATCCTTTTATCACTCAGGTGCACCCACCTTGGTTTTACAAAGCCAAAAGAGTAGAAAATCTTTATGATTTTGTTGAAGTTGGGTCCAGATCTAAAGACCATCTGGTTGAGCATAAGAAGTAGCTAATCCTTAGGCTATTTTGATCTTCATTATCCTAGTATCAATAATTTATTTTCTTGGTAGTGTAAAACCACAAACAAAATGGTGATTTCATTGGGGAGTTTTTTAACACATACTTATGTGTGAAAAGTATTGCAGTCTTAATCTTGTTTGTAGATGTGTTTTCCAATTTATTGTAGAAATTACTTGCAGTTATTTTGGGCTTTCATAGTGACAAATCTTGAGAATTTGAAAGAGGAAAAAACCTAGCACCACAGCTGTAGATTGATGTATACTGGCCTTACAAAAGTATGGAAGTGTTGTTGTCCTATGTTCTTTCTTATTGGTTTTTTTGTGTGTCAACCTTCTTCATATCATCTCATGATATTTTCCCTATAATAGGGTGGAGACTCAATCAAGGTTTTGAAACTAGTGCTTACTAACAAGTAATTTCCACAAATGGTAGACAAGAGAAAAAGTACATGATCTTTTACAAGGGCCAACCTAGAAGTACCATTGTATACTAATTTACCCCAAGGTGGTAGGAAGAACCAAAACAAGAAGAAAAAAGATTTGAATCCTACTTGGAAACCAAGGGGTAGTGTATCAATAAAATCTCAATACCAACTTGTTGTAGGGAGAGAATATTAACCTCTAAATCAGAAATCACAAGACTATTAGGAGGGATGTTTAGTACCACTTTACAAGAAGAACAAACTTACCATAACAAGAATGTTTCCTCAATGGGAGATACATTGTGTATAATAGATTTGATAGATGAAATGAATCATAGGCTAGGATATAAGAATTTCATGGAAGATCCTTTAAATCCTAAAGTAGTTCCATATGTGGAAACAAACCTTATAGATCTTGATGACCTTGTTGATTCAGAAGCAACTTCTATAGATTCAAAAGATGTATACTTAGAAATATGAGTCTTCAAGAAATGAGATGAAAAAGAAAAAGAAAAACATGCTCATTTAGAGAAGGAAAGAGAATAAGCCACTTTGAATGCTCTTATTGAGAGAGATAATTTTTTAAGAAGGATGGCTGCCCTAAAAGAATAAAACAAAAAATTGGAGGAAAGGACTTCAATCCTTCATGCTGATGTTCTTGGGGATATAGATAGTTTGAGATCCAAGGTTATAGAACAAGAAAAACTCATAAGCCAAAGGAAAGAACCTGTTATATCTCAAGTTCAACCTTATAAGCCTATTCAAATAGACCATGTAGAGCCTACTATAAAACCAATAGATAAACGAAAAGGTAAGGCTATAGGAATCTAGATAAATGAACCTCAAGCTGTACCAAATAAGTCTACAAATATTCCCATGTCCAAGATAGATTTAGATCTAGAAAAGGGCAAGAAGGAGAAGGAGGATCTAGCAAAAGAACTTGAGAAAGTTTTAAATGAAGCCCAGGAAACAAAAACTAGGAGGAAGATTTAGTTCATACCAATTTTGACTTAGCTTCATGGCCTAATTTATCCACCCAAGCCACAACTTCAATACCTACTTGTGGACCAATAGTCCCTAGCCAAAATATATACCAATCTGCCCCAGCTTCATCATCTACAACTAGTACCTAGATTCCTATTGTTCAAACATAATAGTCTGAAAGTATTATCCATAACCAAACTAATCCAACAAGTATATCAAATATTGTTGGTTTTCAAAAGAAGCCTATATACATGGAAAAGTGGATAAAAATGTCATTTTTAGGTATTCCTAGTTTTCCACATCCAATATCATTTGACTTAAGTGAAAAAGTTGTGAAATTCTCAGGGAATAATGTTGTTACTAGTGAGGAACATTTAAAAATTTTCATAGACATGCTAAATGATTTTGAGGTAGAACATGAGGATGTAGTGATGAAGTTGTTTGTGCACTCATTAATTGAAGATGTAAGGGACTAGTTTAGAATATTACTAGATGATAATATTAGTTCATGGTGAAGCCACAAGTCAGCTCTCAGCAAATATTAAATGAAAAAATAAACCAAAATTAAATACACAAGTTGGCCTGAATCACCAATTATCTGTCCTAAAATAAATGTTCAAGAAAAATTGTGATATCTCCTCACTCTAATTGGGTTAGAAATCATACTTCAAAATATAGGTATATATCTAGGTCCTCTAAAAACCATTAAGTGTGAAAGGTCTAATTCATTAAGGAAAAGTGTGCATCCATTCTGAAAGTCAAGCACAAGAAACTATCACGTAGAACTGCCAAAAATTGATGTTCTAGGAGAATTGCCATATCTCCTAAACTATATGGAGTTAGGACTTTCAAACTAGAAAATAAATAGTAATCTAGGACTTATTCAATCACTGAAGTGTTCATCCCTTCATTCATTTAGGAAAATTAGTTACGCAGTCTGTAATAGGCACCCATAAACAAGAAAATGCAGTTTTAGTACAACCTAGTTTCAACAACAAAATAAAAAACTAAAAAAATGTAGGATAGAAGTGTAACCCAGGATGCTCCTACATCATGAGTGTATATTGAGTTCAAGACTACTTAGAAGTGATTATTATGGATTGAGATTATACATCTACTGAGTGCATGAAGATGCCAATTATTAATAGTGGATGGTGAGTATCAGGACCTCACTAAGTTAATCTTTAGAACCTAAATGTCTTCATGTGGGTCAACTTTGTAATATTTGTGGTAACTTGTATGTTGGCTGAATTTTTAACTTGTATAATTGGATTGAAATGTATGAAAATTCATTTCTTCATATCCAAGAATGTACAAAAATAGATGTGAATGTGAATTACATCAGAGAAAAGAAAAAGGAGTGAATTATAAAGGCCATAACAACATAAGGAGAAGAATAGACATATCTATCATAGAAAGGTGATTGGTACACAATGGAATCTCATTTATTAAGCCAAGTTGTAATTCAAAGATCATCTACTATTTCATCCTAATAGGTGGATCAGTCAAATCCTTTCACAAGGTAGACCTAACAGTCTTTTTTAAATCCCTTTATGGAGTGCATACTTAATTGTATGTTTGTAAATCCTTTCACAAGGTGGACCTAGTAGTCCTTATTGCTCCTAATAGAGTAGATCATCAAAAGTTGTCAATGTAAGCTTTAACAGGCTAATTTTATACTACAGTACTAAAGTTGTGGGTATTATCCCCACTACAGTTTTACTTTCTATTAGGAAGGCTTTTGAGTCACAAATAATTAGATCAAAATTTATATGATGGATTAAATGCTTTCAGTTTTTTTATGCATACAATTAGATCAAAATTTGTGTTTTAGTATTATGAATGCTTTTACTTTCTTATGTATACAGTTAGATCAAAATTTATATAATGGATTAAATGCTAATTAAATGGTTGAAATTATTGAAGTTTTAGAAGTTACTGATTCACCCCTCCCCTCTCAATAACTTAGCTTAGTCTTGAATATTTCCAACAAGTTCATGAAATTTTTCTTGAAAAAATGCCTTCATCTATAAATTGAGAAAGGGTAGAGATTTCATCCCTAAAAACCCTAGGTTGGTGATCAGTGAAGTTTTTTATGACAAGGCCAATTATTTGAGAGATGCAGAAGTCTCAGCAGGGGGTTTGGAACTATTTAAAAATTGGTTTGTGGAAAGAAACATGGACCCACCAATGAGTAATGTGTGGGAGTTTGATATAGGAAAATTGGTCATTCCTAGAGTATTTTTTTATAGTGACCTAAAAGTACAACCCAATTTCTAGAATTGTAAAAAACCATATGGGGGATAGCCTCTTTAGGGTTTCACTAGCATTGATTAGAGAAGTGTTCAAAATCAACCCCAACCGTGCCATCCATTAGAAAATTGATATGGTGGAATTCCAAGCTAGATATGATGCATAGAGGGTATACTTAAGGGGAGGACCATTGTAACAACATTTTTCAAAATTAGATCACTGCCTTTGGTCACACCAAATACCCTAGAGCCCTTGATGAAGAAATATTTTAATCCTAGGGCATAGGCCTTATATTTTTCTCTTTGAAAAATATTTGGAATGGATTAGAAATATTATATTCAAGGCTCTATTTTTCTCATCATAATTGAGACTCTACAGTTTGGGATGAGCTTAGTTCTTGATTTTGCCACCTATTTAGCCAAGGAAATTCACAATGGTCTTACTAGAATAGCTCAAGGTAATTTTAATAGGCCTTTCTACTAGTAGTCATTGTTGATGTACATATGTTTATATAAAGGAGTTACCTTTTTCTCCAAAGAAATCAAATTGGAACTAGACAGAGATGGAGAGAAACTCATAGTTCAGTTGTGGAGCATTGATATGATATGGAAGGTCAAAGATACTAGTTTTGTTAGATTTGACAAATGTTTTGCATCAAAGTATCAATTTTTGTTGAGAGGGGATAGCCCTAGGATAATCTAGGCCTTACTAGAATTAATAAGACCTAAGGATCATGCGAAGGGGTTGTTGGTCAATCATAATTTGGGGGATATCATCCCATACCCTATGTTGCTATTTTAAAATGCTAGAGGGTTTTCAATTATCCCACTGAGAAAGTGACATATCTAGGGGCAACTAACTCCCATTTTCAACATCCCATTTCTAACAACAGTCCAACTATAAGGCATGACCCTTTTTCTACTTTAGGCTCTACAAAACCTACGCGGGTGTACCTATAGATTCTTTATATGGTACCAATTATCAAAGCATACACTGAATGTAATATAAAGTAGATAAAACCCTTATTTCTCTTAATAACTCATGAAATAACATCAATCTATAATAGTTAAATACATATCTATGAATCTCAGAAGCTAAGTGAGGGTTAAACATTTAGGTCCTTCAACATGAAAAGGGAAAGAACATTTGATAAATAATGTTGATTCAACACAACCTCTAATATGCAGCAGTATAACAAGTGATCCTATAACTTATTAGTGCCTAATCCATTGGGCAATTCCATAAATTCAATACATACATCTGTGACATCCAAAGATATTTCATATACCCAAACATCATATCTATCTAATCACCTTGTGATTTAGACATCAGTGTTCATTCAGATCTCATTCTTACAAAATATCCTTCTCAAGTAACCAGTAACCTTGTTGAACATGTCAAGCATTTACTTGGCCCTTTGGTCCAACAGAAAAATACATCAAACATACCACCTAAAGGAGATGTAAATGTGTCTCACATCTTTTTTCCAAAACCACATAAGACTTATAGATTGCTAAGATAGAAGACAAGAACTAGAATGAAACTAGTAAAATTATTGCTCATATTTATTGATTTCCTTGAAACTATACATTCAAATGCACAGCATTAAAACATGAAAACACCTAACACATTAGAACTTGTTGTATTATCTGCACTACTACTGTTCACATGAAAGAATTATGCTAAAGAATGGTGTCTCAGTATTTGGAATCCATCACAACTAGAACCAGAATATGGTCTCTCAGCAGTGAGTGGTTTTTTCTTCCCAGAAACTAGAACCAACTGATTTCTCAGTTAGAGAAAATTGGAACTCTTACAATAGAGAAAGAAAAGAAAAATATAGGAGAAGAGTTGATTCCTGAATCTGATTTGTAACTAACAAGTGTCCACTTGGAAAACCTTATCAATAGGTTAAAAATATCCTCTTAATCTTTCCCCTGAACTGATGAATCAAATCTTCATCATTACGCCTCTGCCAGCACAAAATATCTGAGATATTTGAGAGGGACAATAATTGATTTTGATCCTTGAACTTTACTCAAAGTAAAAGTGAAAATCAGTTAAAATTTGACTTATAAAAGCCAAGAAAACCATTTGAAATTAATTTTATTCACACCCAAACTTCAAAAAACCTTAAAATCTTCCCTATAACTAACTTTCGTGCTTTGAGATCAAATTTTCTCTTTTCACTGAGAAAGCCCTAGATTTTATAAAACTACTTGTAGACTAAACTAGTGCAGACCTATGTAAAATCTGACCTCATATTCAAAATATTTACTTCTTTGTGGTTCCAACAGTATGCTGCACTACCTATTTCTAACAAAAAATGCCCTTGTTAGAGCAATTTGAAAAACAAGCCCCTGGACTAAGAACAAAATATTAAAATGAAAAAATTTTAAAATTATATAGTTTGGTCTATATAAAATTTAAAATATTTGAAATTTTTCATTTGATGCATTGATCCTCTTTGAAATTTCATTTTACTTTAAGTATCCTTATCCCCCAATCTACTATCACCACATGTCAAACTCTGATTGACTGAGCAAGATTTAAGATATTTTAAATTAATTAATATTTTAATATTAATTAATTTTCCTCAAGCCTTTCTCATAGCCCTGGAGGCTTTTGAAATTTTCTCTACATTCATATGCACCATGAATATTTTATTTCTCCCATATATCGTAAGGTCAAAACTCTTCCATATCTCCATTTACATGCATACGTCTGTGAATCTCCTTTACGTTTTTATGACCTTGGACGTAGTAGCAAAGCTTTTCAAATTTTGCCTCTCGATCATACAAGACACTCACTTTCTTGTATCATCGGAAGCCTTTGCATTTTCAACATTTGCTCATACGCGAGTGTAACTCTGCAAGTGGTTTTCAACTTCCTTTCCACTCATATATTGGGTGTAAGATCGACGGGCCTTCGAAAGGTAACTTACGCTCATACACTGGGGTGAGCTTTCAATGAGTTGAATGTCAAAATATTAACATTTGACCCCGCGACCACCATTGGCAGGCCCCTTCTAGATGCGTTGGCTTCAAAAAGCCTTTGTATTAAAGACATTAAGTTATATGTAAGCATTTGTATTTAAAGATTTGAAAAGGCCTCCCATAGGCAATGTGGGATAGATGCCATTGACTATTTTCCATTGCCTATGCTTTTAGACAAATCATTTCTCCTAGCCATGGCTTACTTCATACAATGTGTGGATTCCCTTTTAGAATGTGTGGGTTGTGTTTCTTTTATGTGACATGCATTTTTTAAGATGCCTCTGCCCTGTTCACAGTGTGTGGGAGCTCCATTTGACTAGAGAGTGAACCATAAATATTTGCATGCCTAATCCTTCTCAACGTATGCTAGTCTTTCTTAACACTTTGAATGGCCCCTTTGATGTATGGGATGTACTTTCTCTTATCCCTTTAATTTGGATACATGGGCTAGTAATCTCCCTTTTCAAAGTCATTGCTTTCTTTGAACTTCGATGCCCCTTTGTATATGGCATGAATCTCCTTGTGGTTTAATTGCCAATGACTAGCATAATTCACCCTATCAGCAACTCTGCTACTATTCCAACCCAGAGCTCCTCCTTCTATATAAGCCATGGGTGGCTTTAAATTGGTATGAAACTTCTTAGCCTTTTAAAACCATGGTGTTTCCCTTCCACGCATGGGCTATCTGCACATTACATGAGTTCTTTCTCATATGTCCTTTTTAATACCTTTGCCCGACAGATTTCTCTTCTCTTCTTATCGCTGAATGTGTCCTCCCCTATGACTGTAGATTTTTTCTAAGACTAAGCCTTTTTAAATTCGTGGACTGCTCTTCTTAAAACTAGGTGTACTATGCTTTAAAAGCTGTTGGTTCCTTTTATGCATGAGAGCTCTTTTGCATGGGTTTTTATGTTGCTGCTGCATGAAGAGCTCTGTGCTAACTATTGCAACTAGTTTCCCTCATTCTCTGTAGGCTACAACCTATTTTCCCTTTTTATTGCTACTGTCTACTTCTTGCAAAGGCAGCTCTTATGGCTTTGATTTGTTCTTTAATTGTCATTTTCTCTTATGGAGTTGCTCCATAACAATTTTGACTGCCCCATTTCATTTGCATGAATTGCTTTAAATCAGTGGCTCTGACTTTGTATTGATTGAGATGACTCCCTTCAAACACATGTTGCTCTTATCTATGTGTGGAAATTTCTTAAGTTTCTCATGGATCCCTTTGGCAGCTTTGATGTCATCATATAGGTCAAAATGGAATAATTGGCTCGGGAAGACTAAGAAGATAAATTTTAACTAAAGATGATGCATCGATAGGACTCATGCCCTCAGTCAATGAGGCATTCCCATCTTCATTATACAAAGAAATTAGACCCTGAACAACCTTTACAGCTCCTTTAGTCTAGAATATGTACTCTTCCTTTAATGGTCTATCACATTTTGAAGTTTAATCATCACAATGCATGATCTCCACTTGCAATCTCTTAGCAATTTGACATGATTAGTCGGGCCCCAAAGTGGGTCCGGCTAAAAAAAATTTCATTTTTGAATGACTGAAATGATGAAACTGCCCCATCAACCCTTTAATGTCCATTGTAATTAATATTGAGCATTAATTTAATCATTAAAAATGCATTTACCCACTTTTTGCAAACTATGAATTTTGATATCGGGAGGTCCCTTGACTGCCTTTAAAAATTGACCAAATCACCTGATCAGGCTCTGAAAATTGGCACACTGAATCTCTCCTCCACGCACTTTCACCCTGTTGAATCTTGTCTCATGAAGAATTCAAGTTCAAAAGATATTGACCATCAAAGTTACCTTCTCAGATTTACCTGCAAGAAAACACATCAGAAAATAGTAAACTAGGTTTGGATTTGGCTCTGAAAACTAGGAAAACTGACACTCGGGGAGACATGCATGCCCCTTGCGGGCATGGCAAGATTTTAGATCTTTGGAGGAGCAGACAATACACCTGACTTTCAGAACTTTCTCTCAGACAACTTTATTGAAAGAAAAGACAACTACAACTACTATGTACAAGACAGTGCCCTTGGGTCACTGAACTTAGCAAAAACTTTTACCTCTATCATATACTCTATTTTCATTCATGTGTTCATGAGGTAAACTATGATTCTCATTCTCCTTTGTTTCACCAATCAAATCAGCATTTTAAAACAAATTACTTGGCAAAATGAAACAACTTCCTTCATTCTCATAATGCATACATACATTAGCATTAGCCTTTACCTCATGCTCATTATGAGAAAACAAATCAGGATGCTCA
This sequence comes from Cupressus sempervirens, assembly GCA_028749045.1. Taxonomy (NCBI): domain Eukaryota; kingdom Viridiplantae; phylum Streptophyta; class Pinopsida; order Cupressales; family Cupressaceae; genus Cupressus; species Cupressus sempervirens. The sequence continues at coordinate 835,763,355 of CM053790.1, forward strand.
TGATTACACAAACTGAATTGAGAACCAAAATCCAACAATGATTCATGCATGCTGATCGGAAACAAAAAAACTTCATAATCTACATCATTCACCAAGTTGCAAACACCAAAAACTTGCAACTCACCTTCTGTCTCTAGCTACAAAGAGTATTTGAAATTTGATTGTTTCCTACTTGCAGTCGTATCATTTACTAAATCAGATTCATCTTTCACTGTAACCTCTTCACATTCTTCAAACAACTGATTAGTTACCAAGCATGAAAACTCATTCTAAAAGTGTTGATCTAAACTATGCTGATCACTATCATTTTCTTCCTCTAACTGAATGTTAGAATAAACCTTGAAATTATCTTTACAAGACTTACTAGCACATGAAGAAAATCTATAATCTGATTGACAACCTTCGCTATTTTCCTTTTCATCACATGAAATATCAAAAGTTATTGTAGCATAACCAACATGAAAAGAATCTGAAACAACATTAAACTTCCCTTCACTAAAATGATCAGCATTCAACAAATCATCATGTGCAAAAATGTTTTAGGTTCTGTTATATACACCTCCAAAGTCTAACGAAGATTGTTCAAATTCTACCTCATTTTCCACATCAAACTTTGGAGAATTGATTTGACTAAATGAAAAATTATTATAAGAGAACATATGAAGATCCTTAGAAATACTTACATGCTTTTCAAACTCACAAGCCAACAATTCTAAGATGTCATCGGAGCTCAAGAAGATTGCCTCACAAAGCTTCTCTCGACTATGGCTATCATCTGGATAACATGAAGAACTTACAAAAATAGGATCCTTAGTGTAAAAATATGGAAAATCAACATTATTACAACATTCTTTCTTATCATGACAATCACTAGATCTATTGTTGTTACAACTTTCTTCAACTTCATATGTACTATAACAAACTTTATCTTCTCTTTTATGTCCATATTTTTCATGCTAATTGCTATTACCTGATTCATTAACATTTGAATCCACCTCTTCACATTTGGAAGACATATTATCTTGCTCTACGGACTCATTGTATTCATTACTACCTTGACTTTCAGCACACTCATTATCATCAGAAGACATAACATGAAATCTATAATCATCATTTTCCATCTCTTGAATGAATCTTTCAATTTACAAAACCCTTTGTAGTCTTATAGGTGCTAGCCAATTGATTGAATCGGGTACTAGAACATTAAGGAAAACACTAGGTAGGGAAGATTCCTTAGGTCTACAATGAAAAGGCATCTTATTGATTATTGATTTAAGCCTTATACAACATTGTTTAGAATTTAAACCTTGAGTACTTCCTACCTCAATTCTTATAAGATTGACAATCCTTTTGTAGACCAGTTTATTCAACATAGCAATGTTATTATTCACAGTTTTTCAACTCTCAGAATTTGGCAAACTAATCTCAAATCTGAGGTCTAACTCCATTATACAACAAAATTTATACCTCTTCTTTCTAGTGCTGAAAATCACTTAATAGAGGCAACTTCTTTAAACACTTGACTTCCATGAAAAGAAACATGAAAGTCAAAATACCTCAAGTACTGATCTTGAGCTTCAATCTACTGACTTGGCATAGGTGCAAGACTGAAATTCCTTCACACAACTAGTCAAAACTTTGTAGAGCCACCACCTTCTTTCAAGAGGATAAAGAGATCACTGCTATGATCTACTTTTTACATTTCAATTTCTTTATAACAACAAATTTCAAACAACACTTTAAAACTTGTCAAGAATTTAGAATTCCTTTCTAAGAAACTATCAACAATTTTAGATCTACCCATACAACTGAAAGTCCTCCAAGATTTTGCAATGAAATCAACTAGGAACAAACTGGTATAGAGATTTGAGAGTCACCACTCACACTTTGTGAGAAATAAAACATAATTTGTCACTTGACAAATCTGAACCAAACCTTCAATGTAGGAAAAACTTGTAGATCATTATCCTCTTGAAAATAAATTAAACTTTATAAATGAATTCTTGACTCTAAACTTTCTCAATAGCAATTGCAAAGACTAAACTGATTGAGGATAGACCTATAACAGTCATAGCACACAATTTTCATCTAGTTTCACAACATACTATTGTCCAGGGATAAAACTTACTGGGGTGCATGAATTTCAACAAGAAAATCTAAAACACCTCATAACCCCACTATTGTAACAACACTTTTCTGATGTATTGAATCTTCTTCAAATTCTCAAGGTTTTTCTACCATTTAGATTCAATACAAGTCCCCAACAGAGTCACCATTTTGTTGGTGTTTGAAAACGCTGGAGAGTTTTCAATTATCCCACTGAGAAAGTGACATATCTAGGGGCAACTAACTCCCATTTCCAACATGCCATTTCTGACAATAGGCCAACTATAAGGCATGACCCTTCTTCTACTTTAGGCTCTAAAAAACCTAGGTGGGTGTACCTATAGATTCTTTATATGGTACTAGTTATCAAAGCATACACTGAATCTAATATAAAGTAGATAAAACCCTTATTTCTCCTAATAACTCATGAAATAACATTAATCTATAGTAGCTAAATGCAGATCTATGAATCTCATAAGCTAAGCGATGCTTAAAAATTTAGGTCCTTCAACATGAAAGGGAAAGAACATTTGATAAATGATGTTGATTCAACACAACCTCTAATATGCAGCAGTATAACAAGTGATCCTATAACTAATCAGTGCCTAATCCATTGGACAATTCTATTAATTTAATAAATACATCTATGACATCAAAAGATATTTCATATACCCAGACATCAGATCTATCTAATCACCTTGTGATTTAGACATCAGTTTTCATTCAGATCTCATTCTCACAAAATATCCTTCTCAATAACCAGTAACCTTGTTAAACATATGAAGCATTTACTTGGCCCTTTGGTCCAAAAACAAAATACATCAAACATACAACCTAAAGGGGATGTAAATGGGTCTCAAATCTTTGTTCCAAAACCCCATAAGACTTACATATTGCTAAGACAGGAGACAAGAACCAGAATGAAACTAGTGAAATTATTGCTCATATGTATTGATTTCCTTGAAACTATACATTCAGATGCACAAAATTAAAACATGACAACACCTAACACATCAAAACTTGTTGTATTATTTGCACTACTACTATTCACATGAAACAATTGTGCTAAAGAATGGTGTCTCAGTATTTGGAATCCATCAAAATTGGAACCAAAATATGGTCTCTCAGCAGTGAGTGGTTTTTTCTTCCCAAAAACTAGAACCAACTGGTTTCTTAGTCAAAAAAAATTGGAACCCTTACAATAGAAGAAGAAAAGAAAAATATAGGAGAAGAGTTGATTCCTGAATCTGATTTGTAACTAACAAGTGTCCACTTGGAAAACCTTCTCAACAGGTTAAAGACATCCTCTTAATCTTTCCTCTCAACTGATGAATCAAATCTTCACTGTTAAGCCTCTAAGAGCACAAAATATCTAAGATATTTGAAAGGGACAATAACTAATTTTGATCCCTAAACTTTACTCAAAGTAAAAGTGAAAATCAGTTAAAATTTGACATCTAGGAGCTAAGAAAACCATTTGAAATTGATTTTCTTCACACCTAGACTTAAGAAAACCTTCAAATTTTCCCTATAACTGACGTTCATGCTCTGAGATCAAATCTGCTCCTTTCACTGAGAAAGCCTTGAATTTTATAAAATTGCTTGTAGACTAAACCAGTGTAGACCTGTGTAAAATCTGGCCTCATGTTCAAAAAAATTACTTCTCGATTCCAACGGTGTGCTGCACTACCTATTTCTGATAAAAAAGCCCATTTTAGAGCAATTTGAAAAATAACCCCCTAGACTAAGAACAGAACATTAAAATGAAATTTTTAAAAAATTATATAGTTTGGACTATATAAAATTTAAAATATTTGAAATTTTTCATTTGATATGTTGATCCTCTTTGAAATTTCATTTTACTTTCAATATCCTTATCCCCCAATCTGCTATCACCACATGTCGAACTTTGATTGACTGAGTAAGATTTAAAATATTTTAATATTAATAAATTTTCCTGAAGCCTTTCTCGTAGCCCTAGAGGCTTTTGAAATTTTCTTTATGTTCATACGCAGCATGAAAATTTTATTTCTCCCATATCCCGTAAGGTTGAAACTCTTCCATATCTCCATTTACATGCATACGTCTATGAATCTCCTTTACGCTTTTACGACCTTGGACGTAGCAGCGAAGCTTTTCAAAATTTGACTTTTGATCATTTGAGGCACTTGCTTTCTTGTATCATCGAAAGCCTTTGCATTTTCAACTTTCGCTCATATACGAGCATAACCCCGCAAGTGTTTTCGAACTTCCTTCCCACTCATACATTGGGTGTAAGATTGAGGGGCCTTCGAAAGGTAACTTACGCTCATACGCTGGGGTAAGATTTCAATGAGTTGAACGTCAAAATATTAATGTTTGACCCCGCAACCACCACAGGCAGGCCCCTTCCAGATGCGTTGGCCTCAAAAAGCCTTTTTCTTAAAGATATTAGGTTATATGTAAGCATTTTTATTTAAATATTTGAAAAGGCCTCCCATGGGCAATGTGGGATTGATGTCATTGAGTGTTCTCCACTGCCTGTACTTTTAGCTAAATTGTTTCTCCTAGCTATGGTTTACTTCAAACAATGCATGGAATCCTTTTTAGAATGTGTGGATTATGTTTCTTTTATGTGACATGCATTTTTTAAGATGCCTGTACCCTCTTCACAGTGTGTGGGAGCTCCATTTGACTAGAGAGTGAACCATAAATATTTGTGTGCCTAATCCTTCTCAACGCATGCTAGTCTTTCTTAACACTTTGAATGGCCCCTTTGATGTATGGGATGTACTTTATCTTATCCCTTTAATTTGGATACACGGGCTAGTAATCTCCCTTTTCAAAGCCGTTGATTTCTTTGAACTTGGACGCCCCTTTGTATATGGCATGAATCTCCTTGTGGTTTAATTGCCAATGACTAGCATAATTTACCCTATCAGTAGTTGTGCTGCTATTCCAACACAAAGCTCCTCCTTCTATATAAGCTGTGGCTAGCTTTAAATTGGTAAGAAACTTCTGAGCCTTTTAAAACCATGGTGTTCCCCTTCCACGCACGGGCTATCTGCACATTACATGATTTCTTTCTCATATATCCCTTTTAATACCTTTGCATGGTGGATTTCTCTTCTCTTCTTATTACTGAATGTGTCCTCCCCTATGACTACGAATTTTTTCTTTCACTAAGCCTTTTTAAAGTCATGGACTGCTCTTCTTAACACTGGGCATACTGTTCTTTAAAAAACATTGGTTCCTTTTATGCATGAGAGCTCTTTTGCGTGGGTTTTTATGTTGCTGCTACATGGAGAGCTCTGTGCTAACTACTATAATCGGCTTCCCTCATTCTCTATAAGCTGCGCCTTGTTTTCTCTTTTTATTACTGCTGTCTGCTTCTTGCAAAGATGGCTCTTATGGCTTTGATTTGTTCTTTAATTGTCATTTTCTCTTATGGAGTTGCTCCATAACAATGCCGACTGCCCCATTTCATTTGCATGAATTGCTTTAAATCAGTGGCTCTGACATTGTATTGATTGAGCTAACTCCCTTCAAATGCATGCTGCTCTTATCTGCATGTGGAAATTCCTTAAGTTTCCTATGGTTCCCTTTGGCAGATTTAATGTCGTCATATAGGTCAAAATGGAATAATTGTCTCGGGAAGACTAAGAAGATAAATTTTAACTAAAGATGATGCATCAATAGGACTCATGCCCTTACTCAATGTGGCATTCCCATCTTCATTATACAAAGAAATCAGACCTTGAACAACCTTTACATCTCCTTCAGTCCTAAATATGTACTCTTCCTTTAATGGTCTGTCACATTTTGAAGTTTAATCATCACAATGCATGATCTCCACTTGTAATCTCTTAGCAATCTAACATGATTAGTCAGGCCCCAAACTGGGTCCGGCAAAAAAAAAAACATTTTTGAATGACTGAAATGCTGAAACTGCCCCATCAACCCTTTAATGTCCATTGGAATTAATTTCGAGCATTAATTTAATCTTTAAAAACTCATTTACCCACTTTTTACAAATTGTGAATTTTGATATCGGGAGGTCTCTTGACTGCCTTTAAAAACTGACCAAATCACCCTATCAAGCTCTAAAAATTGGCACTCTGAATCTCTCCTCCACACACTTTCACCCTGTCAAATCTTGTATCATGATGAATTCAAAGTCAAAAGATATTGACCATCGAAGTTACCTTCTGAGATTTACCTGCAGGAAAACACGTCAGAAAACAGTAAACTAGGTTCGGATTTGGCTCTGAAAATTAGGTAAACTGACACTTGGGGAGATGAAAATTGGGGCATAGGTTCTCTGCCATGAGTACATTATGGATATTCAATTTGTGCTCATGAAGAATAATTGGGTGCAAATGGAAAAAATTCAAATTAGGTTACTTAGAATTTTGCAACTAGGAACACTAATTGAAAAGTGATTTTGGCAAACAGAGTTGACCCGGAAAAGTGTACAAATGGATTCATCATGACTTGCAAATAGGCACACTTCAAGTATTTTTAGTGGAAAACATAGGGGTATAATTCATTTGACTTCACCAATTACAGATTAGGAATTATGATGTCCCAAATAGGGGTTCCAAAATAATCTGCAAATGCTGACACAAATTCCCTTTTGAATCTCGCTTGAAAATTGATTAAACAGATTCATCAAATACTAAAACTTGAAACATAACAACTCTTTGATGTGTAAAATTCAACACAATAGGAATTTCAACATTTCAATCAATTGGGTCAAAATTACAACATGTCAAATAGGGCTTCTCAAAAATATGTGCAAAGTGCATCAAAATGAAAACATTAATTGACCAACTTTGAGGGGTTCAAAACCTAGTCGAATGGACTTGAAACGACTCAAAATTTTAAACATAGGCTCTCAGGTACATACACTAGATATTCCCAAAGTGGTGGGTCATGACACAATTCTAGGTGCGAGATATTTAATGGCAGATACAGCCTCCTATCGTTGTCTGACACTTAAGGTAAAATGCAGAAATGATACCAACTCGAAACAAGACTTTGCCAAACAGCTCAGAATCTTAATTTAACTTCGTGGAATAGGGAGACGAGCTGAATGGAAGGTACTAGAAATATAAAACACCATTGAGGCCTCATGTTGACAGTTAGGTACAATCTCATTTGAAAGCATTTATAGGTTTCTATTTTGCAAAATTTTCAAAATGCGACTCAAAATTAGGCATGCAATTTTGAGCTCCAACACCCTATTTCCATTGTTTTTAGAGTTTATTGCTTTTTTGGAAAGCCCCATTTATTTCCATATTAGGTGCCCTTGAAGGTGGGAATTTTAGAGTTATTATGGAAGATTGGATCAGCTGAGCAAAAGGAAGGTACATTCTTCCTACTAGTCACTGTTGTGCATGAATTTGTCTTTGTTAAGAAATGATGGAGAGGTTTGGAGATTTTTTTTAATAAATATCAAATGACACAATTACATGCTTGGTACATTGATCTAGAGGGATTCTATGACATCGTCAACGAAAGAAGTAAAGCAAAAGATCATATAGAAATAATGTATTTCTCAAACGATATCATTAGAAATATATTTTCATTACAAGAGTAGGAAATTAGAAAAGAAAAATGGGTGGTTTATAGTAAGGTTTTGGATTTCATCAATGATTTTGAGCCCAAATATGATCCTCTAGCAGTCAAGAAATATTGGGGATGCAAAATGAATATGTTGATCGATAATTTTCCTAGAATAATGAAAACTTTAAATGAGAAGAAGGACATCTTGGAAAGAGTGCACCCAAATAGATCTGCTAAGTTGAAAATGAGAATAAATAGCAAAATGGCTATGATTCCAAGCTAGTATACACTATAGAGGAGGGATGGATATGTTGTAGCTCAAAATATACAATACATTCCCCCTTACAAAAGGCCAAGATCAGAGATCCCATTTGACATTAGTGCTCCCAAGAAATAAAAGTTGGAACAAGGGTCATCTTTACAAGTAGGAGAACATTCACTTTCCCAAACTCCAATTAGAATAGATGATGAGGCATCTTTGAGAGAACAACTAAGGAAAATTAGAGGGGAGGGAGACATAGTTGTTACAACTACTAATATTGAAAGAGGATTGCATAAAGAGCCTCATATGCCATCCTTTGACCTTACTATTGTTGACTATAGAGGCAGGGAGATCGACCCCATGATTTCACAAGGTTCTCAAAAATCTATTGATGATGAAAATTTTGTAAAGTCTAGAACTTTTGCACAATTCTTATGGAGGAAAAACATTGGCAATTTAGAGGTAAAATAAAAATAAATAAAGATGGAGCAACCAAATAAGTTGGACTCTGAGGTTGAGGAGGAGGTTAAAGCCAAATTTTTGGTTGACTTTTTTCAATTAACCCCTGAAGCTTGAAGAAAGCTACCAAAAGAGTCAAGTGTTTCAATTTTACCTAAATGGGACATAGCTAATGCTGTGATTCTTTATTCTATTAGAAAGGAAAAAGATGTGCAATATAAGGCTAAAGAAGAAATATTACAAGTATATAGAGGAGTGAAATTTAGAAATGATCACCAAGCTCTAGTGATTTGGGCTATTGAAAAGAGAGACAAGAATAGAATACAAGAGTTCTTAAGTGCTAAACATACTTATATTCTTACAATATATAGAGGTAATGAAGTGGATAGTGAGGAGGTCACCAAGATGACTAAATAAGAGGTGGATTTCAGCTTAGTGGTTGTTGAAAAAGAAAAGCGTAAGTTCCTAGAACTCAATGCAAAATTTAAATTATTAAAAGAATATATGAGGAAAGAGGAAACATGATACAACTACTAGAGAATCAAATATGCTAGATGGATAAGTAGATAGGAAAGAGGAAGGTAGGAGAAGCAAGTAGGCCTTAAGTTACATACCCTTGACCCCTATTGAGTCATTCAAGTACAATCTGATTGTAGAAATGCCTGATACCCCATAAAGGTGAGAATTTTATACTACAGAGGAGTTTGAAGAACAAAAGATTAAGTTATGGGAATTGCAAGTGAAGCTAAATAATCAATATGAGGAAAAAAATTAGAAAAAAAATCTTATACTTAGTAGATAAGATTGACTAGCCAACATTCTATGACCACTTGGTTGGGATCCTTGATATGTGGAATGAAATAAGAAATGTTGAAGACACTCTAAAGCCCATTGTGCAAAAATGAAGTGAGAGAGATAAAGATATTACTCTTATGTGTATTTTAGTTATCCATTTTTCTTGTGAACAAATAGAGAAAACTTTTGATATAACCAATAATTTGATAGAATTTGATGAGAAAAGGGTTTCTATTCAAAAGAGAATAATGATTTTTTTTTTCTAAATATATAGGAGAGAAATTTGATTTGTTCCCCAGTGCACTCAAAAAGATTGATAAGATAAAAGAAAAGGAAGAGGTGGGGAAGGAATTGGATGATTTACTTTGCCATAAAATGAATGAAGTTATTAATGAAAAGGGACATGTGCTGTAGGCAATGGCTAATGAAGAATATGTCAAAATACAACTATTTTACAATGCCCTCAGAAAATAGTTTGTTGAGATAGAAAAAATAAGAGGTTTTGTAATAAAAAAGTAGTGTGAAATCCTGAATTTTGATTAGCCTAATGATACTATTTTCAACAAATGGAGGGAAGACTTTGTGTCTTGAGAACATATGAAAACACAAGGAGAGGATGTGTACTAGGAAGAAATTCACATAGATGACACATTAGTGCATGTAGAAGAAGACACAAAAGAACAACAAAATTAAGAGGAAAGCACAGTGGTCCCAACTAATGATGTAGCAACTAAAGATTTAGAAATAATTTTTATTTTAACAGTTCATGATGATGAAAGTGCAGAGCCTCGAGTTGAAGTGAAGATGCATGAATCAAAACCACACATCATTGGAAAAATTGATGGCTACATATTTTGAGGACTCAGAATAATAATAAAAGAGACAATCATGGGATTTGTAACATTTGAAAATGTAACAAAAAATAGGCCCACCAAAAAGATTATTGTGATGTAAAGTTTTTATGTTGCACAAAATTTTGTCTTTTATCATAGTAACAATTGTAACTATCTTTTGTCTAAAGCATAGCTATCAGTTCTCTATGCCTGAAGCTTGTTGCATCTCAAACTATATAAGTGAGATTCTAAGGCTAGAGAAATGATCTAAATTATTGCATAACTTTTGTTTTACTAAGATTGTTCAGTCTAGTTTCTTCATGTAAACTTTATGATGTCTTTCTCTGCAAATATCTAAGAATACATTGTTCTTGCAAGATCTTGAGGTTTTATCTTGAGTCATTCTGAGTTTTGTTTTAATTGTATACAATTTTTAAAGGAAATTAATACAAAGATGAACTATTCCCATGTCTTTTTTTGTTGAATCTTGTCTCCATTTTTATTACCTAGTCATTTTGTAGTTGTATGAGCAAAGCTTGTTCAATTGAATGCAATTAAATCAAGTTGTATGTCAATTCATGATTTCTTTTAATTCAACAAATTAAGTAAATGCTTCAGTGAGGTTGATAGGGTTTCCATGGTAATAGGAAAGATGTCTATAAGAATGATTTTTAGTGAAGATGACTGATAGTATTGATTGTAATGCAGTCAATTAGATCTAGAAATTGAATAGACTATGAATCCCAATAAATGAGGCACTAATCTATTGATTCAGTCTGCAAATGGAAAAATTATGGACAAGCATCAAGCTTAAATTCAAAATCAATTTTACTCTACTATTTGAAGAATGTCAATGCTGGTCAGCACTTGTTTGCATTCAATTCATGTCTTGTAGTAAGTTACTATTGCCCAGAAATATTTGCAAATCAAAGAAGAACTATGACTAGATCTACTATAAGGGATGTGTGTTATTTTGAAATGTCATCGAATGAATAAAATATGTATGTAGTATTGGATTGAAAATATTTCATCCCTTAGGTGTACCTGCTTTGGTTTTGCAAAACCTAAAGAGTAGAAAATCTCTTATGATTTTGTTGAAGTTGGGTTCAGATTTGAAGAACAAGTAACTAGTTATGGGAAGTAGTTGATCCTTAGGTTATTGTATTCTTTATTATCTTGATGTTAAGTATTTTTCTGCTTAATAGTTGAAAAACACCAACAGATGAGAATTTTTAGAATGGGGAGGAAATAGAAGAGAAGAATCATGATGATGTAAGCTGCAATATGGTTAATATGTGTGACAACTATGAAGATTTTTATCTAGGAGAACATGAAAATGATATTATAGATCAAAGAACTATTTGCCAATTACACCATCAACAAGTATTTTTAGATAATGAAGACAATGATGAAGATAAGGTATGTACTACATCCTCAAATGTTGGTCATATAAATTTGAGAGTGCCTTCTAAAGAGGAGATTGATAGAATTATAATAGAAATGATCTCTCAAGTTCTTAGTAATTACAAATTGAGAAGCATTACATTTAACAATGTCACCGATTAACCTTCTAGCATTTTTATAAAGGATATTACTGATAAGATAAAGAATGACAATAAGAAAGATAATTTAGGAACATAAAAGATTAAATACAACAAGACCAAGAAGTGGGTGCCCAACCCAAAAAGAAGTTTCAATTTCAGACAAATGAGATAGCTAAAGCAAGTGTACAAGAGAAGAACTTAGGATCTGATATTGCTAAGAAAATAGTAGTGCCTATTGTTCAAAGGATCTTAGCTCTACGTATTCTTGTAAAACCTATTATATGTGATTCAATTGACATGATATCTATGATATCTCAAATAACTATCGAAGTGCCTTTAGCTGAATTATTTAGGATAGACAAACATCAGAGCAAAGTGTTATCATGGATGGGTGGAATAGGTAAGAATAGTAATATGGTTGAACAAAATATCATACAAAAGGCCCCAGTGATAGTTGATGATAGTGGGATTATGTCACAAATTCCTCACATGTTCTTAGATGATTCATGTGTAGCTTATTTGTAGGATATTGACCCATTTTTTCTCAATTTGATTATAATAGGAAGAACTCTTAAGAATTTCATGATAGACTCATGAGCTTCAAACACCATTATGCCTTTTAAAGTCATGAAAGCCCAAGGTTTTTATGTAGACACCAAATAAGGTAGATGTAGAGGCATGGATGCTAGGGAACTGATTATTATAGGTACTATCAATGAAGTACCCTTCAAATTAGCTGTATACCCTAATATAGAATTAACAATGTTAGTCCTTGTGGTTGATATTCCCATACACTATGGAATGTTGCTATCCAAAACATTGAGCACTACTATGGGAGCTAGATTACAATGTCACTTATCCTATGCCACTTTTCACATAGGAGACAAGGTTATTAAGGTAGACATGGAGCCAAGGGGCAAACATATCTTTGGGGATGATGTTGATAAGGATTCCACTTGTTTTCTAGATATTAGTGTAAATGCATTTAGAGTAGAGATAATTATCCAAGAAGTTGAAAAACTCCCTACTATAATTGCACATGAGGTAGACTACTACATGGATTCATAGATCTTGTGGACTATGTGTTTTGATTAGGAAAGTTCTAAAGAGGATTTAGGAGTAGGCGTAGTGTTGGTGTCTCCAGAAAAGAACACTTTTAGATATTCATTCACCTTAAATTTTTCATGCACTAATAGCATAGCATAATATGAAACACTTTTATTAGGATTAAGAGTTGCAACTCATCATGGAATTAAGAAGTTACATGTGATTGGTGATTTTGAATTACTAGTTTCCCAAGTAAAAATAACTTATGCATCAAAAAATAAGAGATTGAAGCCATATATAAATGTTGTATGGGACCAAATTGATTTATTCAATGAAATTGATATCTCTTGGATGGAGAGGAGTTATAAAAAGATGGCTTATCTGTTAGCAAATGTAGCTATTAAACCCAACAATGTATCATTTACTAGGATTTCATAGATTGAAGTACAAAATCAGCCTTTGATACTTGATAATTTAGAACATTGGAAAGTTTTTGAGGATGATAGAGATATTCTAAACTTCTTGTCAAGTGAAGATAAATATCATGGCGAACAACTAGATTTCAGTGCTCTAATTGAAATGACACATGGCAAAGAGAGAATCTTTGGCCAAGAAATTTTGCAGTTGAAAGATAATAAAGTACCCAAAGGATTAGTAGTTCTAGAAAGCATGTTTGATAACCAAGATAGGGTGAAGTTTGGGGTTAGGGATCACAAACCACAAGAACTTGAAGAGATAAACCTTGGTACCTCTAAAGCCCCAAAGAATGATTATATTGGTCAAAACCTATCTTTTGAAATTAGAAAGCCGTTGATTGATTTACTAAGAAAGTATAGACATGTTTTTACATGGTATTATGATTACCTTAAATCCTATAGAGAAGAATTATTTTAGAATGGAATACCACTCAAGGAAAATTTTAAACCTTTCAAAATGCAAGAATAATTTATGAATCTAAGGGATGGGGGAATAATTAAGCCAATTAGACACTCTACTTGGGTATCAAACTTAGTGCCTATCAAAAAGAAGAATGGATACATAAGGCTTTGTGTGAATTTTAGAAACTTGAATATTGCATTATTGCTTCCTTGAAAGACAATTATGGTTTGCCAAACATAGAATCCACGTTATAATGAGTTGCCAGTTCAAAATTGATGTCTATGATGGATGGATTTTAAGGTTACAACCAGGGTCTTGTAAATGAAAAGAACAATTTAAGACAACCTTTACTACTCCATAGGGTACATATATATATATGTCAGAATTTCATTTTGGTTGATTAATGTAGGAGAAACTTTTCATAGGGCCATGAATGTATCCTTTCATGAATACATTAATAAGTTTATGGTAGTATATCAAGATGACCTTACAATATACACTAAAAGGGCTGAAGACCACTGTAAATTTTTTGAGAAAATTTCAATCAAAGCCTCAAAATACAAAGCATCCCTAAACCCAAAGAAATGTACATTTGGAGTAACAAAATTAAGTTTGTTAGGTCATATAGTGTCAAATGATGGGGTAAAAATTGATCTTGAAAGGGTAGTTTTTATTGATAAAGTTCCCAAGCCAAAGAATGTGAAAGGAATAAATCATTTTTTTGGCAAGTCAACTTTTTAAGAATATTTATCACAAATTTTGTTTAGACTAGTAGACCAATATCTAAAATGCTCAAAAAGGGAGCTGTTATTAGTTAGGATGGTGAACCTTCAAAATCTTTTCAGGACATCAAGACTACTATAAAAAATGCCCCAGTCCTTAGGACTCTTGATTATGCAAAACCAATGCATATATTTTCTTTTACATCCTTTCATACTATGGCAGTAGTTCTATTATAGAAAAATGAAGAAGGGTATGAACAACCTATTGCATTTTTAGTAGGTCCCTTCAACTCGCTGAAATGAAATATGAGATAAATGAAAAATACACTTACACCTTAGTAAAGGTTGTTAAAGCTTTTGTGTATTATATTGTAGGTGCCATTGTTATAGCATTTGTAACTAGTGTAGCTATTAAGGACATATTTTCTTAGTAGGAAGTGTCTAGTAGGAAATGCAAATGGATCAATAGAATTTAGGAGTTAAACATTGATATCTAGATTACCAAATTGGTAAGAGGTCAATGGCTAGCAAAAATCATGGCTCAATCAACCCTAGATGCCAATCAAATAAATGTTGTAGCATATTATTTATGGTCAAGACTATGTGATATGGATCATTGTGAATGGTAAACTAGTGTCATATACTATTTGCAACACATGGAGGCTCCACCCTAGTTGAGAGATAAGGAAAAGAGAAGCACAAAGTTGCATGAAATAAGATACATTATTGTAAGAAACAATTTGTGTTGGAGAAACTTTGAAGGAGTACTACTGGAGTGCATTGATTAAGAAAAATCCAAGGAGATATTAAATGAGATGCATGTGGCAGACATTACATGGCCAAAACTACTGCCCACAAGGTGATGAGAGCTAGATTTTGGTGGCCTTCTCTTTTAAAAGATGCATAGTTACTTGTTAGAAAATGTGGTGCTTGTCAGAGATTTGCAGGTAGGCTAGAGTTTTCTAGAGACACTCCTCTAAAGCCAATTGAAGTTCAAGCACCTTTCTAGTAATGGGGCATGGATTTTGTAGGTGGAATTTACCCTATGTCTAGCAATAGTTGTTCATGAATCCTGGTAGCTACTAATTATGTTACAAAGTGGGTAGAAGCTATTCCTAAAAGGAATGCTACTAGCAAAGTTGTGAACAATTTTATTTTGAACAATATCATTTCAAGGTTTGGATGCCCATAGAGGCTTGTAACTGACAATCAAATGTGTTTTATTTCAAAGGAATCCATAAAATTATATGATAAATATAGCATAACAAGGTCAACATCTTCCCCTTATCATCCATAAGGAAATGGACAAGTTCAATCTAACAATAAGAACTTGTTAAAAGTCATAAAAAGGACTCTAGATAGGCATGGGATTCCAAATTACAACTGGCAATATGGGTTGATAGGGTAATAGGAAAGAAAATAATAGGTGTGGAATCTTTTGATATTGTATATAGAACCCAAGCAATAATTCCACAAAACAATCTAGTAGGCCTATACAATTACATTTAGATATACAATGAAGATATCATTGATGACATGTAGGAAAAAATGGATGAATTGGTAGGATTAATAGAGACCAGAAAATAAACTTATCTCAAAAAAGAAAAATAATATTTACAAGTCAAAAATATTATATGACAAAAAGACAATGAATAGGAAGTTTGAAATTGAAGACCTAGTTCTCGTGGTGAACACTAGGATTGAAGATAAAGGGAAGTAGGACAAGTTTGATCCTATATGGCTAGGTCCTTATCTAGTAGAAGCTACAAGGAGAGAAGACTATTATACCTTGAAAGATTTATTAGGAAATATTCTTGAACTACCAGTTCATGGGCAATTCTTGAAGAAGTGTTTTTGCTAAAAATACTTTTCTTTCATGAACAATAGTTTAGGGTTTTTTTGTTTATTTGTAAATCGTTGTAAATTCTTGTGTGGCCTTGTATAGTTTTCCTTCCTGTACCATTTCTTTCTTAGAGTTTTCATGAATTTTGTTCCAAGTATGTGGTCTGCTTCTTCCAAGAATTTTGAGCCCTTGTATGAACATGCATATTAATCATCCCTAGACATATGCAATATTGGTCTAGTTTTCAGTTCAAGTTTATCTAAATATATCTCTAAGTGAGTGTGCTAGGTTCCTTTTGAGAAAATTAGGGTTTGGTGTTTTTTATTTTGTTAACCTTATAACAGCCCTAATTTTTGTTTCATAAAGTGTTTCCCTAGAAAGCCTTTGGTATATGTTTGCATAACATCCCTTTCAAAAAAGGTGTGCATGGGGAAAATATTTTTAAATGCCCCTTTTTATTTATTTATTTGTAGGTACCTTTTAAAATTTTGTTTACATACTCTAATTTTACCCTAAGTCCTTGAAATGATTTAAACCTAAGATTTCACTTTAATATTCTAGAAGATTACTTGAAAAATCAATCGAGTAATGATAACCCCTAATTTTCCTTATGATCAAGGATTGTCAATTTGTTTCCATAGGAAATTACATGTTATTTACCACTAGTGACATAGCAAGGTGAAGCCTGTAGGACCATGTCAATGAATAAACAAGGTTTTAAAGTGAATGACCCACACCATCAAATCCTTTGCTGAGTGACAGTGGTCACTTTTTCGTACAATGATTTTACCCTTGGTGACATAGTGATAGCTCATGACATGGATTTGTGGCATGACCAACAATTGAAGATGACACCATAATTTCTATGTCATTAATTTCCTTGTCAACATGTTAGGATGATAGGATGTTAGATGCCATGAAGTATCTGCATTGAAGGAAATGGAACATTGATCTACACCGTCATATCCTCTCATGATCAATGGTGGCCACTTTATTGCCATGGAAAGTTGCATGAACTTTATCCTTGGCAACATAGAAATCAAAAGGAAATACAATATTTTTCATATGAGCTCTACTGTCCAATGCAAGGATGATTAACAATGGTCACTCTGTCACCAACAAGAGTTTCTTGACTTTTACCCTTGGCAACATAGTGAGAATATGACACATGTCCAGAGGCTTAAGTGGGTCCAATGTAATTCACTAATAATGAAAGAAAAAGCTTATGTGGAAATATTTGATTAGATTTTTTGGTGTTTTGAAATGCTACTAGTTTCAAATTACCTTGATGAGAACAAGACACATATAGGGGTAGCTAACTCCCATCCTTAACATATCATTTTAGACATCAGGCCAACTATAAAGCTAGACCCTTCTTCTACTTCAAGCTCTACAAAACCTAGGTAGGTGGATCTTAGATTCAATTTATATGGTACCGATGCTAAAACATATTGTTGAATCTATTAAAGTAGATGAAACCCTTATTTCTCCTATTGACTCATGTAATAACATAGATCTGCAATAGCTAAATGAAAATCTATGAAATTCACAAGCTGAGTGAAGACATCATTTTCAGCTCTTCAACATGATAAGGAAATACATTTGATTAATGATGTTGAGTTCAACAAAACCCAAAATATGTAGCAGAAAGAACTAATTTATCCTATAACTGATCAATGCCTTATCCATTCAAAAATTCTACTAATAAAATACATGCATATGGATACCTGAGACATACTCATATATTAAGATATCTGACCTATCCATTCACCTTGTAAATAGATATCTATCTTCAAAAGAATTCTCACTTCTTACTAAGTATCCTCCTGATGAAACCTACAAACCTGTTAAGGTAAATAAGCATTTACTTGGCTCTTTGTTCCAATAGAAAACTCATCTAGACATACAACCTTAAGGGACTGCAAATGAGTTTAAGCTCTTTGTTCTTAAATACAAAACATTATAGATGACAAAGGAAGGAAATGAGAATCATAATGAAACTAAATAGATTTCTACTCAATTGTATTCATTTCATTGAAATTATACATTCATATGCATGAAATTAAAACATAGAAATGCCTAACAGATTAGAACTAGCTACATTATTTTCATTACTACTATTCACACAAGAGAATTATGCTGAAGAATGTGGTGTCAGAGTGATGAGAAAATATCAAAATTGAAACCTTTATTTCAAAAATCTAAGAACACTCAAGATTGAAATACACATGGTATCACAATAGTGAGTCAATTTTTCTCCAAAATTGGAACCTCTACAAAAATTAGAACTGGTACAAAGAATGAGAAAGAGAATAATATAGAGGAATGAATTTTCAGATCTGCTCTATGTCTGACATCTTTCCACTTGAGAAATCCCCTCAAGAAGTGAAAAAAAATCTCTCTAATCTCTCTCTATAACTGGTAAATCAAATCCTTAACCATTTTAGCTCTCAAAAGCACAAAATATCTCATAACTGATTTTGATCAAGGCAAAGGTTAAAAATTAGTTAAATGGTCTCTAGATGCACAATAAACTTATCAAAATCATTTTTTCCACAATCAAGCTTCAAAAAGCTTTTATATCTACCTCCTAACCAACCTTGATGCTTAATGGTGAAATCTTCCTATTCTACTGAGAATGGCCTAGAAATTACAAATCTTCTTATAGTGCAAACTAGTGAATATTTGTGCAAAATTTGACCTCATATTTGAAAAATTTGTTTCCTCCTGGTTCCAATGATATATTGAACTACTTATTTTAGATAAAAATTGCCCCTGCGGTGGCCATTTCAAAATTAGGCTCCCAACCATGGCTTTCAGTTTAAATGAATGAATCTGAAAAATTTAAAACTTTCCATGGTTTAAACTATATGAGATTTACTCTTTTAAAATAAAAAAAATTATTCACACTGTACGCTCAAAAACATATTTATTATTTTAAAATCTTCCCTTAACCTCCTTAAGCCATTTGAATAGTGCTACTTGTCATCATGTTATTGGTCCTCTGACTATTGTGGGTCCCACATATACTTGCCATTTTTTTTGGATTTTTTGGCAGGTCGCCATGTTGCTTGCCAAAAAATCCTCCCATTTTTTGGTGGTGAGATGATGACCACTAGATTTTGATGACATTTATGGTGAACTGCTTTGTCCACTGATGCCACCTTAGCATGACATCATTGTCACATTAGCCCCACATGGCATTGCCACCTAGCTATTCACTATGTCTCTATGCTTATCTGATGAGCAACTTTTCTTAGTGATATAGTGACCACTATTAGATCCTCCACATGTCATCTAGCTACTTCGGTTCCATGTCATCACACATCATCATGGTTGTTCAAAATTTAACTTTGTCTTCGTCTCCAGCTGACCACATGCGGGGCCCATGTCTACGATTCAGTTGCTTCATAATTTGTGTCTCTTAAGACACTTAAGGTAGGAGTGTTCTGCTATATAAATATTATAAAACCTCCCTGCTTTTTGCATGTAGGATTAGTTTTTCTAAATATTTCTTCACTACCTTGGTGGCTTCCTCCTTGGTGGGGACTCCTCTTTACACGGTGATTTCTTCACCTCCTTCCAACATGCTACAATGGTCTTCCTTGGCATCTCAGATGCTATGACTTCTTTTAAACTTAGCTGCCATGGTCTTCTTCATCACTAGTTTTAGTCTTTATCCTTGCCGTGGATTACCTCTTTTAGGCACTTTCTTTACCTTTCACATGTGGATTCCTCAGCCTTTGTCTTGCACAATTTACCTGCCCTGAATTCCTTTGTTTTCTTTTCTAGTTTATCCACAACTTCATAGATCTCTTTTGTTTTCAAACCTTGAAAATATTGGTTAATCATCAAATCTAAGGAATATTCTCATATGCTTTGCAAGCTTAGGCTAGCTTTAACACCTACTATTGATGCATGAGGGGAGTGTAATCACATTGCTCATGTACCTACTACCCCTACTTTTTCTTTTGGCAATGGATGTCCTCTTCTTCATTGGTGTGGTCTAAAACATACAACGTGTGGAGCATATAAAACTTAGACTTTCCTTCATGTCATGCCCTGTTCTATTCACATGTTACCTTCTCTATAGCATAGAGGTCCTCTACCTCTATCCACTGGTTGCTCTGGAAGAATTTAGCTATAACTAAGAACTTTTCCACTCCTCAAGATCTCTAATTGACCCAATTATTTCATCCTCTCCTCATTACCCAAATGAAACTGGAATGATAGATTCTCAGCAAGAATGTATACATGAAGAATTTACACAAGCTTAAACTTCTATGAACAAACATAAACCATCACTCCCTCAAAGAAACACTAAACCTCAATCAAATGGAAGGCATTTCAACTACTATTACCAATCTTAGCTTGCCTCTCATCCCAAAACAATGAATCCCCTCTTGACCTTGCAGTCAATGCAATAGAAACACCCACATGAAAATTCACAAGTATTTAGATTTCTACTGAGCATATCTATTATGGAATTAATTTTTAAAATGCCAATAAAGTATATTTCATTAATAGCTTGATTCACTATAAACCTCTTGTTTTACCCATTTAAAATAATTTGACTCCCAATTTCTTATAAATCTGATAGAATCAATCAGACCCGAAAGTGGATCTGGCTAAAAAAAATCATTTTTAAACAATTGAACTATCCAACTGATGCATTAATTTCCTGATACCAATTTGAAACAAATTTGACTATTGAAAAATCATTTAAAAACATATTTTATCATTAATCTGCAAACTACCAATTTAGTGCTAGAAGGTCCTTTGATAGCCTTTGAAAACTAACAAGAACACTTGACTAGGTTTTGAAATTAAACATGTTGATTCCTTTTTTTGCATACGTGCACCCTGTCAAATCTCATCCCATGAAAAAATCTTAGTCAAAAGATATTGACTGTCGAAGTTGACCCTTTAAAATTGCCTACAAGAAAACAAGTCAGAAAACCATAAAACACATTTGGAATCAGCTTCAAAAATTGGGGCATTGGTTCACTATCATGAGGACAATATAAATCTATTATTTGGGCTCATGATGAATAATTGGACAAAAATTACGAGAAGTCAAAGTTGGTTACTCAAAATTTGTATCTTAGAAACAATGGCAGAAAAGCATTTTTTGCAAAGAGAATGGACCTAAAAAAGTGTGTAGACCGATTCATCAAGATTTGAAAATTGGCACACTTGAAATATTTTCAAAGTAAAACATAGTGGTTGAATCCATTTGATCTCACCTATCATGGATCTCAAGTTATAACATCCCAAACAAGGGTACTGACAACTCTGCATCTTTTGACACTAGTAAAAAGTTAGAAATTGCATTCGAAATCATGTTTGAAAACTGATCAAACGGTTTTTTCATAAACTCAAAATTTAAAGGTAGCAAGTGTCCAAACTTTAAAATGCAACACAATAGGAAATATATCATTTCAATCAACTTGGTCAAAGTTATAACAATTCAAACAAGGCTTCCCAGAATTCAAAACAATTCATATCAGAATGACATCAATAAATGGCCAACTTTGAGGGATTCAAAATCTAGTCAAAAGGATTTGAAATGACTCAAAATCTAAAACATAGGCCCTCTAGTATGGATTTTAAGCATTCCCAAAGTGGTGTGTTAGGAAACATTACTAGGTCCAAGATTTTCAATTGCAAACTAGGCCTCCTGTCGCTATTTGACACTTACGTGAAAATGCAAAATTAGACATTGCTCATAACAGGACTACACAAAATGGCTCAAAATGGCAATTTATCATCATGGAACACATAGATGCACTAAATGCAAGGTTTTAGGAACATTAAACACTTCTTAGACCTCACAAGTACATTGGGGTACATATGCGTTAAAGAGCACTTATAGGGCTTAATTTTTCAATGGTACTCAAAAGCAAGGCTTCAATTTTGAGTCCCAACAAGATTGACCACCAACTTTGAGGGTTGAAGCTGAGTCATAAAATGTTTTATTCCTAAATCATCAGATTTTTCAAAAAAGTTGATGGCCTATTTTTAAATTTGAAAGGTGATGACACTTTGTTCTCTATGATCCATTTATGAGAGTTAAAGCTCCTTGTGTGACATAAAGCCGGGGATATATTGTACAGTCAAGATTTTATTCATGCAAATGTATTTTTGATTTTCTAAGAGCTAGAACTTGTTGAAGAGCTATTTTCCAAACTAGTTAAGTTGTGAAGAATATTCTATACTAATGATTCACTGTGGAATTCAAAAGGAAGAAAATAGAGAGTTGAGTAAGTATCTCAGTTTGTATATCATTCAAGGAACATTGGTTTCTCTACATTATTATCAAAAATGCCTCCAAAGAAGGATTTCTCAAGGAAAGTAGAGTATAGTAGTACGAATATCCATGATCCTTTCCTTGAAAAATTGAGTGAATCTATGAATGAGTCAGCCCAAATTAAAAAGATAGTTCATGTAAACCCTAGGCTCCGAATTGCAGATGGATTATATGATAATGGGAATTGGACTAGGGATGACATATATTCTAAAATAGGGTGCCAATTGTTTACGAAATGGTTCTCAAAAAGAAAAATTGTTGACATTCAGTCAAGATTCTATATGGCTACTAAGCTTATTGAACAATCTACAATGTTCGCCACACATTTTAGTAGTCACCAAGCACTAGAGTTCCTACCAAGCATTTCAATGGTTACCAAGTGAATTTAGTCAGTATGAAGTCTAACAATTCAACCTAAGCATTCTAGTGGTTATTAAGCTTTGTAGTTTCTATTGAGCTAGCAGTTCATATAAATCAAAGAAAGTGTTAACCAAGCTATGTGGAGATTAGCGTTTATCGAGTGCAATCATTGTAAATAAGTAATTTAGTTTATAATGAGTTACATAGTATCTATTGAGTCACTAGTGTAGATTGAGTTCAAGAAAACATTTAAGTGATTAGTATGAACCAAGCTTCTACTTCTACTGAGTGCATGATGATGCCGAGTAATGATAGTGGATTCCAAGTATCAGAACTTCACCAAGTTAGTCTTTAGAACCCAAGTATCTACATATGGGCTAACTTTGTAATATTGGTGTTAACTTGTATGATGGCCAATTTTGTAATTTTGTAAATTGGATTGATATATATGCAATGTATTGTATCATATCCAAGTGTGACAATAATGTGAAAAAGAAGAATGTGAATGTCAATCAGTATTAAACAAAGTATATTGTAAGGCCATATTAGAAAAGGAGAAGCAAAAGATAAATCCACCACATAATGGTGATCAATACTTCAAGGAATATCTATCAAAAATTCAATTCTAGGTTAGTGATGCAGGAGCATCCAGAGGTATAAGGGCAATCCTGTGTCACCCAAAAAAATATACTTAGACTTAGTTTCTGTTTCTAGTGTTTTCATTTTTGGATACCAATTTGGGTCAAATAAAGGTTCCAACTCTCACAGTTCCGCTATCAGTGTTCGTGGAAACCCCAAAAAAATAGGAGTATGTAATTGAGCCATCATTTTGGTGAACTAGGAGGTGTAAATTGGCTAGATGAATGTAATTGTAATTTAGAACATTCTAGAAAAAGAATCAAGTCAAAAGGCCCCATAGTTTGAAAGTTATTGTAATTTTTTGGGTTTCGGTAACCTCCTAAGAATGCTTCAAAGTCAGGTTAGGGGCATTAAATGACCCCAAAAAGGGCCAAAAAATGGGCGACGAGTGAAGATTTTCCATAGGACTATAGAGCGCTTCAAGAGCTTTTTGAAAATGTAAACGGTTCGTCATTCAGAGCTACAGTTCAAAAGTTATGCCTCCAAGAAGTTCGGTTACCATTTCTAGATTCTTCTAGATTTGCGTCAACTTCTGAGGTAGCTTCTGGAACCTTCTATTTGGTCGGTGGATGCCTACTTGCACTTTCTAGAATGTACTCCTAGTCCTTAACCCTTTGGGGTCTATTTAAGGAGATTTTTGGCATTGTAAAAGGCAGTTCAGAGTGGAGTTTGAGAGGAGGTACTCAAAGGAGAAATTATCTCCAGACTTATGCTAATTGTAAGCCCTTAGGGCATATTTTCAAGTTTATTTTCTCTGTACTATTTGTACTAGCTTATTTTCTCAGTTAATATAATTTCCCCTTTTCTGTTGTGTCCATTCTATGCTTGGGTTGTGTCCCCATCAAGCCATTTTGTGCTTGGGTTGTATCCCCATCAAGTGGTATCAGAGCTGGTTTTCCTTAGTGTGTAGACAGAGCACTGACTATGAGGCAATTTGCACCAAGACTGTGTGGTTGTGGGTTTGAGTTAAGAAGATGCCTCCATGAAGAGAGTATGGTAGAATGTCTAGAGCTATTAATCCTGAGGAGGTTAGAGCCCTCCAAAGGTAGGTACAAGCATTGCAGGAGGAGCTCTGTAGAGGAACAACTGTGGCCGCAGGTGATGAAAGTGAGGATGACAATGAAGAAGAAAAAATTGGACCAGAAGGGGAATTTGATGGGGAAGTTCTAAATCATGCAGAGGGAAGGATTTTTAGGGCCATTACTAAGTTTGGGAAAAGACCTACAATTGAAGTGGATGTATTTTCAGGAAATCTGAAACCAGATGAGTTGATCGATTGGATCAATGAACTGGAAGAATACTTTGAGTATGAGGATATCAGGGACCCAGATAGGGTTAAGTTTGCAAAGGCCAAATTGAAAGGCCATGCCAAAATCTGGTGGCAAGAGGTCCAATTGGAAAGAAATAGAAGAGGAAACGAGAAGATCACAAGGTGGGATTGCATGGTGGACAAATTGAAGAAGCAGTTCATTCTTGTGGACCACGAGCTTGGTTTATTTAAGAAGATGCATGGGTTAAAGCAAGCAAGAAGATCAGTCCAAGAATATATAGAGGAGTTTTAAGGACTCTTGATTAGAGTAGGGCATGTAGAAGCAAATAAGGAGAAGGTTGCTCATTATATCAGTGGGTTGCGACCTAGCATCCAGGAGGAATTAAGTCTGGTAAGAATGACCAGCATTGAAGAGGCATACCAGTTTGCCCTACAAGTTGAAGAGAAGCTGAATAAAAGGTTTGAAGGAAGACAAAGAGGGCGTAGTCAAGGAGGAAGGGGAAGCGGTAGGTCATCTGGAGGCCGCAATGAAACCCAAAAGAAAAATGAAGATGAGGGTACTAGCAGGAACTAGAGGAATAAGGGTTTCAACCACTCCCATGACCAAGACTTTAGAAACTAGAGAGGAAGAGGTAGAGGATGTGGAGAAGGAAGAGGAGGCTTTTGTGGTACCTATTTCCATTGCTATGAAGAAGGTCATCATGCCTTTGAATGCCCTCAATGACAAGGAAAGATAGATAGGAGAGCTAAGGGCCAAGCTAAGGTTGCTCATGTGGATGAGGATGCACAATCATCACATTTAGAGGATGCAAAAAGAGGAGAGACCTTGGTAAATGATAGAGTCCTATTAAGTGGTGAGATTGAACTAGGACAATGGAGGAGTTTGTTCCATACCAGATGCAGGTGTGAGGATAAATGTTGTGACGTGATCATTGATGGTGGTAGCACTGATAACTTGGTATCAGAAGAGATGGTCTCTAAGTTGAAGCTCAAGAGGGAGAAACATCCCCAATCCTATCGGATTGCTTGGGTAAAAGATGATCATAAGGTCCTAGTAAGTGAACAATGT
This sequence comes from Cupressus sempervirens, assembly GCA_028749045.1. Lineage (NCBI taxonomy): Eukaryota > Viridiplantae > Streptophyta > Pinopsida > Cupressales > Cupressaceae > Cupressus > Cupressus sempervirens. The sequence goes on from CM053790.1 coordinate 835,789,040, forward strand.
TTAGTAAAATTCAAAATTGGGAGTTACCATGATGAAGTTCTCTATGATGTTATTCCCATGGATGTTTGCCATATATTATTGGGTAGACCATGGTAGTTTGATAGGCATGCAACACATGATGGTCATGCAAACACATACTCTCTAACAAAGGATGGAGTTCACCACAAATTGAAGCCCATGAAAAAGGAAGGCAAAAAGGTATGTAGCAGTGCTAGGATTTGTCTTGTTGATGGAAGGAAGTTTTTAGATGGCATGAAACATCAACGTATGTGCTATGCTTTGATTCCTAGGAAAGATAAAGAAGGTAGTAGTGAAATACCACTTGATGTTTCAAATTTACTAGGTGAGTTTGGAGATATTATCTCTGATAATGTTCCAAATGGATTACCACCAGTAAGGCAAATCAATCATTAGATAGATTTAATTCCAGGAGCTAGTTTGCCTAACAAGGCTTCTCACGGGATGACTCCTACTGAAACAGAGGAGCTAAATAGACAAGTTCAGGAGCTGTTGAGGAAGGGCTTGATTCGGGAGAGCCTAAGTCCATGTGCAGTACTTGTAGTACTCACACCAAAGAAGGATGGAGAGTGGAGGATGTGTATAGATTCTCAAGCTATAGATAGGATAACCATCAAGTACCGGTTTCCTTTGCCAAGGATGGATGATCTTATGGACTGCTTGAGTGGAGCTCAGTACTTCACAAAGATAGATCTGAAGAGTGGTTATCACCAAATATTGATTTGAGAAGGAGATGAGTGGAAAATAGCCTTCAAGACCAAAGAGGGTCTTTATGAGTAGTTGGTCATGCCCTTTGGATTGACGAACACCCCAAGCACCTTCATGCGGCTCATGAATGAGGTACTTAAGAAGTTCTTGGGAAAATTTGTTATTGTTTATTTGGATGATATTTTAATTTTCAGCAAGACTTTGGAAGAACATTTATTGCATATTCGTAGTGTCCTTCAAAGGCTAAGGGAAGTGAAACTGTTAATTAATCTGAAGAAGTGTATCTTTGCAAAAAGGGAGTTAGTCTATTTGGGTTTTTTTATATCACCTGAAGGTCTCAAAATGGATCCAGAGAAGGTAAAAGCCATCTTGGAATGGCTTACTCCAAGTTCTACTACTGAGGAAAGATCATTTCATGGTCTGGTTAGTTTTTATAGGAAGTTTATTAAGAATTTCAGTGGCATATGTGCACCCCTAACTGATACAATAAGAGGGGATAGAAAAGAGTTCAAATGGATTGCAGTAGCTGTGAGAAGTTTTGAATTTCTAAAGAAGAAGGTGACAAAATAGCCTATGTTGGCAGTTCCAGATTTTAGAAAAGTGTTCCAGGTGGATTGTGATGCTAGTGGCAATGTTATTGGGTTTGTATTAAGCCAAGAAGTAATGCAGGTTGAAGTAGTTGGGTTTGATGAACTCAATAATTTGTACCCTAAGGATCTTGATTTTGCTGAAGCATGAAAAACTTGTAAAGAGCCTGTTGCTATAGATAGAACCAAGTGGTTAGACTATTTGATTCAAGATGGCATGTCATTCAAGGGTAGTCAATTGTGCATTCCAAGGAGTTCCATGAGGGAAAATCTGATTAAGGAGAAACACAGTGGAGGGATGGCAGGACATTTTGGTCGAGATAAGACCATTGCCATTATGAGAGAACATTATTTTTGGCCTCAAATATCACAGGATGTGAAAAGGTTTGTACAGAGTTGTCAAGTTTTTCAAGTTGCTAAGGGATTTAGCCACAATACTGGACTATATCAGCCATTGCCTATTCCATCAAAGCCATGGGAGGACATAAGTATGGATTTTGTTCTTGGATTGCCGAGGATACAAAGGGGTAATGACTCAGTATTTGTGGCAGTTGATATGTTCTCCAAAATGGCACATTTCATTCCATGCCACAAAACTCATGATGTTGTCCATATTGCAGACTTGTTCTTTAGAGAGGTGGTTAGACTACATGGTCTCCCAAGGGGTATAGTTTCTGACAGAGATACTAAATTTGTGAGGTATTTTTGGAGGACATTGTGGAAGAAGTTGAGAACAGACTTGAAATTTGGTTCCACACATCACCTATAGACTAATGACCAAATAGAAGTGGTAAACAGAAGTCTGGTCAATTTGCTGAGATGTTTAGTTGGGGATAAGCCCAAAGGATGGGATTTGATTCTACCACAGGCAGAGTTTGCTTATAATAACTTTGTAAATAGGAGTACTAGAAAATCACCATTCCAAATTGTATATGGGAGTAGCCCAAAGACTACACCAGAGCTAGGGAAGATAGAACAAGGGGAGAGGACAAGTGCTAAAGCTGAGGAATTTGCTAAACATATCAAGCGTCTACATGAGGAAGGTCAAGCACACATTACCAAGATGAATCAAGAGTATAAAGCTAGGGCTGATCAAGGAGAAGACATAAGGAATTCCAAGTAGGAGATTTAGTCATGGTGCACTTACAAAAAGAAAGATTTTCAGCTGTTACTTACAACAAGCTGAAAATGAAGAAATTTGGCCCTTGCAAAATTCTAAAGAAACATGACTTAGGAAATGCATATGAGGTGGAGCTGCTAGATGGTATTCACATTTCTCCTATTTTCAACATTGCAGACTTAACAGAGTATCATGATGATGATGCAGGTGAGGAGCCAGTGTTAGAGCCATGTCCAATTCCTACTTCTAAGAAGGAGGAGATAGAAGAAATTCTAGATCATCATGTGGGTAGGAGTACCAAAAATAGGCAGTATGAAGAGTATTTGGTGAAGTGGAAAGGACGGTTGATCGAGGACTCAACTTGGATTTCAGTAGCTGAGGTTTCCCATTTGGGATTTCCTCTACCATTCATAAAGTGATAGGGTCACTTTTCAATCTACCATGGGTGTTTGATGCAGGAGCATCCAGAGGTATAAGGGCAATATTGTGTCACCCAAAAAAATGTACTTAGACTTAGTTTTTGTTTCATGTGTTTTCATTTTTGGATACCCATTTGGGTCAAATAAAGGTTCCAACTCTCACAGTTCCACCATCAGTGTTCGTGGAAATCCTAAAAAAATAGGAGTATGTAATTGAGCCATCATTTTGGTGAACTAGGAGGTGTAAATTGGCTAGATGAATATAATTTTGATTTAGAGCATTCAAAAAAAAGAATCAGGTCAAAAGGCCCCACAGTTTGAAAGTTATTACAATTTTTTGAGTTTTGAAAACCTCCTAAGAATGCTTCAAAGTCAGGTTAGGGGCATTAAATGACCTCAAAAAGGGCCAAAAAATGGGGGACGAGTGAAGCTTGTCCATAGGGCTATAGAGTGCTTCAAGAGCTTTTTGAAAATGTAAATGGTTCATCAATCGGAGCTACGGTTCAAAAGTTATGACTCCCGAAAGTTTGATTACCATTTTTAGATTCTTCTAGATTTGCGTCGACTTCTAACGCAGCTTCTGGAACCTTCTATTTGGTTGGTGGATGACTACTAGCACTTTCTAGAATGTACTCCTAGTCCTTAACCCTCTGGGGTCTATTTAAGGAGATTTTTGGCATTGTAAAAGGCAATTCGGAGTGGAGTTTGAGAGGAGGTACTGAAAAGAGAAATTATCTCTAGATTTATGCTAATTGTAAGCCCTTAGGGCATGTTTTGAAGTTTATTTTCTCTGTACTATTTGTACTAGCTTATTTTCTTTGTTAATATAATTTCCCCTTTTTTGTTGTGTCCATTTTGTGCTTGGGTTGTGTCCACATCAATTAGAGATCCATTGTTTCATCCTAACAAGTGAACCAATTCAAATCTTTTAGCAAGGTAGACTAAATAGTCTTTTCTTAAATCTCCTTACCGAGTTCATACTTCATTGTGTATTTGTAAAACCTCTAACAAGGTGGACCTAGTAGTCCTAATTTCTCTTAACAAGGCAGATTATTAGAAGCAATCAATGTAACCCTTAACCGGCCAACTCTATGCTCCAGTATTGATGTTTTGTGGGTATCATCCTTACCCCAGTTTTACTTTCTATTTGGAAGGTTTCTAGGTCACCAAATCATTGTGTTCAAGTGTTATGAATGTTTTATGTTTCTCATGCATGCAAGTAGATTAGATTTGATGAACTAAATGGTAATTGGATTATTACAATTAAGATCTAAATCTGATAAAGTTTCTGAGCTTACTAATTCACCCCTCCCCTCTCAATAACCTATCTAGTCTTGAATATTTCCAACAATTGGTATTAGAGATTTGTGGTTCTCAAGATAAAGTTTAATAGCTTGAGAAAAGATCAAGGATATCGAGATATTTATACTTGATAAGGCAATTGAAAATGAATTTTTTTATCTAAAAATGGCCATTGCACAACTTAAGAAAGCTAAGGAGCAACTTTCCCAACCCCTAAAAAGAAGGAACGAACTTGCAAATCAAATGAGTGATCACTTGTACATTGAAGAAATAATTAAAGACTTTTTCCCTTCAAGTAGTTAAAATAAAGCAAATGATGCAATCAAAGAACTCCTACAAAAGAATGGTTCTCTGCAAGAAGAAGTAAGAAAGTTCAAAAGAGAACAAGAAATTCAGTCAGTAAGGCTATGTGAAATATTGGAATAGAAGGAATTGACTCAAAAAAATAATTCTAAATAATGGAAAACTTCTTTAGAAGAGTGAAAAAAGTAGGAAAACTGAATTTCCTTAGCATTAGAAGTAAAATCCCTAGATTTGCATACATGAATGGTTGCAATCCTCAAACTCATTCAAATGAACATATCAAAGTAACATTTACTTTGGTCGTGCAAGACTTGCAAAGTTCCAAATATGCTATTGAGATGGCTAATATCTTCTCCATCTTGGAGAAATTCAAAGGAAAACATTATTAGATCCAATAGAGCAAATAAGGGGCATGCTTACAACAAAATCCTTCAAATGAGTAGAGATCTTCAATCGAAATCCACTTTAATTTCTCAAGCCTATTAGGTAATCCCAATCCTCATGTTTTCTTCACTATTGATAGCTATGAAAATCAATTTGGGATATTCAACCTAACTAAGTTTTTCCATCCTTACTCTCACACGATATTCCAAAAACCTATGAATTTAGATTCTCATTTGTCTCATGCACAATCTCATTTGGATAGGTTTAGGTTTCTTCTTCATTTGATATTAATGCCTCAAGGTCATATATCCCACCTCATCATTTCCCTGCAATGGCATCTACTGAATCTTCATTAAACCCTAAGAGTTAGCATAGTTCCCCATCCCCATCAAATTTTGAAGGTAACACTATTGTTATATCTAATAAGGAGGTTGAAGAAACATGGCTTGAATGTCAAAAGTTAGGAAATTTCAGGGTTTGGAATGGTCCTATGGAATATTTTCTCCTTCTCTCTGACTGGCTAGAATATAATTGCGATGGACAGGTAATTATATCTCACTTTTCTAATAGAATTATTTATTTGCATTGTTTGGATAATTCTATTAAGAAAGAGCTTATTTTAGCTTCTTAGTGCTTCTTTAAAGGGCATGTAGTTAAATTCATGGAATGATCCCCTAATTTTAGTGTAGAAAGGTTAGATTTTATGATACCAACTTGGTTTAGCATCCAATATTTACCTCTAGAGCTTCTCCAAATAGAGATGCTTAGGTCTCTAAGATTTGCACTAGGAGAGCTTATTGGTATTGATTTCACCTTTTAGTGTTGCAATAATGTGAAATTTCTCAACAAAAGCAAGTTTAACCAGTCAACATAGATGCATAGGAAAGTAATAACTAACAAAGCTACATATGATGTAAAACTACAAATCTTTGAAGGTAAGATATCAAAGATAATAAGATTAGATGACAATAATAATATCATATTCAATAATCTACCCCTAATATTATATTTCAATAGTAAATTCCCATGGTTGAGAATCTTGAGGAAGAGAAGGAGTCAAAGGAATCTAGATCAAGACATCTCAACAACTTCACAGGAGAAGTTTGAGTTTCATGTTGATCGATAAGTAAGATTGAAAAATGAGTGCCAACACACTTAACAATTTTCACTGCACATGCCAAGTTAAAGATAGTGCCAAGCAATGCAAAAAACTAATAGGTGCCAAGTAATGCAATAATTCTATAGGAGTCGAGTAATGTAGGAAACACAGTGGATGCCAAGAAATCTAGAATAGACGGTGTCGAGCATCAATATTACTTCATGTGTTGAGCAATGCAAGATCAACATAAAATTTTGTGCAATTTCAAGCCAAGATGATAAATGGTTATGCATGACTCATTGACAGGATAAAAGGATAAGATCAAATCCTGACAATCACCTATCCAATCCTCATCAAACCAATCAAAAAATTGGAAATTACATGCAACCAATAGGTGAATTTCAAGGGTTTGAGCAGGAACATTTGAATCAAGGATGCATGATGGACCACTAATCTTTATAAGGGAGTCTTGATGCCATTGAACATAGAGAGGAGAAAGGAATCATGAGAAGAAGGAAAACTAGAGCCTATTAAGGTCATTGCAGAGCATTGGTGTCAAATATTTAGAGGAAATGACAACATTTACACATCCAGTTGATCAGAAAAGAACAAGGAATACAATCAGCAGATCAAATCTAATAGAGATCAATTAATAGTAAGAGTAGAACAAGTACTTGAGATTAGCATCAAAGATTGCATTAGACTAGGTGTATTATTCTAATACTCTCTCACAATTGTATTAGGAATTTGGAAATCCTATTGAGTTAGGTGAGTTTAATAGCTCTATGTAAATCCTTTAATAGGGTGGCATTCTAAGTTGAATGTTTTTAAGTCCTCTAACAAGGAACACTCCTAACAAGGTGTAGAAATCCTTTAATAGGGTCACATTTAACAGTGTGTTGTAGCCTTTAACAGGGCAGGCCTTTAACAAGGAAAACCATCAAAAGTGGTTGAAATCAATTGCTGAAGTAATTTTGTGGGTATCATCCCTACCCTAGTTTTAACTTCTTATTCATGGAGGGTTTCTAGGTTACCAAAATCTCGAGTGTTATGTGGTGATGAATGTTTGTTTAATGTTTATATGCATGCATGTTAATTTTAGTTATAGGATATTAAGGGTTTAAAAGTGGTTAAAAGGCCAGTACTTCATATTCACCCTCCCTCTTAGAAGCATTCTTCCCATTAAGACATTCTAACAATTGGTATCAGAGCCAAGTTCTCTCAAGAAGAAACCTAACAGCTTTGAGGAAAAGATCTAAAGATGTGCATCTCACTCTACACAAGGTAAAGGAAGCTAGAGAGGAATTAAGAAAATCCTTAAAAAGAAGGAAGGAAATAGCTATAGCCAAAAAGGATATTCATTACAAGGAGATTGACACCACAAAAGTATTTACCAAAGGAGATTCCAAAGAATTTGATGCAGCAATAGTAGAACCAATGGAGAAAAATAGAGTTCAAGTAGAAGAGATAAGAACTCTTAAGATAGAGCATGAATCATAGGCCATGATGCTATGTGATATCATTGAGAAAACAAAAAGAGCAGCTGAGGATAGAATCATGATGGAAGATGACAAAAGAAATCTTGCAAACAGACTTCAAGAAAAATGTATTGAATTAACAAGGATCTCAAACATACAGATGGATACACTTGCCCAACTAATGAATCTTCACCATGAACTCAATGTGAAAGATATTGAGATCCATACTTTGAGGATGCAGAATGAAAAAATACAGAATGAATTGAACAGCGAAAAAGAAACAACAGAGAATCTCAACAAGTCAAGTGAATCTATCAAGTACTTTGAACAATTGCTAAAATCCCCAAGATCGACCCATGATACATCAGGACTTGGATACATCAGCACTAAAGTTGGGGAATCATCAAAGAGTGCTAAGAAAAGAAGTGACAAAGGTAAGAATTCTAAACCCACTTTTCATTACTGTAATAAAAAGGGGCATACTGCTAATGTTTGTAGGAGTAGAAGGATCAATAAGCCAAACACACCCAAAAGCAAGGGTTACTATCACAAGTGCAACATGCAAGTACATATGACACAAGACTGCAGGTCTAAAGTCACAAGGACACAAAGATTTGATGGACACTACCATAATAAAGTTTTTATTTGTCCTATTTTGCTAGGTTTTTCCTACACTTTTAATAATCTTGCTTAGGTTAATAAAGTATTTCTTATTAGGTGAATGGTTATGAGGTGTCACCTTCCTACATGTGAGCATCCATTAGCTATCTTGGGAAGATACTTTTCTATCTTTAGTCCAATAGATGGTTGCTCCTCATTGGTTGGTGTTGCCACCTCCTCCAGGTCTTGCTAGCCTATATAAGCATGCTACCTGGCTTGTATTTGCATCTCTTATTTTTGCATCCTCTTAATGCTATTTTGCTTCTAGAATTTGCATTACACTCTTGGAGACTAACTCTATGTTGCTATTTTGATTTTGTATAATTTGCATTCATACTTTAGATATTTATTCTTTGCACTAGTTTTTTGGCTTATTAATATTTTCATATTCTAACATGGTATCAGAGCTTTTCTATGTCCAAGATTAGATTTTAGTTTCCTTATTTGAAAGATTCGAGGGGGGCTAATAAATTTTATTGTAATTTTTTGAAAAATGAAGTATGATCTTCTCTTGCATCTTTGGATGATCTTGAGAATTATAAATTTTTTGACAAAAATAGTTTTTCTCTAGGATTTTAATCTCAAATCTGACAACCAGCTTGCATATTTGGAGTTTTCAATCAGTATTGCAGGTTCTAACATGCCATTAATGGACTTAGAAAGCTGATCCAACATTTTCATGTCATATTTTGGTTGCTAGGGTCATTTCTTGATTTTTGAAGCTATTTTTTATTGTTAAAAGTGTCTGATTTACACTACAGCAACATCTTTTGTACATCAAATAGAAAAAATACACTAACACCCCCCCATAATCGAAGCTTAAGTGGATGTGGAAATGGGTCTCAGCAAGTCAAGCCTAATGAGGTACCCTTGTACATAAGATTTTCCAAAAGAGAGAGAAAAGAGACCCCCCAAAAATAAGTCAGGACTTCGAGTGAGATGAAGAGGTTCCCCCAAAAGATGAAGCATCCAGATTTTCTCCTCATCCCTTATGATGTATTTGGAGGCTTCTCATCTTTAAGAGGAGGCCCACTTATTTTGAAAAACTAATTAATTCATTTTCCAACATATGACCCCTCCCTAAATCTTGTGTGCCAAATAGTGTTTCTAGCTTTGTCCATACTTCATTTGGTGTATCCAAAGTCTCATTGTGAAATAGCAAGTCAGGAGAAACAAATAAACACAATGTTTCATAGGCCTCATCACCTTTGTTAAACCACTTAGGATTATCTTCATCTTTATCAAGTTCAATTTCAACTACCATAGTTATCCTATTTAATCCCACTTTCCTTAAGTGAATTATCATGCATGATTTCCACTCAAATACCCAAATGGATTTTGTTATAACCTTGGCTATTTTTTTTTTTCTCTATCCACTAGTGGAGTTATTCTTTTATTTTCATGCATAATTTTTTTAGAAATTGCAGATTCTTGGCCGTAAGTGTGCACAGTTCTCATTTTAGAAACTTTAGAGGATCATAACTTTCTCATACGGCCTTATAGCGAGGCAATTCTTTTTTTGAAAGTGCATGATTTTTCAAGTAGATCATAGTGGTGCTATTTGTTTCCTTGATTATTATGCTTAAGTTTCACTTTAGAATATGTTCTTCATGAGGGTTTGTAATGCATTGAAATCAAGACCACTAAGTATTTATTTCTAGTGGTAGTTGTAAATGCACTAAAATAATGTGTCAAATCATATTTCTTTTGGGGGGGGTTCTTTGATTGAGTAAAAAGGGGGGGCATTTTCATGGTTGGGTTCTCTTCTTTTTAGCACTTCTTCATCATGGATCAAACGAATATGCCCATCCTAACTCCATACAATTACTTTGAGTGGAAATCATGCATGACAATTCACTTAAGGAAAGTGGGATTAAATAGGATAACTATGGGACTTGAAACTAAACCTGATAAATATGAAAATAAGCCTAAGTGGTTTAACAAATGTGATGAGGCATATGGAACATTGTGTTTGTTTGTTTCTCCTAACTTGCTATTTCACATTGAGTCTTTGGATATGCCAAATGCAGTATGGAAAAAGCTAGAAACACTATTTGGCACACAAGATTCAATGAGGGGTCATACGTTGGAAAATGAATTAATTAGTTTAAGTCTAGAAAACTTCAACGCAATCCAATATTTCTTCATCAAATTGAAATCACTAAGGTTGTAGTTAAAACAATGTGGAATTGAAAAGAAAGATGAACAATTGATTCTTAGTATTCTCTATAAGCTAAGTTTAGAATATTCTGTGTTTCTCTCTACCTTCTATGCTACTAAGGGTGCACTTGGTACTCAATTCACCATGCCAGCTCTAGATGATTTTGTTGTCAATATCACTCAAGAATAGGACAAGCTAATCCAGATGGGCACTCTTAAGTTCTCTAATTCACATGCCTTAGCTGCCAAAAAAGGCACAAAAGAAAAAAAGAACAAAGTAGTAACAAAAATAGTAAGGATGAGAAAGAAAATAATAGTGAGGAAAAGAAGGATCAGATACCAATTTCTTCAAAAGCAACTATTGATACCTCATCCTCTAAGGGCGATAAGCCTAAGAAAGAAAAGGTTAAATGTGCCTATTGTAAAAGACTTGGTCATGATGAACATAAATGTTTGAAGAAACAAATTTATTAGTTGACATACATTCTTGAGAAGAATAATATTAGTGTTCCTAAGTCTATCAAACAAAGTTCTAATGAAGAGTCTAACAAGGCAAAAGAAAACAACAAGGGGAAAGGAAAGGGCAAGGCTCTTGTTTTAGTTGCTTCCTCACCATCCACTTGGGTTCTTGATTTGGGTGCTTCACACCGCATGGCTTCATCTAAGGAAGAACTTGCATCTTTGGAACCATGTACTATGCCTTCTATTTTGATGGGTGATGACACTCCTATTGAGGTGTGTGGGAGAGGGTCTATTGATGTGAGGGATGGCACATTACATGATGTTCTTTGTGTACCCTCATTATCAACCAATCCCCTATCAATATACCATATCACTCACATAGGTTCAGGCAAGTGGGTTGAGTTCACTCCTAATTCAGTGGAAATACATGAGTTGCATAGTAATTTTTAGTTGCAGTTGGGAGAGAAAATCATCAGTCACAACTGTATATGTTTTCTCACTTTGTTCTTGATCCTCCTTCATCTATTTTTCTCACTCACTCTAATGATGTGAGTAAATTATGGCATGAGCGATTTGGCCATCTTAACTTTTTCTATTTGCATTAGCTCAACCAATAGAGCATGGTCATGAGGTTGCCTTCAGTTCAATTCTCAAGAGGTGTTTGCCAAGGTTGCATTCTTGGTAAGCATCCCGAGGAAAATTTTGACAAAAGTAAGGCATGGAGAGCTTCACAGATACTAGAGTTAGTTCACAGTGATTTGGCTAGTCCATTTCAACATCCTTCTTTTATTAAGGCCCAATATGTCCTTACATTCATCAATTACCTTTATTGGTATACATGGCTGTACTTTCTCAAATAGAAGTTAGAGGTATTAGATCATTTTCAAAAAATCAAAATTTTTGTCAAAAATAAATTTGGGAAAGCCATCAAGGTTTTGCGTATAGAAAATGGTGGTGAGTATGTCAACCATCGATTTGAAAGATTTTCCACTTTAGAGGGGATTGATTTATAGCATTCAGTTCCATACAATCCTTAGCAAAATGGTGTTGCAAAATGGAAGAATAGATCCTTGAAGGAAATGACAAACTATATGATTCTTTAGATCTCTTGCACCACAGTATTGGGTAGAAGCCATTAACTGTGTTTGTTATATCCAGAACCATGTTCCTCATTAAACCTTGAAGGGAGATACTCCTTTTGAAGCTTGGAGTAGTTGGAAACCATGAGTTAAGCACTTTTGAGTTTTTGGCTACCCTGCATGGGCCCACATTCGTACAAAGAAACATAAGGCCTTAGATCTGCAAAGAAGACCTTGCATATTTGTAGTTTATCTTGATGGTGTGAAGGGTTATCAGTTGCTCCACCCTACTATACATGAGTTATTCATTGAGAGGAGTGTTCAGTTTGAGGAGGGATCTTCAAGAGGAGTGTTCACTTCTCCAACTCCTTCTACCTTGACATTAAAGTCACTTGGAATACATGACAGATCTTCTGATGAGTCAGATTCACCTGAATAGTCTTCTACCTCTACTTCTTATGTAGAAGGTGATTCAAAGAACTCACATCCTTCCTCTCCTAGTCATCATTCAGAGGTTAATGATTCCCCTCTAGATTCTCCATCTTCCTATCCACTTTTGGCTAGACAAAACTTTTAGTCTACAGGTGATTGGGTTGGGGATCCATCAGACACCAGGCACACTTGTTCACAATTCCAGGATGCTCCACATGTCTTCATTGCTATTGCCTTAGATCCATAGTCCTTTCATGAGGCTTGTGGTATTCTTGAGTGGGATACAACCATGTAGGAAGAGTATAGTTCCTTGATGAGGAACCACACTTGGGATCTTATCCCTCTTCCAAAAGGAAGAAAACTTGTTTGATGTAAGTGGATCTATCAAACAAAATTTGCAGCAGATGGGTTAGTTGACAAACATAAGGCTCACTTGGTCGCCAAAGGATTCTCCCAGGTTCCTTGGATTGACTACTCTGAGACTTTTACACCAGTTGCCTGAATGAATTCCATTTGAATTGTTCTTGTTGTTACTACAACTAATCATTGGGAAGTACATTAGATGGATGTGAAGAGTGCTTTTCTTCATGGTGACCTTCATGAGGAGATCTACATGGAGCAGCCACAGGGCTTCCTTCAAGATTCTTCACTTGTGTGCCATCTTTGAAAGTCTCTCTATGGCCTCAAATAGGCTCCTTAGGCCTGGTATGCCAAGATGGACTCCTTCCTTCTATTAGTTGGGTTCACTTAGTTCCATTTTGATCTTAATGTCTACATTTTGCAACAGGGTGATTCACTTCTATTTTTGGTTTTGTATGTTGATGACTCGCTGATCATAGGAAGTTCTTCACCCACCATTAAGGCTATCAAAGTGGTCCTTTAGGAAAAAAAATTGATGACTGACTTGAGCTTGTTGCATTACTTTCTCAAGATTCAGATCCTTCAGTCTCCTTTTGGGATCACCATCACACAGTCCAAGAATGCTCTAGATTTACTCTTGAGGTTTCATATGGCTGACTGTAAGCCTGCTCCAACTCCCTTCCTTTTTGGAGTCAAACTTGAGACTCAATGTTCTTCTCCACTTGTTGATGGAACTTTGTACTACCAACTTGTTAGGAGTCTCATTTATCTAAATCATACGAGACTTGACATCTCCTATGCTATAGGCATGGTCTCTCGATTCATGCAGGATCCCTATGAGCTACATTGGAAAGCAACCAAGTGGATCCTTCACTACATTCAGGGTTCTCATAGTTGTGGGATTCACTATGCAATAGGTATTGATCTTAATTCGGTGGGCTACACAGATTTAGATTGGACAGGTGATTCTGAGGATCACAAGTCTACTTCAAGGTATAGCTTCTCATTTGGGTTAGGTCATGTTTGTTGGTCGAGCAAAAAGTAGTCTTCTATTGCTCTATCTTCTAGTGAGGCTAAGTATTGGGGGCCTATAAATGCCACCACTGAGGCCATTTGGCTTCAAAATCTTCTCACTAAGTTTGGTATCCAAATTACATGGCCATTAGTCATATTTTGTGACAACCAGAGTTCCATTCAGATCTCACAGAATCTAGTTCATCATCAGTGGACCAAACACATAGAGGTCCACATGCACTACATCCAGGAGCTCATCCACGGTCATGTCATTGACCTTCCCTATTGTCCATCTTTTGAGAAAGTTGCTGAAATCTTCACCAAACCCTTCACTAAGAGCAAGTTCCTTCATTTAAGAGCTTTGTTGGGGGTGCGAGATGCTTCATCTTTTTCGAGGACCTCTTCCTCTCACTCGGAGTCTTGAATTTTTTTGGGGGGGGTCTCTTTTCTCTCTCTTTTGGGAAATCTTATGTACATGGGTACCTCATCAGGCTTGATTTTTTGGGACCCATTTCCACATCCACCTAAGCTTCGCTTATGGGGGGTGTTAGTGTAGTTTTTATTTTTTCTATTTTTCTAGGTTTTTCCTACACTTTTAATAATCTCACTTAGGTTAATAAATCATGTCTTATTAGGTGAATGGTTGTGAGGTGTCACCTTCCTACATGTGAGCATCCATTAGCTATCTTGGAAAGATACTTTTCTATCTTTAGTCTAATATATCATTGCTCCTCATTGTTTGGTGTTGCCACCTCCTCCCTTTTCCTAGCCTATATAAGCATGCTACCTGGCTTATATTTGCATCTCTTATTTTTGCATCCTCTTAATGCTATTTTGCTTCTAGAATTTGCATTACTCTCTTGGAGACTAACTCTATGTTGCTATTTTTGATTTTGTATCATTTGCATTCAAAGTTTAGATATTTATTCTTTGCACTAATTTTTTGGGTTATTAATCTTTTTAGATTCTAACAGTGGACACCAAATCAACATGTAAGAAGGAGAACTATGTACACCATTACAATTGGGATTACAATACAAGGAAAATTTGTCACTATTGTCAAGAGTATGGACATATACCTCAAAATTACATAAGAAAACACTTCAAGGAAAACTATAAAAGATGGTTGAACCAAACTACATGCTTCAATTACTTGAAAACTAGACATGTCAGCAGGAATTGTCCAACAAAGGCTAGGCACACAAGACTGAAGTAAATAAGGGAAAAGAAAAGATTGATGTGGAACACATCAGAACAAACATGAAGAAGACATCCTAGAAAAAGGATGGGCCAAGAACATCCAATGGAAGGGTCACTTCACCCATGAGGTCAAGTGATCATATCTCATCCAACTAATCACAAGATGAGCCTATGGGGCTGATACATATAAGGAGGTATCATACATTAGCCCTAAACTATGATGAAGCAATACAAAGTATAAATTTGCATGAGATAAGATGCTAAGACAAAACTTGAATGATGATACTAAGTTGTCTTTGATTACCAAGTAAAATTGCAGTGGTGGTTGAGTTATTAACAAAGTCAATAGATGTCGAGTGTGAATAGTTGTCAAGTAGATGCCAAGTGTGAATAGCTACCAAGTGGATGCCGAGTTGAAAAACCTTTGGAAGCCGAGTGACAGGTGAAGGTACAAAAATCCATTAAATGCAATTTTTTTTTGAGCTACTTAAAAGTAAAAATTAATTCATTTTGAGTCATTCAAATGAAGAGCGATTACCAGGAGCATGATTGAGCAATTTTTAAGCATTCAACTAGAAATTTCTAGTGATTCAGCATCTACCCAAGCAATTTTAAGCATCTAACTAGGTATTTCCTTTAGGTGTCGAGTTGTATAGTTTGTGAATTTTTTTTAAACATCAAACCCTAGTTCAATCAAAATGGCGTCTGGTTCAAAGTCAACCCAAAGGAAGGAAAGCCATGAAATTCAACTTGTTAGTAACGAGGTTAAGCAACTCGAATTCAGGCCAATCCCAAAAGTTGCATATAAAAATGATCCCACTGGTGCCCTATCCTCTATCCCTAAAAAAACTTTTATGGTTCAGGATGTGCGAAAGTGTTATAACTGCAAGATTGGAGCCATAGGAGAATTGGAAATCTTTAATGCCTTTGAAAAACTCTATCATAGTGGTATATTGAAAGATGATTTTTCTATCATAGAGAAGAAGGGTTTAACCAAAGCCCTAGTTTTTCCAATTGTATTAAAAATTGAGTGGATACACATAATACTTAGCATAATCCATGATGGAGCATTCTCGTTAGAGCAAGGACTAGACAAGATTACCATGAAAATGGTTCATAGGGTCACAGGATATCCAACCCTAGATTGGCCAAAGGCATTGAGAAGTGACAAAAAGGAAACAATTGAGAAGAACACAAGAGCAAAGTGGAATAACAAAGGCATGACCATAGAGACCATAACTAATCCACTTCTAGACTTTTTTGTGAGGATCATATCACACAAATTTTATCAATCCAACAAGTTGAATAGTGTACCCTGCATAGTAGTGGATGTGGCATATAAGCTTGTAAAGAAAGACCACACCTATGACCTTGTAGAGCTCATGTTGCAATAGATTAATGAAAATCTTGGAGCTATTAGAAATTCCAAGGGAGCACAATATAAATTTGGGTCAGAGCTAGTTTGTGTGTTCTTTTATGTGATGAAAGAATTCCCTTCATTTGGAAAAGTCAATTGGAGTCAGGACAAAAAAATTGTTGATCAAATAAATGATTTCATTGCACAAATAGGAGATAGCTTTGATGATCAAATGTCTATCTATTTTGATGATTTCAAGAATGCAATGAAGAAAAGAATGAGGATACCAGTTTCACTAGTAGAAAAGCATGTAAATGACATATGCTTTCTAGTTGACATTGATTTTACTTACATGCAAGAAGTCCTTCCAAGAGAAAGATGGCTTAGACCATTGGGATATGAGCTTAATGTTGACCAAGCTTCTGCAACCATCACAAAATTACTTGTAGAGGAAATGGACAAAACTGCAAAGGCATTTGGGACATATGACACTGTCAAATCAAGAGTGGTTACCAAACTCAAGATAGCCACAATAGTAAAGAAGAATGAAAAGTTAGTAAAGAAGATAAAGAAGAAATTTGGTGTTCTAGAAAAAAGTGCAACAAGCGAAGCAGACGATATTAGTGAAGGAGAAGAAGGTGATGATAAGAAAGATGAGGATGAGCCAAAACAAGGGCCACTTGAATTGACACAAGGCCAAGGTGAAGACAAAGATGAGAATGCTGAGGAAGAAGAAACCAAGGAAGCACCAATCAAAGGAAAAGTCATCAAAAGGAAGGCAAAGACACCTCCTACTCCTCAGCCCAAATCAAAGAAAGCTTCCATGCCAACACCCAAGAAGCCAACAACTAGAGCTACAACAAGGGTCTCCACACAAAAAGCCAAAGAGGAAGCCACAAAGAAGAAACCAATCAAGAAGGCACAGGAAGAGCCAAGGAAAAGAAGAAGATATATGGCTCAACCTAATACTAATGAAGAAGATCAGTCTAAAAAAGTAAGTCATCCTCCTAAGTCCTCAGTTGATACATTATGTGAAAAGATTAGGAATGAAGACTTAAGTGAAATGAAAAATATTGATTTCAATAAGTTCACCAAAGAGGAACAAAATAGAATAGAAGAATCAGTATATGCATTAATGGCACAATTCAAGTATACACCTCTTGAACTTGATGAGCAATTGCCAAAGGAATTGTCTAAAATTGTAGAAGATAGATAGGATTTCTATTTGAAAATGGAGAAGGAGATGAGAGAATCAACCCTACCAAGCATACTACTTGATTTGACAAGGGAACATATAACTAAAGAAATCAAAAGGCCTAACACTAGGTTTACACCTAAGTATAGGGCATTTTCCATTCTCCAAAACAAAATTGAAGAAGTTGTACAGAAAACCGCTAGATCATGGAAGAATTTGTATAGGAAAATTGAAGATGTATTTGAAGAAGAATACAAAGAAGAGGCTACTGCTCAGCCAGAAGAAAGAATAAAGAGGAGAGAAGAGAAGATAGAAGTCAAGAAAAAGGTTGAAGAGGAGGAAGACAAGGGTACTAATGAGCACCAAAGTATGCAAGACACACAACTTCCACCTCCTAGCCCTCCTCACTCTACTACCACACCTGCAAATATCATAAAGATTAAGGATGTTGTTGATAGTTCAAGTCAAAAAATCAAACCATTAACTACAGAGGATCTCACTAAGATCCTTGACCAAACAACTCTTCAAGCACAATTGTATACAAGTCCCATATTGGTCAATGTATATGATCTTCAAAAGTCAATAGATAAAGTCAAAGAAGCTAAGGTGTCACCACAAGAACCACCTCAAATCACTCAAACTCCTAGACTTCCATTTCTATCACCTCCATCACCTCCAAGAATAGCCATGCAAGCTCATCAAGAATCGAGTGCAACAATAAGAGAAGTCACAGGTATAATAGTACAAAGAGCAAGTACACCCCCAACAACACTAATACAAGAAGAAGATAAGAAAGAAGAAGAGGATAAAGAAGAAAAATAGGATAAGGAGGAGTTTGCAATACAAACTTTAGTTGAATTGCCAAAAATAGGTACTCCTACCAAACCTATCTAGTAGTCGAGTAATGACAAGTTGACCTTACAAGTTAGTACACCAAGCTCAAGTTCTACTAGGTTAGCCAAGACCATTCATTATGGTATTCCTGAGCTTGATGAAGAAATCGAAATACCCTATTATTATTGAAGAACTCTAACTGAGGAAAAGATGAATGAAATATAGAGTGCATTGGATAAGAGAAGGAGGCAAGAGGCATTAAGGAAAGACTACAAATAGAAGTAGGCAATGAATGAGATCAAAGATATATTCATGGATGCCTTCAGCCTACAACCTCCATATTCAAGCAGGCCAATCCTTGAGCAACTATCTGATATAGTTGACCAAGTGAATAATGAAGACCATGATACAAATGTGAAACTCATGGAATGGTCAAAAAAGAAGTTTCTAGGAAAGGTCAACCAAAAGATAGCTAATGACATTATTTTGGGATAGGTTGACCTAGCCAAGAAACTAGATAATGTAAAGATTGTATTAAGGAATATCTTTTCCCTTTATAGAAAATTGTTTGATTTTTCTAGGTTCACACAAGAAATAAATTAGAAAATTTTGAACCTTGAGAGCAACCTTAAGCTCTTCATTATGCAACTACCCTCAAATCATGCACAGAGTGAAAAACAATTTTCTCAAATGCTTCACACTCAGAGGGAATTAGCTGCATTACGAGTAGAAGAGGCCACTATTAAAGAAAAGTTGATGCAAATAAAAGCCTCTATCACTCATCACTTGGAGATATTACATAAGGAGAAAATGTATGCAGAAACAGTCCTGAAGAAAGATCCAAATATTTCTACTCATGAAGGACTTGTTGATCTAGCAGCAAAGCTTGCAATCCAACACAAGTCATTGGATATTGCATTGAATAACTGGGATGCAACTCTCAAAATTCTCCTAGAGGTAAATTACTATTTAGAACCCTTTGACATAAGTGTATACACTAAAAATTGTCCTAAATAACTATATTAATCTAATTAGTACTAGTTGCATTCCTCTACTTATTTAATTAAATTATTTTAATTAAATAAGTTCATTTTTGTCTAAGTATTTAAATTTAATTTAAATACTTCCTAGCTCTAATGTGATAATTTTAATTAACACATGATTCTCCACATATTCTTTTTTAAATAAATTTTATTTATTTAAAATCCTCCATATTCCCATTAATTCTTCTAGACCTTGATTAAATTAAATTTTATTTAATTTAATCTTTATTCAAACCACATAGAAGTATGTGCATTCATATGAGTTTTCATCACATCTTTTAAGCACATGTTGTCTACACCATAGGAATCTTCTACACACATGCCATCTCATCAGTCTTATCCATCTATCTAGAATGTGAGATAAGGTGCTTAGTTGTCAATTCTTATCCTTATCTCTATGCTTAGTTGTCAAATCCTTATCCTTATCTCCTCTACTTAGTTGTCAAATCCTTATCCTTATCTCCTAGTGGTTCTAAGCACATTCTAGATGCTTCCTCCATCTACTTTAAATAGACATCTTGTCTCAAGCATTTGACACTATGATATACACACACAAGAAGAGAACCCTGGCTGGATTAGGAATCATTAGAGGTCCCTTAGAATTTCTTATCGTTGCATCATCATTCTGTTATTTTGATTTCTCACATCATCTAGGCTAGGTACATTTTCCATTTGCATTCATACATCTAAGCGATTCATCCATTATTGTGTTCCTAAGAGCATACCAAACATTCCCTCCATTGCTATGTTCATAGTTTGAGGTTTGCATAATCTTGGTTACAATTTTATGCAACACAATAAGTATCAAAAAGGGGGACATAATGTAGGAGATATATTAAGGGGATTGCTGACTTTTAGAATCATGTTTAGCTTGAAGTTGATTGACTAGCAATAAAGGAGTCAAGGGACATGTAAATTTTGGTATTCACATGAAGATAAGGTCATCAAATAGAGAACAAATAGGATTAGAAGGCAAGAACAAGACAGAAACAGAGAACATCAGGCATAATGGCACAAGATATTAGAATTCATGACATAATAAGGCATAATCAACTTAGGGGGAGTCATAAGGTATATTGTTGTTCACAATATCTTCTTAAAATTTTGTAAGTGAAGAAAGGACACATAAGGATTGGATCATGAATGATCAGTAAGTATTTTTGACACTCATGTCAAAGGGGGAGGTTATTGATTGATGAGTAAGATTGAAAAATAAGTGTCAACACACTTAACCATTTTCACTACACATGCCAAGTTATAGATAGTGTTGAGAAATGCAAAAAACTAATAGGTGTCAAGTAACACAGTAATTCTATAGGAGCTAAGTAACATAGGAAACACAGTGGATGCTGAGCAATCTAGAATAGATGGTGCTGAGCATCAGTATTACTTCATGTGTTGAGCAATGCAAGATCAATATTAAATTTTGTGCAATCACAAGCCAAGATAGAACATGGTTATGCATGACTCAGTGATAGGATAAAAGGATAAGATCAAATCCTCACAATCACCTATGTGATCCTCATGCAACTAATCAAAAAATTGGAAACTGCATGTAACCAATAGGTGAATTTCAAGGGTTTGAGGAGGAACATTTGAATCACGGATGCATGATGGACCACTAATATTTATAAGGGAGTCTTGATGCCATTGAACATAGAGAGGAGAAAGAAATCATGAGAAGAA
Organism: Cupressus sempervirens; assembly: GCA_028749045.1. Taxonomy (NCBI): domain Eukaryota; kingdom Viridiplantae; phylum Streptophyta; class Pinopsida; order Cupressales; family Cupressaceae; genus Cupressus; species Cupressus sempervirens. Next base: position 835,809,940 of record CM053790.1, read on the forward strand.
GGAAAAGTGAGCCTATTAAGGTTATTGCAGAATATTGGTGTCAAAGATTTAGAGGAAAGGATAGAATTTACACATCTAATTTATCAAAATAGAATAAGGAACACAATTAGCAGATTAGATCTAGCAGAGATTAGTTAATAGTAAGAGCAGAACAGGTATCTAAGATCAACATCAGAGATTGCATTAGATCAGGTGTATTATTCTAATAATCTCTTAAAATTGTATTAGGAATTTGGAAATCCTATTGTGTTAGGTAAGTTTAATAGCTCTATGTAAATCCTTTAATAGTATAGCATTCTAAGTTGAATGTTCTTAAGTCCTCTAACAAGGCACACTCCTAACAGGGTGTAGAAATCCTTTAACAAAGTCACATTTAACAGTGTGTTGTATCCTTTAACAGGGCATGCCTTTAATATGAAAAACCATCAGAAGTGGTTGAAATCAATTACTGTAGTAATTTTGTTGGTATCATCTCCACCCCAGTTTTACCTTCTTATTCCTGGAGGGTTTTTGGGTTACCAAAATCTCAAGTGTTATGTGGTGATGCATGTTTATTTCGCATGATTGTTTAATGTTTATATGCATGCATGTTAATTTTAGTTATATGTTATTAAGGGTTTAAAAGTGGTTAAAAAGCCAGTACTTTTGATTCACCCCTCCTCTTAGAAGCATTCTTCCCATTAAGACATTCCAACATTTTAGATAGAGCCATTTTGCATAGAATGGATAGGTAGTGGAAGTACAAGTGAATTACCAGTAGAGAAAGTCAAGCTTAAATCAGTCAAAGTGGTTGATCACAAGAAGAGCCTAGATATAACAAAAGATGATATGTTCATTAGGAAACAAATATCTAAAGGAAAAGAAAAAACCTCAAAAAGTAGCATGGAACAAAGTACAATAGTGGATGATGGCAAAGCCAAGAACAACAAAGGAAATAGAGATTCATTGAATTTGTAGGAGCAATTGGTATGTAAAGAAAAGGAAGAGGATAATTTAAAGTCCATGACAACCAAGATTAAGGAAATAGATTCTCCTTATAATAGAGGGTCTACAAAGCATAATCTGAGTCATTCATGCAAAGATGTCAAAGATGAAATGAACTCAATTTTGACAACAAATAGAGGTAGCATGGGACAATAAAGAGGGCAATATCAAAGACTTAGAGAATTCTTTATTATTTGATCCAAATACAAAAAGTGAAGATGAATATAAAACTTAGAATGAAAAGAGTAAGATGGAACAAGACTATATGCAGGTGCAGATGCAGATGCTAGATGATAAGGAAGCTTCTCTAATCTCTGACAACTTATACAAGTTTTGGTAAACTCTAGTAGCCCTAATAAGCTCTCCATTTACCCCAGTCATTGAGAAAAATAATAAGGAAATTGGTACAAGGAAAGTAGATAAGTCTCTTTCAGAGGAAGTTCATGATCTCTTAAATAAGGATATTAATTTAGACCCAACAATGGAGATTCTGAGTATTTCAAAATTAGAAGAAGATAGCTTTAACCTCTTAACTAATGAGTTAATTCAGGTATTTAACCCTGAGAACATTCACCAAAGTTCTAAAGCTTAGAAGGAATATTTAATTTAGAGGATTCTTAAATTAGGAGGTAACAATTACACCTATGAAGATCTAAGAAGAGATCTTTTAATCATTGAGAACGATGATATTAATATAAGGCAATCTCAGATAAAGGAGCATGAAACAACTACAAAGTAAAATGATAAAGGAAAAAGCTATGATAGAAAAAAAAACTTAGATACTAAGGTAGAAAATCATCGTGGTCTTATAAATTAGATATTAAGAGAACTTGAAAATGTAGAAATAGAAAGGAACTTTTATAATAAGACTTCTACTATTCACAATGCAGAAATAAATTTAGATAAACTTGGGATTCAAATAAATCAAGAAGGTCTTAAATCTCCTAAATGCGGAAAATGAAAGGTAAAAGAGGAAGAAGATCCTTAAAAGAACTTAGGGAAATAGATGGGCACAAAAAATAACAAAAAAAGATTGATCAGTTATTTAACAATGGGAAGGGGAAGTGCCTTCCCAAGGAGCCATGAAATTTACAACATGGAATGCTAGGGGTCTTAATGCCCCTAGCAAAGAAAGGTTACTAAAATAGAACCTTAAAACTTCTGAATCTGATATTATTTTAATTCAAGAAACTAAACTAAATAAGTTAGAACATGAGAAATTAGATGAGACATTAGGTCTTTCGAATATTGTCTTTCAAGAGTAACCTAGGGTGTTAGGAGGCTTAGGATATTTCTAGAACCCTAGAAAGTTTTCCATAGATGTTTTAAATGGTACCAATAATTGGATTAGTGGTAGCATTCAGAGTTTAAAATCTGATCTTAAATGTATTATCATTAATGTTTGTGGTCTAATTAGTAATTTAGGCAAAAAGCCAATCTAGGAAGATATTGCCAAATTATGTATAATTTTAAGGGAATTCTATTCTTATTAGGTGGAGACTTTAATATGATTTTAAATATAAATGAAAAAGTAGGTGGAAATAATCAAATCTTACAAGCATCCAAAGAATTCAAAGAATGGTGTGATATTCATAACTTGATTGATATCCCAATTAGTAATGGGACTTTTACATGGAATAATAGGAGGAAGTATTTTGCCTACATCACTGAAAAATTCGATAGGTTCCTAATGAAAGGTGATCTCGATGTGAACAATTTGAATTTTCAATCTTCTATGTTGTTGATTGCTGGGTCTAATCATTACGCAGTTAGATTTGAATTCTTTGAGCCACACAAACCTACTAGGAACCTATTTAAATGTGAAAAGATGTGGTTATTAGACCCCAATTTCATCAATAAAATAAAATATTGTTGGGCTCAAGACAATTTTGAATGCTCAAAGATGTTCATTATTGTTGCCAAATTGAAAATGCTTAAGGAGTGAATTCTCAAGTGGAATAAGGAACATTTTAATAATAGCTTTAAAGATAAACTAGACATAAAAAAGAAACTAAAGGACTTAAACTTAGAAGTTATTAAGAAATGTATGAATAATGACAATTATATGTTAGAAAAGGAACTACTAGTGAAGTAGGAGGATATTCTATCTAAAGAAGAAATTTTTTGGAGACAAAAGTCAAGAGAGAGATGGTTAAAGGAAGGGGATTGAAATATGAAATTTTTTCACAAATCTACTCTATACAATAGAGAAAAGAGTAAAATATCATGTATTAAAAATCACTTGGGGATCTAAACTAATAAACCTAGTGAAATTTATGATACCTTCATTGAATAATTTAAGAACATTTTAAACAATTATGAAGGGTCCAATAGAGCCACACAAGTTAATCTACTCAAAGTGATCCCAAAAATTGTAGCAACAGAAGACAATAAGATTTTGAATAAACTTATTACTCTAGAAGAGGTCACGTCAGTAGTCTTTAAAATGAATCCAAATAAATGATAGGGCCTAGATGGTTTTCAAGTCTTCTTTTTCCAAAAATACTAGGATATTATTGGTATAGATCTCTAGAAAGCTATTGAAGCCTCTAGAAATGGTGGTGCTCTGCTATTGGAAATCAATCGTTCCTTACTCACTTTGATTCCAAAAAAATCAAAGCCTAAGACCATAGGATACATCAAACCAATTGCTCTTTGTAACATTGTTTAAAAAATATTTTCTAAGGTCTTAGCTAACAGACTCAAGGGTATCCTTCCAAAGATTATTTCAAAGGAACAAATAGGATTTGTCCCAGGCAGGTCCATTCTTGATGGCATTATTACCATTCAAGAGACATTTCACTCTACATATAAGAACAAATAAGCATGCATGTTTATGAAATTAGACATTCAAAAAGCATACGACAAAGTTGATTAGTGGTTCCTTTGCAAGGTTCTTAAAGCATTTGGGTTTTCCCATCAATGGATTAACCTCATTTTTAATATCATATCCTCTCCCAAAATCTTTGTCTTTATTAATGGAACACACGAAGGTTTTTTTGATATATCTAGAGGTATGAGACAAGGAGATCCATTATCTCCTTCTCTTTACATTATCATGGCAGAGGCCTTTGGGAGAGGGGTGGTTGATGCTCCAAAAAATCAAAAGATTTCAGGTATTACTATTACCAATAACGTGTCCAATATCACACATCAATAGTATGTTAATGACATTATTCTATCTGGAAAAAGTATAGTTACTAAGGCTCTTGGTTTTAAAAACATTATTAAATCTTATATGGAAGGATCAGGGCAAAAAGTGAATCAGTTTAAATCTGAGATTTATTTTTTTAAAACAAGACCTGAAATAGAATTTTAGATATGTAAAATCATGGGTTATAAGAAGGGGTTATTCCCCTGCAAGTATTTGGGAATTTCCTTGGAGAAAGTACTAAAATCTAGTAAAGTATGGTGCAACACTTTGGAAAAAATAGATCCAAGGCTTGGTAGCTAGAAGGACTGTAAATGATTGACAAAGGCTAGAAAGAGTATCAAGATTAGATTAGTTTTATGTGCCATTCCAATCTTCCCTCTTTCTTATCTTCCTCTTCCCAAGCATCTTCTTCTAAAATTTGAATCTAAACTCAAAAAATTTCTCTAGAATGATTGTGAAGAAGACAAAAAATTGGTGCTCATCAAATGGAAAAACATCTATAAACCTAAGGACATGGGTGGTTTGGGGATTAAGAATTTACAATGGAAAAATGAAGCCCTAGGTGCCAAACTTATATTACGTCTCTATAGGGAAAGAGAACATAAATGGGCTAAGATCCTATATAATAAATATCTTAGTGTAGATGACTATCTTTTGACTTTTAGGATGAAGACCCTACCTAAAGATTCTGAGAGCTGGAACTTTATGATAGAATATCATCATTTGGTTTGCAAATTTCTTACTTGGGATGTAGGTAAGGGTGACGAGGCACTATTTTGGGAGGATTCTTGGAATGGGCATCCTACTCTCCATCATAGCTCTTTCCCTAAGGAAATCAAAGGAAAATTATGTAATCTATGGGGGAACAAAGTCTGTGATTACAAGACTAAGAATATTTCAAAAGGTAAACCAAGATGGATGTGGAAACCTTTGGATGGTTTAGGTTTGGATTCAAATGCAATTAAAGCTTATGAAAAGATATTAGCAAATAGGAGGATTAAGAAAACATAGAGGAAAGATGAACTTATTTGGGAAACTTCAAATGATGGGAAGTATAGTGTGAAAAGTGGTTACAAGGCTTTGATTCATTCTAAAAAATGGGACAGAGTGGATACTCCACTTAAACTATGCTACGATTTAGCATGCCTTCCAAAGACAGGATTCTTTTTATGGTTAGCTTTTTAGAGTATAATATTGACTACTAAAAGGTTATGTAAATTTAGTTTTCATGGCCCTTCTAGATGTGTGTTATGTAAACATAGCTATGAGGACTCACATCATCTTTTATTTAACTACCCATTCTCCCAAAGATGATGGGAATGACTTAAACAATTGTTAAGGTGGTCTACGCCTTTGCAAAAATCTTTCATTGATCTCCAAGGAATGGCCCATGAATTTGGTTAATGGCATTTATAATAAACTTTGGAACATATGTCCTTCCATCATGGTATGGAAAATTTTGAAGGAAAGGAATAGGCATATTTTTCATAATGTAGAAATGTAGCCTAAAGAATTAATATTAAAAATAGAAGCTAGCATTATTGAAATAGAAAATTCACACCATAGGAATGTTTGTAAAGAAGAAGGATCCTTTTCTAATTGGGATGGTCAAATGAAGAAGAATTGGTCAAAATTGATTAAGCCTCCCCAAATCTATTCCAAGAAAAGTAAGGAGGCAAGAGACAATTGTAAGTGAACTCTACCTCTGAAAGGTTGGGCTAAACTCAATTTTGATGGTGTTTCTAGAGGTAACCCTAGGATGATAGGTATAGGCTACATAATTAATGATGACTTAAGGAATTGGGTAGCCAAGAAAGCTATGTTGATTCAGCCTACTTCCAATACTCTGGTAGAATTAGAGGCTTTTGATCAAGGTTTTCAGTTGTGTCATAAGTTAGGATTATCCAAAGTTATCATTGAAGGAGATTCTCATATTATATTAAATACAATTAGGAAACTAGCAACTCCCAATTGGGTTCTTAACTCAAAGCTAGAGGAAGTCCTTGCTCTTTTAGATCAGTTTGTAGATAGTAGGATCTACCACATTCTTTGAGAAGGTAATTAGAAGGTTGATTGTTTAGAAAATTTGGGGGCAGATGGTGTTAATGCTTTGGATATCAATGATGTTCCTTTTTTTTCTAGTTTATAGTTTGATCAATTTATCTAGACTTCTGTGTATCTGTACCTGACCTCTATCATTGTTTCTATTACATATTTATAGTTATATTTATATTGATATATATATATATATATATATATATATATATATATATATATATATATATATACATATATACATTCATATACACACATAGACATAGACACAGATATATATATATATATTTATATATTTATATATTTATATACATACATATAAGCTTTCATAAATAGATTTATATATCAATTTGTATTTGGTCTATGTATATTATTTTGTTCGTCGTTTGTCTTGGGTTTTTTCATCGTAGATACTACTTTTCCATCCGTTTCCTTTTATATTTATAGTTATATATATATATATATGGATTCATAAATAGATTCATAAATATCATTATATATTTGATCCATATTCTTATTTTTTTTTCCTTTTGTCTTGGTTTTTTTCCTTAAATATTGTTTTTAGGATATTCCCATTTTATATACTCTAATTTTTCATCATCTCATTGAGTGGGCTTTTAATTGCTTTTGTTGGCATTGTTGTTTTTGATCATTTTGATTATGTTTACATCATCATCTAGTATTTAAGGCCACCCTATGTTTAGGTTTATGATGATGACTTCATCAGCTATCATCATGATTTGGTGTACTTCAAGGGGTTTCAGTTACCTTTGTCTTCTTCTAGGGTGTTGTTGTCATCTATCATTTTTAGTTGATGCCTTTTCCCTGAGGATGGAATCAAACACTAGTGTTTACCATGCTACTAAATATCACACCATGGCATTCCTTTGTAATGACAAACCAAAAAGATGGAATAGAATTCTTAGATTGGTGAATGACATGACCAGGATTGCTGTAAGCAGAGCCATTAGTTAAGGGGTTCAATTAAAAATTTTCATGGAGGATGAATAGTGACATAATTGGCTATTTTATTGGTTGTATGGCAAGAGCAAAGATTGAACCAAGGGATATTATTAGTCTATGTTCTAGTGTCTTTGATCTAGTTTGGAGGAAGGGTCTTGAAAAAGTAGTTTATAACATAGATGATAAATGCCACATTCCTCTTCTAGAGAAATAAATGGAGCTCTCGCTTGGGTCACCTAATTTAGAGATAGCATATCAGTGTCCTTCACTAGTTATCTACAAAGATCTTTCCTTCTACCAAGAATGGACCAAGATGGAGGCAAGTATTCAATTTCTACTATGATGGAGAGGAATTGTTGTGGATGAAAGTAGAGCATGGTTAACAAATGACCTCAATTTGTTCAATACTTATATGCAACTTGGAGTGGTCTTCGATAATCTTGATGCCCTAGATTTTTGCACTCTAAATTAGGAGAATACTAGCTAGGCTAAATTTGATGTTGAATTCCCTCTAAACTTTTATCTTGAGAACCCTAATGATATCCCTAAGGTCATTATGGCGTTCTACAAGAAAGTGTAATGTTTATGTTTTTTCGGGTAGTCTTGCATATTTTTTTGGTAGATAGCTAGAAGTTATTAGGTCTTAGGGTTTGGTACTTAGTCCTCTATTCTATTCATAATTTATTGTAACTATTAACTTCATTATGATACTTTAATTTTTGTTTTTTAAATTACAAACTCTGGATTCTTGATATATGAATCCTCATAGATTCAGACGCATGGAACTATGGTCTTACCCTAAATTTTGTATAACATAATTTGGTATACAACTAATATCAAGTAGTTTGGTATATTTTATTATCCCTGGCATTGTTCTGGTTTGGATGCCTTCGTGGATTATGCTATTATTTGGATCCTTACTTTTATTTTGTTCTGATTTAATAGACTATTATCTAGATAGTGTATTGGTTTTTAAAGAATAAGGTGCTATTAAAGGAATTTCTTCTCTATTTTTGCAGTAGGTTAATCGAATCACTGTATTAGGGTTTTTCCTTATTAATTGTTGTTCTATGATATGTTTTTTTTAAAATTATAATTATGTTAATAATTCTCTAATGTATGGTGTAGCAACATAACACAGGATCTTGGAAATGAGAATCTATATAGATCTTGATGTATGCTGATATGTAATCTCCCAAATGCTTGTATATATCTTATTTGGGTTATGCAGTAGATGATAAGAAATTTGGTTTCTTCTATTGTTCTTTGAGGATTTTGGATTTGGATGCTCCGTGGCTAATGGTTCTAGAGATATACTTAGGATGACTCAGATTGAATGGTATGATCCTTATTTTCATTAATATTTTATGTTTTGGTTAATCCAATAATCATATGTTGTGGTGTGGTTTCAATATTCTGATGTATAGTATCAGATGCAAGACTAGGGTGGTAGTAGTATCCATTTGCTACCTAGTTTTCCTTCGTATTAGTTTAGACTAATTAATTTAGACTAATGCTTTGGTCTAGATGTTTCCTTCTTTTCTGTTGATGTTCTTTAGTTAAGCTTTAGCTTTTATGTATTCTTTTCTAAGTTTAGATTTGGTTGATATGTCTTACTTCTCTTGATAAGTTTAGGTAACCATTTTAGACTCCTCCTAGTTTAAATCTTCATTAATTTAGATGATTTTAGGAATTATAAATTTAGTTATAGATAGTTTTTTTATTTTAAGAATTCTATCATTCTTATGATTAAATAGTTTGAGTGGCAAGCCATTAAGATAGGGGCATGCATTCTTGATAGCTCCACATGAACATAAACAAAGTGATGGAATTTCTCTAAAAGATCATGTAATATATTTAGGAGCTTGATGCTCAATTATATTGTAATATTGATCTTTTTAATGTAATATTAGAGACAAGATAAATTTGACTGGGGTATCCCCCTTTCGTGTTGTAACAATAAAGGACCATGGTGTTGGCCTAGACTAGAGGTTTTCTTTCCCTTTTTTTTCCTACTAGTGCCCATTTGAATGGGAGAACATTGTTCTATCTATTTAATTTTTATTAATAATTAATTATCCTAGCCATTGACCATTTACTAATCAAAAAATAATAATCTTGGAACAAAGTAACAAGATGAAAGAAGAAATGGATGGAAGAAAAATGAAATTCAGAACCAATCCCTTCAGCATGTAGATCTAATGGATCAAATCTCCAATGCAATTGAGGAAATCATGAGCCAAAGATAGATTAATGAAAGATTAATAAATGATCTAAATTTGGAAAGACAAATCAATGAAAGAATAATAAATGAGTTGTGGTTTGAAAAGAAAATTAGTGAAAGATTGAAAAATGACCTAAACATTGAAAAGAAAATCAATGAAAGAATGATGAAATCTCAAGAAGACATGAATCAATTAAATCAACTTAATGAGCAAAATCTCTATAGGCAAAAGGGTAAAGTAGGAATTGGATAAAAAGAAGAAGGTGAATCCTCCAAACAAGGTGCTCAAAGGAATAAAAGACCTACATGTAATCACTGTGGTAAGATAGATCATACATCAAACATATATTGGAGTAATGGTAAAGAAAAATTCAATGGTAAATTCTACAATTGAAGCCAGCATGGTCACAAGGCTAATGAATGCAAGTGTCACAAATGTAAGAAACAAGATCACAAGGCATCAAATTGCAAAACTAAGTCATTCAATCTAGCAGAACAAATTGTGAAAGCAATATTTCGTTGGGACTACAAAACTTGGTGTAGATGTCATTAATGTGGAGAATTTGGACACATTGGCATGAATTGTGTTAAACATCACATGAGAAGAAAAGATACCACCATAAGATGTTTCACTTGTACCAAACTTGTTGATCTAGCTAAAAATTGCATGATTATAGGCATAATTGAAGATGAAAAGAAGAAAAAAGTATATAACATCAGAAAGCAAATGAGACAGCAATGAATTCCTAAATCTATCGAGCATGCTAGTTCAATAAATGATGGTCATGTAATTCAAGAAGTGGGTGACTCCACCATTTCTAACTAAATTCTTAAGGAAGAACTAGAACTGTATTGTCAAGATCACATCCAAATAGTTCCTATTGAAAGGAAGTGAAGATCCAAATTAGTCTTCAAGATACAAAAGGATCATTAAGTGAGATTGCTATTAGTTATCACTGAGTTGACTTCTATACTGAGCAAGGTTGTGTCTGGACTCTATTGAGAAAATTCAGGAGTAACAAGAATATGTTTGATTATCGAGTTAAGAAGCCTTTATCAAGCAATCCAAATAGATAGTGGATGATAGCCTTTCAAGCATGATGTCATCATAGCTACCTTTGTACCAAGAATTAATGGAAAAATTTTAACAAAAAGGAGGAAATTGAATTCATTTTCATAGAGTAATTTAAGTGTTATTGCAAAGAAGTGAATTGCAAAGCAACCAAGTGACTTCGAGCAGAATTTGCAACTAAGTTCTTCAAAGTTTTCACAGCTTACCGAGTAGCCATGGCATCAAGCAATAGTAGAAAAGTAAGGAAAAGGTCAGAGATGTTGGTCTAAGGAGTAGAATGGAAAGCACCTAATTTCAAACTTGTGTCAATGGTTGTTGAAACCCTCAACCCAAACAAAGTTCAATCACAAATTCCTCCAAAGGTACTTCACATTAATGACATCTGAACTCATTTTAAGTGTGTAATTGATAAAATTGAAATTGTAGAAATGGATGAAACCCTAGGTGAACTATGTGTGAATGGGATTCTTAAACCTGAGCATAAATATTTCAAAGACAAGGGTTTAATGCACATTCCTTGCCTATCACAAAGCTTTCAAATAAAATGCATTAGATACATCTTTAGCTGAGTTCACAACAGTTAGTTATGGCTTGAGAAACTAGTCGTGATCATTAAGAAGATGATTCAGTGCATTACTAGTCTTCCCATGCTCACCAAGGCCAAAGTGACTAAAACCCTAGGTCAGGTGGAGTCAAAAAAGAAAATCATAGCCAATTGGGATGACATAGGCATGAAGATTAGTAGTGTAACTAATGTAGAACTAAAATTTGGTATACATATGATATCCCACAAGATTTATAGTTCAAGCCATCTCAATAGTGTGTCATGTGAAGTTCTTGACTTGGTGTTAGTGAATAGATTATCCTCTAAAGAAATATGTACAAATATGACTCTAAATGCCCAAGTAAGAAGACTAATCAGCACTAATAGTTGCATCACTTCACTATTAAAAGAGTGTAAGTACCATCTAAATTTATATGGGTACAACTCCCTATATATTATTTACAATGAATTAACTATGGATGCTTTTAAGAAGAAAGCATAAAAGGAATACAAACATCTACTTGTAAACACAAAGTAGATGCAGAAAAACTAAACAACTACAAGGAAATAGATAGAAAATGACATAAATTCCATTTACCTCGACATATTACAAAGGATGAAATCAATAAACACATTTTCCATCTTCTTGAGAAAGTTCAGAAACAAAGTTATGAATATATCTTGCGATCAAAATGTATACAAGAAACAATGATAGTAAAAGCACATTTTAGAGAAAATGAAAGTGACACAAACATCATGATTAGTGGAAAGAGGATTGCTCAAATTCTAGGTTTTGATATGTAATCAACTTCCAATTCTCCCTTCCCTAAAGCATAAAAGATACAAGGACCTTATTACACATTTGCAATTATAGTCACCATTAAAGAAAGATGAACCTCCTTCTCTGTATTAAATAAACAAACCAAAATTCTCTTATTTTCTAAAACATAGTTCAAAAAAGAGAAAATAAACACTGGCTCCTCTTCCCATAGCTTCACAAGAAAAATGGAACAAATCAAGAAAACCTCTCCTTTTGTTATAGCCCAGAGTCTGTAGTCTCGGAGAGAAAAGATGAAACCCCTTCTTCTCATTGCTGCTAGCTTATTTATTCTCTTTGAATTTCTTGTCAAAAATTCTCAGTTTCCCTAACTAAATCTTTAAAACCTTATGATTTCCCATTTGATTCTATTTTCAATTCTCGGCAAGCTCTCAGGAACACAAAACTGATTTCCCCCTTTCCCATGTGGTAATATAATTATAAACATTGTCTTATATCTTTATATAGTGGCATATTTTAAGCCCACACTCAAATCATTTGATGTTTTTAATTACATTACATGTCAAGGATTGGATTTTCACATGCTAAATTACTAATGTATGTGGGGGGGGGGGAAGGTCTTTCAAAATAATCTACGTGCCTCTTTGTTGCCACCTAGCATATTACATGTTAGCACACAAATTGGACTACTAGCTTGTATCACTTTCTAAAACAAGCTCAAACTATAAGAACGTCTAGGATAACATGCATAAAAATTACATTACCTAGTCTTTGAATCATTAGGAAATCACAAACCCATTAATCCAAGTAAATTTGAAGCAGGACCTGGCATGCCTTGTTGTGAGGAGAATGAGTTGAGAAGACTCTCGACAAGCTTAAAATCAACATCAACTAGCATCAACTCATCATCCACACTCCTTTGAACATTAGTTTCTACCTTATTTTTATCTTCGAGTTTAGAAGAATCTTCTAGGTGAAAAAAGATTTTGGCTAACGTACTATTGTTTAGCTACTCCCTCAATTCATCTAAGTATTCATTCATAAAAGTGTCACTAGACCCATCATTATCTTTTGTCATACTAAGTTGTTCATTCATTTCTTCTAACCCAATAGATTCACAAGTATCACTTTCATTCTCATCAAAATCCATATCTGAAGATGAACAACCACTATGAACCACATAGTTTCCCTGAGTGGAAACACATTTTTTTTCTGTAGTGGCCTCAATCATTGACTTTATTTCTTTGAGAAACTATCTCATATCCAAAGATATTGTTTCAGAATTTTCATTTCTTGGAAGTTCTACTCCTTCATAGCTTGACATATTTTTTTAAAAAGCATGCATATTCTTTGTTATATCTTCCAAGTTAAAATCATCCATCATCTTCCTTGAGGTGGAATCCTCTTTAGGCTTCTTTGATTTTTTGTACCTATAATGCTCTTCTTCATTAAAGTCCATTTCCTTTTGTCTCTCTAAGAGGGTTGCATTCAATTCTTCTTTTGCATTATAGAGTCATGAGTCATCATCACTTGGTGGAAGTTCTAAACAAATAAAATTGGCATATGAATGAGGCAATGCAAAAGTTTCATTAATACACCTAATTGGTTTGTGCATAACCATGCTTGTTCTAGAAAAAAATTAAAAATGTGCTCCTGTAATAGCCCAATGCATCACTCATTAGTCTTTGGCATTCATTGGATACTTCAAGTAGACCCGTGAAATAGCCCTTATTCTCTAGACTTTTTCTAAATGCCTCCCACCAAATATCTTTATTTTGAGCTACTTTCAACTTTGAGCTTTTGGTTGTAGCATCGCTATAACCAACAACACTAGGCTCAACATCCTCCTGATATTGTGACCGCTCATGATATATCCAAATGATTGGTTATAATAGCAACTCGAGCTTATACATTCTCTCTTCAAGAACTATGTTTTAACTTCATCATGCTCAATGTCCTCAATTCCTAGGATACCTCTAAATTTAAATGTCATAGGCTTTTCAAACTACCAAAACTATTAGGTAATTTTAGGTGACAAAATTATTCTAGAAGACCCTCCAATGAAATTTCACGGGTTGTTTAAGATAAATAGAATTTCAATTATTAATACATCCTACTAACCTGCAAGCTTCAAGTTTATCAAGCTCGGTGCTAGCCTTCTATGGAGTTTGCTAAAGATCAACTTTCATGTCAACATTTACTATTACTCATAGAACTAGGTCATTTTGGTATGATTTTGAATGTTTAGTTTGACCCATCACCACGGCTTATGATTTGGCAAGTGTAAAAACTTCATTTTTAACTTCATAACAACTCGAAAGTGGGTTTGGATATTCTATTAGATGATTATCACACTATTACCACACACTTGACTTGTACTTACCTTGATATTCTTATGGATGTTATTTATGATTCAAGCATCATGCCATGATCATTACATTATTTGAAAACACTTTGCAACTTCCTTCCTATCCCTCCATGTGCTCAAGTCTTTTTCCAATATAAGGATGAGTTTCAACTTCTCCCAATACTTTTGTGCATGATTAAGATTTGGTGCAATTGACTTTATTTGATCCAAATTTAACCAAAAGAAGCTTGGATTTCTTTGAGCTAGGTCTTTGAGTTTAAACATTGAGCCTCTAAATTAGGAACTTTGAAGATTCACCATGAAGGTATTTTTTTCTTTGACTGAGGTGCATCTCCAAACTATGACCTCTAAACTTCAACAATAACCTTGAATTATGAACTGAGGCTAGATTTTGAAATTTTCTTAATTAAAAAATCTACATTTCAAACCCATTGAATCATTGAACAACTTTGAATTTCTTTGAACCATTTCAAACTAATTTGAACCTTGGTTCAAAGAGGTTCAAGATTTCACCTTTAAAATTTTAAATACTGAGCCCATATTGGTACTAACAGGGGCTCTAACTATGAGATTGATTTTGGTGCAAAAGCAAAGAACTCCAATAATCTCAAGAAAAAGATGAGTGCCTTAACCATTGGGCAATAGAGTCCACCAAGAAAATTGGGAGCTACTTGCAGAGAGGGTGGAGGGGAGCAGGGAAAATCCAACTAACCAAAAACACCTAACTACTAGCAAGCACAAATCTTGTACATTATTCAACTAACACTATGCACACCAAAACATATTTACAATATTTACAAAGGTAGGATGAGAACCTACCATGAAAACTAGAAGAAAAAATAATTCATGCAAATCCATTTATTGACTAGGAGAAGTAGAAGCTTTTCTGGATCAGCAAGCCATGTCTTAATAAAGAAGCTCCATACCATTGCTTGTTGATGACTCTTTCTATGCTAACCTTCAAACTGAAAGTGCACATGCACATGCTGATCCAACACTCTTTTCTTAATAGCCATAACTCTTCATAGCACTCTTCTTCATTCAAGAATTGAGTTTTCATATCCACAGGGTCAGATCTCAGTTCAAGCTGAAAAAACACAATGTAGAAACCTCACTAAAAAATGATGTACCATACCTGAAAATGTTGTCATGAAGATTCAATTCTTGTACATGGTATTTGATTTCATGGTCAACTTTCAGCCATAGAGACACCTCATCCAACATGGGATCAACCCTTGAATGTGTGTTTCCCTCATCTCTTTCAAGAACCAAAATGTCATCAAACATGTCACACATTCCATCCTTTTCTCTTTTCAAAATGCCATTACATGTTTCAACATTTCTCCCACAATCCAAATCAGCAAAACCAAGTATAGATGAATGAAAAGAAAAAACAACAATGAATTCTTCATTCTCAATCTGATTTGAATGAGTATCTGAGTCATCATTAAAGTGATGGTCCAACTTGAGTGATGCTAGGAATGTTTCTATGATATCTTCTTCCTCATTAAGAAGAGTGTCCTTGAATATACCAAATGACTCATCACTATATTGAAAGCCAACTTCATACCTCTTTTCTTCAAGAAGAAAATCAGCACAAGGAGTTTCATCCAAAGGCATTCTCACCTCATCTTCATGAAGAATTGGATCATCATCAAATGGACTGACTTGAGAGAGGTCTTTCAGTTGAAGAGATAACAAGAATTCATCAATGATTTCTTCTTCTTGATCAAGGAATGTGCCTCTCCATGCCTCGGTTGGGTTATCTACAAGTTGAGTGGTAACTTCAGCATATAATTATCATGAGAAGGAAACTCTTCCACATACACTCTCACCTCGTCATAATTACATATTTCATCTTGAAACCAATCAGATCCTTCCATGGGCTGATTGCTCATTTTCAAGCATGAGAAATCATCTTCATTTTTCATGAAAGTGGGAAGTTCACTTTCAGGTTGCATGTTATTCTTAAAAAATTCACCATGAAGACTCTTTAAAGAAAGATGACCAACATTATTTTCACCTATTTCATCAAAAGTGAAAGATTGAAATTCCTGTAGCAAGTTGCCTATTTTTTGATAACTAGAAACTTCTGAAACAAGATGACCATTAACACTTCCAAATCTAAAACTTTCAAAGCATAGAAGAGAGAAAGATTTAGAGGTACTATTAGCATTAACAATAAGGTTTGCTGCTACACTATTTCTAAAGTGAAAAGATTCCAAAATAGGGTCCTTTTCAACATTGGGTCCTTTTCAGCATTCATATTCAAAGAGCCAATGTTCTCACAACTTTTTGTTAGTTTTAATCATTTATTTTCTACTAAGACATTTCCCAAAAGCACTCCAATTAAATTTTTAAACAATCGATGATCATCATGATCTTCTATTGTAAAACTTTATATATGAGATGAAGAAGAAACTTGAGGCAAGATTGTATCATTATTGCTTACCCTTTCTCCATTTCTGTCACATATATTCTCATCCATTGAAACTAGATCAACATGAGGCTGGAGTAACTCTGGCTATATTTCTTGGTCATTCATCACAAGGTGATTGAACTACATGGGTGAGACTGAGATAACAAGACATTCATCATCATCTACCTCCAAATGCTTCTTCAATTGAGCCACTTTCTCTTCAAGTTCTTGCAAGTCTATCAACTTGTAAAATCTTGCGCAGAGGCAATTCCATAGTAGCCACAATCTTGCATAATCTTGAAAGCTTATTTTTTTGGATACCCTTGGAAATACTTTCTCTAAAATTGTCCACAAAATCACGTAACACTTTATCGTCAATTTGATAAAGTTCCAAGAGAGAAGGGTTTGGCCTTGGTCTTCTGACTTCTATATCCAACATGGTCTTTGTATAGAGTCACAAATCTCCTACATATAGAGATAATCATAAAACTAAGGAAACAAATGTTAGGCACTTAAATCTTCACTTCAAGATCCCTAGTAGAGTCACCAAAAATTTGTTAGTGAATAGATTGTCCTCTGAAGAAATATGTACAAATATAACTCTAAATGCCCAAGTAAGAAGACTAATTAACACTAATAGTTGGGTCACTTCACTATTGAAAGAGTGTAAGCACCCTTTGAATTTATCTAGGTATAGCTCCCTGTATATGATTTATAATGAATTAAATATGGATACTTTTAACCAGAAAGCACAAAAGGATTACAAACATCTACCTATAAACACAAAGTAGATGTGGAAAAACTAAATGACTATAAGAAAGTAGACAACAAATGACACAAAGTCAATTTACCCCAACATAATACAAAGGAAAAAATCAAGAAACACATTTTCCATCTTCTTGAGAAAGTGAAGAAACAAAGTTATGAATATATCTTGCAATCAAAATGTATACAAGAAATAGCAACAGTAAAAGCACATTTTAGAGAAAACTAAAGTGACACAAAGATCACAATTAGTGCAAAGAGGATCGCTCAAACTCTAGGTATTGATATGCAATAAACTTCCAAGTCTCCCTTCCCTAAAGCATAAAAGATACAAGGAACTTATTACACATTTGCAATTATAGTCACCATTAAAGAAAGCTGAAGCTCCTTCTATATATTACATAAAGAAATCAATATTTTCTTATTTTCTAACACATATTTTAGAGAAGAGAAAATAAACACTAGCTTCACTTCCCACAGCATCACAAGAAAAATGGAACAAATCTAGAAACTCTCTCGTTTTGTTGTAGCCCATAGTCTATAGTCTCAGAGAGAAAAGATGGAACCCCTTCTTCTCACTGTTGCTGGCTTATTTATTCTCTTCACATTTCTTGTGAAAACTTTTTAGTTTCCCTAATTGAATCTTGAAAACCATATGATTTCCCATTTCATATTATTTTTAGTCCCTGACAACCTCTCAAGAACATGAAACTAATTTCCCCCTTTCCCATATGTTTATATTTTATAAACATTTTCTTATATCTTTATATAGCAGCATAGTTTAAGCCCACACTCAAATAATTTGATGTTTTTAATTACATTACATGTCAAGGATTGGATTTTCACATTCTAAATTACCAATGTATGTGGGGGGGAAGGTCTTTCAAAATAATTTGTGTGCCTCTTTTCTGCCACCTAGCATATTACATGTTAGCACACAAGTTGGACTATTGATACAATGATTATGATGATATACTATATCATATCTTGGCAACTAGCTTGTATCACTTTCTACTACAAGATCAAACTATAAGAATCTCTAGGATAACATCCATAAAAATTGTATTACCTAGTCTTTGAATGATCAAGCCATTGCAAACCCATTAATCCAAGTAAATTTAAAGCTAGACCTGGCATGCCTTGTTATGAGGAGAATGAGTTGAGAAGAATCTAGACAAGGTTAAAATCAACATCAACTTCTACCTTTTTTTTATCTCTGAATTTGGAAGAATCTTTTGGGTGAACAAAGCTTTTGGCTAATGTACTATTGTTTAGCTGCTCCTTTGAGGCATTTGAGTATTCATTCATAAAAGTTTCACTAGACCCATCATTATCTTTTGTCATTCTAAGTTGTTCATCTATTTCTTCTAAACCAATAGATTCACTAGTATCACTTTCATTCTCATCAAAATCCATATCTAAAGGTGAAAAACCACTATCAATCACATGTTCTACTAAGTTAAAACACATTTTTTTTTGTAGTGGCCCCAACCACCAACTTTAATTATTCTAGAAACTGTTTAATATCCAAAGATACTATTTCAGAATTTCAATTTCTTAAAAGTTTTGCTCCTTCATAGCTTGACATATTTTCAACAAAAGAATGCATATTCCTCATTATATATTCCAAGTCATATATCATCTTGCTTGAGGTGGAATCCTCTTTAGGCTTCTTTGATTGTTTGTAGCTATGATGTTCTTCTTCATACAAGTCCATTTCCTTTTGTCTCTCTAAGAGGGCTGCATTCAAGTCTTCTTCTCCATAATAGAGTCATGAGCCATCATCACTTGGTGGAAGTTCTAAACCCATAAAATTGATAGATGAATGAGGCAATGCCAAAGTTTTAATAATACACCTAACTGGTTCATGCATAACCATGCTTGTTCTAGAAAAAAAAAAGTGCTCTTGTAATAGTCCAATGCATCACTCATTAGTCTTTGATATTCATTGGAACCTTCAAGTAGACCCCTGAAATAGCCCTTGTTCTCTAGAATTTTTCTAAATGCCTCCCACCCAATATATTTATTCTAAGCTACTTTAATCTTTGAGCTTTTGGTTGCAGCATCACTGTAAGAAACAACACTAGGCTCAACATCCTCCTAATATTGTGACCGCTCATGATATATCCAAATGACTAGTTATAACAGCAACCCAAGCTTATACATTCTCTCTTCAAGCACTATGTTTTTCCTTCATCATGCTCAATTTCCTCAATTCTTGGTATACCTCTAAATTTAAATGTCACAGGCTTTTCAAACTACTAAAAGTATCAGGTAATGATGTTAGCTTTTGACAACTCTATAATTGCAGGTGCTCTAGCCATTGAAGGTAGAAAAATTCTTCTGGAAGACCCTCCAATGAACTTGCATAAGCTATTTAAGAAATATTTAAGTTCAATTATTTATACATTGTTCTGACCTATGAGCTTCAAGTTTATCAAGCTCAGTGCTAGCCTTCTATGGAGGTTGTTGAAGATCAACTTTCATGTCAACATTTTCTAATACTCATATAACCAGGTCATTTTAGTATGATTTTGAATGTTTAGTTTGACCCATCACCATGGCTTATGATTTGGAAAGTGCAAAAACTTTATTTTTTACATCGTAACAACTTGGAAGTGGGTTTGGATATTCTATTGGATGATTATCACACTGTTACCACACACTCGACTTGTAATTACCTTGTTATTTTTATTCATGTTATCTATGAGTCAAGCATTGTGCCATGATCATTACATATTTTTTAAACACTCTGCAACTTCCTTCTTATCCCTCTAGGTGCTTAGGTCTTTTTCCAATATAAAGATGAGTTTCAGCTTCTCCCAATGCTTTTGTGCATGATTAAGATTTGGTGCAACCAACTTTATTTGATCCAAATTTGACCAATCTTAAGAAGATTGGATCTCTTTGAGCTAGATCTTTAAGTTTGAACATTGAACCTCTAAATTAGGAACTTTGGAGATTCACCATGAAGGTATTTGGTTCTTTGACTGAGGCACATCTCCAAACTATGACATCTGAACTTCTACACTAACTTTGAATTATGAACTGAGGTAGGATTTTGAACTTTTCTAAATTAGCAAATCTACATTTCGAACCCATTGAATCATCAAACCACTTTGAATTGCTTTGAACCATTTTGAACTACTTTGAACCTTGGTTCAAAGAAATTCAAGATCTCACCTTTAAAATTTTAAATACTGAATCCATATTGCTACTAACACTTGGCATACAAGGTTGTGAAGAACAATCTGTCATATGACCTTGCAGATTTGTCATTGAAGCAATTCAACAAAAACATGGAAAGTATTATAACTTCCAAGAACAACCCTTGCAAATTTGGTTCTTTGTTGACATGCTTATTTTTCTATGTTCATAAGGTTTTCCCTTCAAAAGACATGGTAGTATGGAGAGAAGATGTGTCAGTATTATATCAAATTAATGAATATGTTTTTGAAATGGGAGAGAATTTTGTTAGCATTATGGATAAATATTTTGATGTCTTCAAGGAGAAAATGAACAAAAGATTCAAGATACCCAAGAAATTGGTAGAAGATTACAAAGATTATGTTTGCTTCATGGTAGACTATGAAAAAGTTTACATTGAGGTAGTAAAGCCCAGAATTGTATGGGTAAAACCTCTTCCCTATGAGGTAAACATTGATGAAGTAAAATGCATCATTGAAGCTCTGATTAATGAACCTATTGATCCAAAGGCACCAGACTTTAGAACATATGATGAGGCAAAGGCATGGATAGATTTGGAGATAAAGCTCACACAAGTGGTTAACAAAGGAAAGAGGGGGATAGAAAAACTAAAATCAAGCACACCTCTTATGTTAACTAAAGGCAAAGGAGAAGATATAGATGAAGATGTAGAGGATAAGTCTGAAAAGGAAGGAGAACCCTTGTAGAAGAAAGGAAAGGTGATCATCACCAAGCCACCTAAACCATCCACTGCACTCTTCACAAGGAGGTGTAGAAAGAAAGGTAGTGATATTGACTTTAGCAAACCTCCTGCCATGTTCCAAGAAAAAATGAAATGAATGGAAGAAGGTGCAAGTATAACCAACTTCAAATCCTTGAAGTATGAAACCAAGGAAGAGGCAAAAAAGAAATAGGTTGAAGAATTGGTGTTAACCAAAATGGGAAAATGAAGTATTCCTAGATCAAATAGCCTCCCAAATGTCTAATGAATTATTAGAGAAAATTAAGCCAAGATGGGACTTTGCAATGCAAAAAGCAATAAATATTTATGCATAAACCCTGAGGCAATTTCTACCTAGCATGATATATGCTGAGGTAAAAGAGTCCTTAAAGAAAAATGAAGATAAGATGACTCTTAGATTTAATACTTGTTCAATTTTGATCAAGGTTATAAAGAATATGGTTAAGAATGCCACAAGTATGTGGAAGAATTTTTATCATTTGTATAAACAAAATGACTTCCCAATAGATGTTATGGATTATGATAGTGATGATGAGGAAGAAGAAACTTATGCTGATCCCACACATTTTGACATAAGGAAGTTGAAGAAGATAAAGAGGAAGAAGCTACCGATGAAGACAAAGAAGATGATGAGGAGATTGACTTTATGAAGATTTTAGCCCTAGTCATTGCCTCACTTTCTCACTCTCCAAGAAAACTAGTGGCCACATCAATCTCCAAGACAACTTCAAAAAGTTTGATTATGACCACAATAGATACATCAAATGTCCAATCACTCTTTGCTCCCTCACAACTCAGCACATCACTGATAGAAGTGTCTACCACTTCATCTATTGAGTTGCAACATCCCTCTTCCTCAGCCACCAAGTCAGTATCATCAACAATGGGTACAATATGTTCTACAATTTTGTGCTCTTTTGTAGTAAGTACTACAATTTTGGATTCTACAATTTTGGCTACTATAGTGTTGGATACTTTTGCAAGTACTTCAGTTTTGGATTTAGTAAGCATACCAATTAGTATTCCATCTATTGGCACTATACAATTTTTTACTGCTAATCCTACTATCTCTACTATTGTTTCCATACTAGATTCAAAGGCATTAAGTACAAGGATAGTTGAACCTAGGGCTCAATCGAGTATAATATTTTTGAGTAAAGGAAAGGAGATATAGGAGGACATAGACCTATATGAGAAGATTGAAATTCCCAAATGGGGCATTTACAATCTCATTGTAGATCAAATGCACATAGTCAGTGAACTCCTCCAAATCAAAGAAAAATAGTAGAAACGTAGAGAGGAGAGAGACAAAGAATAAAAAATCATAGATGATGCCAAGAATATTTTGACTAAGGCAATAAGTGTTGAAGTTGATACTTATCAACAAATTTTTTCATAATTAGAAGAGGAAATTTAGAAGTTTAATGGGGAAACTAGTGGTCAAGCTAAATTGATTGAGAAATTAGAAAAAAAATTTGATAACAAAGTGCTTGAGCACATTGCTTAGCAAATAGCTATCAAACAAGTGGAGCTTTCCTCAAATTTGACCAATCTTGAAACCTCTTGCATGAATGTAACATCACTTTTTGGAAAGTTGGGTAATGTTACCAAGTTCACAAAGGAGATAAAGAGCAAACTGAAAAAGATTGATGAAGATCTAAAGGCTAGTGCATAGTAGTTGCAACTTGACTATAGTTAAAGCTCTACACATCATATGAAAATCAGATTCTTGACAAATATGCAGGTAGAGTTGTTGAGAGAAGAAGCAAGGATCCAATCTCCACTGATAGATATTCATAATATGATCCTTCCCATCATGAATATAATGTAGAAGCATATTGTTTATTCAAAAAAATTGATTGATGACAAAAACTTCTCCATTGTAGATCACATGATACAACTATCTATACAAGTGCAAGTTTCTCTACATACATGAAAAGTTTTACAAGAGAATTGGAAAAAGACCTTATCACTCATTCTTAAGGTACAGTTTGATTTTCTTTCTCATTTTGGTGTCTCCATGTAAATAAGTTCTGAATAAATCTTTGGCATTATTGTCAAAAAGGGGGAGAGACACTTAATATGCTATATATGGGGAGAGATACTTGTTATGCTATGTATATTATATTGGGGAGAATCATGCAAAATGGAAAAAGTTTATATAGTTGAGAATTTGTAGATATAGTATACTCTATATACTTACAAAGACAAATTTTGAAAAATCTCAAAAATAGTATACCATACCCAGCGAGCATCACGTTGTGATGTATATAAGTTTTGGTTGATAAGTGTTTTTGTCACTAATGTCAAAGGGGGAGATTGTTGACATTTAGTCAAGTTTTTTATTAGCGTCAACACTTATTTAGATTTTGTATGGCTATCAAGCTTATTGAATAGTCTACATTATTTTCCATGCATTTCAGTAGCGACTCAGCACTACAGTTCCTACTAAGCATTTTAGTAGTTACCAAGTGAATTTAGTCAATATCAAGTCTAACAGTTCAACTAAAGCATTCCAATGGTCACTGAGCTTTGTAGTTTCTACCAAGCTAGTGGTTCATGTAAAGTGAAGCCGGTGTTAACCAAGCTATATGGAGATTAGCATTTACTAAGTGCATTCATGGTAAACAAGTAATTCAATTTATACCAAGTTACACATTATCTACCGAGTCACCAGTGTAGGTTGAATTCGAGACTACATTGAAATTATTAGTATGAATTGAGCTTCTATTTCTACTAAGTACATGATGATGCTGACACCAAGTATCAAAACTTCACCAAGTTAGTCTTTAGAACCTCAATATCTACATATCGATCGACTTCATAATATTGGTGTTAACTTGTATGATGACCAACTTTGTAATTATCTAAATTTGATTGATATATATGCAATGTATTGTATCATATCCAAGTGTGAAAATAATGTGAAAAAGAAGCATGCAAATGTGAATTAGCAACAGACAAAGTATATTGTGAGGCCATATCAGAAAAGGAGTAGCAAAAGACAAATCCATCACATAAAGGAGATCAGTACTTCAAGGAATCTCTATCAATAATTCAGTTGTAAGTCAAAGATCCACTGCTTCATCCTAATAAGTGAACTAGTCCAAATCCTTTAACAAGATAGACTTAACAGTCTTTTCTCAAATCTCCTTACTAAGTACATACTTTATTGTCTATTTGTAAAAGGTCTAACAAGGTGGACCTAGCAGTCCTAATTGCTCCTAATAAGGAAGATCATTAGAAGTGATCAATGTAACCCTTAACGGGCCAACTTTATGCTACAGTATTGAAGTTTTATAGATATCATCCCCACCCTAGTTTCACTTTCTATTTGGAAGGTTGCTAGGTCACCAAATCATTGTGTTCAAGTGTTATGAATGTTTTATGTTTCTCATGCATGCAAGTAGATCAGATTTGATGAACTAAATGGTAATTGGATTATTACAATTAAGATCAAAATCTGATAAGGTTTTTGAGGTTACTTATTCACCCCTCCCTTCTTAGTAACCTAACTATTCTTGAATATTTCAAATAGAGAATTGGTCTAGAGATGACATAACTTCTAAAATAGGTGCCAGTTGTTTAAAAAATGGTTCTTAGAATGGAAATTGTTTTCCCCCCATGGGAATATTTGGAATTTTGATTTGGGTAAGTTAGTAGTCACTGGCATTTTCATGATTTTAGACCTTCTAACAACTATAGCCCTAAATTACAACCTAGTAGCCAAGATTGTAACGAGACTAGATGGGGAGTGTTTGATAAAAATCATTGTAGAAGATATTGAAGAGATTTTTGGATTGGAGCCAATCACAAACTATCATGAAGTCATTGACTTTTAGGGATTAGAGAATTAATTTTGTCTTGAAAGGATCAAATTAGACAACATGCATTGAGAGGACATTTGGCTACAATTGGAAATTTGACCTTTGTTACATCATCAACTAAGGAGCCTTTCAAGAAGAAATTTTTCACTACTAGGGCCATAGACATTTACATGACTTTATGTAGGGTTTTGGTGAAGATGAACAAGATTTTAAGCCAATAAAGTTCATGTACATGATGATACATATCTCTTCTTATGGTGTGGATTTTATATTTGATTTTGCATCTTACCTAGCAAAAGAAATTTACATAGGTTTAATTGGGACTACAAAGGGAAAAATTGAAAAAAATTGGCTATTATTCCTTGTCGATGCATAATTTCTTGTTTAAACGTGTTACTTTCTTTGAAAAAGAAATGGTATTCAACAAATAGTATGAGGAAGAAGCTCTACTAGCATAATTATGGAGTTCAGATATGACCTAGGATGCAGAAGAGGCCAACTTTGAGAGATTTGATAGATACTTCACATCTAGGTTGAGGAATCTTATATTAAGGGACAATCCCAAAATACCTAAGGCACTGTTAGGATAAACCATGGACAGAAATAAAAACTACATGCAAATACAAACAATAATAGAAAATAATAGAACACATAGAAATGAACACAAGGCACCAAGATTTAACGTGGTTCACCCAATCCCTGGTCTACGTCCACCAAACAGCAAGTTCGATCTTATTACAATCCAGTGATTACAACTTGATTACAATCTGTAATCCCTTAGAGCTCAATACCACCGCAAGAACCAATTTCTTATCACAACATTATGAAAAATACCCAACCCTAAGCCCTTTTATACAAGTATTAAACCACTTTAGGGTTATATCATGTCGGCCATATGTCGGCCATAATACTATTTATGAAGTATGTACAGTACTTTCTTGATCAGTCACCACAATCTAACAATCTCCCACTTGGGGACTGATTAGGCTCCACACTAAACAACAATCTCCCACCTGGAGACTGATCCTGTAGCAATACCACTACCACATGGGGCTCCCTCTAGATCAAACTATCCTAGACTCTACTATTCTTTTATTCATGTTCAGTCTAAAAGACCAACCAAAGCTGAAGAGGAGTTCAGCTTCTCCCTTGTTACAACCTTTGTCAACATATCTACTAGATTGTCATTGGTATGTATCTTCTCCAGCTTTAACTGTCCATCCTCCAAAACTGATCGAATGAAATGGTACCACAACTGTATGTGTTTGGTCTTAGAATGCAGAGCTGAATTCTTAGCAAGATGAATGGCACTCTGACTATCTGTGAACAAATAATTATCCTTCTGAGGATGTCCCAATTCTTCTAAGAAGAACTAAATCCATATCATCTCTTTGGTTGCCTTTGTAGTAGCAACATACTCTGCCTCTGTAGTGGAGAGAGCATTAATCTTCTATAACCTAGAAACCCAGCTCATGGCTGCCCCACCAACAGTAAAGACATAACCTGTAGTACTCCACCTGGTATCTTTATCCCTAGCCAAATCTGAGTCAACATAGCCCTATAAATTAGTAGTAGAGCCCCCAAAGTGTAGACACTTATTCAATGTTCCTCTCAAATATCTGAGAATCCACTTGACAGCATTCCAATGCTCAAATCCTGGATGACTCATATACCTGCTAACAACTCCCACTGCATGTGCAATATTTGGCCTAGTGCATACCATAGCATACATCAAACTTCCTACAGCTGAAGCATAGGGTACCTTGGACATCTTATCCTCCTCTTCCTGTGTCTTGGGACACATCTCCTTAGTCAATTTCAAATGACCAGGTAAAGGTGTGCTGACAGCTTTAGCATTCTCTATAGAGAACCGTTGCAACACCTTCTCAACATAATCAGCTTGAGATAGCGTCAATGTTCTATTCTTCCTATCTCTGCAAATTTTCATACCAAGGATTTGTTTTGCTTCCCCCAAATCCTTCATAGCAAATGCATATGCTAATTGGCGTTTAAGCCCCTTAATATGATCCATGTTAGACCCACCTACAAGCATATCATCAAAATATAAACATAAAATAATGTAGCTATCATCATCCAACCTCTTAAAATAAACACAATAATTTGAATGACAACTATTATATCCATGCTCATTCATAAAACTGTCAAATTTCAGATACCATTGCTGAGGTGCTTGCTTCAAGCCATATAAACTTTTCTTCAATTTGCACACTAAGTTCTCCTTACCTTTGACCTCAAAACCCTATGGCTGAGCCATATATATTTCTTCATCCAAATCACCATGAAGAAAGGCTATTTTAACATCCATCTGCTCTAAATAAAAATCTTTAGTAGCCACAAGACTTAAAACAGTACGAATAGAAGTCATTTTAACAATAGGAGAAAATATCTCATCAAAATCAATTCCCTTTTTTCTGTGCAAATCCTTTTACAACTAACCTGGCCTTAAATATTTTCTTACCTCCTTCCTCTTCTTTCAACCTGTAAACCCATTTATTCTGTAAAGCCTTTTTACCTATAGGCAACTTGTACAAATCCCATGTCTTATTTTTCAGCAAAGAGTCCATTTCATCTTTCATTGCAGACTCCCACTGAATCTTAGTATCCATCTGCACAGCTTCATCATAACTTTCAAGTTCACCAGCATCAGTAAGTAAAATAGAATACAAAGAAGGAGAAAACCTTTGTGGAGGTCTAATTTGCCTTGTTGACCATCTAACATTCACTGGTGTGTGTGGTATTTGTTGTTGCAGTTGTTGCACATCATGAGGAATGGCTGGAACATCATCTTTTGGAGTATCATCCAGCACTACATAATCATCTTCTTTCTTCTCATGTTGCTGCAACAGATCTTTGTACAACACTTTCTCATTGAATATGACATCCCAACTTCTAATAATTTTAAGATTTTCAAAATTCCAAAGCCTATAACCAAATTCATTAATGCCATATCCAACAAAGACACATTTCTTTGATTTAGCTTCTAGCTTGGTTCTATTTTCAGAGTCTATATGAGAAAAAGCTTCACAACTGAAGGTCTTGAGAAAAGAATAACTCACCTTCTTACCAGTCCATGCTTCCTCTAGAATACCATAGCCCAAAGGAGTAGAGGGACCTCTATTAATCAAATATACTGTAGTATTGATAGCCTCCACCCACATTTGTAAGGGCAACCCAACATGCAACCTCATGCTCCTTGAGCGCTCCATTATAGTCCTATTCATGCGTTCAGCCACTCCATTTTCCTGTGGAGTTCTTGGAATATTTTTTTGTCTATGAATACCATTAGTGGAGCAATAATCTTCAAATTCATGACTGCAATACTCACCACCATTATTAGATCTGAGACATTTTAATTTCTTACTAGTCTCATTTTCAACCAAGCATTTCCATTTCTTAAAAGTTTGAAATACATCAGATTTCTGTCTAAGGAAATAAACCCATACTTTTCTAGTTGCATCATTAATAAATGTAACATAATAATGAGAGCCACCAAGGGAAGATACCTAGGCTGGTCCCCATACATCTGTATGCACAAGCTCTAATTTCTCCTTTTTGTTTTCCTTCCCTGTCTTTACAAAACTCACTCTCTTTTGTTTTTCATACACACAACTTTCATAGAAATCCATATTCACACATTTTAGACCTGGTAAAAATTTCCTTGAATGAAGTACTTTCATACCTCTCTCACTCATGTGCCCAAGTCTAATGTGCCACAGCGCTGTATCAGAATCTACAGCGGCTATTTGTTCTCCCTGCTCAACTACAGTAATTGTTCCTGAATATTCATTTTCCTCTGAAACAATCAAAGTAGAAGGAACAATATGACCTGTACAAAGATATAAGGTGCCTACTTTCACACCTTTTTCTACTACAAGGGAACTTTTTGAAACCTTCCAATTTTTATCATTAAAAGTAACTACACAACCCTCATCACCGAGTTGCCCTACTGAAATTAAATTTCTACTTAGTTTTGGAACATGTCTTACCTCATGTAGTAGCCAATGATTCCCATTCTGCAACTTAATCTTAATTTTTCCCTTTCCAACAATCTAACAGGGTTCATTATCCCCAAAATAAACAAGCCCAAAATCCCCTTGGACATAATCAATGAAATAACCTCTATGAGGTGTAGCATGAAATGAAGCACCAGAATCTAAAACCCATGAATCATCAACACTCTCTAAAGACAGAAGCAAAGCATCCTCTTCAGATTTGTTACTTACCACATTTGCCTCCTTGTCTTCATCTGATTTATCTCCTTCATTTTTCTTTCGATTCCAGCAATCTTTATTTTTGTGCCCTGTTTTCCCACAGTACCAGTAATCATTTGGTCCTCTCAATTGAGACCTCCTCCCCTTTGACTTTTCTCTTGATTTCCCACGATTTCCAGAGTTACTTCCTCTTTCAGTCGTTCTGCCCCTACTTTGTGCATTTAAAGCACTTCCTAATGTAGATCCACCTGAGGATTTTCTATGAGTTTCCTCACTTAAAATAACATCGATCACATCATCATATTTTAGGGTACTAGATCCAGGAACAGAATTACTCACCGCCATTACCAAGCCATTCCAGCTTTCAGGCAAAGAACACAAAATCAAGAGAGCCCTACTTTCTTCATCAAAATTGATACCCGCAGAAGATAATTGACTAGTAATAGTATTAAAATCATTTAAATGATGTGCAACAGATCCACCTTCTGCCATTTTCATATTAAATAAATGCTTCATGAGAAATACCTTATTTGAAGCAGAGGGCTTTTCATACAGTGTCGCTAGGGTTTTCATCAAATCTTCTGTCGTCTTTGCTTTTGTAATATTAAATGCCACCGATGGTTCCAAGCATAACCGAATGCTTCCGAGTGCCTTTCTATCCAAAAGATCCCATTCAGCCTCTAACATAGTTCCCTGATTCTTGGCTTTTCCTTCCAATAGCTTCCATAAATCCTTCTGATATAAATAGTCTTCCATTTGCATCTTCCATAACTGGAAGTTCTGCCCATTAAACCTATCAACCCTCAACTTACCCTCATCTACCATCACTCGCACTCAACTGTGAGACTCCCACTTAACCGTGAGACTTTCCTACAGAGGATAACTGAAAGACAACCTTGCTCTGATACCACTTGTTAAGATAAACCACGGACAAAAATAAAAACTACATGCAAATATAACCAATAACAGAAAATAATAGAACACACAGAAATGAACACAAGGCACCAAGATTTAACATGGTTCACCCAATCCCTGGGCTACGTCCACCAAACAGCAAGTCCGATCTTATTACAATCCAGTGATTACAACCAAATTACAATCCATAATCCCTTACAGCTCATTACCTCCGCAAGAACCAATTTCATATCACAAAATTATGAAAAATACCCAACCCTAAGCCCTTTTATACAAGTATTAAACCACTTTAGGGTTATATCATGTCGACCATATGTCGGCCATAATATGTCAGCTACAATACTTATGAAGTATGTACAGTACTTTCCTGATCAGCCACCACAATCTAACAATCTCCCACTTGGGGACTGATCAGGCTCCACACTAAACAAGAGGCACTGCTATATTTTATTAGGCCTATGGACAACCCTATTGGTTTGAAGGTGTCCCATAATTGGCAGATATCATACCATACCTTGTGTCTATAGTTTTTAGAGTGTATGGATTCCAAGTGAGCCCACATGTACTTCCTTACCAAGTACCTCTGAAGGTGGGAAAAGCTAAAATGCTATGGAAGATAGGTGGATTGGAGGAAGCACAATTGAATTGTCTATCTATGGGCTCAATTTTTCCATCTTGCACAGTTTCTTACTAGTTCATAATCACAAAGGATGGTTGGTTGTTTTTGTATAAACTTCTAGCTCAATATAAAATGGTTGTCTCCCATGACCATTTCAATGATAGTGAAGGATTCTTTGATATTTTCAGATAGAGGGCTAAGACTGGTGCCAGAAAAGATCAGCCCTACTTCACTGAAGATATAATTAGAAATGAATTCTCTCTCCAAGAGAAAGAGATTAAGAAGGAGAACTGAAGACTTTACTCTAGGGTCTTAGAATTTATTAATTGTTTTGATAAGGATTATAAGCTTGTGAAAGATGCCAAGATAAAGGAAAATAAGATAAATAAATTAATGATTACTTTTCCTAAGATTATGGAACAAATGAATGAGAAAAGGACATTTTTTATTAATTCTTATCCTAATAAGGCCCTAGAGTTCATGAAAACATTATGTTTTACCCCTGCAATAAGATTGGGGCAACTAATTATTCAAAGGAGGGTTGGCTACAATATCATTCAGAATAAAAGGTCTGCAACTGAAAAAGGTCAATAGATAATTGGATCAATGGGTGCTATTATGGAGGAGGGGACTAATGACCCAATGTGAAAGAGAAAAAGGATAGAAGATAAATAAGTACCTCGAATAGAGGAGTACTCACCCAATCAGTCCCCATTGCATATTAAAGATGAACAACTCACTAAGGAGTAGATGCAATAATTGGGATCCCAAGGGGGAATTTTATCATTGTTTCACAATTAGAAGACGAGAATCCTCAAGAGCCTCACATACCTAGTTTGGAATTAACAATTGCTGATTATAGAGGAAGGGAATTGGACCCTTTGGTACAACAAGCTAGTCAAGAGTTTCCTTATGTTGACAACTTTATCAAATATAGAGCTTTCTACTACTTTACATGGAGGAAAAATATTGAACTATTTGAGGAAAGGTGTAACAAGATAAATGTAGACCATCTTGAGATGGAAGAGGTAGCTTTACAAAATAAAATAATAGAGGAAATGATGCAAAATTTTAAGAGCTTGACCCCTAAAGAGGGAAGAAAAATGATAAAATCATCTAGGGTCTTACTTCTACCAAATTGGGGCATTGTTGATGCAATGGTTTTTAACTATGTTACTAAGAAATTGAATGCAGATGAAAAGATGAAAAAGGAGTTGAAAGGTGCCAAATTTAGTGAAGATTATGTTACCTTAGTCATCTGGTCTATGAGGAAATGATCCAGAGCCAGCTCCTCCCAGCCTAATGAAAAAAGTATATTTGGAAATTTGATTGTAAAAAGGGTAGTGGACACTCCAAATGAAAATCCATAAAGCTAAATGTTGGAACAAAAAACCTCACCCTAGCCACAATTTTGAGGGACAAGAAGGAAAAATTAGAATTACAAGAAATATATGAATTTTTTTTGGCTGCTTATAATAAAGAAGTGCAGAAGAGGATAAAACATGAGAATAAGTTGATGGGGTACCAAGGATAGTCTAGTAGGCCAAAAATTGCTTATCCTTGTCCACTACTAGAGCCTTTTAAATCTACTCTTCTAATTTAAATTCCAAAAACACCATAGAGACCTTAGTATTATACTATAGAGGATGTCAAAGAAGAGAAGCAAAAATTGTGGGCATTACATGTAGAACTAGATATCTAATATGAGGATAGATTGAGGAAAGAAATTATGTATTTAGTTAATAAAATTGGTTGGAAAAAATTCTATGAGAAATTAGAAAAAATAATAAACATATGGGATGAGATGAAAGGAGGTGATGATGCCCTAAAGCCAATTGTTAATAATGGAACAAAAGGGACAAAGATGCTAATCTTCTATGTTTTTTAATTATCACTCTATCTTACAGGCATATAGAAAATACTTATGACTTGATTAATGATCTCTTTGAGTTTGATGATAAAAGAATTGCATTATAGAGTAGGATAATAAACTATCTTGCAAAGTATAAGAGTAAAAAATTTGGACTTTTCCCCCATGCCTTGGATAAAAAGGATAAATTAGAAAATAAAGAAGAGAGGGCCCAAGAATTGGATTACCTATTATGTCTTAGGATGAATATAGTGATAGATGAGAAGGGAAATGCATGGTGGGCAAATACAATAGAAGAAGATCTAAAAGTGCAAATATTTTTTGATTCTTTAAAAGAAAATTTTATTAAGATTGATAAATTGGGAGAATATGTTATGAAGAAACAACATGAGATCCTAAATTTTAATTGGCTAGATGACACACTTTTTCACAAGTGGATGGCAGATTTTGTACATGCAAAATAGTTAGAACTTAGTGAAACCAATGATGATAAAATGGAACAAGATGAATTACAAATAATTGACATATTGGTAAAAGAAGAAGAGGAAAAAGTTAAGAAACCAATTTCTATTACAAGCACAAAAACCCAAATAGATTTCTTGTTAATAGGACAATCAAATATGATTATCAATTTTTCAGTACAAGATGATATGGATGAAAAACCTTGGGTTCAAGTTAGCTTTTAAGTATCAGAATAGGGCCCATCACATGCAATGGTTGCATGTTTCAAGGAAGGACAACAATAGTAAAGCCAATCATGAATTCCTTAGTAACAAAGAAGTTCAGAGGAAGTGGTCCCACAAAAGAATATTTATGATGAAAAACATTCTTTTTCACATTTTTTGTCTTTTGTGACAATAATCTTGTAAATATTATTTTTTTCTTAAGGACAACTATGAGTACTCTCTAAGCCTAAAGCTTGTTGCATCTCACATTATATAAGTGAGATTCTAATGCTAGAGAAAGGGTCCAAAATTTTGTATCACTTTTAGATTTTCTAGTTTTATTTTGATCTAGTTTCCTTCATGTAATTTTTTGATGTATTTTCTCTTCAAATCTAAGAATACATTAATTTTCTAGTATCATGGTGTCTTGTCTTAAATTTTTTTGAGTACTATTCTAATGTTACGTAATTTCAAAGAGAATTAATACAAAGATGAATTGTTTCCATATCTTTTTTCTGTAAATCTTGTCTCCATTGCTATTGACTAGTTATTTTGAGATTGCATGGGCAAAGCTTGTTTAATTTAATGCAACTAGGATAGGTTGTATGTCAAATCACTATTGGTTTTGATTCAATGAATTGAGTAAATGTTTGACTGATATGATAGATTTTCCAAGTAGTAATAAGGATATGAATAAGAATTAGTTTTAGGGAGGATTGTTAATGATATTGATTGCAATGCAATCATTTAGGTCAAAAGGTTGGGTAGACTCTAAATTCCAATGGATGAGGCACTAATCAATTAGTTTAGTTTGTATATGAAGAAATCATGGACAAGCATCAAGTAAAATCTTAAAATCAACATCAATTTTACTTTAAATATATGAAGAGTATCATAGGTAGTCAAATACTTATTTGCATTTAATCTTTTTGTTTTATTTAGCTACTATTACCCATAATTACTTGTAAATCTGAGAAGAATTATGACCAATCTGTTAAAAGGGATGAATTTTGTAATAGAATGTCATCAAATGAATGAAATATGAAGATAGTATCAAGAATCCTTTTATCCCTCAGGTGCACCTACCTTGGTTTTATAGAGGCAAAAGACTAGAAAATCTTTATAATTTTGTTGAATTTGGGTCCAAATTAGATTGGTATGTATGTAATACATTGTATCATATATAAATATTGATGTGAACAAGTAGAGGCAATAGAGGATCTCTATGTATGTGCTAACCAATAATCTGATCTCTCATCATTCCCCTATAGTGAAAGACATGTCTTAGATGAAGAAGATTCAATAGATGGTCATGCTCAACTAAACTTTCCATGTCATCATTTATGATAAACAGTATGATAGAAAATGGACTAACATAAT
This sequence comes from Cupressus sempervirens, assembly GCA_028749045.1. Lineage (NCBI taxonomy): Eukaryota > Viridiplantae > Streptophyta > Pinopsida > Cupressales > Cupressaceae > Cupressus > Cupressus sempervirens. Next base: position 835,844,723 of record CM053790.1, read on the forward strand.
ATGAAGCCCATATGTCCATCCACTCACTTGACTCACACTGATCCCAATCACACTAAAAAAAACTAGGACAAAAGAAAGTTAGTTGTTGTTTCTAAATGGTCCATGCACTACAATCAGAGCTCTGGCATGAATGCATTTTTTATGAGTCTGTAAAAGTAGCACAATCTAGTCTACCACCTATGGACCTTTTATCAACCAACCAAAAGAACATGCTTACTATTATATCAAGAGTCCACTCCTCTAATAATGATAAACTACACCAATCAACAATGGTACAAGCATCAAGAAGCTCTGCTCCTAAAATCTTCAATTTCTCCTTAACTAGAGTTCTCTCCACACATGCCCCTACTCCATCATGTTCCTCTTTCCCATGGTTGAACTCAAAAAAATGCCAAATATTAGGCACCCCTCTCTATGTGCATCCTACAAAACTAATAAAACATGTGAGCATTCTTGAATTAACCTATGCAATTATCTTGAAAAATGATATGTCTATCGATAGAAATGTCATGTACCTATAAGAAATCGAAATAATTCTTGAAACAATATTGCACAAAATCCTAAGAGTGAGATCTATCATCACTCATGTAGAAATGGTACTCTCTAATAATCTTACGATTATATTAAGCACTATTAGGGGAATGCCTATATGTTATGTGGAAAAATTTGCAATTTGATGGAGTTGTAATATTGAGATTGTGTTTCATTTTAGGGTTGCAATGTGTAGTTATTTGGAAAGTCAACAACTAATATAATAGTTCCAATGGGAAAAGTTTGCTTACACATTCTAAATTTTTTATCCAACCACTAAGACCTATGACTATGCCTTGCATACTTGTAGAAAATATTTGTCTTGAAGTCCAAAATAAAACTAGGCACATTTATTTCTTTTGCAACTAATTGACATCTAGAGCCCTAACCTCCACTTTTCAATGTGTATTTTACCATTTCATATAATTTTTTTTTACTATTGTCCTCCCAAGATCTTGTTTGCACCCCTCATGGAAACATGTGTCAAAATTAGATAAGCCACCACATGTTGAACACTTCTCATTTAAGCAAGCATTTCTATAAAAAGAAACAACCATCAACTCTAGGACATAAGAATTGATCTAGCAAGTCTCTTGATGATTTTGGAAGCCTGCTAGCACCACAATTCTCCAACATTTCTTTACTATCCAAAATAGAACAGATGGAGCATAATAGTTCATGGTGCATAGAAAACTCCACATGATATTCACAATAACATATATTTCAAATTTTAAGTGGCACAAAATAAAATGGCTTCAAAGATTCAAAATCCCTTGGTGATATATGCCATCTTGGATGACTCTCTTTAAATTCTCTTAAGAACATAGTTTGACATACCTCCAACTAATGTTTAGGATGTGGCATGCAATCTCTAGTGCCAATTCTCAACTTCAACATGTCTTTAGCATTGGGCGATACTCTTGAGCTAGAGTGCCAAAACTATGTAATTTCTTGCTTCATGTTATCGGTTAGCTTCTTATCAAAATATGAAAGTCTTGCACCAAAATTGCATGTATCATTTTGAAGAGGATCGATAATTCTCTCTCATCTAGTAAGTTCTCTTCTCAAAGTAGTATGATTTACGTTAAAGTCAATACAAGTTTGTCTCATATATCTACCCTTTCTCAAATGATAACTTGCCAAAGAGATTGTAATAACCCTTCAACAACTCTTTTATCATTCCCTACTATTTTTCCCAATGCTATTGAGAGCATTGAAAAAAATCTTCACAATAATGAAATTTCTTTCTATTTTATCATTAACACAACACTTCAATTTGGAAAGCATAGGTTTCATCTTTTGCATCTTTAATAAGTGCATAAAAAGTTGACATTGCCCCGCCACTATTTTGTTATTTTAAAAAATATTATATGGTCTTGAAGCCCATAACTGAATAGTTCTTTGTGATTTTTTTGCCTTACAAATTATTAATAATTGTTTCCCCAATTTCAATTATCTATTTTGGTGTTCTAGGACCTTCATGTCGATTATAAACGACAGATATGTAATGTTCCTATGCATTTTCATTTTCGACATGGTCAATCATGGCACTTACATTATGAACTAGTAAATTTTCATTCTCTAATTTTTCAATCCTGACATTATCATTATCAATTGGTACATTTTCATTCCCCGACTAAACATATTCATGTTTTGACTCTATGACTTCAGCTTTGACTGATACATCATCAACTTGATTCACATTTAACATACCTTATCTCTTCCTTTGGTGATTTACCTTGTCCATTTCCATATATCTCGCAATTTCTTCATTCGATACCTTCCTTTTGCATTTACCATTTTGATGACTATTGCTCCCCATTCAAACAACAATACTAAACACATAATCAAATCTTGTAGTAACCTTATTAGTTGAATGGGCCCCAAACAATCTTTTTTCTCCAAACCCATGAAAATGGCACCAAAAAATGTGATTGTGTGTAAGAACCCCAAATAGCCTCTACGCTGATCACTGTTTGTTTCCCTGGGTGTAATAATTGTTTTTGGTTTGTTTTTGAATGTTTTAAGCTATTTTTGGGTTTTTGAGTTGATGAAAAGAAAATAAAAATATTGAAAACTAATCTACCTCAAATTATAACTCAAATCTTATTATCATGCTAATCAAATTCATTTATTCAGATGGCTCCTAATGTTTGTACAATACTTATTGCTGGAAGCATAGATTAAAAACATCATCATTAATAGTTGAAAAAAACCTGATTTTTGTCTTCGATACGCAACCACGCTGCTGGTTGCTTCCTCCTTGGGCAGCGCCTATCAAAAACCGCAATATTAAATCTCTAATTTTTAATTCACTGTAGCGTTGTACTATTCACAACACTATAGCTGTTGTTATAACCTCTTCCAACCTGTAACAGATTCATCAAATTCTTTCCTACTAAACACAATATTGACTCCAGAATGAAGTCAACTCACAGGCAAAATTCAAGTGATATTTCACACCCTCAAATTGCATCAACTCTGAAGATACTACATCCTCCATAGTCTGAATTCTTCTCAAACTTGTAGAAACCCTTGTTGCCACAACTTCAAGAAATTTCACAAGGCAAAGTTTTTAAGCAATTCTCATAACCTGCTCTTGAAGGAAGACAAGGTTTGTTTATAAGGACTCCTCGACTCCAAAATGAGTCTCCACGCTCAATGTGGGATAAAAGATATAATAATAACAAAAAAAATGTTATTACATTAAAACTTAGAAAATCCCTTTTAATTTTTCCATAAGCTTGGACCCACAATTAATTGAAACAATGGCCCCTTTTATGATATCATGACCCTCACTTAAGTTATATATTATAACTTAACAATATAGGCTCAAAATGAATAATGTTTATTTTAACTAAATAAACATTAATATCTCCATTATTACTCAACATTTTTGAATGTCGTTTGGACTGGAAGCTAACATGATAGAACTGCATATGACCATACCCCTTTTCTAAAAATAGTAGGGGTCTATCTTTATAACTCCAAAACTGCTAAAAATAGCCTGACCAAGCCAAACTCAAAGGAAAACTCATCATAAACAAACTCTGGCAACCCAGAAGAGTACTCTGCTTTGGTCCTTGGAGGATCTCCACACCAAGGTGACCCTCTATCCAATCTTATTAGCCTACGAGGGTCTCTGATATGCTAATCACCAGCTAAAGTGATGTCTCTAGCTAGAAGGGGACATCACAGTCCACCCTCCCTAAAATTGCTTGTCCTCAAGCAATCTCAACTCTGGATGCTGTAAAATCTCCTCGCTCTCCCAAGTAGCATCCTCTACCGGCAAATCCTTCCACTTCACCAAATATTCTCGGATGGTAGGTTTCCTCAAGTTCCTCTCTCTAAAATCAATGATAGCCTCCGGTATCAAAACAAGTTTTCCCTCATCATCCAGGGGTGGTAGTACTGTAGAAGGCACAATATGATGCCCTAGCACCTTTTTGAGGCGTGACACATGAAAAACATTATGCACCTTGCTCTCCGTCGGCAAGTCTAACTCATAAGCCACCTCTCCCACTTTCTTGATAATCCTAAATGGACCATAGCATCGTGGCTTGAGTTTCTCGACACCACTCTTCTTGAGAGTGGATTAACGGTAAGGCTGCAACATAAGATACAGCATGTCTACAACCTCAAAAGTCCACTCAGTACTCTTCTGATCTGCATACTGCTTTTGCTGATTTTGTACCTTAGTTAGATTATCCTTGAGAGTCTTAACAAGGTCTTGACTCTCCTATAACAAATCGCCTGCACTGGGCACTCTACTATCACTCAAAAGAAGATCCATAAAATTGGGTGCCTCATACCCATATAGGGCCATAAAGGGTGACATCTGAATAGACATGTGATAAGTGGTATTGTAGCAATACTCACAAAGATAAATCCATTTTACCCATGTCCTCTATTGCCCTGCTATATAATTTCTGAGATATCCCTCCACCCATTTGTTTACTATCTCTGTTTGACCATCTGTCTGAGAGTGGTAGCTAGTACTCGGAGTGAGCTCTGTCGCACACAACCTGAATAGCTCCTGCCAAAAGTGACTCATAAACCTCCTATCTCTGTCACTTACAATGCTTCGAGGTAAGCCATGTAATCTGAATATCTCTTTGAAGAACAACTCTGCCACCTGTGTAGCAGTGTATGTAGCAGTGATCGAAAAGAAGTGTGAAAACTTTGTAAGGTATGTCCTGTGATGAAGTTCATAGACAAACACTCCCACTTCCTATCAGGAATCGGAAGTGGCTGAAGTAAACCGGCTGGATAGGAGTGTTCTTGCTTATTCTGCTGGCAAGTGGGACACTCCCTAACGTATTGAAGTACCTCTTCTTTGAGCCCTTTCCATGTGAATTGCTCTCTAATCTGTCAGTATGTCTTGTAGAAACCAGGATGTCCTGCCATAGGTGAATCATGGAAAGATTTCAAAACCAGCCTCCTCACTACTGATCCTGGGACCAAAAATATTCATCCTTTGTAAATGATGAGCTCATTCACAAGGGTGTATCTGATGTCCTGAATAGTCCCATCTATGAATCCAGTTGCCCAAGTGTCCTTTGCATACTCTACAAGGATCAAGTGTCTCCAATCCTCCAATATGTCTGTCAATAAGCTCAAATGGGGCCTACGTGATAAGGCATCAGCAACTGCATTCTATTTCCCCTTAAAATATGTAATGTCAAAATCATAGGACTGTAACTTGCTCACCCACTTTTGCTGCCTATCATTGAGATCTCGCTGCCCCAAAAAGTGTCTTAGGCTATTATGGTTGATTTTGATACAAAATTTGAAACCTACCAAATATTTCCTGAATTTGGCCAAAGCATGCATAATGGCTAACATCTCCTTATCATATATGCTGAAGCTCCGCTCTGGCCCTCTCAATTTCCTACTCTCATAAGCAATAGGGTGCTTCTCCTGCATAAGCACCACTCCAATGCCCTCTCCGAAAGCATCACAATTTAGCTCAAAAGGTTTGCTGAAATCTAGTAATGCTAACACTGGACAAGAAGTCATCAACCCCTTAAATTTCTCAAAACACTCCTGTGCCTCAAGAGTCCACAAGAAAGCACCCTTTCTCATCAAATCTATCAAGGGTGCCGCATGCCTAGAATATCCATCCACAAACCTTCTGTAGAAACCACATAGTCCTAGAAAGCCCCTCAACTATGTAAGGTTCACCGGTGAAGGCCACTCCACAATGGCACAAATCTTTTTAGGATCCATGCACATGCCCTCTGCACTGATGATGTGACCCAAGTACAACAACTCTGTCATGCCCAAATCACACTTTGACTCCTTTGCATACAAGGATTCTCTATCCAATATACCCAGCACCATGTCCAGGTGAACCAAGTGCTCCTCCCAAGATCTACTATATACCAAGATATCATCGAAGAAGACAAGTACAAATCTCCTCAATTGAGGATGGAAAACCCTATTCATTGTTGCGTAAAAAGTAGCAAGTGTGTTAGTTAGCCCAAATGGCATAACTACAAACTCAAAATGGCCACAATGACATCTAAAGGCTATCTTCTCGATATCCTGCTCTCTAAATCTGATCTGGTGATAACCTAATCTCAAATCCATCTTTGAGAAGAAGCAAGCTCCATGAAGCTCATCTATCAACTCATCGATCATGGGAATGGGGTATCTATTTTTAATCATCTTCCTATTAAGAACTTTGTAATGAATGCACATCCTCAATGTCCCATCCTTCTTCTTTACTAACACCACTGAAGAAGCAAAAGGAGACTTACTTGGTCTAATGTGGCCCATAGCAAGTAACTCCTTTATGGTTTTCTCAATTTCATCCTTCAACCTCTTCGGATGCCTGTAAGGTGTAATCATGATGGGCTTAGCCCCCTCCTCTAACTCAATGATGTGCTCAATACCTCTATCTAGTGGTCTACCTGGTGGAATGTCACTGAACACCTTAGAGTGTTTAACTCTAAGCTCCTGAATATCAGGAGGATATTCAATCTTATGTTGTCCCTCCTGTGATGGCATCAACATGCACTCTGCTGCCCACTCTACATGATCATGTCGAATCAATCTAGCCATTCTATGAAAAGAGACCATCCTGAGATCACTGTCCCTGATTGCCTTAAGAATATGTGTCTTCCCATTCACTTTAAACCTCATCTCCATCTGCTTGAGGTTAAGAGTGAACTCACCAATATCATGCAACCAACTCATCCCAAGAACTATATCTATATCTCCCATAGGTACAACATAAAAATCTACCTTAAAGTCATAATTATTAACTTTCAATGGGAGTCCAGTGATCCTACGATCACATTTGAGGACATAGCCATTCGCTAACCTCACTCTAATTCCCCCAAACTCCTTTTTTTGTATGCCACACTTCTCCACAATCCTAGCATCAATGAAATTATGAGTGGCATCTGTATCAACCGAGCTTATGACTCGCTGTCCAGCGAGTACTCCTCTCATCTAGAATAACCCTTCTTGCTTAATACTAGTGAGACGAGCTTCCCTAAGTTTCCCATCTCCTTCCCCATCCTTGGACTCCATTTTAGACAAGTTTTCAGCCTTGTCTTCCTCTTTTTCACCATCTATTTCCTCTATATCAGACTGCTGATCTGAATTATCTGATTCTAATTCCTCATAGTATGCCCACATAACTCTGCTAGCTTTTCCCTTTGGCCTAAGAGGAAAATCATGGTTTGCATCATAGGGTCCCTTACAGTAGAAACATAATTTTTTCTTCCTCAAATCGTTTAATGTTTCCTTATCAAAAGGTTCTAGAGTTTTATCTTTAGAATCATTTTTAAAATCAGTCCTCTCTGGTTTTTTATAAAATGGTTTGTTATCCTTACTAGAAGATGCTCCTTTGGACTGAAATTTGTTTGTTGGAACTGCATGTTCCATACTTCTTGCCTTTTTCATCACTTCCTGTAAAGAAATAGGATCAAATGCCTTTATCCAACCTCTCAGTGGTTCGGATAGGCCCTCAATGAAAAGAACTATCAATCTATGCTCTAAAATGTTTGGCACCATGACTACCAACTACTGAAATTCACCAATGAAATACTCCAAGTAACCTGTTTGTTTCAGCTGTGCTAAGTCCAGGAAGTAAATCTCTGGATCTTTTTTGTCATATCTTTCAACCAACCTATCCACAAAGTCCTGGTATTCTGTCACTTGGTTATGCTGAAGTGTTACCATACCATGGTACCAACAATCATGTGCTATTCCCTCCAAATGCAAGGTGGCATATTTGATAGCTTCAATCTCTATCATTGGCCTCAGTGCCAAAAATGTGTCAAGCTTATGAATCCAACCTTGAGCTGTCATCTTACCACTCCCATCAAATGTAGGCATAGTAAGCTTGCCTGTAGCCCTCTTCAGCTCACTATTTTGACCTCTAGGCCTCCTATCTTGTCTAAGTGACCTGTAATGCTCTCTCCTCTAATTTACAAAGCATTCAAAGGTCATCCTCTCCTAAACCTGCGGAGCTAATAATTCCCATTCATCATTTGCAGCCATGAGTGCATCTGTGAATATGGGGTCTCCTATCGCCTCCTCTATCGAAGCTTCTTCTGGCTCCTCCAAAACAAATGTAGGGCATGTAGGCCTATCAGCTATTCTGGAATGGGTCTATTGTGGTCTCTGATTACCTGTAGCACTCCTGTTATCTCCCTGTTCTCCCAGCTCCCCATTTTGTCTAATAGGTGGGTTCATCCTTTCTACCATAGTAGTGAGTGCCTGTAATGCCCGTGCCATCTGCTGCTGCCCTGTAACCATAGCACGATAGAATTCTCTGGTATCCTGATCATCATTATTCCTCCTGTTTCTAGGTGGACTACCATCATGCCTCTCTTCCATATTTCCTGTTTCTTGTAACTATTCTCTTTCAATCAGAGCTCTGCTACGAGTATGGTACCTGTGTGGTCCAATTTCCAGTGGCTGTATATGACTCCCCAAACCCTCAGGATGGTAGGAATGAGGCTCTGATACCAATGTAAGAACCCCAAATAGGCTCTACGCTGATCACTGTTTGTTTCCCTGGGTGTAATAATTGTTTTTGGTTTGTTTTTTAATGTTTTAAGCTGTTTTAGGGTCTTTGAGTTGATGAAAAGAAAATACAAATATTGAAAACTAATCTACCTCAAATTATAACTCAAATCTGATTATAATGCTAATCAAATTTATTTATTCAGATGGCTCCTAATGTTTGTACAATACTTATTTCTGTAAGCATACATTAAAAACATCATCATTAATAGTTGAAAAAAACCTAATTTTTGTCTCCGATACGCAACCACGCTACTGGTTGCTTCCTCCTTGGGCAGCGCCTATCAAAAACTGCAATATTAAATCTCTGATTTTTAGTTCACTATAGCATTGTACTATTCACAGCACTGTAGCTGCTGTTATAACCCCTTCTAACCTGTAATAGATTCATCAAATTCTTTACTACTAAACACAATATTGACTCCATAATGAAATCAACTCACAGGAAAAATTCAAGTGATATTTCACACCCTCAAATTCCATCAACTCTGAAGATACTATGTCCTCCACAGTCTAAATTCTTCTCAAACTTGTAGAAACCCTTGTTGCCACAAATTCAAGAAATTTCACAAGGCAAAGTTTTTAAGCAATTCTCATAACCTGCTCTTGAAGGAAGACAAGGTTTGTTTATAAGGACTCCTCGACTCCAGAATGAGTCTCCACACTCAATGTGGGATAAAAGATATAATAATAACATAAAAAATGTTATTACATTAAAAATTAGAAAATCCCTTTTAATTTTTCCATAAGCTTGGACCCACAATTAATTGAAACAATGGCCCCTTTTATGATATCATAACCCTCACTTAAGTTATACATTATAACTTAACAATATAGGCTCAAAACCAATAATTTTTATTTTAACTAAATAAACATTAATATCTCCATTATTACTCAACATTTTTGAATGTCGTTTGGACTAGGAGCTAACATGATAGAACTGCATATGACCATACCCCTTTTCTAAAAATAGCAGGGGTCTAGCTTTATAACTCCAAAACTGCTAAAAATAGTCTGACCAAGCCAAACTCAAAGGAAAACTCATCATAAACAAACTTTGGCAACCCAAAAGAGTACTCTTCTTTGGTCCTTGGAGGATCTCCACACCAAGGTGACCCTCTATCCAATCTTATTAGCCTACGAGGGTCTCTGATAGGCTAATCATGAGCTAAAGTGATGTCTCTAGCTAGAAGGGGACATCACATTGTCAAAATTGAAGTGATAGAGAATATGAGGAAAAAGTTTGGTAGTAAAACAATTTAGGTACCCAATCCCATATCAGGTATCTAATTCAAGATCAAATACCCGATATGCTATTGGGTAGCCGAAATGATCACCCAAAATTTGGAGGGAAATCAATTGGGCAACTGTTGGAAATCAACAATTATTATATAGTATTATATATTAGTATATTATTATACATTAGTATATATTAGTCTATTATTATTATAATTATCTAATATAGACATATATTATTATTGGTATTAAATAAAATATAGTAATATATGATTATTATAATTATTATATAATCTACTAATATATTATTATGATGTTAAATATATAGTCATATATGGTTATTATTATTATATAATATAGTAATGTATTATTATTATTATTAGTATATAGTAATGGGGTCATAGGCCAGCTGACAACCCTGATCGACCAATTGAATCACAACATGTGTCCCTAGGGGTCCTCAGACCCCTAGTGACATAGGGAAATCAATGCAATGGGTCTAATAGGGTCATTGGCTAGGCCATGACCCAATTTGACCCATTACATCATAACATGTGTCCCTAGAGGTCCTAGGACACCAAGGGCCATAAGGTAATCGATGCAATGGGTCAAATGGAGTTGTGGGTTCAATGGGGTCATGCGCTAACCCATGACCCTATTCGATCCATTTCTTCATGAAATGTGTCCATAGGGGTCCTCAGATCCCTAGGGACATAGGGTAATTGATGCTATGGGTTGAATGTGTCCAATGGGGTTGTGGGCTATCCTATGATCCCATTTGACCCACAACATTGATTACCCTATGTTCCTAGGGGTACTAGGACCCCTAGGGACACATGTCATGATACAATGGGTGAAATGGGGTTGTAGGCTAGCCTGTGTTTCCATTGCATTGATTACCCTATGTTCTTAGGTGTCCTATGACCCCTAGGAACATATGTCATGATATAATAGGTCTAATGGAATTGTGGGCGAGCCTATGACCCAATACAACCCATAGCATGATTTCTCTATGTCCCTAGGACCCCTAGGGACTCATGTCATGATGTCACTACTCTATGTCCCTAGGGGTCCTAGGATTCCTAGGGAATAATGTCACAATGCAATGGGTCAAATGGGGTAGTGGGCCAGACTATAAACATAGAGCAATCAACGCTATGGGTCAAATAGGGTCATAGGCTAGCCCACTATCCCACTAGACCCATTGTATAATGAAATGTGTCCCTAGAGGTCATTGGACCCCTAAGAACATAGATTAATTTACACAATGGGTCAAATAGCCTCATGGGCTAGCCATTACCCCATTTGACCCATTGCATCACAACATGTGTCCCTAGGGGTCCTAGGGCCCCTAGGGACATAGGGTAATCGATGCTATAGGTTGAATGGGGTCATAGGCTAACCTACAATCCCATTCAACTCAGTACATTATGATATGTGTCCCTAAGGGTCTAAGACCCCTAGTGACATAGGGTAATTGATGCAGTGGGTCCACTAGGGTTGTAGGCTAGTGCACAACCCCATTGGACTGATTGCATTGTGACATGTGTGCCAAGAGGTCATAGGCTAGCCCACGGCTCCATCAGAACCATTTCATTGAGACATGTGTCCCTAGGGATCCTATAACCCTAAGGACATAGGGTAATCAATGCAATGGGTCCAATGTAGTCGTATGCTATCCCAATACCCCATTTGACCCATTACGATGTGACATATGTCCCTAGGGGTCCTAGGACCCCTAGGGACATAGGATAATTAATTTTATGGTTTGAAAGGGGTCATAGGCTAGCCCATGACCCCATTGGACCATTTCATCATGACATGTGTCCCTAGGGGTCCTATAACCCTTAGGAATATAGGGTAATTAATAAAATCTGGCAACATGGGGTCCTAGGAACCTAGGGACATAGTGTAATTGATGTTATGGGTCAAATGGGGTGGTAGGCTAGTGCACAACTCAATTGGACTAATTGCATCGAGAAATTTGTCCCTAGGAGTTCTAAGACCCCCAGGGACATAGGGTAGTTAATGTAATGGATCGAATGGGGTCACATGGTAGCACGTGGCCCAGTTTGACCCATTGCATCATGACATGTGTCCCTAAGGGTCCTACAACCCCTAGGGACATAGTGTTATTGATGCAACAGATAGAATGGGGTTGTGGGATAGTCCACAACCCCATTCAACCCATTGTATTGCGATATGTGGTCCTAGGACCCCTATGGACATAGGGCAATTGATGTTATGTATCAAATGGGTTTGTAGGCTAGTCCATAACCATATTGGATCTGTTGCCTCATAACATGTGTCCCTAGGGGTCCTAGGACCCATAAGGGGATATGATAATTGATGCAATTGGTTGAATGGGGTCATGGGCCACTCAACTTATTGCATCATGACATGTGTCCCTACATGGCCTAGAATACCTAAGAATAAGGTTATCAATGCTATGCATCAAATGGGGTGGTTTCCTAGCCCATGACCCCATTTGACCCATTATATCATGACATGTGTTCCTATGGTTCATAGGACCCTAAGGGACATAGAGTAATCAATGCTATGGGTCGAATGGGGTTGTAGAGTATCCCACAACCCCATTTGACCCATGGCACCATGACATGTGTCCCTAGTGGTCCTAGGATCCCCAAGGATGTAGGATAACTATGTTATTAGTCAAATGGTGTTGCAAGGTATCCCATGACCACATTAGACCCATACAATCATGGCATGTGTCCCAAGCTATTTGAGGACCCCTAGAGACATAAGGTAATCAATGAAATGGATCCAATAGGGTTGTAGGCTATCCCACAACTCCATTCAACCCATTGCATCATGACATGTGTCCCTAGGGGTTCTAGGTCCCATAGGGATATAGGGTAATCAAAACAATGGGTTGAATGGGGTCATTAGCTAGCCCACAACCCAATTTGAGTCATTGCATCATGACATGTGTCCCAAGGCATTTTAGGGCCCCTAAGGACATAAGATAATCGATGATGTGGGTTGGATAGGGTTGTAGGCTACCCCACAACCCCATTTGACCCATTTCATTATGACATGTGTTCCTAAGGGACCTAGGACCACTAGTGACATAGGGTAATCAATGTTATGGGTTTAATGGAGTTGTAGGATAGCCCACAATTTCATTCAACCTATTCCATCATGATATGTGTCCCTAGGACCCCTAGAGACATAGGGAAATTGGTGCAATGGATCCAATGGGGTTATGTTAGGATAAAACCACAAACAAAAATAACAATTACATGCAAATATAAACAATAACAAAAAATAGTAGATCACATAGAAGAGAACAAAAGACACCAAGATTTAACATGGGTCACCCAATCCCTAGGCTATGTCCACCAAACAAATAGTTCAATATTATTACAATCTAGTGATTACAACTTGATTACAATTTGTAATCCCTTACAGGTCAATACCACTGCAAGAAGAAATTTTCACATCGCACCATAAGAAAACCCCTAACCCTATGCCCTTTTATTCAAGTATTTTTACCACTTTAGGGTTATAATGAATAATTGCATGTTGGCCCAAAATCCTAATAAAATAGGGCCCCAAAGAATTATGAATTATGTATAGTACTTCCCTAATAAATCACCAGAAACTAACAATCTCCCACTTGGGGACTTATCGCACTCCACACTAGACAACAATCTCTCACTTGGAGATTGATCTTGTAGTAATACTACTACCACACGGGGTTCCCACTATATCAAAACATATTAGACTTTGTTGTTCTTTTATTCTTGTTTAGTCTAGAAGACCAACTAAAGATGAAGATGAATTCAACTTCTCCCTTGTCACTACCTTTCTAAACATATCTATTGGATATCATCTATATGTATCTTATCTAGCTTTAACTATACATCATCCAAAACTAACTGATTGAAATGGTACCACAATTGTATCTATTTTTTTTTTGAATGTAGAGCTGAATTCTTTGTAAGATGAATGGTACTCTAACTATCTATAAGCAAATAATTATCCCGCTAAGGGTGCTCAAAATTTTCCAAGAAAAAATGAAGCCATATCATCTCCTTGGCTACCTCCTTAGTAGAAACATACTCTACCTCTATAGTGGATAAAGCATTAACATTCTACCAACCAGAAACTTAACTTATTGCTGCCTCACCAATAGTAAATATATAAACTGTAGTACTCTACCTGGTATCAATATCCCCTGCCAAATCTCAATCAATATATCCCTATAAATTAGTAGTAGAGACCCCAAGGTGTAAACACTTATTGGATGTTCCTCTCAAATATCTGATAATCCATTTAGCTGCATTCCAATGCTCAATTCCTTGATGACTCATATACTTGCTAACAACTCCCACTACATGAGCAATATTCGGCCTTGTACATAGCATAGCATATGTAAAGCTTCCTATAGGTAAATCATAAGGTACCTTGGACATCTTTTCCTCCACTTCTTATGTCTTGGGACATATCTCCTTAGTCAACTTCAAATGACTAGGTAAAGGTGTGCTGACAATCTTAATATTCTCCATAGAAAAACTTTGCAACACCTTTTCAATATAATCAGCTTGAGATAAAGTCAATTTCCTATTCTTCCTATCTCTACAAATTTTCATACCAAGGATTTTTTTTGCTTCCCCCAAATCCTTCATAGAAAATGCATGTGCTAACTAGTGTTTCAACCCACTAATGTGATCCATGTTAGACCAAGCTACAAGCATATCATCAACATATAAACATAAAATAATGTAGCTATCATCATCCAACCTCTTAAAGTAAACACAATGATCATAATGAAACCCACTATATCCATGCTCATGGACAAAATTGCTAAATTTCAAATTCTATTGTCGAGGTGCTTGCTTCAAGCCATATAAACTTTTCTTTAATCTACACACTAAATTCTCCTTACCTTTAACTTCAAATCCCTATGGCTGAGCCATATATATCTCTTCATCCAAATCACCATGAAAGCAAGATATTTTAACACCAAGTTGCTCAAAATAAAAATTTTCAATAGCGACAAAACTTAAAACAATGAGAATAGAAGTCTTCTTCACAACATGAGACAATATCTCATCAAAATCAATGCATTTTTTCTATGCAAATAATTCTACAACTAACCTCACTTTAAATATTTTCTTACCTCCATTCTCTTCTTTCAACCTATAAACCCACTTATTTTGTAAAGCCCTTTTACATGCAAGCAACTTGCATAAATCCCATGTCTTATTTTTTAGCAAAGGGTCCATTTCGTCTTCCATTGCAAGCTCCCACTAAATCTTAGTATCCACCTACATAGCTTCATCTTAAAATTTAGGTTCACTAGCATTGGTTACTAAAATAGAATACAAATAGGGAGAAAATCTTTCTAGAGGTTTACTTAGAATTATTGATTGTCTAACATTCACTGGTGTGTGTGGTATTTGTTGTTGCAGTTGTTGCACATCATGAGGAATTTCTACAACATCATTTTTTGGAGTATTATCCAACACTACATAATCATCTTCTTTCTTCTTATTTTTCTGCAATACATATTTGCACAACATTTTCTCATTGAATATGCCATCCCTACTTCTTACAATTTTTCAATTTTCAAATTCCTAGATCCTATAACCAAATTCAGAATGCCATATCCAACAAATACACATTTCTTTGGCTGAGCTTCCATCTTGGTTCCATTTTAAAAATATATATGAACAAATGCTTCACAACCAAAAGTTTTGAGAAAATAATAGCTCACCTTCTTACTAGTCCATGCTTCCTTTGTAATACCATAGCCCAAAGGAGTAGAGGGACCTTAATTAGTCAAACATACAATAGTATTGACAACCTTCACCCACAATTTTAAGGACAACCCAAATTGTAACCTCATGCTCCTTGCATGCTACATTATTGTCATGTTCACGTGTTCAACCACTCCATTTTCCTATGGAGTCTTTGAAATAGTTTTCTATCTACGAATATCATTAGTGCATAAATAATCTTCAAATTCATGATTGCAAAACTTACCACCATTATCAGATATGAGACATTTTAATTTCTTCCCGATCTCATTTTCAACTAAGAATTTCCATTTCTTAAAAGTTAAAAATACATCAGATTTTTTTTTAAGGAAATAAAGCCACACTTTTCTAGTTGCATCATCAATAAATGTAACATAATAATGAGAGTCATCAAGGGGAAGATACCTAAGCTAGTGCCAATACATATATATATATATATATATATATATATATATATATGTGCACAAGCTCTAATCTCTCACTTTTATTTTCCTTCCCAATCTTCACAAAACTCACTCTCATTTTTTTTCCATACAACTTTCACAAAAATCCATATTAACACCTTTTAGGCATGGTAAAACTTTCTTTGAATGAATTACTTTCATACCTTTCTCACCCACGTACCCAATTCTATTATGTGATAGTGTTGTATCAGAATCTACAACAACTATTTGTTCTCCCTACTCAACTATAACAACTATTCTTGAACATTCATTTGTCTCTAAAACAATCAAATTAGAAGGAACAATATGACCTATACAAAGATACAAGGTGCCTACTTTCACACATTTTTCTATTACAACAGAACCTTTTGAAACCTTCCAATTTTTATCATCAAAAGTAACTATACCCTCATCACTGAGTTGCCCTGCTAAAATTAAATTCCTACTCAGCCTTGGAACATGTCTTACCTTATGTAGTAGCCAATGATTCCCATTCTACAACTTAATCTTAATTTTTCCCTTTTCAAAAATCTAACAGGGTTCATTATCCCCCAAACAAACAAGCCCAAAATCCCTTTGGACATAATCAATGAAATAACCTCCATAAGGTGTAGCATGAAATGAAGTGCTAGAATGTAAAACCCATGAATCATCAACACTTTCTAAAGATAGAAGAAAAGTATCCTCTTCATATTTGTTACTTACCACATTTACCTCCTTGTTCCCTTTTGCTTTATCTCCTTCTTTGTTCTTTCGAGTCCAAAAATATTTCTTCTTATGCCTTGGTTTCCTAGTTCCCTTTTGGTTTATCTCCTTCTTTATTCATTAGACTCCAACAATATTTCTTCTTATGCCTTGGTTTCCCATAGTACCAACAATCTCTTGGTCCACTGGATTCATAACTCTTCCCCTTTGACTCTCCTCTTGTTTTCCCATGATTTCCATAATTACGTCCTCTCTCAGTTGTTCTACCTATTCTTTGTGCATTCAAAGAACTTCTTGATGTAGATCCACCTGAGGTTTTCCTATGAGTTTCCTCACTCAAAATAATGTTGATCACATCATCATATTTTAGCGTATTATATCCAGAAACATAATTACTCATAGTCATTACCAAGCCATTCTAGCTTTCGGGCAAAGAACACAAAATCAAGAGAGCCCTAATTTCTTCATCAAAACTAATACCCATAGAAGATAATTGACTAGTAACAATATTCAACTCATTTAAATGATCTGCAATAGATCCACCTTTTTCCATCTTCATATTAAATAAATGCTTCATGAGAAATACCTTGTTTGAAGTAGAGGGCTTTTCATACAATTTTTCTAGGGTTTCCATCAACTCTTTTATCATCTTCACTTTTGTAATATTAAATGCCACCAATGGTTCCATGCATAATCAAATGCTTCCAAGTTCCTTTTTTCTAAAAGATTCTAGTCATCATCTATTGTAGATCCCTAATTCTTGATTTTTCCTTCGAATGACTTCCATAAATCCTTTTGATAAAGATAGTCTTCCACTTGTATCTTCCATAACTGAATATTTTTCTCATTAAACTTTTCAACCCTCAGCTTACCCTCATCTACCACTACTCACACTCAATCATGAGACTTTCTTGTAGAGGATGGCCGAAAGAAAAAACCTCACTCTAATACCACTTGTTAAGATAAAACCATAGAAAAAATAAAAATTACATGCAAATACAAACAATAATAGAAAATAATAGATCCCACAGAAGAGAACACACGACATCAAGATTTAACATGGTTTACCCAATCCCTAGGCTACATCCACCAAACAAGAAGTCCAATATTATTATGATCTAGTAATTACAATCTGTAATCTTTTATAGCTCAATATTGTGACAAGAAGTAATTTTTGCATCACACCATATGAAAAACCCTAACCATAAGCCCTTTTATACAATTATTTTTATTTCTTTAGAGTTATAATTATTAATTACATGTTGGCCCAAAATCTTGATAAAATAGGGCCCCAAATAATTATGAAATATGTACTATACTTCCTTAACCAGTCACCACGAACTAATAGGTTGTAGCCTAGCACACAAACCCATTCAAGCAATTTAATCATGACATGTGTCTCTAGAGGTCCTAAGACCTTTAGGGACACATGTCACAATGAAATTGGTCAAATGGAGTTGTGGGCTAGCTCATGATCCCATTCAACACAGTGCATCGATTAGGCTATGTCCTTAGTGCTCCTAGGACCCCTAAGGACACATGTCATGGTGCAATGGATTGAATACGATCATGAGCTGGCCCACAACCCCATTCAACCCATTGCAAGGATTACCCTATGTCCCTAAGGGTCCTAGGACCCCTAAAGACACATGACGTAATTCAATGGGTCCAATCGGGTCATGGGTTAGCCTATAACCCCACTCGAATAATAGTATCAAATACCATATGTTCCTAGGGGTCCTAGGACCACTAGGGAAAAATGTCACAATGTAATGGGTCAAATGGGGTCATTTGCTAGGCCACAACCCCATTTGAACCATTGCATTCATTACCCTACGACCCTAGGGTCCTAAGACCCTTAGAGACACATTTTGCAATGCAATAGGTGCAACAGAGTTATGGGCTTTCTTACAACCCCACTCGACCTATGGCATTGATTACTTGATGTCCCTAGGGATCCTAAGACCCCTAGTGACACATGCCACCATGTAATGTGTTGAATGGGGTTGTGGGCTATCTTATGAACCCATTCAACCCATAGAATTGATTACTCTATGTCCCTAGGAGTCCTAGGACCCTAGGGACATATCTCATGATGCAATGGGTCCTATGGGGTTGTGGGCTAGCTTATAACCCCATTAGACCCATGGCATCGATTACCCTATGTCCTTTGAGGTCCTAGCACCCCTAGGGACACAAGTCATGAGGTAATAGGTTGAATGGGGTCTTGGGCTAGCCTACAACCTCTTTTGACCCATAAAATTGATTACCTTATTTCCCTATGGGTCTTAGGACCCATAGGGACACACATCATGATGCAATGGGTTGAATAGGGTTGTGAGGTAGCCTACAACCCCATTGGACACATTGAATCAATTACCCTATGTCTCTAGGGCTCTTAAGATCCCTAGGGACATAGGGTAATTTGTGCAATGGGTCCAATGGGGTTGTAGGCATCAAATAGGGTCGTGGGCTAGCCCACAACCCCATTGGACACTTTACATCAATTACCCTATCTCCCTAAGGCTCTTAGGATCCCTAGGGACATAGCATGATCAATGCAAAGGGTCCAATGGGGCCCTAGGGACATAGGGTAATCGATGCAATGTGTCCAATGGGGCCCTAGGGTCATAGGGTAATCGATGCAATGTGTCCAATGGGGTTGTGGGCTAGCCTATGACCCCATTGGATCCATAGCATTGATTACCCTATGTGTTCTTAAGACACATGTTGTGATGTAATTACTCTATATTCCTAGGAGTCCTAGGACCACTAGGGAGACATGTTGCAATGCAATGTGTCGAATAGGATCATGGGCGAGCCCACAACCCCATTCAACCCATAGAATCGATTATCTTATGTCCTTAGGGGTCCTAGGACCTCTAGGGACACATATCATGATGCAGTGGGTTGAATGGGGTCATGGTCTAGCCTACAACCCCATTTGACCCATAGATTAGATTACCCTATGTCCCTAGTGGTCCTAGGACCCCTAGGGACATAGGGTAATGAATTTTTTTTTTAATTTAATAAACTATATCCAAGATTCCTCTTATCTAAGCATAATCCAAGTGGATTCCTCCAATTCAAGGTTTTTTCAAACTCAATTTTGATGGGGCCTCTAGAGGAAATTTAGGCAACTCTGGCTATGGTATAGTCATTAGGGATTTTAAAGGTCGTGTGATTGCAACATAATCATCTTCTCTCCCTCAATGTACTAATAACAAAGCTGAGGCCTTGGCTTTGCTTTTTGGTTTGGAACTTGCAAAATCACTTTCTATATCTAAGTAACATGTTGAAGGGGATTCATTCATTATTATTAATGTGTGTATTAAATTTCATGTATATAATTGGTCCATACAATATATATTACATCAAGTATGGTCTCTTCTTTATTCAATTTTTTAATGTTACATCATGCATACTTACAGAGAAGGCAATCTTTTAACTAATTGTTTGGCTAATTTGGGTACTAATGGGGTCTATATTAATTATTTACTTTCCCCACTTAACATCCTCGATCTCCCCAAATTGGTAAATATTATGACAAAAGAATATGTTTAGAATAAGACTGAGTCCTCATATTTTATTTGATAGTAAATCATGAGTTCTCTATGATTTTGCATGTTTTTTTCTTTTATGGCTCTCACTGTTCTTTTGAGATATTATATGAAGATCAAGGTCTTGGATTACATTTGCATCAGATAGCTTTCTAATATCATGGTCTTAATTGAAGTTTTGGATTTAGTTTAGTGATGGTAATCTTTGTGACATTTTTTGGCTGGGCTCTTGGTCTTGTCTTTAGCAGCAATAAATGAATTGTATTCACATGAGTTTTGGGCTCTTTGTTATTACTATTTTCTTGATCTGGGAATCTCTAGGGAAATATTCATTAGCATTGATAAATACTCTCTCTTGACACAATATTTCTTCTTCTACATCACTTTTTTGTATCAAGTAATGACTGAAGTTTTTCTTTTCTGGTTCTTTTCTCTAGAAGCGTTTTTGAACCAGTTATTATTAATGTAAATATAATTTTTTTCCAAAAAAAAAAACAAAAAAAAAACTATATAGTACTATTCGATAATTTGTAATACTATGTAATAATATATATTTAATATAATAATAATATATAGATAATATTTATAATATTTTAGATAATATTTAATACTATATAATAATATATAGTAGTATGATACTAATATACTATCTAATTATATTTAATATCATACATAATATTATAACAATAAAATTTGATATATAATATATAATGCAAAAAAAAAAAATACTAGTTTCAAATATATCATTATATTTTAAATGTGAAAACATATTTATATATGTTTGTTAACTAAATGTGAAAGCATATTTAAATATGTTTGGTAACTTTTTGTTTAAAATGTACAATTATTTGTCACCTTCTGAATTTTTGATTTTTTTTTTTTGGCAAAACATTTTAGGTACCTAATTTGAAATCAAGTGCTCGATCTAGGATTAGGTACCCGATTAGGCTTGGTATTTACCAAACCCCTTTGCTCAACACATAAAAAATGTTTGAGACATGTTTATGTGACATTCATACTCCGAGTAGCCATCTAAAAATATTTTTTTATGAAAATTCAATGAAACCAAAAAGGGATCTTTGATAACATTCAAGATTTCATTAATATAATTGTTGTCAAATTATGAGTTTGATAAGTATTTATTAGTTAATTTTTAATGATGATGCATGTAAACTATTAATTGACATACTAATTGAAAAATAGGTATAAGTTTCAAATGGTATAACATTTTTGAAATCCAAAAGTTGTGTCACATTCTATGCTTCACCTAGTATAAGATAACATTCAAGATTTCATCAATATAATTGTTCTCAAATTATGAGTTCAATAAGTATTTATTAGTTAATTTTTAATGATGATGCATGTAAACTATTAATTAAAATACTAATTGAAAAATAGCTATAAGTTTCAAATGGTATAACATTTTTGAAATCCAAAAGTTGTGTCACCTAGTATAAGATTTTAGTTTTTTGTAAAACTTTCAATTAGTTAAGGTGATCAGACATAGGGGATTTTTATTTTTAAAAAGTTATAGTAGAAAATTCATATTTAATTATTTATTTGGAATAAAAATATATAGAAATATGCATCACATCTAGGCATTAGTCTACTTTTGATATCTATGATTATATTAAGAAATATTATCATTTTATTTTGTTTAATGTGGTGAGACATACACCTACATTATATTTTCACCCTAAAATTTTGGTAGTACTACATTAAAATTGAAATTTTGACAAATTAAATATTTTTTTCTCTAGGTAAGGCCTAGTATTTTAGAAACTACATTCAATTTCCTATAGATTCTTTTGTTACAAATTTTTGATATAGAGCCCATAACTGTTGGATACAATTAAGTAATTGTGTATTGTCTTTGATGTTACACAAATGCCATATCAATTATCAGACAGAGTCTACCGAGTTTTGTCGGTCAGGAAAACAGTTTACAGAGTCTACCGAGCTCAGTCGGTCAGTAAAGCCTTTTGCAGTGTATACCGAGCGTTCCTGTTTGTCACACGGTGAGTTAGTGTTAATCGAGTTCGCACGGTAAGCTAAAGAAAGTTTAGTTCTTACCGAGATCACTCGGGTATCAAAGAATTTTGTAGCGGACGGTTAGTGTTAACCGAGTTTGCACGGTAAGCTAAGGAAAGCTTAGTTTTCACCGAGCTCACTCGGTAGTAGAAGACAGCTTTTACCGAGTCTAGTCGATTTCCAAAGGAAGTGGCAGGTTTACCTAATTCCCCGGTAACTATAGTTTTTACCGAGTTCTGCCGGTTAACACAAGAAGCAGTTTATTTTTGAGCAGCGTCGGCCAGTGAAGAATTTTGTTTTGATTGTTAGTTCAAGCCGACTTTGGAATATGTTTTGTCAAGTTGGTTGGGCCGACCTGGTATTATGTTTAGTATATAAAGAGGTGCTCAAGATGCGGAAAAGTGTGGAATAGAGAGTGTATACAGATAGTGCAAGGAAGTGCAAGGAAGAGACTTGTGTGTGCCTAAGCAGAGTTGAGCAGAGGGAAATCTTGGAGTTGCAAAGATATATTTAATCAGTAAGGATCTTGTAGAGCTAAACTGAGATCTGTATTCAGCAAGATAAGTTGCATGTATTTTCAGATCATTCATTGTTGCTTTCTAACCATTGTAACAGTGATTCCAAAATCTCCTAACAGAGTTGGTTTAACAGCCATTCCATAAATCCTTTAACAAGGTGGCAATTCAGTTGAATTGTTCTAAAGACCTCTTACAAGGCCACTCCTAATAGGGTGATTAAATCTTCTAACAGGGTCACACCTAACAGTGTGTTTTGTAACCTTTAACAAGGTTGGCTCCTAACAGGGTTCACTTCAGAAGAGTGAAAATTGGTGACTAGTTGCTAGTGGTTTTTCCCATATTGGGTTTCCACGTAAATCTGGTGTCTACTGTGTTCATGATTACTTTCTTTTGCATGGTCGCTTATTTCAGTAAATGCTTAATAAATTAACTAAACATATATCAAGTTTTAAGCAGTAATTTATGTGTTTACTGAGTAGCAGTAGCAACTAAGTTTAAGGCATCTTTGGGACTGTTGAATTTGTTTTTGTGGTAATTGATTCACCCCTCCCCTCTCAGTTACCCCATCTTCATTTTCCAACAATTGGTATCAGAGCTTTTGGTGCTTGTAGGAGGAGATTTCAAAGATCTAAGCCAAAGATCAAGATGTCTTACAAGAGGGAAATCCCAAGGCTTAACCGAAACAACTTCTCAGCATGGCAGGGATTAATGAGACTTCATCTAGCTCCCATTGGTGACACTGGTCTGAAATATCTTGATGAGGAATATGTAGAACCATCAGGTACATTATTAGTCAATGACATTGCTATAAAGAAGACTCATAACATTATGATGATTCATATTGCATCTGCCTTGAGTTATGAAGAGTTTGATGATGTCAAGGATTGCACTACTGCCTATGAAATGTGGGAAAGACTGAAAGAGATCTATGGTAGAGATGACAATGTCAGAAGAGCCAAAGCTGAAAGTCTAAGAGGACAGTTCGATCAGATGAAAATGAAAGAAGATGAAAACATTGCCAAATATGTTGAAAGAATTAAAGCATGTGTCAGTGCTATCAAAGCTTCTGGAGGAAGTATCAGTGAAGAGACAGTCATAAGTAAAGTTCTTAGAACTCTACTTCCAGTTTATGCCATCAGGGTATCAGCCATTCAAGAAAGAAGGTGTGAGGCCAATCACAAGATAAACCTAGAGGCCATAGTTGGAAGATTGATAGCATTTGAACTAGATAATTTTGATAATTATGTTCCAGCTGCAAAGAACATTGAGTCTACATTTGAAGCCAAGCTTTCACTCAAGGACAAAGGTAAGAAGAAGAAAGAATCTCAGTCAAAGAGTGAAGATCAATTAGATTAGAGTTCTGACAGTGACCTTGAAGTAATTGAAGCTCTACTTGCAAGGAAATATTCAAGAGGAAGAGGTAAATACAAAGGTAAAGTACCCCTAATCTGCTTTTTATGTGAAGAAGTCGGTCATATTGCTGCAAGGTGTCCAAACAAGAAAGATAAAGATGAAAAGAAAGATAATAAATGGAACAGTAAGAAAGATCTCAAATCATTTAAGGATAAAAGTAAGAAATCATGTTTTATGGCTAAAGATTCTAATGATTCTAATGATGAAGAAGAGGATGAGATTGTTTACATTGCCGTAAAAGATGAATCTGACAATGAAGAAATGGCACTCATCTCTCACATAAGTAAGAATGATACATGGATCATTGATAGTGGCTGCTCACATCATATGACTGGAGATAAAACAAAGTTTGATCAATTTGAAGAGTATGATGGTGGCAGTGTAAGATTTGGAAACAATGAACTTTGTTGCATCAAAGGAAAAGGAAGAATCACTCTAACCCAGGAACTTGTATGTGATAATGCTTATTGGGTAGAAGGCCTAAAGCAAAATTTGTTGAGTGTGGCACAGTTACTCAACAATGGACTCAAAGTAGAATTCATCCAAGGCAAAGCAAGACTGCTGGACGGTAAAGGAAAGCTGATTGGATCTGGTACTCAAACTAAAGGTAACTTGTTCTATCTTGAACTTGGTGAACATTCATGTTTTATTGCTCAAGTAGAAGAGAGTTGGTTATGGCATAAAAGGTTATGTCATGTGAATTTTGACAATTTGGTAAAGATAAGCAAATTCAAGAAAGTGAGAGGCATTCCTGATTTAAAGAAACTAGAGGTCGGTTTATGCAAGAATTGTCAAATTGGAAAGATGGGTAAGTCTAATTTCAAAAGCAAAAATTATCAGTCTGAAGATTTATTAAAAATTGTGCACACTGACTTATGTGGACCTATTGGAACTGAAAGCTATACTGGTGAAAAATATTTTATTCTTTTTGTTGATGATTATTCAAGAATGATGACCGTCATGTACCTAAGGAACAAATCAGAAGCATTTGAAAAGTTCAAATGGTATTTGGCAAGAGTAGAAAAAGAAACAGGGAAAAGATTGAAATGCCTAAGGTCAGACAGAGGTGGTGAATTTATTTCACATGAATTCAATAACTTTTGTATTGAAAGAGGAATCAAAAGACAGGTTTCAACACCAGGTACTCCTAAAAAAAATGGCATAGCTAAAAGAAGGAACAGATCCATCATGGATTGTGCAAGAACCTTGATGATAGAAAAGAATGTTGCTATCAAATACTGGAAGGAGGCTATCAGTACAATAGTTCATACCTTAAACCGAGTACAATTGAAAAAAGACTCATTCAAAACTCCCTATGAATTATGGTATGGCTATAAACCCAATGTAAGTTATCTGAAAGTATTTGGAAGCAAATGTTATTTCTTGAAAGAATCTAGAAAAGGTAAATTTGATGTAAAAGGTGATGAAGGTATATTTCTTGGATACTCATGCAAAAGTAAAGCATATAGATGCTTGAACTTATCTACTCACAAAGTCATAGAAAGTATACATGTGAAAGTTGATGAGTTTGCAGAAAAGACTGAAGAAGAAAGCAGAAGAGAACCAGAAGATTACAAAAGATTCGTCTTCAGTGAACTGGATGTAATATCAACTGCATCAGAGAATCAGAAACCTTCTTCTATCGAGTCATCACTAACTGAGTTGTAGGAAACATCTACCAAGCCAACATCTACCGAGCCAACATCTACCGAGTCAGAGAATACAGAGTTAGAGATTACCGAGCCAGAGGTAACCGAGCATGTGCATACCGAGCCAGTTGATACTGAGCCAGACCAAATCGAGCATGAAGGTGAAATGCAAGAAGATAATGACAAGATTCATCCAAAAGGAAAAGAACCTATTCTAGCCAAGTATGTCAGGAGACATCATTCAACAGATCAGATCATTGGAAATAAATTTGAAGGAACCATCACAAGAAGTAAGTTGAAAGGTACTTGTTTACTTGCTGATTTTGAACCTAGAACTGTCAAAGATGCATTAGATAATGATAATTGGATTGAAGCAATGAATGAAGAAATAGAGCAGATAGAGAAAAACAAGAAATGGACTCTTGTACCCAGGCCTAAAGACAAAAATGTAATCGGTACAAAGTGGGTTTTTAGAAATAAGTTGGATGAAAATGGTAAAGTATCAAGAAACAAAGCTAGATTAGTGTGCAAAGGATATTCTCAAGAGGAAGGCATAGATTATCGAGAAAATTTTGCTCCCGTTGCTAGATTGGAAGGTGTTAGAACCTTATTAGCATATGCTGCTTACAAAGGATTTAAAGTTTATCAGATGGATGTCAAGTCAGCATTTCTAAATGGTATACTGGATGAAGAGGTCTACATTGAACAACCTGAAGGTTTTATAGATCCAGATAAAAAGAACATGGTTTGCAAATTGCACAAGGCACTGTATGGTCTGAAACAAGCCCCTAGAGCATGGTATGAAAGATTGCATAGCTATCTTATTCAAATTGGATTTCAAAGAAATAATGATAATAGTAGTTTGTATATCAAGGAAGGACAAGAAAATAAGATTGTCCTAGCAGAAATATTTGTAGATGATACTATTTTCACAGGGAATGATGATCTTTGCAAAGAATTTTCAGAACAAATGAGCAAGGAATTTGAAATGTCAATGTTCAATGAAATCAAATTCTTTGTTGGACTTCAAAATTTAGCAGACCAAGAATGGCATCTACATCACTCAAGCAAAATACATCAAAGAGATATTGAAAAAGTTTGGTATGGAAGACTGTAAACCAGTTGGAACTCCCATGTGTACTGGACTAACACTTACCAAAGAAGATGATTCAAAGGAAATAGATCAGACATTGTACAGATCTATGATTGGAAAGTTGCAATATGTAGTTCATACTAGGCCAGATATTGCTCTTGCAGTTGGAATTGTGGCAAGATTTTCAGCCAAACCAAGAGAAAATCATATGATGGCAATCAAGAGGATAATCAGATATCTGAAAGGAACTGAAGATTATGGATTATGGTATAAATTTGGAGGAAACCTAGACTTAAAAGTGTTTACTGATGCTGATTGGGTAGGAAACCTTGACGACAGAAAAAGCACAAGTGGAGGTGCATTCTTTCTTGGAAAGAGGTTGGTTTCTTGGACAAGCAAAAGGCAAAATTGTACATCTCAATCAACAGTAGAGGCAAAGTATGTTGCTGCAGCAGTAAATTGTTCTAATATTGTTTGGTTCAAGCAATTGCTATAAGGCATGAAGATGGAAATCAAGGAACCAGTTGTCATGTTTTGTGATAATACAAGTGCAATCAACATATCTAAGAATCCAGTAATGCATTCTAAGACTAAGCACATTGCAATCAAGTATCACTTTGTCAGAGAATTGGTGCAGGACAAGGAAATTAGATTGGAATATGTCCATACAAAGGAACAGATTGCTGACATATTCACAAAGCCTTTACCTAAGGATGCATTTTTGTATCTCAGAGGTAAGTTAGGGGTCATTCCCCTATCTGAAGTTCACTAAAATAAGTTTTAGTGATGCATCAGCTCTTACAAAATTGAACAATCATCAGTTGATGCAGCAAATCAAGGAAATATTGCATATGAATCAGTACTAAAGGTACAATGAAATTCATTGAAATTGGATTGTCTTTGGCATGTGTTGTCAAAGAGGGAGAGTTTTACTATCATATCTTTTTGAAATTTTATTATGTAATTCTTTCACAGAGGGAGATTACTGTAAGAGGGAGAGTTCTCTATCTTATAGGGAGAATTGTTAATTTTGTTGTGTTGCTGTAGACTTGCTCTCAAATTTCATTTCTGCTATGACATGTTGTGTTGCCATCAATGCCAAAGAGGGAGATTGTTGGATACAATTAAGTAATTGTGTATTGTTTTTGATGTTACACAAATGCCATATCAGTTATTAGATAGAGTCTACTGAGTTCTGTCAGTCAGGAAAACAGTTTACAGAGTCTACCGAGCTCAGTCGGTCAGTAAAGCCTTTTGCAGTGTATACCGAGCATTCCTGTATGTGACATGGTGAGTTAGTGTTAACCGAGTTTGCACGGTAAGCTAAGGAAAGTTTAGTTCTTACCGAGATCACTCGGGTATCAAAGGATTTTGTAGCGAACGGTTAGTGTTAACCGAGTTCGCACGGTAAGCTAAGGAAAGATTAGTTTTCATCGAGCTCACTCGGTAGTCGAAGACAGCTTTTACCAAGTCTAGTCGGTTTCCAAAGGAAGTGGCAAGTTTACCGAATTCCTCGATAACTGTAGTTTTTACCGAGTTCTACCGGTTAACACAGGAAGCATTTTTTCTTTGAGCAGCGTCTGCCAGTGAAGAATTTTGTTTTGATTGTTAGTTCAAGCCGACTTTGGAATATGTTTTGTCAAGTTGGTTGGACCAACCTGGTATTATGCTTAGTATATAAAGAGGTGCTCAAGATGCAAAAAAGTGTGGAATAGAGAGTGTATATGGATAGTGCAAGGAAGTGCAAGGAAGAGACTTGTGTGTGCCTAAGCAGAGTTGAGTAGAGGGAAATCTTGGAGCTACAAAGATATATATAATCAGTAAGGATCTTGTGGAGCTAAACTGAGATCTGTATTCAGCAAGATAAGTTGCATGTATTTTCAGATCATTCATTGTTGCTTTCTAACCATTGTAACAGTGATTCCAAAATCTCCTAACAGAGTTGGTTTAACAACCATTCAATAAATCCTTTAACAGGGTGGCAATTCAGTTGAATTGTTCTAAAGACCTCTTACAAGGCCACTCCTAATAGGGTGATTAAATCCTCTAACAGGGTCACACCTAACAGTGTGTTTTGTAACCTTTAACAGGGTTGGCTCCTAACAGGGCTCACTTCAGAAGAGTGAAAATTGGTGACTAGTTGCTGGTAGTTTTTCCCATATTGGGTTTCCACGTAAATCTGGTGTCTACTGTGTTCATGATTAATTTCTTTTGCATGGTCGCTTATTTCAGTAAATGCTTAATAAATTAACTAAACATCTATCAAGTTTTAAGCAGTAATTTATGTGTTTACTGAGTAGTAGCAGCAACTAAGTTTAAGGCATCTTTGGGACTGTTGAATTTGTTTTTGTGGTAACTAATTCACCCCTCCCCTCTCAGTTACCCCATCTTCATTTTCAAACAATAACTACTTTAAAATTATGTTTCATGTTAACATAATCTTGATTTGTTGGTTTTTCACTACCACTTAAGGCCATAGTTTGGTTCACCATGATCCTGCACATACCCACTCATCTCAAATTGTAGGATTTGAGCAAAAGCGCACAACAAATCCACGAAGCCCAAGAAAACCTGCATGCAAAAAACCTGTCATGGAGAAGAAAAAGACAAGAAGAGGCAAGGGTTTGATCTAAAAAAAGCTTAGACGAAGAAAATATTATTCAACAGATCTTCATAATATGAAAAATACAAAGAGATCAATCCTTGTAAAGGAGATCAAAACCTTGAAAAGGGTAACCTAAAGTCTAAAAAAGCTAGGTTGCATAATATAATTAATAAAATATTAATTATATGCACCTACAAGATAGTTTAAGAAAACTAGAGTAATAGGCAAGTTAATTAATTAAATCAAAGTGATTTAATTAATAAGTGCAAACAAATAATTACTCTAACACCCCCCCTTAAGAGAAGCTCAGGAGGTAAGCTAACCTAGCACAGCTATGAAAGTAGAATTGGGTCCCAACAACAAGGCCTGATTAGGTACCCAATCACAAAAAAATCTCTATAAAGAGGAGAAATAGAGAAAACCACATGGGAAAAACCCTACTCCAAAAAGAGATAGCAAATAATGTTCTAGAAGAAGGAACAAAGAGATCAGAAGAGAATCATTGAAGCATGAAGAATCGCAAAACTCTGTCAAAAAGCTGATCTGTAGAACCTCCATGGAAATAGAAGGCATGAAGCGAGTATGTCTATATGGTAGATGATCCATCTCACCAAAATGCATAGGTAGCCAACCACTACAATTGACTAGTATGTAGGATCAAGTACTAAATACATAGCTCACACCAACGAACCATCAACCAAAGAAGCATAGAATAAAAATATAACCTCCCCTTAAGGTAGGTGAGGTGATAGGTAGCTAAAAAGGTGGGCCAAAAAAATCTCCTACAACACAGGAACTAGACACATCAAGAGTGAGGTACAGACACCAATAAAGGCACGTGTCATTGACACTGCATGAGAAAAAAGAGAAAGAGGGCCTATAAGCAGCAAAAAACTATCCCCCCCATGGCACTTTATAAAATAGTGCGAGTACAATGAATCACAATGATGAAAAGGATCCCAAAATGCAAGAGTGGCACTTTATCTCAGTGTGTTGCATAAAGATGCTTACAATGAATATAAAAAATAATTTAAAAAAATATAAGGCTGAAACAACATAAGGTAGAGCCCAAAATGAAGCAACTAAAGCAACAAAATTGATCTCCGAATCTGAAACAATCAAGATATCCACCAGAATGCTAAAAAACAAAATACTAAATAGGATATTCCTAGAATAGAATCTATAACAACAACCAGTATCACTAGAAAGAGCACAAAAAGAGCTTTTCAGCGATATAAAGAAGTCCAAAATTGAAGATAGGATGCTAAAGATATGCCTCTCAGAGTGCAAAATAGAATATTCAATTTAAATTGCCAAAATAGGCAACCAAACTGCATCAAAACCCAAAAACACCTATACCAACATCTCCATCTCAAAACTAGCTTTTTGACACATTTTTCAGATCAAAAAAATACATCCGTATGCTCGAGTTACGGAGAAAAAACCAACAGGGCCTCTAAAAATGCATGAATTTTTATTTTTTAATAAAAAAATAAACAAAAATAAACAAACTCACCACCATCAGTGGAATGGCAGCTGGGCAGTGGGAGGTTGGTGGGCCACCATGGGGTGAAGCAGCAGCGGTGGCCATCGACGGAGATGCTGCAGGTCGCTGGCGGACTGCTAGCGGTAACCACTAGCGGTGGCCGTCAGCAGTGCCCGCTAGCGGCTCCACTACGGTTAATTAACCGCTGATGGCTAAAACTACCACAAATGTAACTTTTTGTGATTTTTTTAATTTTTCACATGTCGAATTGCATGCAGAGGCCGTACGGCCATGTATGGCAAAAAAATTTTGCCTCCCAGATCAACGTTGTCCAAATCGGACAAATTTTATATCAAAACAGGGGTTTTGACGTCTTCTAAATCCATCCGTGAGGTCTGTTTGGCCTCAAACTACTCTAAAAATTAGTGACCCCCTATTTTCTTAGAAAAAGCCTAAAAAACACTAGATCTGATCTGCCAAACCCTTGTTCTCCCTTTTTCTTGAAACACCGAACAAGCTACAACAGATCTGGCTCTAATACCATGTAGGATTTGAGAAAAAGTGCACAACAAATCCATGAATCCCAATAAAACCTACATGCAGAAAACTTGTCATGGAGAAGAAAAAGACAAGAAGAGGCAAGGGTTTGATCTGAAAAAAACTCAGAAGAAGAAAATATTATTCAACGAATCTTCATAATATGAAAAATACAAAGAGATCAATCCTTATAAAGGAGATCAAAACCCTGAAAAGGGTAACCTAAAGCCTAAAAAAGCTAGGTTGCACAATATAATCAATAAAATATTTATTATATGCACCTACAAGATAGCTTAAGCAAACTAGAGTAATAGGAAACTTAATTAATTAAATCAAAGTGATTTAATTAATAAGTGCAAACAAATAATCACTCTAACACAAATTCCTTCTTCATTTCTATTGAAAATTATTCTCTTGATTCATGATCACCTCTAAATATTATGTCATCCAAAAACATCAACACAATTAGTCATTCATTATCAATCTCCTTGAAATACAAATTACAATTAAGATTACCTTTTGCAAATCTCAAACTTATCAAATACTTATCCAATCTCATATATAGGCTCTAGGTGCTTGTTTCAATCCATACATTACCTTCTTCAACTTAAAAACTATATCTCCTTGATCTGTCAAAGGAAAATCATTAGGCTTCTCAATGTATACCTCTTTTTCTAATTCACAATTTAGAAAATATGATTTGACATCCATCTAATCCACTTTGAAGTTTTTGTTAATTTCATATTTCAAACACATTATAATTGCCTCTATTCTAGAAATAAGTGCAAATGTTTACTCAAAATCAATACCTTCTTGCTATGAGTAATCTTTACATGCTAGTCTTTCTTTTTTTTCTCACAACCTCACTTTGTTCATTCATCTTATTTTTGAATACCCACTTAGATCCAATAATATTCTTGTCCTTAGATCTAGGAAACAATTCCCATGTGCTATTATTTTCTATCTACTATATTTCTTCTTTCATAGCTTTAGTTCAAAAGTCATCTTTGCTAGCTTCATTAGCATTTTTAGGTTTAATCTGAGAAATCAAACATAGTTCTTCTTGTACCTTGTTTCTTTTCATAATGCCTTTTTCTTTTCCTCCAATAATCTAATCAATAAGGTGATTCTTTATCAAAATTTTATTTTTCACCACTTAACTATTACTTCAACTCCATGTTTAGATTTTGGTTCTCTTTAATCTTCTCTCTATGCTTTTCTTGAACTTAATTCTACAAATTAGTGTTAGTCTCATAAAATAAATTTTGATCATCATTCTCTCTATTAGGCCTTCGATTAGTCTCTTCATTAGAATTTTAATCAAGTAGTCTTTCTTGAATTCTAAACTTCTCATCAACTCTTACACTTGCACTCTAAACAATAGTCTTAGTTCTCTGATTAAAACACATCTATATTCTTTACTTTTCAATGAATATCCAAAATAAGTACCTTCATTTCTCTTTTAGTCAAACGTTCCAATGTTATTATCTCTCTTTATGTAACACTTCAAAAAAATTAAAAATACTTAATTGAGGGTGCATGTCCAAACCAAAGTTCATAAGGTGTCGTACTAGTGCCTTGTCTAATTTGTACTCTGTTCATAGTATACATTGTTATATTTAACTTTTCTCTCCAAAAGATATTAAATACATTGTTCTTGAGCAACATCCCTCTTTCTACTTTTGTCACTACTTTGTTTCTTCTTTTGGCTATCCCATTCTATTCAAGCATCTAAGGGGCTAAAGTTGTCTTTTAATGCCATTTTCTTCACAAAAACTATTAAACTAATTTAAGTAAACTCTCCACCTCTATCAAATCTAAATCATTTAATATTCAAACAAGAATCATTTTCAACTCTACTCCTAAATATCTTAAACTTCTCAAAAGCTTTAGATTTCTCTCTAAGAAATGCTAGCCACGTCATTCTAGTATAAAAATCATAATCAATAATCATAAAACACCTTTCACCATAGAATAAATTTGTCTTTGAGGGACCACTCAAATCATGTACACAATCTCCAAATTCATACATGTAGTAAATTTCTTTCATGGAAATGAAATTTTCTTCTATTTTGCCATTGCACATTCCTTACACACCATGTTTGCATGTTCAAAATTTTAGGAAAATCTCTAACTGTGAAAGTAGTACCTATCTTCATAAGTTTATCAAAGTTGATATGAACAAATATCTTATACCACAACCAACTATCATCCCTTTAGCAACTAAGCATGTCATCTCTATAGGATTCAATTGAAATACATTACATCTTATCCTAATAATGATACCAATCAGAGTGTCATATTTATCTTTGATATTGCAAGTCTTCTCTATAAATTGTAACTGCTATCTTGTGTCCACTAACCATATAACACTTAAAATATTATGTTTCAAACCATCAAAAAAGTAAACATCATCAGTAATACTTTTTATATAAAGTAAAAATAATCATTTTCCTTTTATATTAGAAGCTACATTTGTTTCCAAATCTAACAATTTCTCCATCAGAGCTATTGAATTCAACAAAATTATTCATATCTTTAGTCATGCGATGGGAACAAGTACTATCAATAATCCAGTTAGATTTCTTCTTTTCAACTTGAGATACTAATTC
Source organism: Cupressus sempervirens (assembly GCA_028749045.1). Classification (NCBI taxonomy): domain Eukaryota; kingdom Viridiplantae; phylum Streptophyta; class Pinopsida; order Cupressales; family Cupressaceae; genus Cupressus; species Cupressus sempervirens. Next base: position 835,878,971 of record CM053790.1, read on the forward strand.
CTTTCCTTATCTAACTTCTCATTTTTTATGGCTTTCTTCCTTAACAATGTAAAAAATCCTATTTCATCATCACTTTCATTTAAGATTTCTTCTACCTTAGCATTTAATGACTTCTCATCATTTTCAAAAAGACATTCCTTAGGATTTCTTGATTTCAAAAAAATTCTAGTCTTTCTTACTCTCTTAGGACACTTAGAAGAATAATGACCATATCTATTACAAGTCCAACATTTAAATATTTTTTTACCTTTAGGTTCTGTCCTCATAATTATAGAAATGTCTTCCTTAATCTTCTCTTCTTCTTCCACTATTGTTTGGATGCTACTAGCATAATCTACACTTGTACTTTCACTCCTTGGTCTATCTTTCTATATGCAATAGAAGGATTTGAAATCAATAAATTCAATGCTTCACTATGTAAACAATTCAAACAATTTAAAAGGATACTCTATCTCTATTCTCTAACAAATTTTGTTAAACTTCAAGAATTCTCTCCTAGACCATGCCATAGTTCTCCTTAAGCTATTAAGCTTTTCCTTTAAGGACCTAATACTCTAATACCAATTATTGGAAAATAAAGTCCACTAAGATAACTTAGAGTGGGGGTGTCTAAACTAATCATAAAATTAAAATAATTGTCTATATCCTTATTAATTCCAAAACATGTAAATAGTAGATGCACCAACCATTGAAAGATCACCATACACAATAACAGTAGATATTTAACTTTGGAAACATTGATTAGCACGAAAACCCTAGAGGTGATGGTGCTCACAAGATTCAATGTACTAATATAAATGTTTCTTGTAAGAGGATGAAACTTGCTAGGAGTCAATGAAATACATTTAGTATATATCATTCCCTTTTAGTAGACTTTGACTCTCTATTAGATGATTCCAAACCTATTAGGATTTTTTGAAGAAGAAAAATGGACCCACTATCCCAATAGCTTCAAGGAAAGATCACTAAACTTATTGTCCAACTGCCCTTAGTACTATCCTCCTCAGAATAATACAAGCATACAACTGTACCACAATACCTTCTTTGCCAAATACAATCTCTTTTCCACTCATCATTCCTTACTACAAAAAATACTTCTCTGATCAAATATATTCTTTATCAGGTTCACTATATCTCACATACAAATTTTCATACACACATTAAACAAATATTTCATTGATTACACATACTATCATAAGGAAAATGTCTTTCCTTTAAACAAAGTCCTAAATTCTTTTATTGAGTTGTCCTTGAGAATTTCCCAATTTATATTAATAATATAGGGCCAACATAATATTTTATATTTACATGTTACATTACATCTTTACACTTTTCACAATTACACATGGTTGTTGGCTCACATTCTTCTTAACTCTTCACTCAATTCTCCTCTAAATGTGTGTGTTTGACCACATCATATTCATCATGTCTTCTACCTTTTTCCAAGCTTGTATAACTAGATTCTAACTCTCCTAGGATATACAATCCAAAAAATAGTAACTACTGCATAGGATCTCTATTTGAGTGCTACCTTCACTAAATCCATCATATCTATGTATTGTCTTCATCTTTCTATATATGTTCTTAACTATACAATTGAGAAACTTTGTAGAACATTATCCCAAGTCTAAATATGCTCAACTATATTCCTCAAACCTTGCAAAACTAAAATCTATCTATTGCACTACCCATCTTCAAAAAATAACCAATATCTTGACATCAATGAAAAAATCTATCATGAATACAACACACAACCTATGTATCATGTCTCTAACAATGCTAGGATACTCCCCCATAGGAATAATATCAATATTTGTGATTAAAAACCTAACCCTAAGTGATAAGGTACACATACATAGTAAAACATAAGAAGAATACAAATAGAGATGTCATTTTGCATTGTTATACTTTCAATTATTGACCTCTTCTCATTTTAAGGCACATACTTTTTACCCCTTGTCAAAAAAGGAACACTACTCATATTAGTCCAATCATCTAGGTGATTTGGTTATTTCATAAATGTACTTTTCATGTTATTCATGTGAATTTATTCAATAAAATAAAGGCATTTTTATTTATTTAGAATTTCTAGATTTTTGGAAAAAAAACGTTTCAGATGTATCAAATACATTGTATTTATTGGAAACTACAATTGAAACATTTGTTATATTGTCATTGATGTCAAATCTACTAGAGAAACATTTACTAATAGTGTAGAGTGCCATATCTATTGATTGACGAAGAGGATTTAAAAAGAGAGATGACTATATAAACTAGTGAAGTTCTTGAGTGAAAAGGAGCAAGTATGTTGGAATTATAATGGACACTTGAGCAGTTAGTCTTTCACAAGATGATGTATTATTTATCTAGTGTATGAAGTATAGAAGCATTGGAAATATGTCCAATGAATCAAATAATTTAAGTTATGATTGTCATTTATGGCAACATTTTTGTTTTGCAGATTAGCTTCATTTAGTTGCAAAAGAAAATTGTTTAAGTATTAGACAATGTTACAACAGCAGGATAGTTTTGATGATAACAAAATATTCCCTTGGAATATTCTCTTGCACAGTTGAATAGAGATGAATTACATCATAATGATGATGTATACCAATGTACATGTCTGTACAAATAGCTGAGTTGGAGTTGTGAAGGAATTAGTGATGCATTGATGACACAACACAAAACAAAGCATATCAATAGAATGTGTTTAACAATTTGATTTATTGTTTTGAGGTATAATTTCTTATTGAGCCAACTCTAATAATATTATATGATATGACTAAGGAAGAATTTACCAAAAAAATTTGTATAAGTAAAGAACTTTATTTGCGAAGTTAAGTGTGGAAGTGAAAATATGGATGATGATTAAATAATTAGTAATTATGAAGATATTGTGATGTTGTCAAATGCCAGTAACAAGTGAATGCAATACTTTTCTATATGATGTGAAGATATGATGTAGATTAATATGTTCACAATCATTCTTGTGTGAAGAATCATCAATCAGAAGATTTGTGAAGTGCATCAAATAACTTAGTATTGTATGTATACCTATTTCTTGAAGAACTTATTGTATTGTTGCATGTTAGGATAGTGGGCTCTTCTTGCACACATTTGTATATGAACCACCAACTCCTAATAGGGTTGAAGCAACTCCTAAAAGGGTTGAGGCTTATAACAAGGCCTAGTCTCCTAACAGGGACTTGAGACACTATAAATGCTTCATAGACTCCTAACAGTGTTAATATCCTTAACCGAATTCTTTATATAGTGAATCATCTAGTGGGTTCCATTCCCACCAAGGGTTTCCCTTGGCTAGGTTTTCCCTAGTTAACAAAATATGGTGTTATGATCTTTCTTTGTGTATGGTTTTTCATACTAATCAGAACTATTGGTTTATTTTCATATGCACATGATAAAGTAATTAATAATATTCAGTTGTGGGTTAAAGGATTGAAAATACTGATTCACCCAACCACCCACCCCCCTCTCAGTATTATCTATTTTTAACAAGAAGTTTTGAGTTTAAAATAAAAAAACATAGTGAAGAGTGGTTGATCAATGAAGGACTTAAAACAAAAGATCAACGATTATTAGTTGAGTATTAGCTATGGTCGAGTAAGATGAAGAAGAAGAGTATAGTAGTAACTAAGTGTAGTGTAGACTGAGCAAGCTAGTGGAAGCCAAGAAAGATAAAATAGTAGACATAAAGATGCATAGTGATGACTAATTAGAAGAGAAAAATGATGATTGAGTGTCAAATGAATTATAGTTTGTGAAAGAATCAAGTTTCAGATTGAGATAGTTAAATTTTTGGATTAGTCAAAATGCATAGATTATAAGAATTCCTAAGCTAGCATATTTAATACATGAATTGAGTTGGTTATGCGGTTGAAGGTAACGATTTAAGGAGAAATTTATAGAATTATTAAGGAGTAGGAACAAAAATAATGGATAGATTCATTAAATCTAATCAACCTAACCCTACGATCTATGGTGATGTTTAAGCAAAAAAAGATCAAAAATACCTATTTAAGGAGGCATAAGAGATGTATTTTGGGGTTGGTTTGCTATCGATTGGAAATTTTAAGGAGAACCTATGAAGAATAGAGTAGACAAAGGAAAATGATAAGATTGGTGAATTGTGATTGTTTGAAGGGTTTCCAAGAAGATCAGTGAAGGAGATGGTGATGGAGTCCCATACATGAACTAGCAATTGAGTTGATTGGAGATTTAAAATTTGAAAAGTGAGTTTTAGTCAAAATCCTTTAATGAAGGTTAACATAATAATCATTTTGTAAGTTCTTTAAAGGTATGTGCAGGATCATGGTCAACCAAACTATGCTCTTAAGTGGCAATAAAAAATTAGAAAATCAGGGTTATGTCAACTTGACATGCAATTTTCTACTTGTTATTAACTTTATATCAAAAATTTGACAGAAAGGAATCTCTGGAAAATTGAATCTAGTTTCTAAACTACTAGGACTTATCTCAAAACAATAAAAAATTGATTGGTCAAAATTTTGAATTTTAATGCAATCTTAAAAAAATTCTAGAGAAAAAATAAGTAGTAGATGTATGTCTAACCACCTTAATCAAAATCAAATGATAATATTTTTTAATAATATTCTAGGTATAAGTAATAGACTCATGCCTATATGTGACACATATTTTTGGGTATTTTTATTCTAAATAAATAATTAATAAATAATTTTTTACTTTAGTAATTTTGGAATAAAAAAATTCTCATGTCTGACCACCTTAACTAATTCAAAACTTTGCGAAATTTAATTTTTCATTTATTTTTTCTTATACTAGAAGAAACATTGTATGTGATGTATCTTTTGTATTTAAAAATGGTTGTACCATTTGAAAGTTATAGTTTTTTTCAAGTAGTATGTCAGTCAGCACTTTATACATAACTCCATTAGAAAATAAGTAATAATTACTTAATAAATCATAATTTGACAAATCGTACATCTATGGAAAGATAAGAACATTCTTAAGAAACCCTTTTTATTTCATCAAATTTTTGTGAAAAAAAGTCCTTAGCTACATGTTTAAAGTAAAAATCACATAAAAATGGGCCATAAAGCACATTTTTAGGATGTTTTAAAAGTTGACCATATAGGTTTATTATCAAAAGATATAGTAGACCTTATAAAGATATTAATTGTTTTTATTTAGTATGAGGGTCGGTGGGAAAAAAGTTGGAATAGATTTTGAAATGGTTCGAGATATTTTAGAACTACAAATTTTTTAGATTGCCACTTTTTGGCACACCATGATCTTGCAGATACCCTTAACCAAGGTGACATTTCAAATGAATGATCCAAAGTCCTCTAACCAAGCCACACCTAATAGGGTTGATTTTAAATCATTTAATAGTTTCATACCTAACAGTGTATTTTGTAACCTTTAATAGGGTTGCCATTGTAACCTTTAATAGGGTTGCCATTTAATTGATCTCACTCCAAAAAAGTGAAAATTTGTAGCATGTTACTTGGTGGTTTTTCCAAAATTGGGTTTCCATGTCAAATATTAGTATCATATATGTGTGACTTTTTTTGAAATTAAATGCAATTAGAAAATATGGGATGACCTGAAATTTTTTTTTACAGAACAACTAGAAGTCATAAGAGACTAAACTTAGCATATCCCCCTTTTTAATTTTAAAAAATCTCATATTAAAGTATCCTAGCTCTAGCAAGAAAACTACATATAGTATGTAACATAAGATATACAAAAACCATAATATTCAAGAGTCCATAACACTAACATGAACAACACCCATAAGAGTGCAATGCTAAATAATTTAACATAAGTAGAACTAAAACTTAAGACATAAGAGGAACTAGTTCTCCTTATTTTTCTCCTTTCCCTCTAGTTTATCTAGTAGCAGTTGGAGCCAATCATCTACTAGGAACCTATAGAGAGCATGTGGTGTCCACTCCTACCATAGAGGTAAGACCTTCCTTCTTTGCATGTAGAAGGTGGAGGGTAGAAGAAGCCAAATGGTCCACCCTATTTGCAAACTTGGTAACCTCATTGAATCTCTACTCAAGGATCTCTTGCCTTTCTTCCAGCTTTTTAAGGTCATTGTTATTGACTACCAACCCTTCAAGTTTTTCTTTGTCACCAAGATGGGGTAACAAGGGGTCATTTCTATGTGCCTATTCACCTTTTTTGGTTAGCCACTTGGGGAAGGTGAGAGTTTCACTTGGCTCCCCCACCTTCTTATGGGTTCCATACTTCTAGATATTAGAGACATGGAAGGGGAGGGGGCTCAAATAAATACTATCCTCACCCTTTCCCTCACTAATAGTATCCTCATTCACATCTATAATATATTTCCTTTCAGAACTCTTACTCTACTATTTTTTGTGAGGATTTTTATGTTTACTACTTCCTATGGAGTAAAAGGAAGGGGGGTTCTCAAATTTTGGCCCAAGGACCACATTCATCCATTTTTTCTTCTTTCTTAGGGATCTTTTTCTGCTGCTCTCCATTTCCACATCTGACTCCATAATCTAGATGCTTTTCTCCATTTCAATTTGTTTCATAATATGGCTTGAGGTAGGCATCAGACTTTTGGTTTCCATAGTGGACATCATCACTATGGAGATTTGACAGGTGGAGATGAAAAGGGCATAGCTAGGAAGGACCATGCAAGACATTAATAGGTTGGATAGGACAGAGGTTCCTAGATGGAAATCATAAAGCTTAAACATGAAGGTTTGGTGTAGGATATTATAGGGTTTGCCTTTTTTAATCTTCTTCCTAACCTTAAGAATATTTTCATCCATGGAATGCAGGAGAAAAAATGGAAAGGAGATGATGTCATGATTTCAAAAATGGTTTACATAGGGAAATTGTACTAGTAGAAAATCTAAAATCGGTGAGATATCTCATGAAATATATGTGTGATGTGTACTATTTATTGTTGATTGGCATATACTAAACAAAGAGTTAAGTAATGGACATAATGTTTAGTTGCTGATGATATGCTATATGGACTGAGACATTTACTGAGATTTTTTAAGTTGTTCAAAGTTTGTGAAAGTTGAATTAGTATTGTTAGTGAATAGTTTTTCCCTTTAAAAAATGAAATGCAAAGGTAATGAAAAAGGAAAAATTTCACAACAATTAAGTTCCTTTGACTAGACTCTCTTTAGTTTGAGGCACAACTCCCTCCTTAAATGATAAATAGTAATTTGTATTGTTTCAAAAGAATTTATTAGGTGAGATCTTTTAACCAAAAATAACTAAGGCTTTTAGAAACACTTTTCCATCTCTTATGTAAAAGTATTGCAAGGATAATATTGATTCAAAAATAATCCCAAAGATTTAATAAAATAAGTACCAGAGAATAACTAAAATAAGGAAGATTGATTCCTAAATAATATAATTAAAAACCATTCACAAGATAGAGCATATCATCATTGATCATGAATAAAAAAATATTCCATATGAAATGAATCTAGATTGCTAAAACCATACAGTTGAAAATGACCAACAAAATATAACTAGTATCAAAAGATTTCTATTTCTATTCTTGTCCATGTAAATAGCATAACCAAAATGTTCCAATTTGAGCCTATTTTAACAACATAAGTTACTATCAAAAAATTACCACAGTATCAGTACAAAGAAACATTTAAGGTCTTAGAATATATATTTGTGCAAGGCTTATAATTTTTTTATAAAACTAAGTACATTTGGATTTGATAATACTAATCTTAGAACCATAAAAAAACTAACTTAGGAACTAAAAGACTAAATGGCTAAAGCCTTAGTTCTAAGCCAAGTAGCTGAAATATTAACTAGATTTCCAGGTTGTCCTTTCTCTAGAGTGGCATTGCCACCTACAATTTTCTAGTCCTTGTAGGCGACTTTGAAATCCACAATTTCTTTCTTCTGTGAGACTCCTAGCTATTATGTTCTTAGCTACCAAAAGGTGATGACTAAACAATCATTTTTCATCTTCTTAATCTAAACCTTTAGATGATCATCGCTGATTATGATCATGGAATCTATTCAAGTGATGACTGCTAAACTAGTAGTAGATACTTCCTTGGCATCTTTGAGAGCTTGTAGCTTGTCCTACCACTTAGTATATATATCCTTTAAGTTCATACTAGATTGGTCTTTATTACCTAAGACCTCAAAATTGATACATTTCATGTCATTATGTATAATATCTTGTAGGCAATTGAGTTCTTTGACTAACTCTAAAAACTCTTATTGGAATTGTTCAATGACCATATTTCTCCATCCCAAGTTAGTTATGGAGACATATAAGAAATTTGCATCAATTCTAGAATCCTTATTTTCAACAAGAAATTTATCTAGTCCATACTCCTAAACTTCTATGATGTGAACCATGACATCCTCCCATATCTCATTTTCCTCAACTTGTGCACTTAGGTTTGCTTCCAAATCAATCATCATCTATTCAACCATCACCTTCATCTTAGCTAAGTGAGGTATGTAGCTAACTTTGTGAGAAACTACTAACTCAAGTCATTCATCACAATATTTTGAGCTTGACTTATCCCTTTCTACCTAATCTATAAATTTTTGATTCACTAAGGAAGTCATGAAAATCATGGAAATAGCCCACAGTTGGCATTCAGATTCTGCATTTTGTATATTATAGATGTACTCTACTAGCATGTAGATGGACTATTTTACATCTTTCTAGTCTTTCCAGATACAATTGGTGACCCTTACATGTCCTACATCTAGGATCTTCACATCTACACCTCTTGAGGCTAGTTTAGGAACTCCTTTTTTCCATAGTGTAGTCTTGAGGGGTGATGTCTAGGAGAGTTTTATTTTGAATGGTTTGAACACACCAACCACCTAATCCCCTATTTGTTCATCAAAACTGAGTATAGTCCCTATTTTTGTCTTTTTAATTTTGGTTGACTTTCCCAACCATGTCCTCGACTAAAATTCTTATTGGAACCAAGATCATTTTCTTGTTTATTGACACATCAAACCAATTTGGTGTTGAAGATGTGCCTTTGGATGGAGGGGTCTGTAAGGTATGGGAAGCATAATTTACAATTATTTAACCTCAGGCATTAGCATCACCTTCTGTTAGCTGATCATTTTGATCCATGGCCTCTTGAGTTCTTCCTTATGAAGCTTTAGTCATGACTTCTATCTTAATCAGATCTATATCGGTATCCTTCATGATAACCTTTTGGGATTTTTTATTTTTGGTGCAAGAACGAGTTCCCATTGTTAGCCTTGTGTGTTGAACTAAACTTTGAACCTCGACTGGAACTTTAACTTCAAGATTCAAAATATTTGTAGAGGAAAAAGTGACATCTTTATAATTATCAATATCATGAATAAGGGGAAGTGAGCTAGAGATGATGAGGGCTTCTTGTGAGGCTTGATTTGCATTTTTCATTTTTGATTGCCTTTATTCCTTTAACAAATTTTTAGTTCTTACTATGACTGGGTCAATGCTAGACTACAAGTCATCCTCCTTAGGTGAATCCTAGTATATTTTTGGTAAGATAAAATCTTCAACCTTTATTACTTAAATATGATCAACAACTTCTTCACCTTTGTTCTCTCTTACCCCTTTTATATTCATCTACAATTTAAATTCTAGACCACCAACTCTTCCTGACTCCACAATCATCATCATAGTCAGCCCAAAAGTTTTCTAAATGAGGGACATGTGAGAACTTTGGTTGCAGTTCAAACAATGGCTAAGAAAGGTCTTTGCCATCAAAGTCAAGGTGAATAGTATGAGCCTCTAGGTTCAACAAATTTAGTTCCTATTTTAGATTAAAGGCATCTTGTATAGTTTTTCATTTTTAATGGCCAAGTTCTATAGGGAATGTAGAATTGGAACCTTTCTAAGTCTTATAGCTTCTATCAACTCCAACTACTAGCCTACAAACTTCCATTAAAATATATTTTTCTAAGCAATTCCTTGCTAGTTTTAGTGATTTTCCTTCATAGGGACATGTGAGAAATTTGGTTGTAGTTCAAACAAGGGCTAAGAAAAGTCTTTGCCATCAAAGTCAAGGTGAATAGTATGAGCCTCTAGGTTTAACAAATTTAGTTCCTATTTGAGATTAAAGGCATCTTGTATAGTTTTCATTTGTAATGGCCAAGTTCTATAGGGAATGTAGAATTGGAACCTTTCTAAATCTTATAGCTTCTATCAACTCCAGCTACTAGCCTACAAACTTCCATTAAAACATATTTGTCTAGGTAATGCCTTGCTAGTGTTAGTGGTTTTCCTTCATACCCACTGACTTGGATGTAGGTAAACATAGAGAATTGGGTGAAGAAACTACCATAGATCAATATGAATAATGTTGACTCTTTTTTTAATCACCTCTATTCCTTCCCTTGTAATTCAAAGACCAATTTTGCAAGGAATGTATCTAGCACTCTCTTGAATTCATCCTTATTCTTCTTTTTTGCAAATAGGAGAAATATTCATAAATAGCCATGCTATTTACCCAACTGGTATGAGGAAGTCTAACCAATTCTTTGTAGCATGCCATGACATAAAATAGGTATTAATTCTTATAGAAGCCAAACACTCCATACACTTTAGAAATCTCTCCATGCAACCTTTCATCGATGATTTCTGCCTAGTCAATGCATTTGTTCTTATCACTCGGGATGGTTTTGACAAAGAAATACACCCAATTCTCCTAGTAAAAGGCATGCTTATTTCCTTTAACCATGTTCATGAGATTAATTACATATTTTATATTAGGAATCATGTGTTCTCTTATCAACGAGTGAGGAAGATGAGAACCCCTTTCTCTGGCTTGAGATACCAGTTCTTGGTAATAGAATTACTGAACATATTGGGGTTTGTTGAAAATTTAGTGTCTGAGAGACCAATCATCAGGCTACATATTCTTTATGTGGCAGAATCCTTAGAGAACCCATGATTGTAACCCTTGTTGAGATAATGGGTGTTGAACACATTGCATAATATTGTTATTTTATTATTTTATTTTATTATGTAATGTTGTGCCTAGATGGACGTGCAACATGTAAAAGATTCCCATGGAATATTCTTGATGAGTTGTATTGTAACATTGTGAAAATATTTTATGTAATTATTTAATATTGGGGGAAAAGAATTAAATGCCCAATATTAAATGTGGGGTCAGTGGGTTTGGTAGCACATGGTTTTAGCACATGGTTTATGTAATACCACTTAGTGGTTTTGTGGGACTTGCTACTATATAAGCAGCCACAAGGGTAGTTGTTGTAGACAGGAGAGAGAGAGTGACAAGAAGAAGACAAAAGGCAAGAGTCGAGCGGGACAAGGCTTGACAGGTTAGCCAAGGGAGCATTTGTGAAGGTTGGAAGCATGGCATGGGATGTGTGGATTCATGCTTGTTCACATAGTTTGCTCGGTTGTGGCTATGGCCATGAAGGCTTCCATGGTTGTATGGCAATGGTATTTTTGCTGAATAATACATGGTGATGGATGCTTTTGGAGGCTGGGTTTTTTTCCCTCAATGAGGGTTTCCCAGGGTATATCTTGTGTCACAATTTTGTGGGTATGTTTTCTATTCTCTTGCATGTGGATTTTAATTCCGTGTTTATTTCAGATCTATGATGGGTTATGTGGAAACGGTTATATTCTTTATTGCCAAGTTTCCTTACAAGTGGTATCAGAGCTATGGTTGTTTTATTATTTGTAACCCTAGATTGAATCTATGGGAATGCATGAGAGGATTAAAAAAAAAAAAGAAAGGGGCAAGATATATGAATAATTATTGCAGATCTGAGGACTTTGGGTTTGCTGTTATGATGGGATGTTAAAAGATTTAGGCATGGGAAATTGTTGGACAAAATATTTTTCGGATGTTTCATTTTAAATGAGGGTTTTGGGGGGTAGCTTGCAGAAATGACCTCCTGGGTAAAAACAGACCTCACCATTGGATCCGGGTCGACATTTTCATAAATTTTGATATATAATATGCCCTAGTTTGGCCATGTTTAGAGGAAATGAAAGAGTTTTTTGGTTTTAGCTCATGATGGCAGTCAAATTTAATCCCGTCGGAATTTTCGTCACTGAAAAAAAATTAAAAATGAAAAATCGTACTGAAAATGGTAAAAAGACTGTCTTAGTAAAATGGCCATAACTTTCTCTCAGAATATCAGATTTTAGAGTTCTTATAGGCGTTGGAAAGCTAATTCAGAGCACTACAAGATAGTGTAAGTTTGGTTCTATGATTTTGAAATTTTGTCTGGTTTTAAGAGCCCTAAAGTCAGATGTTATTTATTTTGAGCACGGATTAGGGCATAACTTGGGCATACGGAGTCGGATTTTGGACTTCAAGTAGTCAACGGAAAGCTCTTGGAGAGCTCTACACATTGGTTCAGATTTGGTGCAGGTTTGGCATGATTTATTTGTTGATATATTTATCTGAACAGTTTATAGGTATATTTTGACTATGGTAACATTGTGAGTTTATGGCATTGGAGATTTAAGTTTTGATGTCATTGTATACTCAGTTCATATTTCAAATTGGTCTCATGATGATATGGTTATCAGTGTTTGGTTTGGATATGCATGATGACTTGTTGGGTCTACAAGTTGTGCAGTGTTGTAAGCGGTCTATACTTACAGGTTGCATTTATAGCTTGGTTATGGGTTGTCTTTGCCCATTTGATCTTTCATTATTGATGCATATTCAGATTGGTGGCTTGGATTTGGGTTGTCTATGCCCTAAGTCACATGATTTACTATTTATCTTCATGTAGAAGGGATGAGATTTTGTTACCAGGTATAGTCATGGTGGAGAATTGTGGTTGACTATGCTGACAGGTTGGACATACTTTGAGAGCCAGATGCTCAGTTCATGGATGTGATCATGGTGTCATGGATTTTGGCACAACATGATTGGTTATACAGGTACATCCTTGATGTTCTTTAGCTTGGATTTCTGATTTGGTTATGGTGGTATATCTTCTTGGTTGAGGATCATGGTTATTTGGTTTCTTTTGAGGAGCTCATGATGTGCACTTTGAGTTCTTTGATAGTTTGATGCCTTGGTTGATTCTCATGGTTAGAGGATGGTTTTTCATCATGATGTCATGGATAGCTTGGATACACAGTTTAGTGGGAGCTTGTGACAGTGATGGGGTGACAGTGCAGGATTAGTTCCTGGTTTGGTTTATATCTTCTTGGTTTGGAGAGGATGGATTTTATGATGCCATAGGTGACTTGGTACCACGGTTGAGTGGGATTTGTTGGCATTGATTTGTTTATTGAGTGTTTGCAAATGTTGGAGGTTTGTCTTAGATCCTGTTGCTGCAGAAGCGTCTTTGACATTTGCATGGTGCACTTGTTATCTTCATGGTGTTTGAAGATGGTTAGATCTTGAGGACTCATTGAGTTCTTGGTTATCTTCATGGTGTGTGGAGATGGTTCTTCCTGGTATGTGGAGATGGTTTTTCTTCATGGTGTGTGGAGATGGTTGCATCTTGAGGACTCACAGGGTTCTTGGCAAAGGTGTGGTTTATGCTTTTAGTTAGCATGTTATCCTTGGTATGAGGATGGTTTCATTATTATGTCATGGTAAACTCTTGATACGCGTTTAGAGTTGTGACATGTTATGGTATGTTCATATGGAGCATGTTATCTCTTTGGTTGAGATGGTTAGATCATGTTGTCATGTTTATGTTCTTGAGGCCATGGTTGGAACTTTGACATTGATCTTGGTTTAGTTTCTTGGTATTGAGTACACTAATCATAAGCTGGATACTTCATGATATTGCTATGTTGCATTTGGAGTTGTCATGGATTGATTGGTTACAGGTGCTCATGGATACTTAGAGACGGTGGTGACGCTGATTTCTCTTAGATTAGAGAAGTATTTGTTGGGGCGGTTGATGGTTTCAGCAGGAAGTCCGAGGGGCAGTCACCTGATATGGACTTGAGAGGAGATTGTTCTTAGACGAGTCTTGGTTGGAGACTTGGGTATCTTGATGAGCATTCTCATTCCCCACTCTTGGTCTACTCGGCGGTTTGCTACTTGAGAGGTATAGCCCATTGTTTCTCTCAGTTGCATTATATTTATGCTTGTCTTTCATGGATATGGATCTTGAGCTATGGTACATGAGTTAGTTCTGGAGGGTTCATTTGAGAGATGGTTTAGCATTGGTTATCTCCATGTACATATGTTTTTATGCTAGTTGAGTTTGGGAGATGGTTTTATATTGGGCATATTTCTTGGATTAGGAATGGTTATTCCTTGGTTTAGGAATGGGTTTATTGAGTTTGATCTTCTTGTGAGAGGCTTACATCCATGATTAGTTATATGGTATGGTTTGGGTGTTGTTGAGGCTTCTTGTTGGGGTTTTATGGAGGAGATCATACTTGCACAGTTTACATCTAGAGGTGTGTGTAGAAGGACATGATACAGGTTATGATTTGCATGGTTTCTCTGGTCTTGGTTATCTTCCTGGATGTTTAATTTTGCCTACATTGGATTTGAGATTGGTTAGAGATTGTGATCACTGGTTTGTGCTCATGTATGTCATGTGAGAGATGACATGGTTATTTCTTTATCTCTTTCCTTTGTTGGTTGTGGAGAAATTGAGAGACTATTGGAGACTTGTTATGAGAGTTGTTCTTGCAGGATATCAGTTTATGTATTGTGGATGTCCTTGATACTACATGGATTCACTTATTTGAGATGTGTTGAGTGGATTGGTTATAGATTTGACATTATCTTTTGCAGTGGGAGCTTCTTGGTATATATGTGGCATAATAGGAGGTGAGATCATTCATGTTTGAGATGCTGGATACTTTGATTTTGTTGTGGGTACCAAGATGGAGCACTTGGTGTATTTTGATCCATTACGGTGGATGTGCTAGGAGGGATTGTTCTCTTGTTCATTTATGTGGCTACAGATTGACCCTATGCAATGTATACAACAAGTGGGAGATTGTTGAGATAATGGGTGTTGAACACATTGCATAATATTGTTATTTTATTATTTTATTTTATTATGTAATGTTGTGCCTAGATGGACGTGCAACATGTAAAAGATTCCCATGGAATATTCTTGATGAGTTGTATTGTAACATTGTGAAAATATTTTATGTAATTATTTAATATTGGGGGAAAAGAATTAAATGCCCAATATTAAATGTGGGGTCAGTGGGTTTGGTAGCACATGGTTTTAGCACATGGTTTATGTAATACCACTTAGTGGTTTTGTGGGACTTGCTACTATATAAGCAGCCACAAGGGTAGTTGTTGTAGACAGGAGAGAGAGAGTGACAAGAAGAAGACAAAAGGCAAGAGTCGAGCGGGACAAGGCTTGACAGGTTAGCCAAGGGAGCATTTGTGAAGGTTGGAAGCATGGCATGGGATGTGTGGATTCATGCTTGTTCACATAGTTTGCTCGGTTGTGGCTATGGCCATGAAGGCTTCCATGGTTGTATGGCAATGGTATTTTTGCTGAATAATACATGGTGATGGATGCTTTTGGAGGCTGGGTTTTTTTCCCTCAATGAGGGTTTCCCAGGGTATATCTTGTGTCACAATTTTGTGGGTATGTTTTCTATTCTCTTGCATGTGGATTTTAATTCCGTGTTTATTTCAGATCTATGATGGGTTATGTGGAAACGGTTATATTCTTTATTGCCAAGTTTCCTTACAAGTGGTATCAGAGCTATGGTTGTTTTATTATTTGTAACCCTAGATTGAATCTATGGGAATGCATGAGAGGATTAAAAAAAAAAAAGAAAGGGGCAAGATATATGAATAATTATTGCAGATCTGAGGACTTTGGGTTTGCTGTTATGATGGGATGTTAAAAGATTTAGGCATGGGAAATTGTTGGACAAAATATTTTTCGGACCTACTAAGAGCACACAATTTTCATCATTAGGGGTTGTTTTTGATGATCATCGGCGATGTGTTTACATAAACCTTGACCCCTTACTAATATAGTGGGTTTTATATTTTGATCAAATTCTTGGACTTTAGAGATTGAGGTTGCTATGTTATTGACTACTACCTCTTGTTGTGTCAAAATACTTTTTGCTACAGTATTTGGTACTAGAACTATGTTGTGAGAGTGCAAAATATAATAACAAAATTGTTTAACTGCCTTTATTACTAAAAATAATTTTTTTTCAATAAGTGAATACCTCAAAAGAGGAATACTCATGAAAGAAATGAGAATTTCCTCTCATTCACCATTTTTTTGTAACAAAAGAATGGACATAGTGTGTTCACCTACATAATTATGCATTATAAAATATCTTTTGTAGTCTAGATGAGCTAGAACAAGAACTCAAACAATAGTTTTTTTCAATTTATCAAAAGCATCCATTTTTCTTCATTCCATTTGAAGGTTACCTTCTCACTAAGGAGATTATCAATCAGCCTAGAAGTCTCTAAGAATTCTGGCACAAACTTCCTCAAGAAGTTAATCTATCCAAAAAAAGATCTGACTTCATTTCGATTAGAAGGAAGGCATAACTATTGAATTTCCTTAATTCTTTTAGGGTCAATCCTTATCTCATCTTCTATAACTATGTGACCAAGGAGTTTCTCTTCTATAACATAGAAAATACACTTCTTTGGGTTTAGTGAGACACCATGCTTTCTGTATCTCTAAAGGACAAGCTTCAAATATCTTAGATGATTCTTTCTCGTCCTAGAAAAGATAATCATATCATTTAGGTAAATAATTATTTCTTTATTAAGAAAGTGACTAAAGGAAGAGTTTATGGCCCTTTGAAAAGTTGCACCAACATTTATTAGTCTAAAAAGCATCTAGATGTATGTAATGGTACCCTAAGTGGTTGTGATAGTAGCTTTATGTTGACCTTTAGGGGCAACACTGATTTGATTGTAACCTAAAAATCCTTCTAACATGGACATCATTTAAGAGCCTGTAACCATCTAAAGAATGTGATCCATGTTTGGTAAGGGAGAAACTATAGGTCATTAAAGTAATTTGATCTGTTAACACGTGGCAAGCGAGAAAGCTTATATTTCTAGTTGTGAATAAAGACACAGCTCGCTCCTCGCTCGCTTCTCCAGGTCAGTTAGAGACATTCTAGTAAAAGGGCCATCCTTGCCCCCCCTAATCACAACATATCCTAATCTCACTCTTCTTCTTTCAAATAAGAACTATGTTAGCCCCCCAAGTGGAATGGTGGATAGGGTAAATTATATAAGCCTTTAACATTTTATACACCTCCATGAACATTTCATCAACTACCCTAGAATTTTAGTTCAAAATTTCCCTATTTGAAGTCTTTTAAATCTTCATAAGACCAGGAAAAGACATTATTGAACCCCTTCAATATCTTGGTAAATTTAATTTTCTCAAACTCATTTCAGCATTTACCCAAATTCACCATTCTTGGTTTCTCTTCTATGTCGATCTTGACTTTATTGCAATCTCTAAACTTTTTTGTCTTTTCTATGACATTGAAAATATTCTTGGGAGGACTATCTTTCCTATCAAATATGGTTTCCAAGGCAACAAGTCTTTGATGAATCCTTGGTATCCTCATTTGAACTTTCTTTATGTAGAATTCATGGCATTCTGACAAGGATGCTTCAGAGAATATTTTTCTTAAAACCTTCTTTGACATGTAAGAAGGCATTGATGTGAGAATCACTATTGAAAATCTACCATGAGCCAATATTATCAAGCATCCTGGTGCAATGTATAATTTTTATAGTGTAGAGACCTTCCTTGAAATTTGGGTGGGGAATTAATAAAGGCATTGATCCAGTGAGTGCATCAGCTCTAGTGTTCAATTCTCATGGCATAACCTCAATAAAGAGGTCTTCAAATCCTTCTAGCTCATCCTATATTATGTTCCTACAATGCTTTAGTCTAGGATTTTTAATGGAAAAAATGTTTTGTACTTTCTTATCTCCTTTGGCCTTTAATGTCTTCATGTATTTCTTCTTAGATTCTTCTATTCCTAAAGCAGGGCCCCATATTTAGTAG
Source organism: Cupressus sempervirens (assembly GCA_028749045.1). Lineage (NCBI taxonomy): Eukaryota > Viridiplantae > Streptophyta > Pinopsida > Cupressales > Cupressaceae > Cupressus > Cupressus sempervirens. Next base: position 835,896,974 of record CM053790.1, read on the forward strand.
TGCTATTTGTACTGTCAAACTCAACCATGGAGGAGTGGGGAATGATCTCACCTTCAAGAAAAATTAGTACTACCCCTACTCTAGAGCTCAGCAAGGAACAATTGGCATCAAATTCTAGGGTCCATACAACTTGATCAGTTGAGCTCTTGGGCTTAATTAAATCTTCTTCTAGTAGAATGACATAATTATCAAATTCACTTTCTTGATACTAGATGTGGGACCTAGGAATCTCTGAGGGAAAGATAGTTCATTTGGCTTTGGGTTAAAGGTTTAAAACCACAACTTTTTTACCAATTGGTATTGTCACTTGTGACCAATCTAACCTTACGTATCCTCCTAGGTCCTTAGAAAAGGCTCAACTCAATAGCATTCTATAACTGGTAGGAATGTCCATGACTAAGATGGTTAACATATTTCTTTTTCTTAGGAAACCTAGCTAGAGTGACCTAGGCATCTTTGATCTAGCCTATAAGATGGACTTGTTTGGAATCCATAACATAAAATTTTCCACAAAGGTCTATGTGATGGGAAGATCTAAGGCCTTTGCTATAGAGGATTGCATGATATTGTCTGAAGCTCCAGAATATATGATACAATTATTCAATTTGTGACCATCGATGAACAAGGACACATACAATGGGATAGGATTGAGAATGTGTTAGCCTTAGTTTTGAGTTTCCATTTTTAAAAAAATTCCTATTCCCTTTGAAACCTGAAATCCTATGTCAAGCAAGTGCTTCTTAGTTTCTTATTTTCAATAGAGTCACCATGCTTTGCATATAGAAGCCAATCTCATGGTGTTTTTCACAATTCTTACTTTTGAACCACTTTGAACCTCTTTGAACCTTGGTTCTATTAGTGTAAATAATTTTTATTTACACTTTACTTAAGTTTACTTAGGATAAATGTATTATTTTATTATTTCTTAGGTTAGACACTTACGTGTTTGTGCACTCATTTGATTTGTCATGTTGACAACACTGGAGTTTGTATAAACAACTAAGTCATCATGTTGACAACATAGTTGTCCACATTATTATTCTAGCACATGTTTTTTACAACATAATTGTACATGCTATACCTTTGTAAGCTTATCCTCTCATCATCGCACTAACTCCTATGCTTAATGGAGGGTAATCCACAAATGGTGGACATGTGTGTGGTTGTAAGACTTATCATATTGCTAACTCCTAGACATTCTAGATACATCTTAGAGGTTTTTATATATAGGCACCTCTACTGTACAATCAATCAATTACAATCAATTGAATACCATATCATTATTCTAATCATATCATGTTGGTATTTTGTGCTAGTTATTGTGCTTCTTGGTTTTGGGTGAATTTTTCCCTAAGACAAATTCTTACATGGTATCAGAGCTATAGAGGCATCATTTCATAGCCATTGGAGACCAATCTTGCTTCACCTCTCTAAGGACACCTTGACTTAGATCCAAAGTATCTGTAGATATTGGGAGTTTCTAGAGCCAAAGAAAACCTCAAAATTGTGTCTGGAGTGTTGATTTGGTGAAAATTGACTATAAATTCACTTATATTGGGCCATAGTCAATTTTGAGAAAATTTCTTTTTTTGCAAACCAACACTCGAAGGCTTGATTTGTGAAATTGGTATGCTCATTTCAGATCTTTGAATTTAAATTTCAGATCTACATATTTTATTATTCCAGTCTTTGCAATTTCTTTGCATTATTTTTCGGATGTACATATTTTTTTCAAATTTTTTTTGACCATTAGGCTTGTAGAGGACAGATTTTTTGCAGGACAGGATTGGTGCTTGCTAGTGCCAATCAGATATTGGCATCATATTCAAAAGGTCAACAAACCCCCAAATTGACTTTTGTTTCATCAAAATCAGATATCTAAGGTGAAATCTAGAGTCAATTGATTTTTGGAGGCATGATGATAGCGATTCAAGAAAAATAATTGTAGATGTGATTTTCAAACAACGATATCTCCCTCATACAGACTCCTTTTTGTCAGCAATTTTTTTTTTGTTTTGGGGTAGAATTTCATGATTTACACATTGTTCTAGGACGTTTGAGCTCTCTATTCCTAAATTTTTCTACAAATTGCAAATTCTAATTTTTACAAGGTCAAATGCTTAATACGGGCTCATCTAGACACATAATCAAGTTCTATTTTTCTTTAAAGTGCTTAATTTTTTATCTAGTTTCTAGATTTGCAATCAGATTATAGGCTTGTGTGAATAGAAATATCACTTTTAGAAATAGGTCCATTCTTTGCATTGTATTGCTTCAAAATTGTTGTACATTGCTAAGTTCCAAATTTGAACTCTAAGGAGGTTGTAAACTAAAAATCAGAAGTCCACTAAGGTCAAAATTGACAAAGTAGCATAATGACAATCCACTACCTATAAAATTCCAAATCATACATTAAGGGGTTTGATTGATTTTTTTGAGTTTTGGGGGGTACTACATACATTCATTGATCTCATAGAGGAGTTTTGTTCCCCATGTCAAGGTCATCTTAGATCAAGATTGACAAAGAGGAACTATCAGAAATGGAGTGCTACACTCATTGATCATCCAAGAAGAGAGCATTAGGAAGTATTTCCTTATTTATGTTCCAACAAACTAATCTCTTCCATTGAAGAATAGCCACCTATTAACAAACTTTTGGATATCATTATATTCAATATCAATTCTGATCATTGGCATGTCATTAGAAAGATCATTCACTCTTATGATATTTGGATGGCTCTTTGGAAAAAATATGGAGATCCCACAGTTCCTCCATTTCTAGAGGACATTCTATCTTTAGTTAGTTTAGTAATGGCCCCTCCAAGTCCATATGAGATCCCACCTCCTGATGCTCCTATTGATTATACTAATCCAATTCTAGCTATATGTGTTCTTGATTTAGTACATTAGGTATTACCATGTCTTCCTACTTCATCTTTGTGGGATGACTTCCTTCTAGATATTGTAGGGCTATTTGTGGAGTCTCACATTGAAGATGTGGGAGACATCATCGATGACATTAATATTCTCTTTTTTTAGGTGACTTCTTCACTCATTGCAAGGGCACACTCTAAACCTCAAATAATTGATTGATCTCACATGATTGTGGCTTCTTTACAGTAGTTCGAGGAGGATGCTTTCACTTATGAGGAGACATTTTAGTTTGTGGATATTGTATTCCAATTTCCTCAAACATCATATTTTCTAAGGATTCTTGCTACCAATTGGGGAGCATTCTCTACCACACCTATGGCACCATTTTTCCTATAGAGAGGACAATCATTCAACTTTTGTGGTGCAACTTCTTTAGTCATCAAGGAGCTTCTTTCATAGGTGTGCCTCCATCATTGAAGGGAGGCGACATTGCTTCTCTTCCTACATTTTCATATTTGGATGCTTCATCATCTCTGGAGTTTGATTTAACTTCATACATAGACAACTTACCTTTCTTGCCACCTTATTTTGGGCTTCCACTAGATTGGTTCATGCCATCTTCATTCATCAAGCACTTGTCAACATTTGAATAGACTTTAGAGGTAGCATCCATCACATACTACATCTAGATCCTTCTTCCATCTTCTTGTCCATAGTGGGAAGCATATTTGCACCTATACTTGGTGTATCTTCTTCCTAAAGGGAGAAACATTGTTTGTCGGCATTGCATTTTCCTCTATCTTCAAGCACTCATCTTCTGGAGATCATTCACTAGGGGGGGATTATATTGAAGGATTATCTATTGTATATGCATGATGTATGTCATAATGGGGGGTTCTTTATTGTTCCATCCATTCATGCATCCTTCTATTTTGTATATATCTCTCATTTTGTGGAGCATTTTTCCCATGAGGTTTTTCCTCTTTCTCGATATGCAAAGAGATTGCATTGTGTGTTATGCATTGCATTTGTACATGGGTACCTAACATGGCCTAGTAGTTGGGACCCATTATGCATTTCATCATAACTTTTGTGAGCTTAAGTGCATTCCACTAAGTTGCACTTAAGGCGGGGTGTTAGTGTAAATAATTATTATTTATACTTTACTTAAGTTTACTTAGGATAAATGCATTATTTTATTATTTCTTAGGTTAGACACTTAGAAGTTTATGTACTCATTTGAGTTTTCATGTTGACAACATAGTTATCTACACTATTATTTTAGCTCATGTTGTCTACAACATAATTGTACATGCTAGACCTTTGTAGGCTTATCCTCTCATCATCACACTAACTCCTATGCTTAATGGAGGATAATCCGCACCTAGTAGACATGTGATTAGTTGTAAGACTTATCATATTGCTAATCCCTAGACATTCTAGATACATCTTAGAGGCCTTTATATGCAGGCACCTCTAGTGTACAATCAATCAATTACAATCAATTGAATATCGTATCATTATTTTGATCATACTCTCTTTATCTTTTGTGCTAGTTATTGTGCTTCTTGGTATTGGGTGAATTTTTGCCCAAGGAAAATTCTTACAGGTTCAAAGTAGTTCAACACAATTCAACCAAAGCATTTTGACACTAATTGTTTTCTACAGGTGGAACCTACTAAGCGTAATTGAGATGTTTACTAGAACCACTTTGAACCTTGGTTCAAAGTAGTTCAAAGAATTTCTAATACTGAAATTTTTTGCACACAAAGGTTAATGATTCCCAAAGGACAAGTAGTTTTCAAGGAATTAAATGAGGTGTTGGAAGTAATGATTAAAGGTCTTGTCGAATTAATTTTTGTTAAAGATGAAAGATCAATTTTCATCATGATTAAAGAAGGCAAATCTTTCATTTGGGAGTCAGATTAGATGTTAGAAATTTATAATTATTGCAAGAACATTCACAAAGGATGATCATTTAATGAAGGTGTCTTGTCATAATTTCAAGCATGCAGATCAAGCTACAACAAAATCTCCATGAATACCTCATTATGAGGAAGTACTTTCACCATCCCATTACCTTTTAAAGCATAAGTTTCCCACTTAATTGTTGTATCATGTGCAACACCGAATAAAAAGTGGAGCAATAATAAGCGAAGAGAAGAGATCTTGTTTTCTTTTAGTGGATTATAGGTGAGAACACATGAAATCTATTGTCCTTTATTCTATGTGTTTCTTTGAAGAACAAGAAAGGTGTTGGGCATTTATTTCTTTGTTTAGAATGAGGTTTGTTTTGCATTTCTTTGGAAATATTTCTACTCTTGAGTGTAAGAGACCCATCATTTCTAACAATAATTTAGATGGAGTCAAGCTTAAGAAGCTACAAGAAAATTTTCTTGAGTGAGCTGATGAAGTTAATGGTTGTTTAGAGGTCATAATGAGTGGTCTAATAAAATTTGTTGCTTTTCCTCCACCTTTTTAAGTCTTGAGTTTCTTCAGTTACATATTAATCACTATAATGTGAGAACCAAGAGTATTTAGAATAAGTTAAGAGAACTAGTGTTGTCAATCTTTAGGGAGACTATCTCATTACTGTTATATCTGCTTGAGCATACCTTTGTTTCTTTTAGCCCTACCCAATCTCTGGTCCAATATCAAGAAAAACTAGACAAGTATTGTAAAATGTTGGCTAGGAAATGGACAGAGACTTGTTGAGAGATTGTTGGAAGCATGAATACTGACGATATTCCTATGGGAGATTATTATAGATATGTTACTATGATGATATGTTACATTTATGACTAAGTTTGTCATTGATGTCAACATAGCAGTCTTCTATGGTATGTGAGAGAAGAATAACAAAAAGATCAAGTTGGTATGGATGGCTAGTTGAGTATTCTAATTATCTAAGGTAATGGGAGATACTTTTGAGTATCTAGTATATGCAGTTAATGTCAAAAGAAGAAATAATAAGTTTGGAAGAAGTTATGTAAGTTTTGGTGATGTCTGTTTTGAGATAGAGTTTACAAATGCATGTTCTGGTAAACTTGTTATATCTCAGGAGATTTGTTATTCTAAGAATCCAAGTTGAGGATGTTAGAATATTGGTTGAAAGCATGAATAGTAATGGTAATCCTATGGAGGATTACTATAGATATGTTACTATGATGATATGTTACATTCATGACTTTGTTTTTCATTGATGTCTATATAGCAGTTTTCTATGGTATTTTATAGAAGAATAGTGAAAAGATCAAGTTGGTATAGATAGCTAGTTGAGTATTCTATGTACCTAAGGTTATGGGAGATAATTTTGAATATTTGGCATATGTAATTAATGTTAGAAGAGGAAAGAAAAAGTCTAGAATAAGTTATGTAATTTTTGGTGATGTCTTTTATGAGATAGAGTTTATAGAGGCATGTTCTGGTAAACTTGCTATATTTCTTAGTAGAGTTGATATTCTAAGGATCAAGTTTGAGGACATGGAGAAGACATGTTTTGGATGATATGTCTAAGTTTTCTCATCATAATATTAGATGTACGAAAAAGCTATTCAAGTTGCAAGGTGGAAGGTCTATGTTATCACTAAGTGTAACATGTTCTTAGTGTGGTCCTATAATAATTAATTGAGAAGGTCTAGTAGCCAACTTAGGGATTTTTTTCGAGGACCTGGTATAAAGGAAGGACATTTTTCTTTATCAAATATGACATGAATTATATTGATGCAAAGAGATTGTAAGCAAAGAGAGAGTAGAATGCGAAATTGAGTAGAGCAATGCTGAAGTGAAGGAAACTTCATTTTCGAGGTTTTGTTGAGTGATCCAAAGTTTTTTATTTGAATCCAAGGTTGGTAACCTAGTCTACAAGGTCTAATAGCTATTTTTTCATTTGATATAACAAAGGAAAGAGGAAGATAATAGTAAATTACTTGTTTGAGTAGTGAGCTCTTCTTTTAGTTGAAATTGCATCTTTGGACAGTGGGCTCATCTTGCATACATTGTACTACAACTCCTAATAGGGTTAGAATCTACTAATAGGGATTCAAAGTCTCCTAATAGGGACTCTATGTACTAAATGTTGTAATAGACTTCTAACAAGGTCCATCCTCTAACAAGGAATATTTATATTAGTACATCATCTTATGGGCATCACTCCCATTGGGGGTTTCCCTCTGATCAAGGGTTTCTCTAGTCAACATATATGGTGCAATTGTTTATGTGTATTTTATTATGTTTTCTATTTACATTGTTTGAATGGTTAAGTTTTTTTTAAAGAAGATAAATGTTTTAATTGTTGGATAACTAAGCCACCCCCCACCGGCGCCCACCCTCCCCCCTACCCTCTCAGTTATTTTGGTGGAATATTGTTTCTAACAATTGGTATAAAGCATCAAGTCCTTGAAGGAAAATTTTAACAACTTTGGGAGATCCATGGAAAACATGTTTAGGAAAGATAGTCTAAATTTTGATGGAACAAATTATGATAGCTAGAAAGAAAAGATGAAGACACATTTTTTATGTATGGGTCTAAGATATTGGATCTTGATAAAATCAAAGAAGATAATCATAGTTGAAAAAGGATTTTGAAATTTGCATCAAGGAAGAATGAGATCATTTCACGTGTGACATGAGAATTAGAGAAGTACTATTGATTGCTTTTCCTAAAATTGAGCAAAATAAGGTAAAATCACTTGCTACTTCACGTTTGATTTAAAAAGCTTTGGAAAATAGTTTTGAAGGTAATGCACATTCAAAGAAGTTGAGGCTATAGAGTTGGATTTGTGCAATTCAAGATGTTAAAATGATGGAAGATGAATCTGTAAGAACATATATAGGTAGGATATCAGAAATTACTACAAGTATCAAATCTCAAGGAGGAATCAAAGAAGATGATGAGGTCATATGGAAGACATTGAAGACTCTAATGTTGATCTGAGGATAATTTTGACAAGTGAGTGTCTATGCACTTTAGTCATTTACTTAGTTCATGCTGAATGAGAAGTAAATGTCAAGCACACCATGTATATAATAGAGCATGCTGAGTCCATAGTGAGTTCCAAGCTACTCATGTGCCGAGTCACTCAAGTGCTAAGCAGATAGTATATGCTAAGTAATTTAGGAGTTGAGTAAGCAGTGCATGCCAAGTGATATAAATTTTGAGTCAGAGTATAGAGAATAATATATGCTAAGAATTAGAGACTTCAAATGCCAAGTAAGATATTTCTTTTATAGTTGTTTGTAATAGCACAAACAACTATGTAAACCATTTTTGTGTCGACTTAAAGATTGAATTGTGATATTTGGAGATAAGGATGAATCTTTATTTGGATTCCCAATGCATTACATGTAGCCAATTAGAAAAAGGGAAGGATTAAGTGGAAAAATGGATGAATCAAAACCATTGATTCATGCCTAACCCTAAGTTACCGAAGTCTTCTTAAGGAGGACAAGCCCTAAAATATGTTGTGAAGAAGGGAGTGAAGGGAGAAAACAGAGAAATTTTCATGTGGAAATAGAGCATTCATGTTGGCTAAGGAGTTATGAACTGAGATTACATTGCAAAATATATTGAATGAGAATAAAGGAAAGAAATAGTATACAACAACGAGACATTTGATCAAAAGGATCAAGAATACATTAGTATAGAGGTGATCATGCTAATCGTAGGATCATTACTGAATCATTCTAATAAGTGAATTAGTTAAATCTCTTAATAGATTACTCCTAACAGGATGTGTTGAAATCCTTTAACAAGCTACTTACTTAATTGTGAGTTGAAGTCCTTTAACAAGGCACACTTCTAATAGGGTGTTGAAATCCTTTAATAGGGTGAGACATAATAGTATTTGTAAGCCTTTAACAAGGTAGACCTTTCATAAGGTATATCATGTCTCATGATAAAAAAATTGTAACTTTCCTTGGATACACTTTATTATTACAGTACTGAAGATTTGTGAGTGTCTTGCCCACCAAAGTTTTACCTTCTCATTGGAGGGTTTCTATGTAATCATATCTGGTGTCATATGTGTTTACTTGTTTATATGATTTAGATGTACATGCTTTATGTGATATTTTAGTTTACTTAGTGAATGTATGAGATGGATGTGTGGTGAATGTTTTAAAGGTCAAAGTTTAAATTACTGATTCACTGCCCCTCCCCCCAGAATTTTACCTTTCCTATTATAATTCCAAAAATTGGTATCAAAGCCTAGTTCTCTGAAAGAAAATTAACTAGATGAAGCAAGAGAAGAACTAAAGAATAATTTGAAGAGAAGAAAGGAAATTTCCATTGAGGAGTATGACACACAATACAGAGAGATAGACACTACTAAGCTATTTTCTAATAGAGACTCTAATGAATTTGATACAATAGTTGCAAATCTAATGGAAAATAATAGAGCCTAAGCTGAGGAAATCAGAAATCACAAGTTAGAGCAAGAATCACAAGCCATTCTACAATGTGAGGTGACTGAACAAAAAAAGAAAGCTATGGAAGACAAAGCCATGATTGAAGATGAGAAAAGAGTTTTGACAAATAGATTGGAAGAGAAGTCATCAAAGCTAGCCAAAATTTCCAACATGCAATTGGATACTCTAAGTCAAATGATGAATGCCAACTATGATTTGAATGTCAATGATATTGAGATAACAACATTGAAACTATAGAATGAGCAATTGAAGAGAAACCTAAAAAGGGAAAAGAAATTTTTTGAAAGTTGCAAAAAATTAAATGAAAGTTGTCAAATAATTTGATCAATTATTGAGATCCCCTAGATTCAATAATGATACATTTGGATTGGGATACACAAGTACTAAAGAAGGAGAATCATCCAAAAGTGTCGAAGAAAGGAACAAAAAAAGTAAGAACTCTAAACCTACTTTTCATAATTGTGGTAAGAAGGACTTACCATGAATGTGTGTAGGAGCAAGACTATAAATCAAAATGTCAAGCATAAGAGCATGGTTCACTATCATAAGTGCAACAAACAAGGACATCAAGAAAATGAATGCAGAACCAAGACCATGCACACACAAATATTTGAAAGATATTATTATAACTATTAGAATTATGGACATAGAGATTTTGAGTGCAAATCAAAACCCATGTGGGCATCAAATAGGAAAACAAAGGTAAGGAACAATGAAAACTCTTACAATTGGGATTATAATACACAATATAGCGATCATTATTGTCAAGAATATGGACATGTTCTTGAAAATTATGTTAGGACACACTTCAGAGATAACTACAAAAGGTGGTTGAGTCAAACCACAAGTTTTAGTTGTTTAAAGATTGGTCACATCAGTCACTACTATCCAATAAGGTCAAAGGCACCAAGTTGTGAATTTGATAAAGGAAAAGGCAAGGCAGATATTGAAAATATTAAAGATGAGATGAACAAGACATGGAAGAAAAAGGATGGTTACAACATATCAAATGGAGAAGGGATAAATTCACCCAATCGGTCAGGTGATCACACCTCATCAAATTAAGCAATGAAGAGGTATGTCAAACTAATATTTAAAGGTTATATCATACATCAATTCCAGAAGCACTGAGTACTGAAAATACTATATAAGCATGAATAAAGATGCAAGATGCTATTAGGAATCTAAGAAAATATTTTTAAGTTTTCATGTTACTTCCAAGCATGAAATGTTTCCTATGACTGCCGAGTGGAATGCTAAAAGATGTCGAGCTAATAAATTGGCTAGTTGATCTTGAGGTCATAATGGTTTCTAAACAAATAGAATGATAATAGATGCCAAGTGAGCCTAAAATTGGTTTATGCCAAGCTTACAGCTGTGTAAGAACTCAACATTTATTGTAGAACTTCGAAGGGTATTTGATTGACTTTCAACTCATTTCACATTATTTCAAAATTGAGAAAGAGAAAGGAGAGAAAAAGGAAATTCTAGAACTCATCCAAAGTGATTGCAAAAGATTTTAGCTGAAATTTGACATCATTTTGTTAAATCTTGCAAGGTATTTATCAAGTGTCAAGTTACACTATTTATATTTTCATAAACCCTAGCTTTTCACAATGGCATCTAGTTCAAAAAATGTAGAGGGATAGAAAATTTTGAATGTTCAACTAGTTACTAATGAGGTCAAGAAACCAATATTCAGAGCCATACCAGACATTTCTTATAAACAAGACCCCTTTGATGTATTATCCATGATACCACTGAATGTTCTAATGGTGCAAGATGTTAGGAAATGATACAACTATAAAATTGGAAGTATAGGTGATATGTAGATTAGGGAAGTATATGAAAAACTTTGTGAGAATAGTGTGTGAAGGTAAGAATACAAAATTATAGAAAAGAAAGGGTTAACTTGTGCCCTAGATTTCTTGAATGTGGCCAAAACTGAATGGATTAGGATTGTGTTAAGAAAAATTCATGACAATTCACTTTGATTAGATAATGGACCCATCAAGATAACAAAAAGGATAATTCATAGGGTAATAGGGTATACAACCCTAGATTGGCCTAAGACTCTAAGAAGTGACTCAAAAGAGAGCTACTACAACTTTACTTATAGAATACATTGATAAAAATGAAAAAGCATTTTGAAACTATGAAATGGCTAAATCCAAAATCACTATGGAAAAAATGACTACCTATATTATCAAGAGAAAGGAGAAGTTGGTGAAGAAATTAAAAGCTAAATTTGGTAAAGGTGTCAAGCAAGAAGATGAAGAAGAAGAAGAGGATGAAGATGAAGAAGACATCTAGACACAAACTCCACTTGCATTAACTCAAGGAATGGGTGAAGATTAGCCAGAGGAGGAGATACAAGTTGCTAAAGGTGTCGAGGGAGAAGAAGCCGAGGAAGCACCTACACCCACCAATCAAAAGAAGAGGAAGGCCAAGGCCTAACTAGTGACAAAAGTTGAGAAGGTTGCCAAGCTGAGTTAGCCCAAATCTCCATCACCTACTACAAGGGCTAGTTCATGTGTCACTACATTAAAGGCAAAAGAAAAGACAAAACCTATAGAACAAGAATTGTAGTACAGAAAAGACCAAGGAGAAAGTACATTACACAAGCTGAATTTGATGAGGAGAAAATAGAATCAGATTATAATAGCCAATTCAAAGTGGTGAGTCACAATCCTCTATTAGACTTATAAAATCTATGTGAAAGTGTTAAGAATAATGTAGATTTGATAGGATTCACTCATGTTGATTTTGATAATGTTGGTAAAGTTGAGAAAAATCAAGTGGAGGAAGCCATATATGCCATGATGGAAAATTTTAAGTAAACCGCACTAGATATTATCAACTCAATTCCTAAATTTTGTATGAGAGAGTTGAGAAACAATGGCCCTATTTCTTGAATTTGGAAAGACAAATAAGGGAGACTTTACTTGCACATGTCATGCCTAAACTTAGTAAGGCACAAATTTCTAAGAATATGAAGAAATATGCAGTTAGGTTTGAACCTAAATATAGAGCCTTTAGCATACTACAAAACACTATTGAAAATGTAGTTAAGAAGTCTACTTAGATGTGGAAGATAACTTATGGACTTTCTACAATAAAGGTAGGTGAAAAAGAGCCTATTGAGGTGAACGATGATGAAGAAGATGACCACAATGAAGAAACTATTGAGGGAGATACAAAAGTGTAATTTGATACACAATTTCCTAATGGAATCGCTCAACATGTAACAAGTGTAAATACTAAAACAATAATAATAAAGGATGTTTATAATCTCACATCTTAGAACATCAATCCCCTTATAGAGGAAGATTTGAATAAGATACTTGATTAGTCTACACTATAGGCCATATTATGTGATAATCTAATATTGGTGAGTATAGATGAGATAAAGAAAACAATGATTGAAACTAAAAGGGAATATGTGAAAACACAAGAACCACCTACTATCACCCTTCAAGTAACAAATGTACAACCTTTAGATAAAATACCCAAAGCTACATCAAAAAATATTGATATAGTTGGAAAGGACACAGTGGAAACCCAAGCCACTACAAAAACACATAGTGAAACAGGTTAGATAATCTTATATGCACCTCTAATACAAGTACAAGGTGCATTACAAGGCATTGTGGAAATAATGGAAAAGCTTAAAGAGACCAAGTTGATAGCAAAGGTGAAGGAGCAAGTAGCAATTCTTGAGCCCTGGTAAATTTACTAGAAACTAGTAATCCTTCTAGTCCCACTCTTCAAAAGCCAAGCACAGATGCAACTCCATTACAAATCTTTGTGCTGAATCCAAGCTCATCAAAGGCTGAAGAAGTGGTACAATATGGAAATGCCAACCTTGATGAAGAGATTGTGTTACCAAAGTTTGACTTTGACACAATGAAAATTAAGTAGATGGGCATACTCCAAGAAGCCCTAGGCAGAAAAAAGCATCAGGAAATGCTTAGAAGGGAGCATAGGTAAAAGCAAGCATTGCAAGATCTCAAAGACATCTTTTTAGATGAATTTAACCTACCAACTCCAGATGAAACCAAGCATCTCATTGAACAACTAGGAAATATAGTGGAAAAGGTTAGTGATGTAGACCTAGATAGAAATGCAAAATTATTAGAATGGTCAGAAAAGAAATTCCAAAGAAAATTAAATGAGAAAATATCAAGTGAAATAGCACTTGCAGAAGTTGCATTGGCAACAACGACAAAAAGTGTGAAGAAGGTACTTGAGAATATCTTCTCACTATACACTAAATTGTGCACTCCAACACTCTTCACACAAGAGAAAAGAAGTTTCATTTTGAGTTTGGAAAGTCACATTAATGCATCAGGTACAAAATTAACTATGACACTAGCTCAAAGTGAAAAGCACTTTAGAATTTTTTTACAAACCCAGAGTCAGTTCACTACATTGTCAGTAGATGAAGCCAATATAAGGGCCAAAATTATTACCATCCAAACAACATTGACCCCACACATGGATATTTTGTACATGGAATTAGACTACACTAAAACACTTATGAAGAAAGATCCAAATCTTTCAACATTAGACAGTCTAGTCCACCTTGCTGTCAAGCTAGCTATCCAAATCAAATATTTGGATGTGACTTGTGAAAATTGGGATGTAGCTCTCAAAATTGTCCTAGATGTCCACAAATTTTTATTGGAAAAATGCACAATTAATGTATAAGCCCATTGATATAAGTGTCAAAAAGGGGGAGATATAGATTTTGGGGGAGATATATAGATTTTGGGAAGATATTAAATTTTTGGGAGATAACAAGGAGATAGAGAAAAAGAAGAATAAGAATGAGAGCAAAGAATAAGAGAAGGGATAGAGAAAAGATAGAATAAGTTATGGGGGAGCAAGCACAAACAACATCAATTTCAGAAAGCATTAGTTGAGGCATATTTACTCAAAAGTAGTATAGAGTTTTGAATATAGAAGAGACCTATCAACTTAGGGGGGTTATCATTTTGAATACAAAAGAGTCTTATCAACTTAGGGGGAGTTGTTAGATTTTAAGGTACAAGTTGTTACAAAATTTTGAAATTTTGAAGTTTTGTATATAAGTCGAATAAGAGATATGTTATGCTCATAAGAATAAGGATATTAATGCATGACCAAGTGTTTTCAACATTCATGTCAAAGGAGGAGATTGTTGATCTCTGATTGATTTTAACAAGTGAGTGTGTACACACTTTAGTCATTTAATTAGTTCATGCTAAATAAGTAGTAAATGTCAAGCACAACATGTATATAATAGAGCATGCTGAGTCCATAGTGAGTGTCAAGTCCATAGTGAGTGCCAAGTCACTCAAGTGCCAAGAACATAGTATATGCTAAGTAATTCAGGACCCAAGTAACTAGTGCATATGGAGTGATCCAGATGTTGTGTTAGAGTATAGAGAATAGTATATGCCAAGCATCAGAGACTTCATATGCTGAGTAAGATAGTTTTGTTGTAGTTGTTTGTAATATCACAAACAACTATGTAAACCATTTTTGGAACTAACTTAAAGATTGAATTATGATATTTTGAGATAAGGATGAATCATAATATGGATTCCCAATGCATTACATGTAGCCAATTAAAAAATGGGAAGGATTAAGTAGCAAAATGGATGAATCACAAACAATGATTCATACACAATCCTAAGTCACCAAAGCCTTCTTAAGGAGGACAAGCCCCAAACTATCTATGTTGTGAAGAAGGGTGTGAAGGGAGAAAATGGAGAAGTTTTCATGTGAAAATAGAGCATTCATGGTGGTTAAGGAGTTATGAACTGAGATTACATTGCAAAATCACATAAAGGATAACAAAGGAAAGAAATAGTATACAACAATGAGACATCCAATCAAAAGGATCAAGAATACATCACCATAGAGGTGATCTATCATCATACAAACAAGTGCTAACCCCAGGATCATTGTTGAATCATTCTAATAGGTGAATTAGTTAAATCTCTTAACAGAGTAATCTTAATAGGCTATGTTGAAATCTTTTAATATGGTACTTACTTAATTATGAGTTGAACTCTTTTGACAAGGCCCACTTCTAACAGGGTGTTGAAATCCTTTAACAAGGTGAGACCTAACAATCGTTGTAAGCTTTTAATAGTGTAGACCTTTCACAGGGTAGATCATGTCTCATGAGAAAAACATTGTAACCTTCATTGGATACACTATATTACTACAGTAGTGAAGATTTATGGGTGTCATCCCCACTCTAGCTTTAACTCTATATTAAAGGGTTTTTGGGTAATCATATCTAGTGTCATATGTGTTTAGTTGTTTATATGATTTAGATGTACATGCTCTACATGGTATTTCTGTTTACTCAATGTATGTATGAGATGGATGCGTGGTGAATGTTTTAAGGGTCAAAGTTTAAACTATTGATTCACCCCCCTCCCCCCCAGAAGGTTACCTTTCCTACTGTAATTCCAACATCTAACACCACCATTTAAGTTAGTAGTTCAAATGATATAGTTATTGATATCTTGTACCAAATATTTCATAAAGGAATCATTTCTTGGAAGACTTGAAGTAATTGAGAATGAGCTCGGATAGTCTAGTGAGTTGACTAGAATAGAGGAAACTTTTAGTGCCCAGAATATTTGACCTAGTATATCAAGAAGCACAAGTGCTAGAGGAGATTTTTCTAGCAACAGTGCATCTGGCAAAGACAAAAAGATTGAAGGAGTAGCCCTTCTAGTAAAAAGAGAAAAGGGAGGTAAGAAAATCTTTAAATGTTTGATTTGTGATGAATATGGTCATTATGCATCTAAGTTTCCTAAAAGAGAGAAAAAATATAAAGGAAGTTACAAGCCTACAAAAGATAGAGAGTGTTTGTATGCAAATGAAGATAATAATTTTGAAGAACAAGCATTAAGTTTTAGTGATGATGAAATTAGATTTGTGGAAATTAAAGAAGAAAGTCTAGAAAAGGTTTCTTTGGTGTTACAGGTTGAGAAGAAATCTAATCACATAATTGACAATGTACTATGCCAAGTTAAAGGTATTGGATGTATAACTCTTGATGGTAAAACAAACACTGAGGATGTATACTTTGTTGATGGTTTAAAACACAATCTATTGAGTTTTGGACAATTAGTAGAAAAAGGATATCAGTCATAGCTCACAGAAAAGACATGCGTGATCAAAGATAAAGATGGAAAGCTAATTTGAACATGAACTAGAGGTAATGTATTTTAGTTGAATCCTGCTAAAATGACATGTTTGGTTGCAAAGGTAGATGACAATTGGTTATGGAATAATATATTTTATCATATAAAATTTGATAGTATTGTGAGGACTAGTAGAGTGTTTGCAGTTAGAGATTTGCCAAAGATTGTAAATCCTACTAACACAATTTGCATGGAGTGTGTTTTGGCCAAGCATAATAGAACTTCTTTTCCTAGAAAGAAGTTTACCACTATGGTAAGTTGGAGATTGTACACACAAATCTCAACAATCCTACAAAGACTAAAGGATTCTATGGTGAAAGGTACTTTATGATTCTAGTTGATGATTTTTCTAGAATGATGAGGGTTGCATTTTTCTAGAATGTTCAAGAATAGGGTTGAGAATGAATTTGGTATGAAGATCAAATGTTTAAGATTAGATAGAGGAGGAGAATTTACTTCAAATGAGTTTAACATGTTAAGTAAAGAAAGTGGGATTAAAAGATAGCCATCAGCTTTGAGAACCCTTAAAAAGAATGGCATTATAGAGAGAAGAAACAAGTAAATTACAAAAGCTAGAAGAGCTATGTTGGTAGAGAATGATGTATACAAAACATTTTTGAGAGAAGTTATGAATACAATAGTCTACACTATGAACAAAGTACAAGTCAAGAAAGATACAAACAAGTTCCCTTATGAACAATGGTTTGGTCACTCACCTACGGTTAAGTATTTTAGAATTTTTGGGATTAGGTGTTATATCAAAAGAGATGATGATATTGGTAAGTCTGATGCTAGAAGTGATGAAGCTACATTTCTTAGTTATTTATTGAAAAGAAAATCCTATAGATGTTATGATTAGAGAACTAAGGCTATTATGGAAAGTGAAAATTTGAGAATTGATGGGAAATTTAGGATACAAGAGAGAATAGTTGATTAAAACTTAGATGATGATGTTGTTATTAAGCCAATGAATGATGAGGTATTTCTTGAGATTAACAATGATTTGAAAAATTAAGGAGAGCCTAGGAAGGAACAAAGCTTAAAACCTTCAGTAGAGCCAAGAGTTGAAATAACAACTCCTACTTCAGGATAGAATTTGATAAAGAATCACCCATCCAAGTAGATCATCAGAAGCAAAGATAAATGTGTAATGAAAAGAAGAAGAGTAATGAAGAACTATGCTTGATATCTCAAGTTGAGCCTAAGAATGTAGATAAAGCATGTAAAGATGATTATTGGAAACAAGCCATGAAAGAGGAATTGGATCATATAGTTAAGAAAGAGACATGGGAATTGGTCCCTAGACCAACGGGAAAGAATTTGATAGGAACTAAATGCATATTCACAAACAAGATGAATGAACAAGGCGAAGTTGTAAGAAACAAAGAAATATTGGTATGTAAAGGTTACTCACATCAAGAAGGGATAAATTGTGAGGAGCCTTATGCAATAGTGGCTAGAATAGAAGCAGTAAGATTATTCCTAGCCTATGCAACACATAAGAAATTCAAAGTATATGAAATGGATGTCAAGTTAACATTTCTAAATGGAGAATTTGAAGAAGAGGTATATATTGAGCAACCTGAAGGATGTCCTATAATAGATGACAAGGACATAGTATGCAGACTAAGGAAAGCATTGAATGAATTGAAGTAACCACCAAAAACCTAGTATGCAAGGTTGGACAAACATTTGAAAAAACTTGGATATAGCAAAGGTATGGTAGACAGTTATCTATATTGGAAAGAAATTGATAACGGTTTGATGACTTTGGTAATATTTGATGATGATATCATATTTGAACGAAATGATGAAGAAAGTGAGAAGTTTACTAAGAAGATGAAGAAAGAATTTGAAATGAGTATGATAGGAGAGATCAATTCTTTCCTAGGATTGTAGATTATACAGAATAAAGAATGAATCTTTATTTCTCAAACTAAGTACTTGAAGGATTTACTGAAAAGGTTTGATTTGGAAACCTGCAAACTAGTTGGAACACCTACAGTAACTAGACACAAGTTATGTACAAAGGATGAGACACCTACTATTGAGCAAAAGAAGTATAGATCTATGATCAAAGGATTGCAATATCATACTCACACAAGGTTGGATATAGAAAATGTAGTTTGAATTGTTGTAAGATTCCAAGCTGATCCTTGAGAAGCACATTATGTAGTCATCAAAAGGATATTTAGATATCTAAAGCGAACATCTAAATTTGGATTGTGGTATGATAGATCTAATGATTTCACTCTAAGTTCTTATATTGATGCATATTGTGTAGGTAATATGAATGAAAAAAAGTGCCAGTGGTGGAGCCTTCTTTCTTGGAGGAAGATTGGTTTATTGTTTAAGCAAGAAGTGAGATTGTACATCACAAAGTACAATGGAAGTAGATATGTTATAGTAGCAAATAATTGCAATCAAGTCATTTGGATGAAGTAGATGCTAAAGAATATAAGGATAGAAATGAATGAACCTATTGTCATACATTGTGACAACACAAGCACAATAAATATGTCTAAGAATATAGTGTTGCATTCTAAGATAAAGCACATTTCTATTAAGTATCATATGTTGAGAGAGAAAGTTGTAGAAAAGGAAATTAGATTGGAGTATGTGAGCACTAAAGAGTAGATTGTAGATATATTCACTAAGCCTCTACCCAAAGATTCTTTTAAATGTTTGTGAAGTATGCTTGGTTTTATGCCCCTTCCTACATCAAAATAGAAGATAGAAGAGTGCATCAGTCTAGAGTAATAGAGCACCACTTTTTTTGGGACTGAATTTTGATGTTTCCTATATGGGGGAGTATCTATGATGGACAAAATCATCTAGGAATCTTGTTTGATGTTTTTTTGCACATTATGTTTTGACACTCGAGCTAAGTAAGTATCAATTGTTGCAGAGTTTGATGTAGAGATGTTGGTTGCTGAAACATTGACATTAATGTCAATGGGGGAAAATATTGCATGAAAAACATTTTTTTGAGGAAGGTGTTTGACATAAGAACAACATGGAATGCTAGTTTTCAAAAAAGCACATTGAGGTGTATCAATAGTGGAGAATGATTGATGAAGAGGATTTGAAAAGATGAACAATCTTTTGTTGGTATTCTTGGAACTAGATGCTTTTCATCTATGTTGCCATCAATGTCAAAGGGGGAGATTGTTAGAAGATTGATTGGAAGCATGCATGTTGATGATATTCCTATAGGGGAGTAGTGTAGATATGTTACATTCATGACTGAGTTTTTCATTGATGTCAACATAGTATTTTTATGTGATATCTAATAGAAGAATAGCAAAAAGATCAAGTTCGTACAGATGGATAGTTGAGTATTCTAAGTACTCAAGGTTATGGGAGATAATTTTGATTATGTCATATATGTAGTTAACATTGGAAGAAGAAAGGATAACTCTAGAATAATTTATATAAGTTTTGGTGATGTTTTTTCTGAGATAGAGTTTATAGAGGCATGTTCTAGTAAAATTTTTATATCTCATAGTAAAGCTGATATTCTAAGGATTGAGGTTGAGGAGATGGAGAAGATATGTTGAGGATGACATGCCTAAGTTCACTCATCATAATATTGTGTGTACGGAAAGTTATTCAAGTTGCAAGGTGGAAGATTTATGTTATTGCTGAGTGTAACATGTTCTTAGTGTGGTCCTATAATAATTAATTGAGAAGGTCTTACAGCTGACACAAGGAATATTTTTTAGGACTTGGTATAAAGGAAGAACATTTTTTATTATCAAGTATTATATGAATTATATTCATGCAAAGAGATTGTAAGTATAGAGAGCAGAATGCAAAGTTGAGCATACTAGTGCAGAAGTGAGGGAAACTTTATTACTATTGAGATAATGGGTGTTGCACACATTGCATTATATTGTTATTTTATTATTTTATTTTATTATGTAATTTTGTGTCTAGATGGACGTGCAACATTTAAAGATTCCCATAGAATATTCTTGATGAGTTGTATTGTAACATTGTGATAATATTTCATGTAATTATTTAATATTGGGGAAAAGAATTAAATGTCCATTACTAAATGTGGGGTCAGTGGGTTAGGTAGCACATGGTTTTAGCACATGGTTTATGTAATACCACTTAGTGGTTTTGTGGGACTTTCTACTATATAAGTAGCCACAAGAGTAGTTGTTGTAGAGTGAGAGTGAAAAAGTCAAGAGTCAAGCGGGACAAGGCCTTACAGGTTAGCCAAGGGAGCATTTTTGAAGGTTGAAAGCATGGCATGGGATGTGTGGGTTCATGCTTGTTTACATAGATGCTTGGTTATGGCTATGGCCATGAAGGCTTCCATGGTTGTATGGTAATGGTATTTTTGTTGAATAATACATGGTGATGGATGCTTTTGGAGGGTGGTTTTTTTCCCTCAATGAGGGTTCCCAAGGGTATATCTTGTGTCACAATTTTGTGGGTATGTTGTCTATTTTTTTGCATGTGGATTTTAATTCTATGTTTATTTCAGATCTATTATGGGTTATGTGGAAATCAGTTATATTCTTTATTGCCAAGTTTCCTTACAAGTGGTATCAGAGCTATGGTTTTATTATTGTAACCCTAGATTGAATCCATGGGAATGCATGAAAAGATAAAAGAAAGGGCAAGATATATGAATGATTTATTGCATATCTGATGGTTTTGGATTTGCTATTATGATGGGATGTTAAAAGATTTGGGCATGTGAAATTGTTGGACAAAAGAGGTTTTTCGGATATTTCATTTAAATGAGAGTTTTAGGGGGTAGCTTGCAGAAATGACCTCATGGGTAAAAATAGACCTCACCATTGGATCCAAGTCGACATTTCCATAAATTTTGATATATAATATGCCCTAGTTTGGCTATGTTCAGAGGAAATGAAATTGTTTTTTTATTTCAGCCCATGATGGCCATCAAATTTAATCCCATTGAAATTTTTGTCACAAAAAAGAAAAAGTGAAAAATCGCAGTGAAAATGGTAAAAAGACTATCTTAGTAAAATGACCATAACTTTCTCTCAAAATATTAGATTTCAGAGTTCTTATAGGCATTGGAAAGATAATTCAAAGAACTACAACATGGTATAGGTTTGGTTCTATGATTTTTATTTTTTTTAAGGTTTTAAGAGCCCTAAAGGTAGATGTTGTTTATTTTGAGCATGAATTAGGGCTTAACTTGGGCATACGGAGTCAAATTTTGGACTTTGAGTAGTCAACAGAAAGCTCTTGGAGAGCTCTACACATTTGTTTAGATTTAGTTCAAGTTTTGCATGATTTATTTTGTGATATATTGATCTGAATAGTTTATAGATATATTTTGACTATGGTAACATTATGAGTTTATGGCATTGGAGATTTAAGATTTGATGTTGTTGTATACTCAATTCATATTT
The DNA here is from genome assembly GCA_028749045.1 of Cupressus sempervirens. NCBI lineage: Eukaryota > Viridiplantae > Streptophyta > Pinopsida > Cupressales > Cupressaceae > Cupressus > Cupressus sempervirens. The sequence continues at coordinate 835,918,890 of CM053790.1, forward strand.
CAGATTGGTCTCATGATGATATGGTTATCAGTGTTTGGTTTGGATATCTATAATGACTTGTTGGATCTACAAGTTGTGCAGTGTTGTAAGTGGTCTATACTTATAGGTTGCATTTATAACTTGGTTATGGGTTGTCTTTTCCCATTGATCTTTCATTATTGATGCATATTAAAATTGGTGGCTTGGATTTGGGTTGTCTATGCCCTAAGTCACATGATTTGTTAATTTTTCTTCATGTACAAGGTGAGATGTTGTTACCATGTATAGTAATGGTGGAGGGTTGTGGTTAACTATTTTATGCTGACAAGTTAGTCATATTGAGAGCCAGATGCTTGGTTCATGGATGTGATCATGGTGTCATAGATTTTGGCATGATATGATTAGATATACAAGTACATCCTTGATGTTCATTAGCTTGGATTTTTTGATTTAGTTATGGTGGTTTATCTTTTTGGTTGAGGATCATGGTTATTTGGTTTCTTTTGAGGAGCTCATGATGTGCACTTTGAGTTCTTTAATGGTTTGACACTTTGGTTGATTCTCATGGTTAGACAATGGATTTTTTCATCATTATATCATGGATAGCTTGGATACACAATTTAGTGGGAGCTTGTGATAGTGATGGGGTGATAGTGTAGGATTAGTTCCTGTTTTGGTTTGGATCTTCATATAGGAGATGGATTTTATGATTCCATGGGAGACATGGTACCATAGTTGAGTGGGAGTTCTTGGCATTGATATATTTATTGAGTGTTTGCAGATGTTGGAGATTTGTCTTAGATCCTATTGTTGGAGAAGCATCTTTCACATTTGCATGGTGCACTTGTTTTCTTCATGGTATGTGGAGATAGTTTTTCTTCATGGTGTATGGAGATGGTTTTCTTCATGGTGTGTGGAGATGGTTGCATCTTGAAGACTCACAGGGTTCTTGGCAAAGGTGTAGTTTATGCTTTTACTTGGCATGTTATCCTTTGTGTGAGGATGGTTTCATTATTATGTCATGGTATACTCTCGATATACTTTTAGAGTTGTGACATGTTATAGTATGTTCATGTGGAACATGTTATCTCTTTGGTTGAGATGGTTAGATCATGTTGTGATGTTTATGTTCCTAAGGCCATGGTTGGGACTTTGACATTGATCTTGGTTTAGTTTCTTGGTATTGAGTACACTGATCATAAGTTGGATACTTCATGATATTGCTATGTTGCATTTAGAGTTGGCATGGATTGATTGGTTAGAGGTGCTCATGCATACTTAGAGATGGTGGTGATGCTGATTTCTCTTGGATTAGAGAAGTATTTCTTGGGACAGTTGATGGTTTCAGTAGGAAGTTCAAGGGGCAGTCACCTGATACGGACTAGAGAGGAGATTGTTCTTAGATGAGTCTTGGTTGGAGACTTGGGTATCTTGATGATCATTCTCATTCCCTACTCTTGGTCTACTCGGCAGTTTTCTACTTGAGAGGTATAACCCATTGTTTCTCCCAGTTGCATTATATTTATACTTGTCTTTCATGGATATGGATCTTGAGCTATGGTACATGAGTTAGTTCTAAAGGGTTCATTTGAGAGATGGTTTAGCAATGGTTATCTCCATTTGCATATGTTGTTATGCTGGTTGAGTTTGGGATATGGTTTTATATTGGGCATATTCCTTGGTTTAGGAATGGTTTATGAGTTTGATCTTCTTGTGAGAGGCTTACATCCATGATTAGTTAAATGGTATGGTTTGGGTGTTGTTAAGGCTGTTGGAAATAGAGATGGAGTAACTGAGACGGGAGGGGTGAATCAGTTATCACAAAAAAAAATCCATAGATCCTTAGATGTCTTAAAATATAGTTGCTTCTGATACTCGGTAACCACACAAATAAATATTGAAACTTGATAGATGTTCTATTAATTTATTAAGCATTTAAAGTGATTAAAATGCACACATAAAGGAAATAACATGAACACAAGAGACACTAGATTTAACATGGAAACCCAATATGGGAAAAACCACCAAGTAACTAGTTACCAATTTTCACTCTTTTGAAGTGAGCCCTGTTAGGAGCCAAACCTATTAAAGGTTACAAAACACACTGTTAGGTGTCACCATGTTAGAGAATTTAATCACCCTATTAGGAGTGGCCTTGTTAGAGGTCTTTACAACAATTCAACTGAATTGTCACCTTGTTAGAGGATTTACAAAATGCCTATTAAACCAACTCTGTTAAGAGATTTTGAATGATTGTTACAATGATTAGAAAGAAACAATGAAGTGATCTAAAATATATGCAACATATCTTTGTTAAATATAGATCTCTATTCTACTTCACTAGATCCTCACTAATCGAATCTTTGCAACTTCATAAGGATATCTAATCCTTCCACAACATTCACTCAGATATTCAATATTTGCTCATTCCATTTACATCCATACATTTGCACTCTTATGCATCCACACTCTTAAATCTTTATAAATTCACAACTTGACCTTTCATATATACCTTACAGATTGTCAAGTCGGCTCAATTACAAGTTACAACAACTGAAAAACATTAAATTAGTCGGCTGCAAACATTGCACAAAACAATTATACTTAATTCTTTGGAACAATAAAATTCTTCGCTGCTTGACCCAGCTCGATGACTACTACTCCAGAATGGTTTCCCTAGTGTTAACCAAGTGAAGCTCGGTAAACACTGCAAACCTTGCAACTTCCTTCAGAGATCGAGTTAACTTGGTAAACATTGACCTTTTTTTGCTTACCGAGTGAGCTCGGTAAAAGCTAACTTTTTCTTCGATGATCGAGTGAACTTGGTAGGCATTGACTTTCCCTTTGTTAACCTTGGGAGCTCGGTTAATACTAATTTTTTATACAAAATCCTTTGATGCCCGAGTGAGCTTGGTAAGAGATAACTTTCTTTTGTGCTATTCAAGATTGTTCGATAGACACTGTAAATTGCTTTGTTGACCATCTGAGCTTGGTAGACTCTGTTTGATGGCTGATATGAAATTTGTGTGATATCAAAGACAATACACAATTAACAATTCTATCCAAAAATCTCCCTCTTTTGCATTGATGGCAACACAACATGTCATAGCAGAATGAAATTTGAAAACAAGTCTTTCTACAACATATCAACATAACAATTCTCCCTCTAAGATAGAAAACTCTCCCTCTTATAGTAATGTCCCTCTATGAAAGAATTACATAGCAAACTCTTTATCTTAAAAAAATTTCAGAGAGATATGATAGTAAAAATCTCCCTCTTTGACAACACATGCCAAAGACAACTCAACTCAGATGAATTCCAATGTACCTTTAGTACTGATTCATATGCAGTATTTTTTAAATATGTTGCATCAACTGATAGATCTTCAACCTAGTATGAGTTGATGCTTCACTAACACTTCATTTAGTGAACTTCGGATAGGGGAGTGACCCCTAACTTACCTCTTAGATAAAAGAATGCATCCTTAGGTAATGGTTTTTTGAATATGTCAGCAATTTGTTCCTTTGTATGAATATATTCCAATCTGATCTCCTTATCTTGCACCAATTCTCTAAAAAAATGATATTTTATTGCAATGTGCTTGGTTTTGGAATGCATCACTGGGTTCTTAGATATGTTGATTGCACTTTTATTATCACACAACATAACAACTGGTTCTTTGATTTCCACCTTCATGCCTTCCAACAACTATTTAAACCAAACAATATTAGAACAGTTTACTGTTGTAGCAACATACCCTGCCTCTGTTGTAGATTGGGATGTACAATTCTGCTTTTTGCTTGTCCTAGAAACCAACCTCTTTTCAAGAAAGAATGCACCTCCACTTGTACATTTTCTGTCATCAAGGTTTCCTGCCCAATCAGCATCAATAAACACTTTCAAATCCAAATTACCTCCAAATTTATACCATAAACCATACTCTTTAGTTCCTTTCAAATATCTCATTATTCTTTTGATTGTCATAATGTGATTTTCTCTTAGTTCTACTGAGAATCTCGCTACAATTTCAACTGCAAGGGCAATATCTGGCCCAGTATGAACTACATATTGCAACTTTCCAATCACAGATCTATACAATGTTTGATCTACCTCTTTTGATTCATCATCTTTGGTAAGTTTTAATCCAGTACACATAGGAGTCCCAACTGGTTTACAATCTTCCATTCCAAAAATTTTCAATATCTCCTTGATGTATTTTGATTGAGTGATGTAGATACCATTTTTATTCTGTTGAATTTGAAGACCAACAAAGAATTTGATCTCTCCAAACATAGACATTTCAAAATTTTTGTTCATTTGTTCTAAGAATTCTTTGTAAAGATCATCATTCCCTATGAAAATAGTATCATCTACAAATATTTCTACCAAGACAATCTTATTATTTGGTCCTTCATTTATATACAAGCTACTATTATCATTAGTTCTTTGAAAACCAATCTAAATTAGATAGTTATGCAATCTTTGATACCATACTCTAGGGGCTTGTTTCAGATCGTACAATGCTTTATGTAATTTATAGACCATGTTCTTCTTATCTAGATCAACAAAACCTTCAGATTGTTCAATGTAAACCTCTTCATCCAGTATACCATTGAGGAATGTTGACTTGACATCCATCTAATAAACTTTGTATCCTTTCAATGCAGCATATGAAAGTAACGTTCTGACACCTTCCAATCTTGCAATAGGAGAAAAAGTTTCTCCATAGTCTATTCCTTCTTCTTGAGCATATCCATTGCATACTAGTCTAGCTTTGTTTCTTGATACCTTACCATCTTCATCCAACTTGTTTCTGAATACCCACTTAGTTCCAATCACATTTTTGTCTTTAGGTCTAGGTACAAGAGTCCATGTTTTATTTCTCTCTATCTGCACTATCTGTTCATTCATAGCCTCAATCCAACTATCATTTCCCAATGCATATTTGATATTTCTAGGTTCAAAATCAGCAAGTAAACAAGTACCTTTCAACTTATTTCTTTTCATGGTTCCTTCAAATTTATCTCCAATGATCTTAACTGTTGAATGATGTCTCCTGACATACTTAGCTAATACAACTTCCTTTCCTTTTGAATGAATTTCATTATTATCCTCTTGCATTTCAACTTTAGGTTCTATTTGTTCTGGCTCAGTAGACATTTTCTCAGTAGATGTTGGCTCGGGTCCTTCAGACTCAGTAGACACTAAATTTAACTTGGTTTGCACTGGCTCGATTTGAACTTCCTGTAACTCGGTTATAGATGACTCGAGAGTAGAAGATTCCTAATTCTCTGATGTAACTAGTACTATATCAAGTTCAATGAAGAAAAACCTTTTATAATCTTCTAGTTCCCTTTTGCTTTCTTCTTCAGTCCTTTCAGCAAACTCATCAACTTTCACATGTGCACTTCGTATGACTTTGTGAGTAGACAAGTTCAAACATCTATATGCCTTACTTTTGCATGAGTATCCAAAGAATATACCTTTATCACCTTTCACATCAAATTTTCCTTTTCTAGATTTTTCCAAAATGTAACATTTACTTCCAAATACTTTAAGGTAACTTACATTAGGTTTATACCCATACCATAACTCATAAGAGGTTTTGAATGAGTCTTTCTTCAACTGTACTCAGTTCAGGGTATGAACTGCAGTGCTAATAGCTTCCTTCCAATATTTGATAGCAATGCTCTTTTCAATCATTAAAGTTCTTGCACAATCCATGATGGATTTTTTCTTTCTTTCAGCTATTCCATTTTGTTGGGGTGTTCCAGGGACTAATATCTATCTTTTCATTCCTCTTTCAATGCAAAAGTTATTAAACTCATGTGAAATGAATTCTCCACCTCTATCTGACCTCAAGCATTTAATCTTTTCCCTATTTCCTTTTCTACTCTGGCGAAATACCATTTGAACTTTTCAAATGCTTCTGATTTGTTTCTTATATACAATACTGTCATCATTCTTGAGTAATCATCAACAAAAAAATGAAGAAATTTTCTCCAGTATAGCTTTCAATCCCAATGGGTCCACATAAATCAGCATGCACAATTTCTAATATATCTTCAGGCTAATAGTTTTTACTTTTAAAACTAGTCTTTCCCATTTTACCAATCTGACAATTTTTGCATAGATCGAACTCAGGTTTCTTTATGTTAGGAATGCCTCTTACTTTCTTAAATTTTCTTATCTTTACCAAATTATCAAAATTTACATGACACAACCTTTTATGCCATAACTAACTTTCTTCAACTTGAGCAATGAAACATGAACATTCACCTAGTTCAAGATAGAACAAGTTACCTTAGCTTGAGTACCTGATCCAATCAGCTTTCCTTTTCCATCCAGCAATCTTGCTTTACCATGCATGAATTCTACTTTGAATCCATTATTGAGTAGTTGTGCCACACTTAACAAATTATACTTTAGTCCTTCTACACAATAGGCATTAGCACATATAAGTTCTTTGGTTAGAGAGATTCTCCCTCTTCCTTTTATACAACAAGGTTCATTATTACCAAATCTTACACTGCCACCATCATAGTCTTCAAAGTATTCAAACTTAGTTTTGTTGTCAGTCGTGATGATAACAACCACTATCTATGATCTATGTATCATTTTTTCTCATATGAGAAGTGAGTGCCATTTCCTTATCATTATCAGACTCATCTTTTACAGCAATGTAGACAATTTCATCTTCTTCTTCATCATTAGAATCATTAGAATCTTTAGCCATAAAATATGTTTTCTTACCTTTATCCTTAAATGGTTTGAAGTCTTTCTTGCCATTGTACTTGTAGCCTTTCTTCTCATCTTTGTTTTTCTTGTTTGGGCACCTAGCAATAATATGACCAACTTCTTCACAAGAAAAATAGATTAGAGGTACTTTACCTTTGTATTTTGCTTTGCTTCTAGACTATTTCTTTGCTAGAAGGGCTTCAATTACTTCAAGATCATTGTCTGAACTTTGGTTTGATTCATCTTCACTTTCTAATTGAGATTCCTTTTTCTTTTTGCCTTTCTCCTTAAGTGAAAGCTTGGCTTCAAATGTTGATTCAATGTTCTTGGAAGCTGGAACATAGTTATCAAAGTTGTCTAGTTCAAATGTAGTCAATCTTCCAACTATGGCCTCTAGGTTTATCTTATGATTTGCTTCACATCCTCTTTCTTGAATTGCAGAAAATTTGATTGCATAAATGTGAAGTAGAGTTCTGAGAACTTTACTTATAACTGTCTCTTTCTTAGTATCTCCTCTAGATGCTTTGATTGCATTAACACATGTTTTCACTCTTTCAACATATTTTGCAATGTTTTCATCCTCTCTCATTCTCATTTGATCAAATTGTTCTCTCAGACTTTCTGCTTTGGTTGTTCTAACATTATCATCTCTTCCATAGATCTCTTTCAACTTTTTCCACATTTCAAAACCAGATTTGCAGTCCTTGATATCATCAAATTCTTCATAACTCAAAGTAGATGCTATATCTATCATCAGAATGTTGTGGGTCTTCTTTTTAGCAATATCATTGATAGATAGTGAACCAGCTGGTTCTGCATATTTTTCATCAAGGTATTTTAGTCCTATGTCTCCAATAGAAGCTAGATGAAGTCTCATCAACCCTTTCCATGTTGAGAAGTCATTTCTGTTAAGTCTTGGAATTTTCCTCTTGTAAGACATCCTGATCTTTAGCTTAGATCCTTGAAATCTTTTCTACAAGCACCAAAAGCTCTGATACCCGTTGTTGGAAATAGAGATGGAGTAACTTAGATGGGAGTGGTGAATCAATTACCACAAAAATAAATCCATAGATCCTTAGATGTCTTAAAATATATTTGCTACTAATACTCGGTAACCACACAAATAAATTCTGAAACTTGATAGATGTTTTGTTAACTTATTAAGCATTTAAAGTGATTAACATGCATGCATAAAGGAAATGACATGAACAGAAGAGACACCAGATTTAATGTGGAAACCCAATATGGAAAAAACTACCAAGTAACTAGTCACCAATTTTCACTCTTCTGAAGTGAGCCTTGTTTGGAGCCAACCTTATTAAAGGGTACAAAACACACTATTAAGTGTGACCCTATTAGAAGATTTAATCACCCTATTAGGAGTGGCCTTGTCAGAGGTCTTTAGAACAATTCAACTAAATTGTCACCTTGTTAGAGGATTTACAAAATGGTTGTTAAACCAACTCTGTTGAGAGATTTTGAATCACTGTTACAATGATTAGAAAGCAACAATGAAGTGATCTAAAATATATGCAACTTATCTTTGTTGAATACAAATCTCTGTTCTGCTTCACTAGATCCTCACTGATTGAATCTTTGCAGCTCCATAAGGATACCTAATCCTTCCACAACATTCACTCATATATTCAATATTCCCTCATTCCATTTACATCCATAAATTCACACTCTTATGCATCCAAACTCTTACATCTTTATGAATTCACAACTTGACCTTTCATATATACCTTATAGATTGTCAAGTTGGCTCAATTACAAGTGACAACAACTGAAAAACATTAAATTAGTCAGCTACAAACATTGCACAAAATAATTGAACTTAATTCTTTAGAACAATAAAAAATTTCGCTGCTTGACCCAGCTCAGTGACCACTACTCTAGAATGGTTTCCCCAGTGTTAACCAAGTGAAGCTAAGTAAACACTACAAACCTTGCGACTTCCTTCAGAGATCAAGTTAACTCGATAAAAATTGACCTTCCTTCGCTTATCGAGTGAGCTCAGTAAAAGCTAACTTTTTCTTCGATGACCGAGTGAACTCAGTAGACATTGGCTTTTCCTTTATTAACCTTGAGATCTCAATTAATATTAACTTTTTGCTACAAAATCCTTTGATGCACGAGTGAGCTTGGTAAGAGATAACTTTCCTTTGTGCTATTTAGGAACATTTGGTAGACACTGTAAATTGCTTTGCTGACAGTCTGAGCTCTGTAGACTCTGTTTGATGGTTGATATGAAATTTTTGTAACATCAAAGATAATACACAATTAAAAAATTTATCCAACAAAGGCTTCTTGTTGGGGTTTTATGGAGGAGATCATACTTGCATAGTTTACATCTAGAGGTGTGTGTAGAAGGACATAGTATAAGTTATGATTTGCATGGTTTCTCTAGTCTTGATTATCTTCCTAGATGTTTGGATTTTCTTACATTGGATTTGAGATCTGTTAGAGATTGTGATCACTATTTTGTGCTCATGTATGTCATGTGAGAGATGACATGGTTATTCCTTTATCTCTTTCCTCTGTTGGTTGTGGAGAATTTGGGAGATTATTGGAGACTTGTTATCAGAGTTGTTTTTGCAGGATATCAGTTTATGTATTGCGGATGTCCTTGATACTACATGGATTCACTTCTTTGAGATATTTTGAGTGGATTGGTTATAGATTTGACATTATCTTTTGAAGTGGGAGCTTCTTGGTATATATGTGGCAGCTATTTCTCTTGAGGCTTGTGATTGCAAGTTGTAGATTGGATATGTTGATGATGTGAGATTCACTTGGTATATACCTTTTGGAGGTATGGATAGTTGGATGGGTTTGGCACTTGATGTGGGTGCTATTTTAGCTATGGATATTTCAAAAACTATGGATACATGTGATTACATTTGGATCAGGTTTTTTTTTTTTTTTTTTTTGTGCTTGACATTTTAGTTGGTAAAGGATTTTATGATCTTCTAATGTGACAAGTTGGGTGGCTTTCTCTTTGGATGGCTTCTATGTATGTCCAGTAGCAGTGGCATAATAGAAGGTGAGATCATTCATGTTTGAGATGTTGGATACTTTGATTTTGTTGCAGGTACTAGGATGGAGCACTTGGTGTATTTTGATCCATGACGATAGATGTGCTGGGAGGGATTGTTCCCTTTTTCATTTGTGTGGCTACGGATTGACCCTATGCAATGTATACAACAAGTGGGAGATTGTTGAGATAATGGGTGTTGCACACATTGCATATTATTGTTATATTATTATTTTATTTTATTATGTAATGGTGTGCCTAGATGGACGTGTAGCATTTAAAGATTTTTATGGAATATTCTTGATGAGTTGTATTGTAACATTGTGATAATATTTCATGTAATTATTTAATAATGGAGAAAAGAATTAAATGCCCAATATTAAATGTGGGGTCAGTGAGTTAGGTAGCACATGGTTATAGCACATGGTTTGTGTAATACCACTTAGTGGTTTTGTGGGACTTACTACTATATAAGCAACCACAAGGGTAGTTGTTGTAGAGTGAGAGTGAAAAAGGCAAGGGTCGAGTGGGACAAGGCTTGACATGTTAGCCAAGGGAGCATTTGTGAAGGTTGAAAGCATGGCATGGGATATGTGGATTCATGCTTGTTCACATAGATGCTTGGTTGTGGCTATGGTTATGAAGGCTTTAATGGTTGTATGGCAATGGCATTTTTACTGAATAATACATGGTGATGGATGCTTTTGGAGGCTGGGTTTTTTTCCTCAATGAGGGTTTCTCAGGATATATCTTGTGTCACAATTTTGTTGGTATGTTGTCTATTCTCTTGCATGTGGATTTTAATTCTGTGTTTATTTTAGATCTATTATAGGTTATGTGGAAACTGGTTATATTCTTTATTGCCAATTTTTCTTACAATTACGGAGGTATTGCTGAGTAATCTAAGGTTTGATATTTTGATCTAAGCTTGGTGACCTAGTCTACAAGGTCTAATGGTGATTGGTTTGGTTGACATAACAAAGGAAAGAGGAAGATAATAGTAAATTACTTGTTTGAGAAGTGAGCTCTTCTTGTAGTTAAAATTGCATGTTTGGGCAGTGGGGCCATCTTGCATACATTATACTACAACTCCTAAAATGGTTGGCACAATTCCTAATAGGGTTTGAATCTCCTAATAGGGATTCAAAGTCTCTTGGCAAGGACTCTATGTACTAAATGTTGTAATAGACTCCTAATAGTGTTTATCCTCTAAAAATGAATATTTATATTAGTACATATTTTGGTGAGCATGACTCCCACTAGGGTTTTCCCTCTAATCAAGGGTATCCCTAGTCAATATATCTTGTGCAATTTTCTATCTATATTTTATTATGGTTGTTGTTTACTTTGGTTGAATGCTTAAGTTTGTTTAATGAATATAAATTTTTTAATTTTCAGATAACTAATTCACTAACCCCACCCCCCACCCCCCGGTTATCTTTGCGGACTATTATTTCTAATAGAGGATGTGTAGAAAACATGTTGGTCATGATATTACATGTATGGAAAGATATTCATGTTGCAATGTAGAAGATTATTGTTATCACTAAGTGTAACATGTTCTTAATGTGGCCCTATAATGATTAATTGAGAAGGTATAATAGCTGACTTAGAGAATTGTTTTATGGACTTAGTATAAAGGAATGATAGTTTCCTTTGCCATAAAAAAGAGTGATCTGACATGAAGTGATTGTGAGTAGCAAAGAGAGTGGAATGCAAAGTTTAGCAGAGAAGAGTAGAAGTGAAAGAAACTTCATTGATGAGGATTTACTAAGTGATTTAAGGTTTGATATTTGCATCCACAGTTTGTGACCTAGTCTACAATGTTAGACAGTGATTGGTTTGGTTGATAGAACAAATGAAAGAACATAATAGTAAATTACATGTTTGAGTAGTGAGCTCTTCTTGTAGTTGAAATTACATGTTTGGGCAATGGGCTCTTCTTGCATACATTGTACTACAACTCCTAACAGGGTCCATCCTTTAAAAAGGAACTTATATATCAATATATGATCTTTTAGGCATCATTCCCATTGGGGTTTTCCTTCTACTCAAGGGTTTCCCTACTTAACATATGGGTGAACCCACAATAACGGGTTCCACTTTTGTGGAATGAAAGAAATTTTAAAAATGGCAAAATTTGCATATCAAAATTTCCATATGTTCGCACAAACATTCAAGTTATGTTCGCACGAACATAATTATAATACATGTTCACAAAAACACATTTGATATATATGAGGCATGTTCACATGAATATACCTCACTAATATGTATGCCATTTTCTCCATTTTACTATTTGTTTGCATGGTAAACTTAGCCCACAGGTTCGTGCGAACATATGTTCACATGAACACCTTTAATATGTTCACTCGAACATGCGATTTTAGAAATTTTTGACCCTCTTTTCTTAAAAAAAAATAAAATTGGCTCTTTTGATGCAAAAAATTGAAAATGAATGATATCCTACTGTAAAATAAAAAATACCAATTTGTGCTGCTCGGACAAAGCTTTCCTATGACTATAATTGTAATACATATTATATTCATTAAGGTTTTCAAATATGAGTTTAACTCATTATAGGTTCATTATCGATTGAACATCAACTAACTTTCACACTTTGAGAAAATTAGTAAATTAGGTCAAAAAAAATTTGAAAAATATCTAGGAAAAGGGTAATTAAGATAACTTTCTATTCAGAAAAAAAAATCAAAAAAATGATAAATTGAGTTCAAGTTATATGTGTCAAAAGGAACATATGTCTGAATTATGATTGCTGTCACTTCGAAACTTCATAAACTATACAATATTCAACCAAATTGAATCAAACCAAATGCATCATCTAGATATTGATGTTACAAATCCAATGCTGAAAAAATTACCTCATTATCTTTTCTAGAAAAAAGTTATGTGTGTCAAACGGACTGTCACTCTTTTAAAATATTGAATTTTGTTAGAAAGGTTAATCTTTCCTTGGATATATATATTAATTGGGATATTCCAAGGGTCCCTAAATGTAGTTTGTCCACTTGTACACATGTGGAGGACATGTCATTGTTTGTCCTTTATTCCACATGTAAGGACAACTCTTGTTTATCTCTTTATTTAGTTTATCCTCCTTAAGAGGATTGTGACACTTTGCACACACCTATTATGAATGTGGCATTCATAGAAATGGGAGTTACAAATGCAACTCCTCTCTCATCTCTATATAAGAGATGCTCCTCCTTCTTTCTTCAACACATTCTTAGTACTTGATGTTATTGTATTGAGCTACTTTTGCTCCAACACTCTCTCTCTCTCTTGTCTAGGCATTTGCCTTCATTCATAATACTCACAAGGGGTTTTCTTTGATTTCCCCTTATAAATCCTTGTCTCCATTGTTGAACCATCTTGGTGTATGCTCTTGGAGTTTGTTTATCTTATGGTAACATTGTTTCACACTTAACTTACTTGGATTGTTTCTCATTCCTTGCTCAACATTATCATTTTTTACATGGTATCAGAGCTTGGTTATCTAATCCTTGTTTTATGTTTTGTGGTGAAGGTTGCCATTCATTGGAGCACACCTTATTTGGAGACGTTATTGAGAGAAGAAGTTTGTGTTGTGATTTTAGCTCTTTTTTAACAAATCTTGTGTATGCAGGTTTCATATTTTTTTTACTAACCCTCTTTGGAAGGCTTGCTGCCAAAGGGTTTTCTTGTAAAGTTTCATATTTTTTTTACTAACCCTCTTTGGAAGGCTTGTCGCCAAAGGGTTTTCTTGGTAAATTTCAATTTTTTTTTCTTGTTTTGGACGGCATGCCACCAAAACAAAAAGTATTACTTGAGTAAAGTTTTAAATAACTCTCTAATTTTTATACTCCTTTTAAACAAAAATTTTCCTACTCTTTAAATTTTTTTAATATATTCTTCTACATTTATTTATTGTATGCTCTTCAAAATTTCAAGCATACAACATGCATCTTTTATAGGATTTTCATCCTTATAAATCTATTAACTTTGTTTTTTTTAAAAATAGCACTCATTTATTTTATTTTTATTTTTTTGCATTACTTTTGTTGGGCGGACGCGCCACCCGTGCACCACCCGTGCGCCGTCGCGCGACACCGCTGCGAGCCAGCAGCGCCCCTGCGCCACCGCGCACAACCGCTGCAAGTCTGCAGCGTCGGCGCACCGCCGTGTGAAACCCTCTCACCGTCATGAGCCAGTTGCGCCGCCGCGCACCACCACCAATCTGCACCGCAGCCGACGCCCTCTTCACTGCAAGTCTGCGTCATCGCCTGCCTCCGCTGTGAGTCTGCAACACGCCGCACGCAATATAAAACCCATTGCCCGCTTTCGCCACTCCCATAAAATCCGGCGTGAACCTTTTGGCGCGGCTTGCGTCCAGGCCACGCGACAATCGCCGCCTACGCAGCCACGCCTGCATCCTTATCCAACTCCTCCGCCCGTTCACCACGCGACAACCACCGCCCGAGCTCCACTCCCCCTTTCTAAACCTTTTTAAATTTCCCATTCTTTGCCCACTTTTTTGACTTTTTTAAATCTTATTTTATTTCTTAAAACAAAACCATTGAAAACAAATATAAATATAAATTTTATAAATTTTAAAACAAATAAACATTTAAATTTTATTAATTTTTTTTTTTCAAATCCATAATTCAAAAGAAAAAACAAAAGATATATTATTAATTTTATATATTAAAAAAAAAAAAAAAAAAATTTCTTAATTAACAATTTTTTTTTTCAATTAACTTGCTTTTCAAATTAAGGATTTTTTTAATAAAAAAGAGAATTTTTTTTTCTCATCATGTCAACCTTAATCCCAGAAATTAAACTTAATTATTCTAATTATCATTCTTGGAAAACTCATATCTCATTTATTTTTCGTTTTAAACACCTCTTTGAAATAGCCACTGACCCTTCTCTTGAACCCGGTTCAGTGGCTACTCAAGACGAAAAAGATACTTGGAAAGCTAAAAACGAAGAAGCTTTAGGGTTAATTGGTATTTCCATTATTCCAGATTTATATGTGTTAATTACTCACTATTCTAAAGCTCATGATGCATGGTCCATCTTGAAAACCAAGTATGACAATGGCGATGAATACCGCAAAATACAGTTGCAGGATCAACTTGAAGATCTTAGGTATGCAGATTTTAAAAGTATGGATGAATTTCTCTTAAAATTTGATTCTCTTCAAAGTCAATTTATGGCTTTAGGTTTTCAATTAGAGGACATTCGTTTAATTCATCTTATTCTTTAAAAATGTCTTCCTAGATAGTTTCAACAGTTTATAACTAATATTCATGCACAGCTTGCTATTCCTACTTTAACTTCTCAGTTAACTTATGTTATTTTTCAAACTTTATTAAGACAGGAAGAAGCTAAGTTAATTCAATTTGGTACCCTCAAATCAACTGAACATGCATTTGTGTCTAGAAATTCAACTAATAATTTTCGTTCCAATAATAATAATTACAAACAATCTAATACTAATTCAAATAATTCCAACAATAAATTTCATGCCAAATATAATAATAATACCCATCATCCTAATAATACTCGTAATACTAATAATCAAAGGAACCATTCCAATTCCAAACCTCATTGTTCTTATTGTGGCAAAGATGGTCACATTGTCAATAACTATTTTAAAAAGCAAAATGATAAAAAACCTATGAATCATAGTAACAATCATCAAACCTCAAACCATAAAAAAGGTAACTCGACTAGTTCTAATCCTTGTCATGCTTTTACTTGTAGCTTTAATCTTTGTAGACCTTTAGAATGGATTGTTGATAGTGGTGCATCACAACATGTCACTTCTCATAAAGAAATTTTTGATTCTTTACAACCTGATATTGCTAACATTCCTTTCAGTTAGCTAATAATCAGACTTGTAAAGTTGAAGGACTAGGTGGTGTTACTATTCCTAATGGTAAATTGCATGATGTTTTATATGTACCTGACTTGAAAACTAATCTGCTTTCTGTTTCACAGTTATGTCTGAATTATAAAGTTGAATTCTACAAAGATACATGTTATATCATAGATCCTCAAACTCTCAAAGTGATTGCTCATGCTAAAATGGATAATGACAATTTGTTTAAGTTTCATGAATTTGCTAGTTCATGATATTCTTTACATACTTCTATTGATTTCAATATATGGCATGAAAGACTTGGTCAGTTAAATTCTGATTATATCACTTTCATGCAAAAGCATAATATGGTTGATGGCTTGCCTCACATTATTCCTTCCAAGATTGCCTATACAGGTTGTATGAGTGGTAAGATGCATAGGGAGCCCTTTCCAAGTGGAAAATCATGGCAAGGAACTCATAAGTTGCATCTTGTCCATAGTGATCTTTTGGGCCCCATGGAGAATACCTCCGTCCAAGGTTCTTGGTATGCACTTACCTTTGTTGATGATTTTTCTAGACGAACTTGGATCTATTTTTTGCATAGCAAGGATCAAGTTCTTGATATATTTATTGAATTTCAGTTATATGTTGAAAGGCAGTCTGGGCATAAACTTAAAATTCTTAGAACTGATAATGGGAAGGAATATGTGAATAATGCTTTTCATTCTTATTTAAAATCATGTGGAATTAAGCACGAGCTTACTATTCCTTATACACCACAACAAAATGGTGTGGTAGAAAGAAAGCATCAGACCATTGTTGAAATGGCCAGAAGCATGTTGCATGCTAAGAATCTGCATTATAAATTTTGGGCTGAAGCCATGTTTTGTGCAACTTCTATTCTTAATCGGACTCCTACCAAAGCTCTCAAGGCTATCACTCCAGAAGAGGCTTGGTCTGGTAGGAAACCAAATTTACATCATTTACGGATATTTGGTTCTATTTCTTATGTTCATACACCTAAACAGAAAAGGCATAAATTAGATGCTAAGTCATCTCCTTATATGTTTGTTGGCTATGATGAAAACACTAAGGGTTATCGTGTTTATGATTCCACTACTAACAAAGTTCAAATTGCTAGAGATGTTTGTATTGCAGAAAATGGATTTCATGATTGCTCTACTACACATGATGAAGAATTCAGTGGCACTAAAATTGTGCTGGTGGAGGACCAACCTCCTTCTCTTAATCCTACTCTTTCTCTTAATACTTCAAATCAAGTACCACCGATTATTTCTGCTCCTGCAACTCATGATACTCAAGTAGATACTACTGATACTTTTATTACTAATGATTCTTCCTCTAGTGATACTTCCATTACAACTAAACGTAAACCTAAATGGGCTCAAAACCTAATCAATGAAGCTGATGATTATTTTTCTAAATCCAGTGGAATTAAACATAGAAGGATTAATTATTGTAATTATGCTTTGATGACTACTATTATGAATTCTAATGATCCTAAGTCTTTTGATCAAGCTAACTCTCAACCTCATTGGCAGAAAGCCATGCAAGAGGAATATGATTCTTTACTTGCTAATCAAACTTGGGACTTAGTCAAATTATCTCCTGGCAAGAATCTAGTTTCATGTAAATGGTTATACAAAACAAAATTGAATACTAATAATGAAATTAGTAAATTCAAGGCTAGACTAGTTGCTAGAGGTTTTTCACAAATTGAAGGATTAGACTATAATGAAACTTTTGCTCCTGTTGCTAAGATGCCTACTATCAAATTAGTTCTTGCTTTAGCATCTAAACTGAATTGGCCCATTCATCAAATGGATGTTAAAAGTGCCTTCTTAAATGGTGATTTACATGAAGAAATCTATATGGCTCAACCTCCTGGATTTGTTAAGAAAGGTAGTGAAAATCTGGTTTGCAAATTGAACAAATCTATTTATGGTCTTAAACAATCACCTAGAGAATGGTATTCTAAAATTAATTCTTTCTTTGTTTCTCACGGCTTTACTAGAAGTAAGAATGATCCTAATTTGTATATTAAACATACTAACGATGATATTATCATTGTTATTGTTTATGTAGATGATCTAATACTCACTTCTATTTCAGACGTTTTGATTTCTGATATTAAATTCCAATTTAAACAGAAATTTCAAATGACAGACTTAGGTATCTTACATTATTTCTTAGGTATGCAAATTTTTCAAACTCCTAAAGGTATCTTTGTTTCTCAAAGCAAGTATGCTTATGATCTTTTAGAAAAATTTAAGATGAATGACTCTAACCATGTTTCAGTTCCATGTGAATTAGGAACTAAATTAATGAATGATATGAATACTCCTTTTGTTGATGAAACTTTGTATAGACAGTTGGTAGGAAGTTTAAATTATTTAACTCTTACTAGACCTGATATTGCTTATAGTGTTGGTTTAGTTTCTCGATTTATGTCTAAACCTCAACAAACTCATTTTAAAGTTGCTAAACGCATATTACGGTACATTAAAGGAACTATTAATATGGGATTATTTTATGATGCAAATTCTGAATTTATTTTACATAGCTATACTGATTCCGATCTAGGTGGAGATCCCAATGATGGGAAATCCACTTGTGGTTATTTTTTCTTTCTTGGTTCAGGTCCAATTTCTTGGAAAAGCAAAAAAGAACACTCTATTTCCCTCTGCTCAACTGAAGCTGAATACAAAGGTTGTACCAATGCAGCTAAGGAAGCTTTGTGGATTCGAAGACTTCTTGATGATTTGGATCTACCTCAACAATCGCCTACACCTATACATTGTGATAATCAAAGTGCTATTGCCTTGGCAAAGAATCCAGTTTATCATGCACGCACCAAACATATTTCACTTCAACATCACTTCATTCGAGAACAAGTTGAAGACAATCAAATTATTCTTCTTTATTGTAAAGGAGAAGATCAAGTGGCTGATATTTTAACCAAACCACTTTCTAAAGAGAGATTTCAGTTCCATTGTAAAAATTTGGGTTTACAACCCGTTGAAGTAAACTCCCCAAGTAAAGATTAAGGAGGGGTGTTAGAAAGGTTAATCTTCCCTTGGATATATATATTAATTGGCATATTCCAAGGGTCTCTAAATGTAGTTTGTCCATTTGTACACATGTGGAGGACATGTCATTGTTTGTCCTTTATTCCACATGTAAGGACAACTCTTGTTTATCTCTTTATTTAGTTTATCCTCCTTAAGAGGATTGTGACACTTTGCACACACCTATTATGAATGTGGCATTCATAGAAATGAGAGTTACAAATGCAACTCCTCTCTCATCTCTATATAAGAGATGCTCCTCCTTCTTTCTTCAACACATTCTTAGCACTTGATGTTATTGTATTGAGCTACTTTTGCTCCAACACTCTCTCTCTCTCTTGTCTAGGCATTTGCCTTCATTCATAATACTCACAAGGGGTTTTCTTTGCTTTCCCCTTATAAATCCGTGTCTCCATTGTTGAACCATCTTGGTGTATGCTCTTGGAGTTTGCTTATCTTATGGTAACATTGTTTCACACTTAACTTACTTGGATTGTTTCTCGTTCCTTGCTCAACATTATCATTTCTTACAAATTTTAATATGTACCACTTTTCGGAGGAGAAGAAAAAATTGACTTAAATATATTTTTAAAAATAATTTAAAAATATGGTTAAAAAGTAAGAATAGAGTACTAGAAATCAGTAGTTTACATCATCTTGAAATTATTCATAGTTTTATAGATATAGTCACTCGAATCTAAGGTTTCTTTCAAAAATATTGATTTCAGTGTCAAAATTGGTCAAAAAATGGAACCCATTATTGTGGGATCACCCATATTTGGTGTAATTATCTATGTACATCTTATTATGGTTGTTTTTCTTAGGAGTTGATAAAAGCCAACTTCACAGCTCACCAAGATCACTTGCATACAAATAACCTACTGAAGGGAAACTAAAGAAGGAAGAGGTGGAGCTTTGAAAAACACTAAATAGACTGAGAGAGAAGATATTGCACACAAAGAAAAATGTATTTCTATTGAAAATGAGATATGAGTTTAGAATGAGAGAGAGAAAGAGAGAGAGAGCAAATATAAAGGCCTCAAGGAAGCTTGTAGAACAAGCTAGAAAGTGCTAGAGGATAAGTTTGACAACTAAGCATACATCCACAAAAGGTGGGATGTCCTCAATCAAGGTGAGGAGATAAGCATGACTTAGATAGCAAAAAACTCTCATGTTGTCAACAACTCATCCACTAAAATTATTAAATAAATGCATTAACCTAAGTAAAATTAAGTAAAAGAATAAATAATTATTTACTCTAACACCCCCCTTAAGTGCAACTTAGGGGAATGCCTTAAGCTCACAAAAACTAAGATGAAATGTAGAATGGGTCCCAAAAACAAGACCATGTTAGGTACCCATGTACAATGCAAAGAAATGTAACCTCTGAAAATGGGGAAAGAGAGAAAACCTCATGGGAAAAACCCTCCCCCAAAAAGAGGTAAAACATGCAGGAAAAAAAATGAAGGAAGGAAGACCTCAACAAGACCCCCAAGGACAACAACTGGAAATGGCTCAAGAGGCTCTCTCAAAATAATAAGTACAACAATCCCCCCATGAGAATAGACACCAAAGCCCCTCCAGAATGATGGAGCTCTTGTAGAAATGATCGAACTAATGAAACTCTAATGCGAAAGGAACAAGGGCACATAACAAGGGAACCCCTGAATGAGAGGGGAAATTGGAAGGCCTAGCTAATGCCTGAAGGAAAAAGTATGAGGATGTTAAAATAGAATCCCCAAGGTAGGTGTGATGACACTTTCATGAATGTCCTCTATAGAATTTGCAACAAGGGCACCTAAAGGCTTGATGAATGAAGCTGGAGGATCAGGTATAGCAGAAGAGGAATCCTATGGAGAGAAACACCCTCAACTGGATGTGGTGTGGCAGTCAAAATAGAGATCTCAAGAACAATACAAAGGTTAAAGTATCTAGACTGCACCACATGATGCTCTTGCAAAAGTGAAGAGTCGTGCTTCAAAAATGGAGATGGTGGGAAAAAGTGTGAGAAGGTGTAGAAATAGGTGGAAGAATCAACTATCCCTATAGCAATAAGGCCTCCTATGACACGATCCTAAATGAAGACTAAATCAACAGTGAACTCAACTATCTTCCCTGATCGGTTGCATGTAATTTAAGAAATCGAGAGAAGGTTGGCAGACAAAGATGGAACACACATTCATTGAATATACCATCTTGGATGTAAACTAAACCTTTCCCACAAACTAGTAGGGTAGCATTATTCCCTATGAGAATATGAGGAATGAGAGAAGCCTCAAGAGTAGAGAAGACACCTTGAGAAGATGTCATATGGTGAGAAGCACCTGAATCTAGTATCCAAGGGACCTGTGAAGAGCATGCAAAAGATGCTTGTAATGCATGACCCTTTCCAAGATCTCTTGTAGATGTTGAGGATGTGGAAGAAGAATGAAAAGTAGACCCCTATGAGGTAGAAGAGGATGGAGAGGAAACAATTCTCTTTTGAAGAAGAGCTTACAAATATGTAATTTATTTCTCATAGCCATCAAATCTCTTCTAAAAATAATGTGCCTCATCATAAGATCATTTGTAACAATAGGAATATGTAGGAGTCTTAGTCTTCTTTTTCTCCTTCTTCTTAGAAGATGATGAAAAACTAGTAGAAGAGGAATTTGATATCTGGTTCAACTTCTACTCTTGTGTATCTTTGGTAAACAATGCCTATGACTATGAACCTAAAAGGAATCCATCTAATTGATCTTGGACTATTCACGAGTTAACCAATCACAAAATATCTCAAATGAAGGCATCCTACGTCTATCACCCAAGGCATCCATAGTAGAGTAGAAAGTAAAAGAGAAGATCTGGTATTGGCCTTACAACTTGGAGAGTATTAAAAAAAAACACTCATAATCAATCTTGTTTTTCCCACATCTTGGGAAAAGTGTACATAGAGATTTCAACTTCCTCAAGAAGTCCTCAATGGTGGGAAATTCAATAGGTGTCAAAGACGTCAATTCTACATCAAGCTGAAGTGCCCAAAACTCATTCACTGTGCCAAACAAAGTCTAAAATTTGAGCCAATAAGCCTATGGAGTGGTCAAACCATCCAAGTGAAATAAAAGAATGTCTGAAATATTTAGTGCAATCAATCCCATGGCCTCATCCATTTTTTTCCTATGCTAAAGAACTTCAAAAGCTCATGTGAGAATAGGTTGATTCTCATCCAAACATGACCATAAGCCCCTTGACATGAGAAGCCTAGTCATTTGTGCCTTCTAGGTGTGATAGTTGTGTGGTGTGAGATGGGCCACAGATGAATCCACCATTGAGAAAGAAGAAGATGGAAGTAGAAGGGTCTTAATCTAAATTAAATTATAGAAAAGAAAATACCCCCCCACAATAGATATTGATATCCCTCAAATACCACAAAAAATAACTATGGAAAGCAAAAAAAATTGACAAAGAACTCTGATTCCAGATGAAGAGAAGGATGAAATAAAAGCCTCTAATCTGATGCCAAAAATAGAAGTTCAAAATAACTCAGCTGATGAAACCAGAACCATTGTCTTTTTCTATGCATCACCTTTTCGGTGCTTCTTTCAGATTGGAAGAATACCTCTGTATGCTCAAGTTATGGCCAAAAAACTGACTGCTACACCAAAAAACCACCTTGCTAGAAAATTATAGTCACTTGATTAAATTTGACACCTATACAATCATTGCCAAAAAAAATTTGATAACCAGATTGATAAAATCAACAATTGGAAAGATGATGTCACCTGGCTAGAAAATGACATCAGCACAAGATCCATCAGTGATGACGTCAACTGCCAAAAAGATGATGTGTCACTAAAAAAGTTGACATCCACAATCAATTTGCTAACGTGTGATGATTCCAAAGTGACATCACCATCAGAGTAGTGATAGGTGATGGAGCACTGGTGGCAGTGGCACCTGGGATGAGAACCTAGTGGCACAACGACTACACCACTAGTAGAGGTAGAGCTAGAGTGGAGCATGGGTGCTAGTTGGGGCTGAGCATAGTGTGGGCAGCATTGCCGAGCCTCATTAGAATGTGAGTGGCATATAGGTAGCCCCGTGGTGGCATGTGAGTGCTGTTGCGGTGGTGGCTTCTTTTTAATATTTTTATTTTTAGTTTTTTATCTGTATAGTCTATACGATAGCCTGTAGGGGGACTTAAAAAAATTTCTTGATGCCTAGAAGCCAAATTTGACAAATTTTATATGAATCTTGACTATAACTAGCCTTTTAGATCCAATGGTAGCATCTTTTTAGGCTGAAAGTAATCCAAAGATTTTCTCTACCCCTAGATTGAAGAAAAATGCACAAACAAACTAGGGTTTGTGTCTCCAAATTGCAGCTTCAAAAATCCTTCAAACAAGAAGTAGTAGTGAGGCTTTGATACCATGTAGGAGTTGATGAAAGACAACTTAACAGCTCACCAAGATCACCTACATGCAAACAACTTGCCTAAGGAAAACCAAAGAAGAAAGAGGTGGAGCTTGGAAAAACACTAAACAGACTGAGAGAGAAGATATTACAAACAAAGAAAAATGTATTGCTATTAAAAATGAGATATGAGTTTACAATGAGAGAGAGAGACTAAATATAAAGGCCTCAAGGAATCTTGTAGAACAAACTAGAAAGTGCTAGAAGATAGGGTTGACAACTAAGCACATGTCCACAAAAGGTGGGATGTCCTTGATCAAGGTGAGGAGATAAGTATGACTTAGATAGGAACAAACTCTCGTGTTGTCAACAATTCATCCACTACAACTATTAAATAAATGCATTAACCTAAGTAAACTTAAGTAAAAGAATAAATAATTACTAAAGAAATATTTTTTACTTTGGTTGAATAGTTAAGTTTTTTTAAAGAGGATAAATTTTTTAATTATTGGATTACTAATTCACCCCCCAATTATCTTGGTGGAATATTGTTTCTAATAATTGGTATCAGAGCCTAAGGTCCTTGAAGATAAAGTTTAACAACTTTGGGATATCCATGGCAAGACTATTCAGGAAAGATAGTCCAAAGTTTAATGGTAAAAAATATGATAGCTAGAAGGAAAAGATGAAGACACATTTGTTGTGTATCGGTCTGAGATATTGGATCTTGACAATATCTACAAAGACAATCATTGATGAAAAGGATTAGGAAACGTGTACTGAGGTAGAAAGAGATCTTGTTATGTGTGACATGAGAGCAAGAGAAGCCCTATTGACTACAATTTCTAAAATTGAATATAATTAGGTAAAGTCACTTTCTACTTTACATTTGATTAGGAAAGCTTTGGAAACTAGTTTTGAAGGTGATGCACATTCTAAGAATTTGAGATTAAAAAGTTGAATTTGTGCAATTCAAGATGCTAAAATGATGGAAGATAAATTTGTAAAAATATTTATAGGTAGAATATTGGAAATTATTTCAAGTATATGATCTCAAGGAGGAACCAAAGAAGATGATGAAGTTATGTGGAAGATATTGAAAAGCTTAACACCACCATTTAAGCTAGTAGTTCAAATGCTAGAATTGTTGATATCTTATACCAAATATTTCACAAAGGATACATTTTTTGGAAGAATTGAAGCAATTGAGAATGAGCTTAGATAGTCTAGAGAATTAACTAGAATAGAGACAGCTTTTAGTGCCTTGAATATTCAACCTAGTTTATCAAGGAGCCCAAGTGCTAGAGGAGATTTTTCTAGTAGCAGCAGATCTAAGGAAGACAGGAAAATTGAAGAAGCAATAGCCCTTCTAGTAAGAAGAGAAAAAGGAGGTAAAAAAATCTTTAAATGTTTAACTTTTAATGAATATGGTCATTATGCATCTAAGTGTCCTAAAAGAGAGAAAAGGTATAAAGGAAATTACAAACCTAGAAAAGATAGAGAGTGTTTGTATGCAAATCAAGAAAATGATTCTAATGAACAAGTAGTAAGTGCTAGTGATGTTGAAATTAGATTTGTGGTAATTAAAGAAGAAAGTCTAGAGAAAGTAGCTTTGGTGTCATAGGTTGAAAAGAAATCTAATTGGATAATTGATAATGGTTGTTCACATCATATGACTAGTCATATGAGCAAGTTTTTTTACATCAAAATTTAGGATGGAGGC
This sequence comes from Cupressus sempervirens, assembly GCA_028749045.1. Lineage (NCBI taxonomy): Eukaryota > Viridiplantae > Streptophyta > Pinopsida > Cupressales > Cupressaceae > Cupressus > Cupressus sempervirens. The sequence continues at coordinate 835,943,718 of CM053790.1, forward strand.
ATTATCAGAGTTGGAAACAAAGCAACATACCAAGTTAAAGCTACTAGATCTATAACTCTTGATCGTAAAACTAATATTGGGGATGTATATTTTGTTGATGGCTTAAAGCACCATCTTTTAAGTGTTAGACAACTAGTGGACAAAGGTTATTAGTTGTAGTTCAAAGAGAAGACATGCATGATCAAAGACAAAGATGAAAAGGTAATTGGAATAGGAACCAGATCTAGAGGTAATGTATTTCAGAAGAATCCCATTGAAATGACATGTTTTGTTGCTAAGGTAGATGATAGTTGGTTATGGCATAAGAGATTTTGTCATATAAATGTTGATATTATTATGAAGTCTAGTAGTATATTTTCATTTACTGATTTTCCTAAGATATTAAAGCCTACTAACATAATTTGCAAGGAATGTGCATTGACAAAGCATAACAACATTCTTTTCCCTGCAAGAAATTTACTACTACAGCAAAATTAGAGATTGTACACATAGACCTTAGTCGTCCTATGAAGACTAAAGGATACTATGGAGAAAGGTATTTTATGATTCTAGTTGATGACTTTTCTAGAATGATATGGGTTGCATTTCTTAAAGAGAAATATGAGGCATTTGATAAGTTCAAAATATTCAAGAATAGAATGGAGAATGAATTTGGTATGAAGATTAAATGTTTAAGATTAGATAGAGGAGGAGAATATACTTGAAATGAGTTTAACATGTTTTGTGAAGAAAATGGAATCAACAGATAGTTATAAGCTCCAAGAACCCCTGAGTAGAATGGCATTGCAGAGAGAAGGAACAGGTTAGTTACAAAAGCAACAAGAGCTATGTTAGTAGAGAATGATGTATCCAAGATGTTTTGATGAGAAGCTATGAATACAATAGTCTACACTATGAACAAAGTGAAAGTCAAGAAAGACACAAATAAGACTCCTTATGAACTATGGTTTCGTCACTCACCCACATGTAATTACTTCATAATTTTTGGGAGTAAGTGTTATATCAAAAGAGATGATGATATTGATAAGTTATTTTCTAGAAGTGATGAAGGTATCTTTCTTGGTTACCCATTCAAAAGAAAGGTGTATAGATGTTATAATCTGAGAACTAAGACTATTATGGAAAGTGCAAATGTGAGAATTGATGAGAAATTTAGGATACAAGAGAGAATAGTTTATTACAATTTAGATGATGATGTTTTTGCTAAGACAAGGAATGATGAAGTATTTCTTGAGACTAACAATGATTTGTAGAATAAAGGAGATTCAAGAAAGGAACAAAGCTCAAAACCTATAGTAGAGCCAATAGTTGAGATAGAAAATCCTACTTTAGGATAGAATATGGTAAAGAATCACCCATCTAACTAGATCATCAAAAGAAAAGACAAAGGTGTGATAACAAGAAGTAGAGTCAATCAAGAACTATGTTTGATATCTCAAGTTGAACCTAAGAATGAAAATGAAGCTTGTAAAGATGACTTTTGGAAATAAGCTATGAAAGAAGAATTGGATCAGATAGTAACGAATGAGACATGGGAATCGGTCCCTAGACTAGCAAACAAAAATGTGATAGGAACTAAATGGGTATTCAGGAATAAGATGAATGAGCAAGGAAAAGTTGTAAGGAACAAGGCAAGATTGGTATGTAAATTTTACTCACAGAAAGAAGGAATAGACTATGATGAGACCTATGCTCTAGTGGATAGAATAGAAGTAGTAAGATTATTCTTATCCTATTTAGGACAAAATATATTCAAAGTGTATCAAATGGATGGCAAGTCGGCATTTCTGAATGGAGAACTTGAAGAAGACATGTGCATTGAGCTGACTGAAGGTTGTCCTTTGAAAGATGATAAGGGCATATTATGTAAACTAAAGAAAACTTTGTATGGCTTGATGCAAGCACCCAAAACCTGGTATGCAAGGTTGGACAAACATTTGACAAAGCTTGGATATAGCAAAGGTATGGTAGATAGTAATGTCTATTGGAAAGAAATTAATGATGGTTTGATGATTTTGGTAATATTTGTCGATGATATCATATTTTGAGGAAATAATGATGAAAGTGAAAAATTTGTTGAAGAGATGAAGAAAGAATTTGAAATGAGTATGATAGGAGAAATGAAATATTTTCTAGGATTATAGATTGTACATAATAGAGAAGGAATCTATATTTCTTAGACTAAGTAGTTGAAGGATTTACTAAAAGGGTTTGGTTTGGAAACATGAAAACTCATTGGAACACCTATGGTAACTAGAAAAAATTTATCTACAAAGGATGAGAAATCTACTATTTAGCAGAAGAAGTAAATATCTATGATTGGAGCATTGCAACATCTAACTCACACAAGGTTGGATATAGAAAATGTAGTAGCTAATCCTAGAGAAGCACATTATGCAGCTATCAAAAGGATATTTAGATATCCGAAAGGAACATCTAAGTTTAGATTGTATTATGAAAAGTCTAATGGTTTTACTCTAAGTTCTTATGCTAATGTTGATTTGGCAGGTAGTATGGATAATAGAAAGAGCACCAGTGGTGGAGCCTTCTTTCTTGGAAGAAAATTGGTTTCTTGGCTAAGTAAGAAGCATGATTGTACATCACAAAGTATAGTAGAAGTGGAATATGTTGCAAGAGCAAAAAATTGCAATCAAGTTATTTGAATGAAAAAGATGTTGAAGGATATAAAGATGGAAATCAATGAACCTATTGTCATACATTGTGACAACACAAGCACATTAAATATGTCTAAGAATGGAGTGTTGCTTTTGAAAACCAAGCACATTCCTATTAAGTGTCACAAGTCGAGAGAGATAGTTATAGAAACAAAAATTAGATTGGAGTATGTGAGCACTAAAGAGTAGATTGTAGATTTATTCACTAAGCCTCTTCCCAAAGATTTTTGAGCATTTGCAAGGTATGCTAGGGTCTATGCCCCTTCCTACATTAGAATAGATGATGCAAGAATGCATCGGTCTAGTGTAATAGAGCACCATTGTTTGTCTGGACTAAATGTTAACACTTCTTGTATAAGGGAGTATTTGTGATGGACAAAGTCATCTAGGACTTTGGATACTTGAGCTAAGTAAGAATCAGTTGTTGCAAAGTTTGATGGAGTAAAGTTTGTTGCTGAAACCTTTGACATTGATGTCAATGGGGGAGAAGTTTAGCATAAAAAACATCATGAGAAGATCAGGAGGAAAAGACAAGAAAGAACAAGTATAACATGTTTAGAAGAAGTACAACATGGAATGATAGTTTGACAAGAAGCACATTGAGCTATATCAATGGATGAGAATGATTGATGAAGAATATTTTAAAAGTCAAATTAATAGTTTTGTTTGTATTCTTGGAGCTAGATGTTTTTCATCTATGTTGCCATCAATGCCTAAGGGGGAGATTGTTGAGAGATTTTCAAAAGCATGAATGCTAAAGATATTACTATGAGGGAGTATTGTAGATATGTTTTTATGATGATATGTTACATTCATGATTGAGTTTTTCATTAATGTCAACATAGCAGTCTTTTGTGGTATCTCACAAAAGAATAGCAAAAAGATCAAGTTGGTACAGATAGCTAGTGGACTATTCTAACTATCCAAGGTTATGGAAGATACTTTTGAGTATCTAGTATATGTAGTTAATGTCAAAATAAGAAATGATAAGTCTAGAAGAAGTTATGTAAGTTTTGATTATGTTTATTCTGAGATAGAGTTTACAGTGGCATGTTCTGATAAACTTTTTATATCTCTTAGGAATTATTTAATGCTAAGAATTGAGGATAAGGATGTGAAGAAGAAATTGTGGTGATAACATGGCTAAGTTAACTCATCATGATATTATGTGTATAGAAAGATATTCAAGTTACAAGGTGGAAGATTAATGTTTTTGCTAAGTGTAACGTGTTTTTAATGTGGTCCTATAATGATTAATTGAGAAGGTCTAACAAATGACCCAGAGAATTATTTTGTGGACTCGGTATAAAGAAAGGAAATTTTCCTTTGTCATAAAAAAGGGTGATATGAAATGAAGAAGTGATTGTGAGCATTAGAGAGAGTGGAATGCAAAGTTGAGTAGAGTAGAGCAAAAGTGAAGGAAACTTCATTGTGAAAGTTTTGTTGAGTGATTTGAGGTTTGATATTTGGATCTGAGGTTTGTGACCTAGTCTATAAATTTTGACAGTGATTGGTTTAGTTGATAGAACAAAGAAAAGAAGAACATAACAATAAATGACATGTTTCAGAAGTGTGATCTTGTAGTTGAAATTGCATGTTTGGGCAGAAGGCTCTTCTTACATACACTATACTACAACCCCTAACAGGATTGAAATCTCCTAAGAGGGATTCAAAGTCTCCTAATAGAGACTCATATGTACCAAATGTTGTAACAAACTCCTAATAGGGACCATCATCTAACAAGGAACTCATATATCAATATATCATCTCGTGGGCATCGTTCCCACCAGAGTTTTCTCTATGATCAAGGGTTTCCCTAATTAACATATCTAGTGTAATATTCTATGTGCATCTTATTATGGTTGCTATTTACTTTGGTTGAATTGTTAAGATTTTTTAAAGAAGATAAATGTTTTAATTATAAGATAACTAATTCACCCCCTCCCCCCTCTCAGTTATCTTGGTGGACTATTGTTTCTAACAAGACTAATTATAAAGGTATCTTGAGATTGCCCAAAATAATTACCAAGGATCATATGAAGCCCCATGTTCATGACCTTATGGTTTTGTTGCATTGCGTTAAAGGGTCTGTAAATGGTTTACTCCTTGATGATTGGATGTACTAATACATAGAGATTATCCTAAAAGGAGAACAACTTTTAGATTAGGTAGAATTGATAGCTAGTTCATTAAGGCACTAGCTCAAATACTCTGATATATCCAAAGAAGATATCCATATGTGTTCCTACGTAACCTATTGCATTTCATGTGTCAAAAATATTACGTCCCTTCCCCATGAACTTTGGAATGAAGATATAACTATCGATCAGTGTTGTCCCCTGCTCCAAAAGGATAGAGTATTGGAAGAATTCAAGAAAACACATGATGTTCTAATGGAAAATGTGCATTTGAAACTCAAAAAAGTATTGATGCTAAGGATATCCCCAGAATCCTAAAAGTTGATTCAAATGTATGGATGTTATTTCATTCAATTCCCTAAGTTAACATACCTATGAGTAGGGGGATTTGAAGAATAACTAGTGAACTTACCTCAATGTACTTTAGAATGTTTTATTATGGCTGAGATATGTAGGTAGTTATTTTCCATGATTAAGGATAATCTACCCTAGGAAGAATGGGAGTCTATTTTACCTATCAAGCTTGGTTATTTAACTTGTAGAAATATGATTGATGTCTCTGTGATTAGAAGCAACTTGCTTAGTTTGAACTTTGGATCCTACCAAGGAAGGAGGAATTTTGATAGCAAAAGGTTCACAGCAAAGGGACTCAATTTGAAGGGTCACTCACCAATAGTTACTCATTTAGAAGATTAATGGAAAGGTTTCAATGATGAGAAAGTGGTGCTTCGATAAATTAATTCCTTGAAATTGGAGTTCAAATTGGAGGGGGTAACTGAGGATGGTTTAGATATTGTTGAACTAAGATGGGAAGAGGCAAGTGAACAAAAGAAGTTAGAAGTGGACTAGAGCTAGGGTAAAGAAGATGATATAAAATTGAGGACCAGATCTATTCTCACCCATACAAAAACATGAAGGTTGTCAATAAAAAACAAATTACAAAGTCCCCAAAGATGGTTTCTTTCTCTCAAACTTTAACCTTTGACATCCCAATTTCATCTCATGTTGCAGGTAGTACTTCAGCCCCAAGAAGAAGAAAAAAACAACATCTCCTAAACAAGTCACAACTCCTAGAACTAGGTCTAAGACCAAATCAGAGGCACTCATCCAATAGGAGTTTTAAAAGAAGAAAATGATGACTCAAGGACAAGGCCAAGGAGAAGAGCTCACCTTTTTGGATAATAAGGAGGGAAATGTAATTTTAAAAGAGGCTTTGAAGTCAGATTAGCTTAGTTTCATGACTTCTCTCAAAGGAAACCAAGCGATGACTACTATTTCCACCATTCCATCATGGTTATCTAATTTAGTTAGTAAGAAATGTAGCCTTCAACCATTTTCTACACTAGTTAAGGATAACACAAAATATGTAGCCAATGGTTCTAAAAGTGAAAAGATAAAAAGTGAAGCGTCTTTGATCAAGGACCCAGTGACAAGAAAGGTGATAGCAGAGATGGCTACCTATAAAAAGAAAAATCTAGGAATATTGATGTAGAAGGTTATAAAGTCACTAATGTGGAATTGAGAGCCATCATGAGGGATATTAGGAATCACTTCTTCAAATTTTCTACAAATCATAAGCTAACTTGGTCTGAAATGAATACCAAAGAAAAAAAGGATCTAAAAGAACTAGTGATCACTATGGTTGCATACATAGATTCCATGACAAATTTGGGCACCCTTCCATCGGTTCAAACTCCACAATCTTTTGATCCTAATTCATCAGATAGCCAACAATTGGTTAAGGAAATGCAAAGGGGAAAATTACTCTTAGATGAAGTGCAAGAGTGGGTGGAATACATAATAAAAGAGTGCAATAAATTTATTCTGGATTTCACTACCACATATGCTCAAGGAGAAGCACTATTAGGTGAGGTCCAAACCCTTGTTCTAGTGTGGGAAGCTTATCAAAGTCGATGCCAAGCCATTATATTTCAAGTACATGAAGTTGAAAAATATGGTGTGTTGAAATTTATGAACGAGAATCCCATTAAAATTGTAGATTCATGCATGTTGTTCATCCGTAAAAGTAATATGGGTTGGAAGGATTCAATTTACAAAGGGGACATCGAAGAGATACAATCAATGGAAATTGAAATCATTGGGATGCATAAGGAGCTCTTGAAGGATATGTAGACTGTCAACCCTACGGGTATTTTATAGTTTGAAGATGGCAACATGGACTTCGAGGCTTTAACCAAAAATTTCAATGATGTAATGTCTAAAATAAAAGACAATGACACCCTCATTTCTAAATATTTCACTACTCTGGCTAGCATTAAATCAATGCTATATTTGAACTAGAACCTTATGTCGAATCAAAGCCATGGGATTAAGGAGCTTAAATGGCATAAAGATGCTTGCAAGTCAAAAATACTCAACCTAAAAAATCCTCACTCTCACATGATACAAGAATTTGTGAGCACCCTTAGAAGTTGGAAACTAGCCAAGTGGACCATGGCAAATGGAAGAAAGGTTGATGAGCATGTTTAGTTGCAAACAGTTAACTTTCAGCATTTGAATTTTTAAACTATTTTGAAAATTGTTAATTTTTTTTGTTATAACTATTTTCAACTAAAAGGTTGCAATTTAATGGAAGCCTTTTCAAGTTTTTAAAAGACTATAAATACTGGAGCATTTGACTAAACCAAGGTTAGATTTTGGATAGCCTAAAAATACTTTGTTAAAGTTAGTACTTTTTAAAGTCAGTTGTATGGAAATAGTAATAAGCAAATAGTAATATATATGAAGCTCCTCTCTTAATGACTTTGTGCTTGAGAAATCTTTTTGAATATATATATCTATCCTATTTTGTTTAGCTTCAAAACTTAGCATTTGAGTATAATTAGTTATGGTTACTTTGTGAGCTGTGATGGTTAATTTTGTATGGCATCTACTATTATTTCTCTTACTGTTCATTTTATATCTCATTTCCCAAATTTAGTTTGAGTTGTTGTAAAATTTAAGTTCATGGCTAGATCTTGATTTCTTGTGTAAAGACTATGAGTTTTTGATTTATTAATTTTATGAATCTATAAACTATCACCTCAGTACCCAAGAGTACATGAGTGTCCCTTAAGAACTTTCTGGAAAAAGTGTGCATTTAGTTTGTGTTTATCTTTTAAACTTATTGATAAATCATTTGTGAAGGGAGTTGTACCTATAAAGATTTAGGGGGAAATGATTAACACAACATTTGCCCAAATGTTATGAACTTTATTGAATTTTCTAGCCTTGGGCATAGATTGGAATATTGATTTAGTAGGAAAAGACAATCTATTCACTAATAGAATGGTAGGAATATCCTTAGCTAACATTTTATATTTTCTTTCCATGGTGATTCAAAGTTAGACACAACATTGGTCAATGAAGGAATTTGAGGCTGATTTTGACCCCTAACAAATTCTATCAATTTATCCAATTGACTAGGATTTGAACATAGATAATCAACTGCTGAAATTTGAATTCTAGAAGACTTACAAAATTCAACTATATCAAAGAGGGGTTCAAAATCAGTTGTTTTAAAAAGTTTTACCTCCGGCATAGGGACCTTTAGAGTATTAGGTACCTTCTTTGATTAATTATCTGAAGTCTTCCACTTCCTAGCTTGGTTTGAGGTAGAAGGATCTCCAAGAGCTTTTATTCCTCTTTCACTTCTTATGAGTGCGATGAATGAAGTTTCTTTGAGGGTGACATAGACATCACCTTGTCTTTCATAATTAGACTCATATGTGAGGAAATAATTTACAAAGTCACCAAGAACTCTTGAGTCTTCTTCAATAGGAATCTCTTCTATTGTCTCCTTATTTGCATTTAGTTGATTTGAATGGATCATCTCAGGACATGACGCACCATCATGGTCATTAATAGAGTAAAAGATGCACAAATTTTTTTAATTTGTTGAACTACCTTTAATTAATAGTTTTGATTTGATGGTAACATATTAGGATACCTTCTGCCTGCCCCTACATTTGGGAATTTCCTAGGGATGTTTTGATATGTAGTGTTGATTTTTGGCATTTGTATGTTCATTTTCATTACATCATTCAGCAATATATGAACCAAAGAATCATCTTGGCTTGAGGAGGATGGTTGTGAGCTTAAATCTTGTATCTCCCTTCTCCATTTACCAGTGGCAAGAAGGTCATCTTCCAACTCAATAGCTAGCCTTTGAGTAGCAGAAATATAAGCCACCTTATCTCTTCTTAGGTGAAAAATGATGTTTGGGGTCATTACATTCATGAAAAAGCCTTTGCAATTCTAAGCATTAGGTCTTTTACTAGTAGGAATTTTATGAAGTATCTTATAGAACTTCACCACAAAATTGTGCATGGGTTCCTGTACCTCTTTCTTAAGTTGTGTTAACTGTAGAAAAAGGGTAAGTTCATCATCTTCTGATTTGAATCTAGCTTCAACTACATTTTGAATTGAAGCCTAGTCAATGATTGTTCATCAATGGACTTCTTCCAATCTCCAAAGGCTATGTAGGATGACTTTGTGAGAAACTACTAACTCAAGCCATTTATCAAAAGCTTTAGAGACTTACCTATCCCTTTTTACTTGATCTATGAATTTTTGATTCATTGAGCAAGTTACGTCAATCATGGAAATAGCCTAGGGCTAGCATTCAAATTCTATATTTTATAAATTAAGGATGTACTCTTCTAGCATGTGGATAGACTATTTTAGTTCTTTCTTCTCTTTCTAATCTTTCCAAATACAATTGGTGAACATTGTGTGTCCTACATCTAGGATCTTTATATCTATAGCTCTAGATCCTAGTCCAAGAAGTCCTTTTTCCACCATGCATTCTTGAGGGGATATTTCCTTAAGAGTTTTTTCCTTGGTTAGTTTGAACACATCAACCATCCAATCCCTTACTTGTTTATCAACACCGAGTAAAGTCTCTATTTTTTTCTTTTTTCTTTTGGTTGACATTCCCAGACATTTCCCAACCATGTCCTCTATTGAAATGATTACATTAACCAAGCTCCTTTTCTTGTTCACTGACACATTGAACCAATTTAGTGTTGAAGAGGTACCTTTGGATGGAGAGATCTACAAGGCAAGGCAAGCATAATTGGCGATTATGGAACCTGAGACATTAACATCACCTTCTGTTGGTTGAACATTCTGATCCATGGCCTCTTGAGTTCTTCCTTCTAAAGGATCATTGATGGCTTATATCTCAACTAGAGCTATACCAGTATCCTTCACAATAACCTTTTGGGCTTTCTCTTTTTTGGTGTGAGAACGAGTTTTCCTTGTCAACCTTGTGTGTTGAACTGAAATTTGAACCTCAGGTGGAACTTCAACTTCAAGGTTCAAAATATCTATAGAGGAAAAGTTGACATCTTTATCAATTTCATTATCATGAATAGGTAGAAGTGAGCTAAAGATGATGAGGTCTTCTTGTGAGGCTTGTTTTACTTTTTTTATATTTGATTGTCTTTTCTCCTTTAACCATTTTTTAGTTCTCACTATAACTAGGTTAGTCCTCAACTATAGGTCATCCTCCTCAAATTAATCCAAATCTATTTCTTGTAGCAGAAAATCTTCAATCTATGTTATATAAAAGAGATCAACAACTTCTTCATCTTTTTTCTTCCTTACCCCTTTTATATTCATCTATAGTTTAAATCCTTTTATCTGCTTGAAGGTGAATCTAGACCACCACCTCTTCTTGACTTCATAATGACCATCAAATTCAGCCAAGAAGTCTTCTAAATGAGGGACATTTAACAATTCTACTTGTACCACGAATAGGGGCTAAGAAAAGTCTTTGTCATCAAATTCAAGGTGAATAACATGAGCCTCTAGGTTCACCAAATTCAGTTCATCTTTGAGATCAAAGGCATCTTGTATAGTTTTGCATCTCTCATGGCCATGTTCTATGGGGAATGTAGAATTGAAACCTCTTCAAATCTTTCAGCTTCTATAGACTTCATCTACTTTCCTATAGACTTCCAATAAAACATATTTGTCTAGGAAATGTCTTGGCAATTTTAGTGGTTTTCCTTCATACCTGTCAACTCTGACATAGTTCTAAATAGAGAATTGGGTGAAGAAGTTGTCATAGATCGATATGAAATGTGTTGTCTCTTCTATTAACCACCTGTGTTCCTTCACTTGTAACTTAAACACCATTTTTGCAAGGAATGTATCTTGAACTCGCTTGAATTCATCCCTATTCTTCTCTTTTTGCAAACAACAAAAATAAATTTATAAATAGGCATGTTATTTACCCAACTAGTATGAGGAAGTTTGACCCATTCTTTGTAGCGCACTAGGACATAAAACATGTATGAAATGATATAGAAGCTAGACACTCTAGATGCTTGAGATAACTCTTTGTGCAACCTATTAGCTATGATTTTCACCCAATCAATGTGTTTTATCTTATCACTCACAATGATTTGGACAAATAAATACATCCATTTCTCCTAGTGAAAGGCATCTCAATTTCCTCTAGCCTCATTCAAGAGAGTAATCATAGCTTTGATTTGAGGAATCATGTGTTCTCTTGTCAATAGGTGAGGAAGATGAGAACCCCCTTTCTCTAGCTTTAGCAAATAGTTCTTGGAAATAACATTATTGAATGTGTTGGGGTTTGCTAAAAAATTAATGTTTGAGAGATTAATCATCTAGGCTTCATATTCCTCTTATGGAAGAATCGTTAGAGCACCCATGATTGTAACCCTATTTATATAGACCTAAAATTCTCCAAGATATGCTCTTATAAATATCTAGGTGATATCGTGTCTATTTCTACATTGTAAAACTAGTTCTAGGCAAAGAACTGAGTCTAGGAAACCAACAGCTTGCAACAACCCACTATTAGGTATCTCTTTAGCAATGGAACCAAGCTTTGGCTTAGATAACCTTGACAAAAACTTATTTATGTCTTTATCAACAAGGAAGTTATCCTTTTGTGCTAGCAAGAAACATGTAAGGCAATAGAGAAGCTTTTCCTTTGGTAACTTAGGGTGAGAGCCACCCATGGAAACAAAATTCAACAATCTTTCTCAAAATAGTTAGGAGCAAATGGAAATGGAGGTGGTTAATAGAGTTACTCACTTAAGTGAAAAAAATAATAGTAATCATGAGGATAAAAGAAACACACCCTGTGGGAGAACCAACAATGAACTTCCATGAACAACCTTTTTGTAGACCACCTACAACTCCATACAAGGGTGAGGTTTTACCTTATTTGTGGTATCATAATGAAAAGGAAAGAAACCTAGAAAGGCTTTTAAATAGATACTTGCACTCTAACTTGATATGGAAAGTACTAATTTGATAGGAGTATTAAATTGATTAATGAGAGTATTTTCCTTTTCACATAACAAATCTTTCCACCACACTTCATACCAATCATTTATTGAAAGGTGTTACTTCATCCTTTTTAAAAGGATTCTATTGCACCTTTGTATTGTCACTTCCTACTCTCATTGAATGTTATGGGCTTGTGAACTTAACCTTGACATATTTAGAAGTTTATATTTCAAGTTCAAAGCCAATGAATATAGAAATTCAGGTGCATGAAATCATCATTAACTTTGTCAAAAGGATATGAATGATGAACAATGAAGTTTGAAAGAAAATGGCTATTCAAAGTTCAGTTTCAAGAAGTGACTGAAATTCAATAGATTTTTTGTCAACACCAAGCCTAGCTACCATTTAGGAAAAGTTGGTTGAACTTTGAACTTTGACCTTAATTAGTTTAGGGTTCAAGTTCAAGGGTACAAAAAATATTTACATTTATGGGCCCAACAGAAAAGAAACTAGTGAGTTTGAACATTGAACTCAATTTAGTTCAAGGTTCAAAGTTCAAAACCTAGACTAAAAAGGGAGTCATTGAAAATCATTTAGCAAAAATACATGGGGATTTTACACAAGTAACAAGTACATCTAGACTTGAGGATAACAGATTCACTCCCTCCCTTCCTGCCCTCCCCTCTTAGTTATTCTAAATATTCTCACAATTTCATGGTACACTTTTAAAAGTATGTAAGAGAGATGTATACTTCTATGTGTATGAGTTATTCATTTTTTTCATTTTTTAAAAGAAAATTAAAAAAATTCATATCATTTGTTCAACTCATAATATGACTTCTTATATATCTAGCATAATAAAATTTAATGTTTTATTCAAAAAGTACCTCTCCCTTTTGATTTTGAGTATGTTGGAGGGGCATGAAGGAAGGGATGTTAATTATGCTTCATTGCGTGTGTTAATTTATTAGGTAAAATTTATATTTTTTAAGGAAAATTATTGAACATAGTCTACAATAAAAATAAAGATATTAAATTATATTTTAAAATAAGTAGAAGATATCTCAAGTACAAAAGAGATAATGGTGGCAAGTATTGTAGCAATGGCTTCAAAGATTAAAGGGAATGTTTTGTAGAAAAAGAAAAGAATGTAGTGCATGAGATTTTCTAAAACTTTATAGTGTATGACAAAGAAATTGTTTGATTTCATCTCAATATTTCAAAGATTAAAATTTGATACTTTTGAGATCAAAGGTTACATGAAGAAATATTATAAGGTAAAATGAATCATCTTCTATTTAGTGTTTCTACTTCAGAGGACACTTTGTAGTGAAATGACATCTATTTGAATATGGTAAATCAGTGGATAGAACATCCTCAAAAAAAGAAAATACATTAATAAGGAAGTTTAAGGGAATTATGTAGAATATTGATGTGATCATAGATAAGGTATCTAAGACTGGAATTTTTAGTGACACTCTGATATATTTATAATGCTTAATATCCTCAATCAACTAGTAGATAGAGAACCCTTCAAACTATGTAGAATATATACAAAAATGTTTATAGTCCATAATATCAAATATAGATCAATTAGGAGTTAGGTACATAGGAAATGGAAACTAAACCAATTCCTTGATAATTTGGTCATAACCAAGGGACTTATTTAATCAAAAAATACTTAAATATGAGTACTGTGATATGCATCAGGTTAATACCTATAAAATTTAGAAAATGTACACTTTTTTGTGAACTTCAAATCTTAATATTTAGCAATGATGATATGAAAATGTAAGTCTTAATAAAATGGATATAATAAGATCCAAGGTTCAAACTTCACATTCACACCTAATCAAAAGAGTCTAAGATTTTTGTATATAATCAAAAGAAAAGCACTTGTTAGGAAGTAGACAATAACCATAAAGTAATCCACAAGGGTGAAGGTCTAAATTTATTTATAAGGCTCTCAAATTTTGGGAGTGGAAGGACAATATGTATTTATTTAATACTTTAAGAAAGGAAGTCATGGGATTCTTTCTTCAATTGTTCAACTCCACAAGCAATAATTAGAAAGGAATGAATAGACAATGCCATGCAAAGGTGAGAGAAATAAGGGACCTTACGCCTAACCCATTGAAAGGGTTACCAAAAAATAAAATATAAGCTATGTCAATGGTCCCTTAGTCAACTAGGTCAATGCTTCATGTCATTTAATAAAAAATTCCATTTTGGTTCACCTCAAACAAACTGGATACTATGCATTGTTCTTATCATTTTAACAATTCATATCAAGTCTCAAACCTTAGAAATAAATTAAGAGTAGTGGCAATGGGTTATTCTCAACAAGTAAGTATTAATTAAATTGAGAAACATCTTCATGTTTCTAGATTACAAAATAGATGATTTGGTAATTTTACTATTAGCAAAAAAATATAGCTAGAAAATTTACCAATTTTTGAAGATGATATTGGTGAATACTTGATGACTGAATTGATGGGCAATCAAAAAATTTATACCTTGAAAGAAGTTACATCTGTAGGTAACAGTTACCAACCAAATGGCAACTAACCAAGAAAAATGTAATAGAATGTCTATTTTCCTAACATTCCCCCAAAAAAATATTCATCCTAAATATATATTATGAGAAAATGATTTGCTGAAGTAGCAAACCATGAACCATGTATGGCCTCAACAAGTTTTCTTATGACCCTCATAAAGGTGTAGGCTTGAGGTGTGTTCATAACATCATATTCCTAAACACAAAGTCTTGAGTTATTCAACAATGATCCTTAACAGACATAATTGATCTCTATCATTGTCTATTGATTGGGAAAGGGTATCTTCTTGATCATATACTCTTAAGTTCACTCGAAAAAAATCCTTATGGAGAATAATATCAAATTCCAAACCTACTCCAAAATTAGGCGATACAAAACATGTATTCTTCGAATTTGTGAATATCAGAAATAAAATAAAATAGAAAACCCAAAAACTCCCAAAAAACCTCTTATGTAGAGCAACATCTTAGAGTGAGTAGATGAATTGAGATGATGGGAATTTCTCCATCCTTTGATGCCACCAACATCTAGAAAAAATCAAGCATTCAAGTCATGTTTTGATGCATGCTTTAATTCACCAACTAAAGTATTCTTGCCACTAGTAAAATATAACTTATCAAGATCTACAATTTGTGTCACAATTGGAATATTTAAACCATTCCTCAACATCTCAAAAGCATATATTAGTTCCACATTCTTATGACCATTGTATGAACATCCTCTTAAGCTTTTATTTCTCTTCTTGCTAGGCTAATTCAAAAGTGCTACCTCAATATCACATGAAGCTTGAATATTGGTTGAAGAACTTTGCATCTTTGTAGGTGCCAATAAAAGAACTTAATAAAGCCCAATATGATTTCAATTTTCAAACTTTCATTTTATTTTTATCTAAAATGTGCCTCACTCTAATCACACAACCAACATAGTCTTAAGAAAGCAAATAACTCAAGCTTAACTAAGAATACAATATAAATTTTTCTTTTCAAAACTTTTCTCAAGTTGATTTAGACATTGTATCATCCATCCTTCTGATTGGGACATGCTAATCTCCATCCAAAATGCACTAAAGACAAAGAAAAGTCAAACTTTACTTTTTTTGCAGATTCATGAAAACGTAGTGATTTATTTTTAATTTTGTTGTTGTTTTTTACTACAAACTATGCAGATCATGAAGATCAAATGCTGAAATTTTCAAAAAAATCTATGATGTTTTTGATCTTTTGAAACTTGGTCAACTATATAGTTTGGATGGAGGATAGCCACATCCCTTCTGATTCTCGCTTCACATAATCAAATATTTTGCACAATGGTACTATTAATTAGATTACAAAGCTGTTAAATTGATTATTGATGTTGAGCCTCTCCATTTGAAGTCTTCCTGGAAAGAACATAGGGATATAGGATGGGAATAAATATGCTATAATGTTGTGAGCATTAAATAAAGAAAACTATTCATTTTGAAGAAATGATGATGTAGACGAATCTTATAGTTGCACAATAAGGAACAAATAATGTAGAATCTCCTGCATATCTTTTCCAATAGTGATTAAAATCTTCCCAAGCTATATTCAATGTAGTTAAAGTATCATTTTCAAATTTTCATTTCTTAAGAAACTTGGTGATGAGGAGATAACAAGAACAAAGCCTATAATAGGATCAATATTGGATGGAAAGAAGAAATAAAGAAAACTATAGGGAAACACCAAATATGAACAACACCTTACAGGTTACATGTGTTCGTTCATGGCAAGCACATAGGGATGCTACCTTACCAAACACATGTTTCTTCAAACTGTAGCCCATTCTTGCAAATAGCCATTAAGAAAGTAATGTACATTCCTCCTACCTTCTCTCCACCACACTTAGGCCACTTCACATGGTGATTATGCAAGCAAGAGGCATTACTACCCAATTTAATTTCCAGGGATTCTAGTGTGAGTCTGGCTTCCTACAATGATAACTTCTACAAAAAGAAAATAATGCTACTACTACTATTTTATTCAGAAAACAACAGATATGATATGAATCCCAAATCAATTCGCAGTGTGAATAAAATAAAATGAAAAATGCAAGTAGCAAGAAAGCACTACAATTTTATTTATTTCATCTCTTCATCTTAGTCCTTCTTCACACAGAAAAGAAAAATCTCAAATCGTAACCTCCCAAAAGATTTTGAAGAGAATTTATAAACAAAGCCAAACAGTTAAGAATTGGTTTTGGCAACCACTAGACCCATAAAGGTTTGTTTAAACCTTTACTAAAGTTATAAAAAAATATTAATTAAACCCTAAAATTAAACACCACCCCAAATGCAATGCAAACCCTAAAATTTAATAATAACAAAAAAGAATTTAAACACCATCACAATTGCAAACCAAAAATTTATTCATGTGCCTAGCACTTGCTCTTGCAGCATACTCCCAGGGGTGAATTTTTTCTCAAGTCCTCTTGGAGACCAACTATTGTATATCCCCACCTTGCCTAAGAATTTTTGTTTCTAGCAACCAAGTAGCTTCAAAATCTAGAAGGCCCTTCCACTTAACCAAATACTCCATGTGTACTTTGTGTCTTGTCCTCATTGCTTCCCTAGTGTTGATGATACTTTCCATCTAGGGTGTCTCTTTAGAAGGCAATTCTTGAATCTAGTCATTTGATTCATGTGTTGTTGCTTCTGTACCAACTTCTTTGTTTGAACCTTTATACCATGTGAGATCCGAGACACTAAATATAGGTGAAATAGCTACATCTAGAGGCAATGCCACTTTGTAAGCTTTTTCTCCATACTTTTTTAAAATTTCACATGGGCCAATCTTCTTCATCATCAACTTTGTATGGCTGCCCCGAGGTAACCGATCTTTGTTCAAGTGAACCATAACCATATTTCCAACTTGGAACTATACATTTCTTCTTTTGAAATCTGCTTTAGCCTTCACCTTTAGATTATTCAATTGTAGAGTTTTCCTCACATGCTCATGCACTTCCACCATTGCATCAGCAAAGTCTTATGCATGTCCTCTCCTTTTCTCCAAACCATCCATATTTCTGAGTACCAAAACTCCCCTTGGATGTCTACCATAAATAACTTCAAAAGGACTCATGCCTATCCTATGATTCACTGGGTCATTATATGCAAACTCTTCTTGAGGTATGATAGCATCCCAACTACCTCCATGTTCTCGTGTCAAGCACCTCAAAAGGTTTCCCGAGGATCTATTAAGCACTTTAGTTTGCCCATCTATTTGAGGATGATAGGCTGAACTAAAAGATAAATTTGTGCCCAAATTCTTCCATAGGGTTCTCCAAAAGTGACCCACAAACTTGCTATCCCTATCAGATACAATGCTCAATGGCAAACCATGAATACGAACTATTTCTTTAAAGAATAGTCATGCAATATAACTAGCATCATTAGTGGTTCTACATGGAATAAAGTGAGCCATTTTACTGAATCTATCAACAACCACAAATATGTTGTCATAACTTGTCTTTGTCCTTGGTAATCCCATGACAAAATCCATACTCAAACACTCCCAAGGTTTGTTCGGTATGGGTAAAGGTTGATAAAGTCCAACATTTGTTGATACTCCCTTTGCCCTTTGACATACTAGATAACCTTCCACAAACTTGCTAATGTCTATTTTCATCTTAGGCCAATAATAAAATCTTTGTACCAATTCTAATGTCTTCTTGAGTCCAAAATGACCACTAAGACCTCCACAATGTTTTCCTTTAATAACATTTTCCTGCATAGAGCATTTGGGAATACATAGTTGGCTGCCCTTAAACAATAGTCCATCTTGCACAATAAATTAAAAAAAATTAGAATGAAAACTATCTTCCAATTTAGTGTAAACCTCATATGCTTCGCTGAAATCTCTATCTTTCGCATACATTCCCTTCAATGCATGTATGCCCATGCTTTGAATTTGTACTTCTTGTACTATTAACATTCTTCTACTAAGTGCATTAGCCACCTTAGTGGCTTGTCCTTTCTTATGTTTGATTGTGAAAGTATAAGCCTGCAAACTCTCAACCCATTTCATGTGCCTATGGTTGAGTTTTTCCTATCCATTCAAGAAACTAAGAGCATGGTTGTCAATATACACAATAAATTCTTTAGGCAACAAATAGTGCCTCCACTTTTTCAATGCTTGGACCATGGCATACAATTCCAAATCGTAAGAAGAATATTTCTTCTTTGCCTCATTTAGCTTCTCACTGAAAAATGCAATGGTTCTACCTTCTTGACTAAGAACAGCCCCTATTGCAAAGCTGCTAGCATCACATTCTACTGTAAAAACTTTATTAAAATCTAGTAAAACAAGAACAGGATATTTGGCTACCTTTTGTTTGAGTTCCTCAAAACTCTTATTTTCTACATTATTCCATTCAAATTTTGTGTTACCTCCTCCTTTGATGGTGTCTAAAATTGGTGCACAAATGTTGCTAAAGTACCTTATGAACTTCCTATAGAATGTGGCCAAACCATGAAAACTTTGAACCTCTCCAATAGCCCTTGGCATTGGCCAATTAATGATGGCCTCCACTTTAGATAGATCCATTTTCAATTCTCCCTTAGATATCACAAATCCAACATACACCAACTCTTGTTTCAAAAAGTCAGACTTATCCATGTTTATCTTCAACTTTTTCTCCTATACCCTTTGAAAAATCATCTTCAAATGCTGCAAATGCTCTTCCTTATTCCTGCTATACAACAAAATGTCATCAAGGTAGACAACAACAAACTTCCCAATGAAGTCATGCAAAACTTCATGCATTAGTCGCATAAATGTACTAGGAGCATTAGGTAAACCAAATGCCATAACTAGCCATTCATACAACCTTTCATTAGTTTTAAAGGTTGTCTTCCATTCGTCCCCTTCTCGTATCCTTATTTGGTGATACCCACTTTTGAGATATATTTTAGAAAAATATGAAGCTCCCCCCAAACAATCCAACAAATCTTCTATTCTAGGAATAAGAAATCTATATCTTATAGTTATCCTATTAATAGCCCTAGAATCAGTACACAACTACCACTTACCATCCTTCTTTGGAGAAACTATTGAGGGTACGACACATGGGCTAAGACTTTTCCTTATCAACCCCTTGTCAAGCAACTGTTGTATTTGCCTAGCAATCTCTTCATTTTTTTGTGGTGTCATCTTATATGTTGCCTTGTTGGGTAGCACTGCTCCAGGAATAAGATCAATTTGGTGACTTATGTCTCTTATTGGTGGAAGAGAATTAGGCATTACCTCAACAATGATTTCCTTGTACTGGTTCAACAAGTCTTCAACTTCTTTCAGTCCTGCTGTCCTACACTCCTTCTTCCTATCTTCCTTAGGCTTCAGCACCAATGCAAAGCCTATTCCATCTTCTTCAAGAGTATTAATGAACTCTTTCTCACCCACCATCAACACACTTGGTCTAACTTGACCAACCCCTTTCTCTTCTCCTTCAAAATTCAATCTGTATGTTACTCCATCCTTTTGGAAGCTATAAGAATTCTTCTCACCATCATGGCATGCCTTCCTATCAAATTTCCAAGGTCTTCCCAGCAAGAGGTGGCAAACATCCATGGGCAAGACATCACACAATATTTTATCTTTATATTCCCCTATACTGAATTCTACCCAAGCTTGCTCATTCACAACTTCCTATTGCCCTTTGTTCAAGCAACTAACCTTGTATGGACAAGAATGTGGAAGTCTCTCTAACTTCAATTTTTTTACAGCTTCAAGTGAGATGATGTTATCTGTGGAACTTGAATCAATTATTACTTTGCACAACTTACCTTTCACCTTGCATTGAACTTGAAAAAGAGCCCTCCTTTGAGTAGTATCTTCTTTTAGAGGTTCCTTAAGAAGTATCCTCCTTAACATGAGACTTTCTCCCTGAGCCTTTGTCATCAACTGAACTTCTGATGAGTTCATACTCACATTATCTTCCTGCACATAAGTGACTCTCCTTTCACCATTTTGAGAAGTAGATGCCCTTCATGGACACTTATATTTTGGGTGCCCTATCTGACCACAACTATAGCACTTCATTCCTAAGAACCTGGATCCTCTACCTGATCCATCTGACCTTCCTCCATTAAATCCCCTTCCACCATAGCCTCCTCTGCTACTTGAGTCACCTTCTTGCTCCTTAGGGTTGGACTCACCTTGGGACCTCTAGCCTTGTCCTCTATTCTTGATGTTTCCCCTACCTCGGTCATTCCTTCCACTTCTCCCTCCTTGTTGCTGCTCATTCTTCCTCTTCAACTTCTCTTCAACTTTAAGAGCAAGTTGAAAACACTTCCCCAATGTATCTAGGGCCAAGAGGCTGATCTCCTCTTGTATGTTCATTCTCAGACCATTTAAATATCTAGCCACTCTTTCTGGTTCCTCCTCTTGTTTCTTTTCCCTAAGAGTTAACCTACGGAGCTCCTCTATATAGGTATTCACATCCATCTCTCACTGCCTCAAGCTTTGCAACTTCTTAAACAATTGCACCTCATAATCTACAAGAAAAAATTGTGCCTTGATTTTTCCCTTCACCACTTCCCAAGAAGAGATCATATTTTTGTTATTTTGTATCCTTTCTCCTTGAATATAATTCCACCATGAGAGAGCAGATCCTTTCAACTTTCCTTTTGTAATCTATACCCTATCATGCTTTGGAACTTCATTCAACTCGAAGTAATTTTTGATTGCTTCAATCCATTCAATCACTTCCTTACTATTGAGACTACATCCATATGTAGGTAGCTTATCAGTAATATCTCCTTTTATTAACTTTAAGGCATCAATGAATGCCTTTTGATCTGCACCCAATTTTGTTGGTGGATCCTGGTGTTGTTATTCTTCTTCATCTCCACTGGTACCTTCTTCCACCTCATTCTCCTTATCATTGTTACTGGACTCCTTGAACTCCTTCAACTTCTCTTCCAGAAGTTCCTCCATCATCTTTTTGATGGCATCTGGTGTCATACTTTTTGGAGGCATGGTGTGAGCCTCAACTTCAGCCTATGATTCTTCTGCAGACATTCACTCCCCAGCAAGATCTTGTCTCACTTTGATACCAATATGATGAGGAGATAACAAGAACAAAGCCTATAATAGGCTCAATATTGGATGGAAAGAAGAAATAAAGAAAACTATAGGGAAACACCAAATATGAACAACACCTTATAGGTTACATGTGTTCATTCATGGAAAGCACATAGGGATGTTGCCTTACCAAACACATATTTCTTCAAACTGTAGCCCATTCCTGCAAATGGCCATGAAGAAAGTAATGTACATTTCTCCTACCTACTCTCCACCACACTCAGGCCACTTCACATGGTGATTATGCAAGAAAGAGGCATTACTACCCAATTTAATTTCTAGAGATTCTAGTGTGAGTTTGGCTTCCTGCAAGGATAACTTCTACAAAAAGAAAACAATGCTACTACTACTATTTTATTCAGAAAACAACAGATATGATATGCATCCCTAATCAATTTGTAGTGTGAATAAAATAAAACCAAAATGCAAGTAGCAAGAAAGTACTACAATTTTATTTATTTCATCTATTCATCTCAGTCCTTCTTCACACAGGAAAAAAAAATCTCAAATTGTACCCTGCCAAAATATTTTGGAGAGAATTTATAAACGAAGCCAAACAGTTAAGAATTGGTTTTGGCAACCACCAGACCCATAAAGGTTTGTTTAAACCTTTACTAAAGTTATAACAAAATATTAATTAAACCTTAAAATTAAACACCACCCCAAATGCAATGCAAACCCTAAAATTTAATAATAACAAAAAACATTTAAACACTATCACAATTGTAAACCAAAAATTTATTCCTGTGCCTAGCACTTGCTCCTGCAGCACTTGGTCTAATTCATCCAAAATCATAACCAAAGGAGTTGGATCTAGATAAATGATTAATTAACTTCCACTGATAGATTAGTGATTGCATAAGAATTAAAAAATTAGATGACATGCATTGTCTAAATATTTCCAATAACAACATCATAAGCATGTGAGATTTTAACTTTAGCTTAAGTTGTGTGTTATAGTTCATATCTCTCTAATGTAGAGATCAATATTTCATCATCTAATACTGAACAGGACTATCCTACATGCTTTCAAAAAACTCATGACCTTTATTGAGAAGTATTTGATGACTACACAAACACCTTGTTTCTTTAGCTCCTGCGCAACATGCCTGCAGTTGCTAAGGAGATACACAAATAAAACTACTCTACACATTCAATGCACTAGTTTTTCTCTAATACCATATGAAGACAATTTTTTCAAGACTTGATGACTAAATTGATGAACAATGGGGCAATTTACACCCTGAAAGCAGTCACATCCGCAGGCAGCAGTTACCAACCAAATAGTAACTAACCAAGCAAAACATAATAGAATGCATGTTATGCTAACAGTTTCATGTTAAATCTACCTTTTTAGATGTCTATTTGATTGAGGAAGTGTTTGAGAACAACCACTTGCTAATAAGATTGTAAGACACAAACACAAGGTTTAATTATTTTTTTGATGAATAGTCCTTTTCAATTAATAAAATTTACTAAGGTTTAATTATTAGAAGAGGTACTCTATCGATAAATCATGTAGATGACTATTTTAAGAAAAAGTGGTTTCAAAAGAAGTGGTTCATTCAAAGTATAGATGATTTACTCATAATATGTATATATATGTTGAGGACTTGAGCAATAATATAATGAATGAATTTATAAATATCATAAAAACTGAAATCAAAATGATATATTTAAGCTCAATCCAATATTTCTTTCTGATGATATTTTAATTTCACAGGGAAAATATGCTAATGATTTATTCATTAAGTTCAAGATGAAAAATTTTTAAACCATGAAGACACCCTTGGTCATGAATGTAAAATTTAATTGACTAAAGAGGATGGTTTTGAAAGATTAGATGTTTCATTATATAGAAGTCTAGTTGGCAACCTTATGTATAACAACTAGATTGTTAGTTTTCTTTCAAGGTTCATGCAAAATCATAGTAAGGTTCATCCTTTTGGTAGAATAAAATGGTTCTAAATTATATTTAGGGTATAGATATTTTTGACATGTTGCATACATCTACAAATGATTTTGGATTAACTAGTTATCTAGGTAGTGATTCGATTGGCTTTGTAGCTAATAGAAATAATCATCACTCTGTTTGTCATCAACTAAAGGGTAATAAATTGTTGGAAATTTAGTTTCCAATCAAGTAATTTGATTTTTGCAAAATTACTGATCATATTATTGAAATAATTACGAAAATTATTTTGAAAGATCATTTTTAAAACTTAAGCTAATTGATGTATGTTTGTTTCTTAAACATTAATTAAAAGATTGAAGACATTAATGTTTAATTCTCACCCATAATTATTGGTGGACATATGTAGTCCAATTTCTTTCAATCATCATTCCTTATTTCTTTTTGACATAACAACAATTGCAATTTATTTTTTTAATATTGATCTCTCTCACCCTTGAACAACTGGTTACGTTGCTTTTACATCTATGTCAAATTTTTTCTATTATATACAATTCATCTATTGTAAATAAGACCTCTCTTATTCTTCATTTTGGATGCTGCATTGGAGCTTGTTTTCATGCACATATTTTGTGAGGAGACTTTTTTTGTGCCTTTGTGATTTCACACTAGACATTGTCAACTCTATGTGCCCTTATCTAAAAGTGCTCTATCTTGTTTATGTTATTTGTTATAATATTAGTCTCTTTTCAACTTATAAAACATTATATATAGAACACATTTGTACGTTTTTTTATATGTTGTCTAACTTTTAGATATATTTCATTAAGAAAATATTTTCTTCCTTGTTGTAGCAATATTGTTTCACTTTGGTTATAAATTCTATTGATTATTTTATTAATATGCTTTTGAAAAACATAATTTTCTGAATTTATCGATCTCATCAAATCCAAAAATGAGGTCAATCAAAAAGAGGGGAGTTAGAAGTATCGACTATGTCTATCACAAAGTTGGTAGAATCGTAGAGTTCAAAATATTAATATTTTAATTGAGTGAGTTGATTACAAAGGGCTATGCTCTATTCACCCAAACACAATTCAAAGACGAAAAGAATGCTAAGGAATAAGCATCAATAAACTCCTTTCTTAAATCACATAAAGAACCTTAATCACATCCCATATCTAACTTAATATTATTTGATTGCAGGTTAGTTTTTAACCATGTAATCAACTACCCAACATCCCTCTTTATAATTTCTTTTAAAAAGCAAGCACTCAATTGCTCCTAAGTATCGTGCATGCACAAAAAATGGTAAATAAATTTCATATATAAAGAATAACTCAAGGTTAACACTGAATTTTGCAGATTCCATAAGATGTTAATTGTATTATTTGGATCAAAATTTAATTTTCAAATTATGTTGTACCTAAGAGTGTAAATAGTGGAATTCATGTGATACTGTCCTCCAATATGGTGAAGATTAGTGGTCGAAGATAATGATATGATGTACCCTCTATGCCTTACAACTTACCAAACATGTGTTAATTATTGTTAGTTGGACAACTGTTATTTCTGACTCAAAAATAGCAGTAGTATTTATGGGTAGCTTGGATAGCTGTTCATCCTTAACTATGTATAGCAGCATTAGTTATGGGTAGTTTGGACAGCTATTTGTCCACTTGCTGAGAATTAGTGAATGGTTGTTGCAAGGATAATTATTTACTAATTTTAGTTATTCCCTTTTGGACACCTTGCAACCAATTCTATTATTGGCTATTGAGTTGTCTTAATCTTAGCCGTTGGTTTGATTTAATCTCGGTTGTTGGTTTACCAATAGGAGTAGTATAAAAAGGGGTCATTGGGTCATTTGGAGAAGAATTTTTGGAGAAGCATTTTGTAGTGATAGAAAATTGTCTTGCAGTGTTAGCGAGGGTGTAGTGTTAGCATGGGGATAGCAGTGGGGAATATCAGTGGGAGAGATTAGGAGTTTGTCGGAGTTCTGCGAGTGAGAGGCAAGGAATTTTGTATCTCTTGATTTGCTGAAGTTTAATATAATTCCTCATGTGTAGAAGTGGTTTTCCCTCAGGGGTTTTTCTAGGGACAATTTGTCCAAAAATATTGTGTTCATTGTATTCTTGATTTCTTTCCATATTTTATAAGTGAAGTTGCAGTTTTGTCATTTTTCGATATTAGCTGGAAATTTGTTTTTAGTAGTTTAATTATCGTTTATGATAGCAGATTAATAATCAGTGACTGCAATAGTTGATTTTTCACATGGTATCAGAGCATTGTTAAGGGTAGAAGAGATTTTCCCTAGGAAAGAAATTTTGATCTCTTTAGGTTTA
The DNA here is from genome assembly GCA_028749045.1 of Cupressus sempervirens. NCBI lineage: Eukaryota > Viridiplantae > Streptophyta > Pinopsida > Cupressales > Cupressaceae > Cupressus > Cupressus sempervirens. The sequence goes on from CM053790.1 coordinate 835,969,718, forward strand.
TTATTGCTTTAAACCCTTGAGATGGCTTCAGCTAGTTTGAGAGATCAGGATAGATTGGATGGTGCCTCAAATTTTGGTGTCTAGAAGGCCATAATTTCTTTATTGTTGGAAGAGAATGGTATCAAGGATTATGCTACCAGTGTTGTACCTATACCAATGGATGAAACCTAGCTTGCAGCATATAGAAAGGACAATGCCAAGGCGAGGAGGATTATCCTTGATGGTGTCAAGGATCATATTGTTCCACATATCGTAGCTCACTAGATATGGCAAAGAAGATGTGGGATGCCATTCTGAATATATACCAGAATGCTACAACCAACAGGAAGTTGATTCTCAAAGAGAAGCTAAAGAATACCCAGATGAATTAGGGAGAAGACATCACAAGTTACCTCACCAAGATCAGACTTGTCAAGGATGAGTTAGCAGCTGTTGGAGATAGTCCTAGTGATGACGAGCTAGTGAGAATAGCCCTAAATGGGTTTACTAAACAATAGAGTGTCTTTGTTCAAGTTGTCAGTGGATGAGATACTTTACCGAGTTGGGATCGATTATGGACTGATTTCACTCAAGAGGAGTTTAGACTAAGTCTTGTCAATGGGGCCAGCAAGAGTCAAAAAAAATGAGGTGGAATAAGAGAACGTTGCCCTAGCGGGTAAAGGGAAAGCAAAGAAGGGATCTAGCAAAGGATCAAATTCACAAAGTGAAAAGAAGAAGAAGGACCTTTCTAAGGTCAAGTGCTTTGGATGTCATGAGTTTGGCCACTATGTCAGTGATTGCCCAGAGAGGAAGAAGGGTAAGAAGCAAGTGGTAGCTTCAGCAAGTGCGAAAGAACTCTCTAGTAGAATGGAAGATGAGTTTGCACTCAGAGTTTGTATGGTTAGCTCAACCTCACAGTGTGTTTGGTATATAGATAGTGGGGCGTCATTTCATATGACAGGAGTTAGAGAGTACTTCTCCAGTTACAAGGAGGAAAACACCAACATCCAGATTTCTATGGGAAACTTGTCCAAACTCAACCCTATTGGGAAAGGGACTGTTTAGTTTCAAAGGGAGAATGGAAAGATAATTCCACTTCATGATGTGTTATATGTGCCAGGCTTAGGTATGAATTTGATTTCTGTATCTGATCTTCAGGATAGGGGGTATAATGTACTCTTTAGAGGGACAAATGTGTTGATTAAGAACAAGGATTGGAAATCACCCATAACTATTGGACTTAGGAGTGTTCGCCTTTATAGATTTCAGTTTGATACTCCTAAAGCACTTATGAGCAACAGTTATCCTAGAGATTTTGGAGAGCTATGGCATAGGAAGATGGGCCATATTCATCATGGAGCACTTAGATTGCTTCATGAGATAGTGACATGTGTTCTAGAGGTGAGCACAGAGCATGACGATGTATGCAAGGGATGTGTGTTGGGGAAGTTTGTGAAAGCATATTTTCCAAAGAGTGACACCAGATCTAAGGGTGTTCTTGATCTAGTACATTCAAATGTTTGTGGACCAATGTCAATGAAATCTCTTAGAGGATATGAGTACTATGTTACTTTTATTGATGATTTCTCTAAAAAGACCTAGATATACTTCTTGAAGACTAAGGATGAGGTTTTCAATAGATTCCAAGAGTTCAAGGAACTTGTGGAGAACTCAACACGAAAGAAGATAAAGATTCTTTGGTCAGACAATGGAGGCGAGTACAAAGGAAATGTCTTCCAGGAGTTCTGCACCAGAGAAGGAATCAAGAGAGAATGGACTATTCCTTACAATCCATAGCAGAATGGAGTTGTTGAGAGGAAGAACTATTTTATTTCGAAGGCAGCAAGAGCTATGCTACATGACTAGGACATGCCCTGTTACTTATGGGCAGAGGCATGCAATACAACATTCGACATTCAGAATAGAGTTACACACAAGGTGCTAGGGAAGATGACACCAAAGGAGGCTTTTACAGGGAAGAAGCCAGATGTTAGTCACTTCAGGATATTTGGGAGTTTGGCATAATGCCATATTCCTAGAGATACACGTACAAAGTTAGATCAGACTGCAGAGAGGGGGTACTTTGTTGGGTACAGTGAGACCTCAAAGGCATACAGGATTTTCATTACAAGGATTAAAAGAATTATTTTCAGACAGGATGTCAAGTTCATGGAGGACAAGGCATTCAGGAGATCCAGAGATTTGCCAGCAGATGATCAGAGTGAGTAGCCAATAGAAGCTCCAAGACCAAGTCAAGAGCAACAAAGCTCAAGTACAACTACCAGTACAAGTATAGACTCAGTTAGTAAAGATTCGTAGAGTATGGAGCAACAGGTGCAACAAGAAATGCATCTAGAAGACTTAGAGGTTGACATTTCATCCTCTATAGTTGGCAACAGGAACCATGTGGTTCCAGATACACAAATGGATACTCAGGAGTTTGTGGGAGCTCCTAGGAAGAGTACTAGACAACGAAGACAACCAGCCAAGTTCAATGACTATGTGGCATTAGTTAGTTAGTTAGTAGATAGTGAGCCTTCTAGCTACCAGGAAGCTGCAGAACATCAAGTATGGCGAGATGCTATGGTTGAAGAATATTTTTCAATAATGTAGAATGATGTGTGGGAGGTAGTACCTAGACCAATAGATAGGGCTGTAGTTGGATCATGCTAGATCTATAAAATAAAGCACGATGCATATGGTAGCATCAAGAAATACAAGGCAAGGTTCGTGGCAAAGGGGTTCTCTCAGAAGGAGGGAATAGACTATGAGGAGACATTTTCTCCAGTTGCTAGGTATACTTCTATACGAGCTGTATTTTCACTTGCAGCATAGATGGGATGGCAAATCCATCAAATTGATGTCAAGACAACATTCCTCAATGGTGAGTTGAAGGAGGAGGTATACATAGAACAACCAGAAGGCTTTGTAGCACACAACAAAGAGACCCACGTGTGCAGATTGAAGAAAGCATTGTACGGACTCAAGCAAGCTCCTAGAGCGTGGTATGAGCACATTGATACATACTTGCAAAAAATGGGCTTTGTGAAGAGTGAAGCAGATGCTAACCTCTTCTACTTGATGGTTGGGGGTGAGATTCTCATTCTTGTTCTTTATGTGGATGACCTATTTCTTACAGGTTCACTAGGGCTCATAGTGGATTGCAAGAGGAACCTTGTAGAAGAGTTCGAGATGAAGGATTTAGGACTTATGCACTACTTTCTAGGCATGAAAGTGTGGCAGACAGATGGAGAGATTTTCCTTGGTCAAGGGAAATATTGCATTGAAATCTTGAAGAAATTCGCAATGGAGGATTGCAAAGCCATGTCTACACCCATGATCACGAATTGGAGGAAGGTAGATACAACTAAGGAGAAAGATGTAGATCCCACTTTATATAGACAGTTGATTGGTTTGCTTATGTATTTTGTCAACACTAGACCAGATATAGCATTTACAATAAACTCTCTTAGTCAGTTCATGGTTGAACCAAAGAGAATGCATTGGATATGTCATGTCCCCTTTTCAAATAATTAAAAAATAATAATCTTTGCTAAGGCAGGCAGGCTCAAGAAAGTGAAGTTTCGGAAAAAAGAGGTTAATCTTTGGAAACTGTTGGACTAATAAATGAAAATTATTATTAAAATATGTTTCATTAACCTCTTTTGGATGTGAGTTATGGTTATGCCCTCTTTTAAGGGGTTTGGAGGCATTTTGAGTAGATTCAACAACTTGATTTTTCTCATTTCTTTGTTATTCTTCAGAGGTTGCCAAACCTGTGGAGAAGGAGACCCAAGAATGGGAGTTTATAGGTTTCCAGGGAGACCCAAGAATGAGAGTTTGCAGGTTTTCAAGAAGGCTAAGGATGGGAGTTTGAAGCCATTCCATGTGCATGCTCATACAGAGTTTGCCTTTGTGCTGAACAGTGCAGATTTGTGGGTTTTCGGATGTGTTTTTTGTATGAGTTTGGTGTTTTCAGTTGAGTATTTCATATCAGTTTGGGTTGCTTCTGTATTTCAGACTTTAAGGTGTTAAAATAGAGCTGAATATATGTATTGGGATGTGATTAAACTTTTGAGATAGATTATTAGTGTTTTTGTGGTGTTTCTGAGCATTTTTGTGTTAATTTTGGAAGTTCGATGAGCATAATTTTTGTCCTACATTTGAGAACTGTTGTGTAAAGGCTATATGGATCTAGAAATGCCATTTTGTAGGCTATTATTCTGCTAAAATTTTTGTAAAAAGTCCACTTTCAGATTTATTAATAATAGGTGAAGCTGTGAAGCTTTTGGCACTATTTTCAGCATACCCGATTTAGGGGTTTCTTGAAAAATTTGGTGGATCTTTGTGATATTAGTTGTTTGATCTTAAAGATCTAATTAGAGGTTGAAAATATAATACAAAATCAAAAAGGGGACATTTCAGTGGTATCAGAGCCATGATCTTGCCAGCCTAAGGGTTTGTAGAAGTTTGCATGTCAGTTTTGACAACTACTCAGATCTTGCATGTCAGTTTTGACAACTACCTAGATCTTGCATGTCAGTTTTGATAACTACCCAAATTTTGCATGTCATAATTTATGATTGCATGTTACTTTTAATTAGTTGCATGTCAAAATTTATGGTTGCATGCTACTTCTAATCATTTGCATGTTAGTTCTTGGTGAATTTGGTGGTTGCATGTTGCTTCTAATCAGCTGCATGTCAAAATTTATGGTTGCATGCAACTAAGTGAAAGAGAAAAAAGATATTTGCAGCGAGAAAAGAATAAAAAAATTTTGATCAAACCTCCAGTTGAAAGTAAAAGTACAAAATCAAAGGAAGGGAAAAGTATGGCTGATCCAAATGAGATGGCAAAGAAATTCTTCCAAGACATCCAAAATACTCAGAAGAAAACAGTAGATAGTTTGGCAGAAATTAGAGAGGCTTTGTGAATATTGACAGAAAAACTACAAGGTGTTACATCTATTAATGAGAAAGGGAGCACTTCAGAGGAGCCAAGAAATCTGAAATCCATACCATCTAAATCAACCAAAACTATTTTCTTGCCTGCAGATGAGCCACCAGTACCAAATCCAGCCATTAATCCTGTGGAAGAGGTTATAGGTAACTTGATTACATTAAGAGCTACTTACAATGGCTTAGATGATGACTTTCATAGTTCGGTTCCTTTTAGAGAATATGTGGATATGATAAACACTTTGATGCCCAAGAAAGAGTACAGAAGGGAGCATGACATAAGTGGAAGAGAGCTCAAAAATAAAATAAGAAAGTTTATAGCACTTACTTTTGATGGAACAAATAGAATTTCAGCTAGAGCATGGCTACAAAAATTACAAACCTTCTTCACACTTAACCCCATGAAGGAGAGTGATGCTGTTCAAATTGCAAGTCTACACTTGGAAGATGTAGCCTATGATTGGTGGTATCATGGAATGACTACTCAAGGTCATGATCAGGTAACTACATTTGATGATTTTAGTCAAAGAGTGATAGATAGATTTGACTTCAAGGATGATGATTATGAGGATGTTGTTGTGCATGATGGTGAGATACTTGGTAGAGATGAGTAGACATTGAGCATTCATGACTTTTTTGAGAGAGAGTACTAGGCATAGTTAGATGTTTTGCCACATGAGGTTGAGGCTAGTAGTACTTCACATGATTTATCCTGCCAGCTGAAGGTGAGTGAAGACAGTATTGTGACTACATTATCTCATCATGACAGGTATGTGAAATTGGTTGGTATTGGTCATATTACTCAAGTGAAGATTTTGCTTGAGTTACCAGCTGATTATAGTTTACGGATATGGACTTAAGATTGTTATATTGGCATTTGGGATTCAGTTGACTAGAAATCTTTAACACTTTTTGGTAGCAGTGATTGTTTGGGTGCTATCATGGATTTGATTAGTAGATTGCACGGTGTTGTCTTTTCTTGTGCCAAGAGCTTATCCGATGTTGGTATTAGTTTTTATACACCGGCGTTGGGCTTTGTTCATATATCCAGTCGACCATACTTGTTGGAATGTGTTGATGATATTTCATATTTGGTAGTGTGTATAGATGAGTCCCAAGATCATATTGGCATTGATGACATCCAAGAGGATGTAATGGGCAGTTTTGAAGACTTAGTTTCCTTGGGTACAGAGGAGTTGGGAAACAGTGCTAATGTTTTTGATACTCCATATGTTGATATGAACTTTAGATTTGATTCACAGGATATGGATGGTAATACTCTAGAGACTAGTAACTTTGACGATACTCCTTTAGATAGTGCATCGGAGGAGGTTTGTAGGAGATAGTCAAGCCAGTGCCATCATGTGTCTAATCAGTTGAGAGTTAGTGACCGAGACATTGTTGTCACTTGCCAACATTTTGATGCTGCTCGTCAGTTGTTAGCAGTTTATGGATGGGGTTCTCCTACTAGTGATGAGCAGGAAGGCAGTTATCTTTCCTTGACAGTGATCCACTCTTTATGGGAGGCTATTCGAATTTTGAGACAGAATTATATGCAGTTGGTAGCCGAAAGAGATTATCTTATGGAGTGGGGCAGTACAGCATATGATGCATTGTTGGCCAAGGAAGATGAGGTGAGTGAGCTTACTGAGCAGCTTGAGGTGACTTCTGAGATTTTTGAGAGTACATTGTTGGATTTCAAGGAGTCACAGTTTCATTTGGCTAAGGTGACCATGGAGTTAGAGTGACTATAGTCTTTACCTAATTCTATACAGTCACAAGCTGTGGTGTTTGGTGATCTGAGGATGTCCACGGCCAAGATTGTCAGAGACAATGGAGTTAGGGATGCATCCATCCTTGATACTAACATTGGCATATCAGGTTCATTCCCACTAGAGTCAGGTTCAGTTGAGTTAGGTGTTGTAGCAGATTGTTGTATGCCTGACATGGTGGTGGCCTCTAGTACTGATGGAACAAAGACTAGAGATGTATCAAAGATCATGTGTGATGTTGGTGAGTTGGTAGTTGGCATGGTTTTGGCTAGTAATACTACTCCCTTGGTGATATCTTCAGAGGTAGTAGTCAGTTCCAACATGGTTAATGATCAATTGCAGTTAGTTTCATCTAGATTACAGTTTGAGCCACTAACTGAGATTGGCGAATTCTATCGGCATTATACTATGAGGTACGCTCATCGATTTACCTTTGATGACCATGTTGATGAGATGATGATACAAATATGTACTTTGGTTCCTAGTGCTTATCATCAGTTATGGGACAGTTTGATGCCTCAAGATGAGAGTTGTGATGGGCATGACATGGTGATAGGTTCTGCAGTTGACAGCTTGATAATATGTGACTTAGAGCAGGAGTTTGGGAGTGATGCTTCAGTGGGTGTTGTTATTGATTCTACTCCTTTGGCTATGACATCTCCTGACTTAGCTAGTGATCAGTCACAGTGGGTTGTATCACTTGTTCATGGTGAGTTGTTGACTAAGGTTGGTTTTCTTAATCAACATTATATTGTAGCGTATGTACATTAGTTAGCATTTGATCCTTGTTTTGAGGAGTTGATGGCAGGAAAATTTGGTTTGGATTCCATTTCTTACTCTTTATCTTGTAATGTCTTTTCACCATCAGCAGTGGATGGGAGTTATGGTTATGAGATAGTGGCCGATGATTTGCAGAGTTGTGTTGAATGCAAGAGTTGTATAGTGTGTGGATTCTCCATACTTGGTACAGTTTCATTCGAGAGTGTTCACCATTGTTGCAGAGTTGGATTGTACATTCCGTATAGGCCAATGGGATGCGTTGATGGTATTTACTGTGTTGGTAGTTTGATTTGTCCACTTTACTTGGGTTCTGATTTTCTAAGAGTTTGTGTCTCATGGGTTTTTGACTGTAGTAGTGATAATTTTGGAGTTTGGTTGAGCTATAATTGTCAGTTTGATTATGGATTCCTCTTGGTCATATTGCAGAGGATATTGCAGGAGCCTGTGTTAATGGGTAGTAGTATAGTTCATGACTACATTTGGGATCCAGGTGGATTGATTGGTTTATTTTTTAGCCATTGCTTGAGGACAAGCAATTTTTGGGAGGGGAGGACTTGTCATGTCCACTTTTCAAATAATTAAAAAATAATAATCTTTGCTAAGGTAGGCAGGCCCAAGAAAGTGAAGTTTCAGAAAAAGCGGGTTAATCTTTGGAAACCATTGGACTAATAAATGAAAATTATTATTAAAATATGTTTCATTAACCTCTCTTGGATGTGAGTTACGGTTATGCCCTCTTTTAATGAGTTTGGAGGCATTTTGGGTGGATTCGAGAACTTGATTTTGCTCATTTCTTTGTTATTCTTCAGAGGCTGCCAAACCTGTGGAGGAGACCCAAGAACGAGAGTTTACAAGTTTCCATGGAGACCCAAGAATGGGAGTTTGCAAGTTTCCAAGAAGGCTAAGGATGGGAGTTTGAAGCCATTCGATGTGCATGCTCATACAGAGTTTTCTTTTGTGCTGAACAGTGCTGATTTGTGAGTTTTCGGGTGTGTTTTTTGTATGAGTTTGGTGTTTTTAGTTGAGTATTTCATATTAATTTGGGTTGCTGTTGTATTTCAGACTTTAAGGTGTTAAAATGGAGTTGAATATATGTATTGGGACATGATTAAACTTCTGAGATAGATTATTAGTGTTTTTGTGGTGTTTCTGAGCATTTTTGTGTTAATTTTGGGAGCTCGATGAGCATAGTTTTTGTCCTACATTTGAGAACTGTTGTGTAAAGGCTATACGGATCTAGAAATATCATTTTGTAGGCTGTTATGCTGCTGAAATTTTTATAAAAATGTCCACTTTCATATTTATTAATAATAGGTGAAGCTGTGAAGCTTTTGGCACTATTTTCAGCATACCCGATTTGGGGTTTCTTGAGAAATTTGGTGAATCTTTGTGATATTAGTTGTTTGATCTTAAAGATCTGATTAGAGGTTGGAAATATCATACAAAATCAGAAAAGGGACATTTCAGGATAGTGGTCAAGCATGTGCTACATTACTGGCGTGGTACAGTTGAGTATGGGATCAGATATGTTCGAGGTGAAGGTATCAGGTTGATAGGCTATACTGATCCAGATTGGGTAGGAAGTACAACAGACAAAAGGAGCACTTAAGAGTGTTGTTTCAGCTTGGGATCAGGAGTTGTATCTTGGTTCAGTAGGAAGCAAAAGTCTGTGGCTCTAAGTTCAGCAGAAGCAGAATACATAGCAGCTAGCATGGCGACATGTGAAGCTATATGGCTTCAGAAGTTGTTAGTCGCCTTGTTTAGTTAGAAGCTTGAGACTACTGTGATACATTGTGACAATCAGAGTTGCATCAAGTTGTCTGAGAATCCAGTGTTTCATGATAGGTCTAAACATATAGATATCAGATATCACTTCATCAAAGATTGTGTACAAAGGGGAGTTGTTCGACTACAATACATACCTACAGATGAGCAGGTAGCAGACATTCTAACGAAGGCTTTGGGAAAGGCTAAATTTATCTTCTTCAGAGATAAGATGGGTGTCATGCAGAACAGCTTCCTTGCTAAGAGAGAGTGTTAATTATTGTTAGTTGGACAACTGTTATTTCTGACCCGAAAATAGCAGTAGTATTTATAGGTAGCTTGGACAGCTGTTCGTCCTTATCTATGTATAGCAGCATTAGTTATGGGTAGTTTGGACAGCTGTTTGTCCACTTGCCGAGAATTAGTAAATGGTTCTTGTAAGGATAATTATTTACTAATTTTAGTGATTCTCTTTTGGACACCTTGCAACCAATTCTATTATTGGCTATTGAGTTGTCTTAATCTTAGCCGTTGGTTTGATTTAATCTCGGTTGTTGGTTTACCAATAGGAGTAGTATAAAAAAGGGTCATTGGGTCATTTGGAGAAGAAGTTTTGGAGAAGCATTTTGCAGTGATAGCAAATTGTCTTGCAGTGTTAGCAAGGGCATAGTGTTAGCGTGGGGATAGCAGTGGGGAATATCAGGAAGAGAAATTAGGAGGTTGTCGGAGTTCTGCCAGTGAGAGGCAAGGAATTTTGTATCTCTTGATTTGCTGAAGTTTAATATAATTCCTCATCTGTAGAACTGGTTTTCCCTTAGGGGTTTTTCCAGGGACAATTTGTCTGAAAATATTGTGTTCATTGTGTTCTTCATTTCTTTCCGTATTTTATAAGTGAAGTTGCAATTGTGTTGTTTTTCGATATTAGCTGGAAATTTGTTTTCAGCAGTTTAATAATCATTTATGATAGGAAATTAATAATCAGTGACTGCAATAGTTGATTTTTCACAACGTATATCACGCTGAAAGGGATGCCAATATTTCCTTGTCCTCTCTACCAGACTTTGTCTTACGATAGTTATTTCTTTGCTCGCTGAGTTGCTTACATTGCGACACATTACACTGTACTCGAAGCACCAAGATTTACATGCCTCTCCTCACTTTAATTGTGGGTTCCTCTGTTTTGCTTCCATATCACGACGGCTCTTGTATTTATCTTCTGAGGGCTTCAGATAATTCTTGAGTTTTCATGGTTGTCAGTGTATAAGAAATTGATTATGTTCTCTTCTGAGTTGGAAGTATTTTAGTTATAGCAAAATATCTAAGCTTTGACCGGCTGATGTGGTCCTCTTTCTCTACTGTTTCATCATGCTTATCTATTTTGTTTTACTCTTTTCTTGTCTTTTATCTTGCATTCTCTCAACATCAGTCTCCCACTTTTGCTTAATGCTTACCAACTACGTCGTACAAGATTGCCCCGCCATGAGTGATAATAGTAAGGCACGCGAGAAGAATAAAACATAATCAGAATAAAGTAGAAATGTCTTTTTGCTTTGTGATACTCTCGAATTTCAACCTTGTCTGCTGCCAATGTGAATATCAATACCAATGCCAGCTACGCACTTGTGGAAAATGATAATTAGTCATATCATCTATGTCGCTGAGTTTTCCTTCCTCTTAATATGCTTTTTGAATAAGGGACATGAATCTCTTGTTGTAGATATCTATGTCCAAAGTGCCAATGTCGACGTGTATATTACTTTTTTTTAAAAAGTATATATGTATGTTTGACGATGAAATATCAAACAAATAATGTTGTTGAGATGATTATTAAAATTACAAGAGTAATTTATGTTTTCAATGAAACTAGATGGTTTGCAAATTGCAAATTGCAATTATTCGCATGTGTGTCTATATTAAATGTCTCATTTCGTAAGTATGAGTGTTCTAAATATCAAATATATTTTTATTAGTTTTTTCAAATACAAAAATTAGCTATAATTCTCTATTTTGAACGAATATATATATATATATATATATATATATATATATATATATAACACTTTAAAAATATATTAAAATACCTCCCATCATGAAACCAACTCTTTAAACCCCTTTATCATTATGAAACAAATTATTACTTGGGAAAATAGTCAATTGCACAAACAAGATAAGATTATTTCCTTCAAAAAAGCATTTAGATAAAATATGATGTTTCTTTTCCAATATAGATATATTAATAAACAATTTGAAATTGAAAGAAAATGAATTAATCTAATATGGTAGTTTAGGTGCATTTTAAAACGAGACTTTCAAATGTGTAAGAGAAGACTAGTACGACAAATATAAGGATGGATTACATATAACTTGATAAAATCTTGTTATGGATTTCAAAATTCTATAATAAGTTTCACCTCATAATTTTAAAATAAAAAAAAATCAAGAGTTCCCACATTATTGATCATAGGTAAAATAAATACAAGAATGTGCTAGTTTCCACTTGAGGCTTTTACTTTGGAACCAAACTATATTAAAGAGGTTCTTTAGTTAATTATCCCAAATCAAATAGTGGATATGACATTGCTAATATAGAGAACATATCATAAAGAAAGCCATTGGGGACCATTCCAATAGAAGTATATTTAAATTGGGCTCATAGGAAGTGGAGACTATAGTGAAATTTTGATACTTTAGGAATGCCCAAGTTATTTTTTTGGATGGTTATGATTTCAATACTCTATTGGTGGATAGACAATATATTTTAAGCGAAATCATTTTATTTTGTGAAATAAAAAACAAGATTTCACATAAATAAAGAAAATCTAGATCTTCTTGCTACATCAATTCGCTAATTTGCTTATCCAACTTCCATCTAGACATTAAAGATGAAGAAATTATAATGGGAATGAGAAACACCTTTGGCCAAATTTATATTATTGCAGTTATGATGAGATTTAGAAGGTTCATTTTTTAAAAAAGAAATAAACATTTAGATCGACAATGTTATATTTCTATTTATCAATATTTTCTGAAAATACAAAAACTAGTTGCAAAGTCTAGACTGTGAAATATTTTTTTATGATATATCAAATTTTGTAATAAAGATCATTTTATCAAATAAGACACTTACTTTAAGTAGTGCTAGTTACACTTAGCTTAAGAAGTAGTGCTATTTTTTTTAAATGAAAAATCAATTTTAAAAATGAAAAGTTCTAGAGATGCAATGAAACGATGATTTATGAAAGCTATTCGAAGATGATGTAGAAAGAAACAAGAATCAACTCTCCTAATAATAAGGTGCTACCAATTATCTTAATCTTTTCCAAAAAATGGTAAGAAGCGTTCTTATTTTAAGAATGTCAATATTATGATTGAATTTGTGAGGTTGTCGTTTATGTTTCTATTGCCATGTTACTGAGAATGATGAGCGTCTTGATGGCGATGTACTGTATCTTTATTAAGGCTGCAAATGTTCCTCTGAAATACTGCCTTCTCATATGATTTATCCATTGGCAGATCTTGTATTTTTCTTCTTAAGCCATAAGAATTATCTCGATTTTTATCACGTGTCTTGTAACATGAGAAATATGTGGCTAGTTTATTGATTGGATGATTTTGTATTCTCTGTGTCGCTCTTCAGTATTTTTTGCTCTTCTGGGTAGCTTTTTTCTTCTTGTTTGCTCCTGCTTACTTTTCACACCGCCCTTACACTTTTCCTTAATGCTTATTGTCGAACTGTTTTAGACTGCCGAGTCGTGAATGATAATAATAATAATAAGGGACACAAACAAAATATAGGAGAGATTCGCTTTCCTTTGTGATACTTTAAAATTTGAACCTTCTCTCATGCTGCGCCCCACATTTGGGAGCTTTGGTGGATTAAGACCATAGTCATATTAGCCCCATCATCTACCGATTTCCCTCGTTTCATATGTATGCATCTACTCAAGCAAAAGGGGTACATCTATGTTCAATTAGAATAAATTTTTTTCCCGAATGTTCTTTTTACACATTCAAATACCAAATACGATATGTCATTGTATGTCTTTCAAAAAATAAAAGAGTCACTTATCTTTTTTATATATAAGAGTAGCTCATATATGTATATATGTTGTAAGTAAACAAAATTTAAAATACTATTGTATAATCAATCTATTAAATCATCTTTATATAGCATTGCTTCTAAGCTTCTTCATCATTTTCTATTTTTGATTTCTTCAGTAGTAGATTGATTTTTTTGATTCACTCTTTCTTCTTTTGAATCGAGATTCTTGGTAATTTTCTTTCGATTGTCTCTTTTTCACATTTGATGTGAAAAAAATGTGGTATCCTTGTATCAGAGCATTCCCACAGACAAGGAACATGTTTCCCGCAATGAAATAGTGTCCAATTTCTTTGATTCTTAGAAATTAGACATGCGGCCGGTGGATATGATTATGAGCATTGTAGAGCTCATTCTCTGTGAACATTATTTCGAGTTTGATGGTGTTTTCAGCTAGTAGATTAGAGGTACCACCATGGGTAGTATCTTTTCTATTTTTTATACCTATTTGTTTCTTTTCCATCTCAAGAAACATCTACTTGTTCAAATTGATTATTCCTCTCTTACCATTTACAATAGTTTTATTGATGATGTTATGGGTGTTTGCATCAAGAATGAGGCTTCTTTGTTCAATTTGTTTGAGAAATATTATAATTTTTATCAAGAGATCAAAATCACTCCCACTATTTATTCACAGTTTGTTGATCTTCTCAATATCACTTTCTTTAAAGGTAAACATTTTAGTGCCAGTGGTGTTCTTGACACTAAGTATTTTTTGAAACCTCTCAATCTTTATCATTATATTCTAGACTTCTCTTGGAATCCTCCTCATCAGAAGAGATCTGTCATCATGATTGAAATGAAGAGGTATCTTCTTTGAGAATATGATCCTTTTGGCTAAAGTCAATGTTGGAAGTTGTTTTATTATAGACTTTGTGCTCATCATTACCTAAGAAGTTCCTTCTTGCCTACTTTAGTAAAGTTTCTGTAATGGATAAGTACATGCTTCTCTCTCAGTGTTGTGATGGTCCTTCACAGAGAAAATTCCCCATCCCTCCTATTATTAAACTCAACTATAGCTCATTAGTTAAAACATTGAACATGGGGGCTACCCTAAAACCTATAATTCATCATCTTTTCCAAGAACCCATCTCTGCAACATTTCTAATAGTCTGTTTGCACAATTCAATAAAATTGGGTTCCTTCCTCCTTCAAAATAGATTATAATCACAAAAATTTTCTCCTACTTAGAGTTTTCTTTTTGCTACCTTTTTTATGTTAATTATTATTTAATATTTTAATTATATTATTAAATTAAACTTTATTAATTTGAAAATAAATCTTGGTTTTGAGGTGAGGGTTGTTTTATTTAACAAGAGGAAGCCCTCTTATGTGGGTAGACCCATCAAGGAACACACCATAAGGTGAGAAATCTCCTTTGGAGTAAATTTCTACCTTAGTTAGGCACTCCCCTTTATCTAGACATGTCTTACTCCAAAGTTGCCCCACTCATTTTTGTTGTCACCTGGAGTATACGACTTCTAATGTAACACTAGTCTTTCCCCTAACCCAACTTCTTCTAGGGTCTTCTTAGGTCTTTCTCTTGACCTAATAAGGTTTCTTATTGCTCTACTCTCCCTAGGATTCTATATATGATGTCCTAGTCCATCCAACTAGTGAACACCAATTAGGTATAACAACTCTTTCGATACTCCCTAGGCTTGTATTACCCCTTATTGTTTCCTTTTCACCAACTCCACAATTTGCCTCAACATCTTAACTATCACTTTAAATGAAGGAATGACCATCTAGGAAGGCATTAGGATCCTCTCC
This sequence comes from Cupressus sempervirens, assembly GCA_028749045.1. Classification (NCBI taxonomy): domain Eukaryota; kingdom Viridiplantae; phylum Streptophyta; class Pinopsida; order Cupressales; family Cupressaceae; genus Cupressus; species Cupressus sempervirens. Next base: position 835,984,843 of record CM053790.1, read on the forward strand.
AAGCCTTAAAACCATAATTGGCATTGAAACCCTAATTGAGTTCCAAGAATCATACAAAAATGCTTCCAAATAGGGCTATAAGCAATTAGCCCTCCATTTGACGAAAATATTGAATAACTTGCAAATTCCCTAAAAAGGGGGTAAACTAATCCATTTTCTAGACACCCCTTTCAAAAAACTAAAATATTATAGTGTTCTTGGGCTCCCAACCAGTTTGTACACTACAACCTATAATTATGCCTAAAAATTGGGGTTTATAAAGCATTAAAGCCTATTTGACAAGAAGGAAGTTTTCCCCATTATGGAACCTTCATTGTTGCCTCCCACTACAATTGGGACTTCACCACTTGTGCTTCTATCCCACTCCAATATTTGATTGAAGCTATCAATGCTTTTAATCCCTCCTAACAACTCTACAACATATTGTGATCCTTAGCCATGCATCTCTGGCTCACCTAGGGAATCACCATAAAAATGCCATCATTTCTTTCTAGGGCCCCACCTTCATTTTACAATATATACGTGGATTCATTGTCCTAATACCAAAATATCATACAAATCATATAGTGGGAAGAGGCTTTATGACCCAATTTTCGCGAACTACCTGGTTCAAAACAATAGACTAGCAGGAAACAAATATATTAACCAAGTAATTGGAAATCCACAAACTTTCAATCTAACACTATACCAAATCTAGAAAGGAATTATAATAACATTTCTACCATTTATCACATGCCATTCAATCCAATAAAACAATCAAATCTTAGAAAACCAAGAACTGTAATTGTTCTTCTTGTTGTACAATATGTATACACAAAACCAAAACTTCTTACAACCCCTTAATCAGGTCCAGTATGGCCTTAAATACTTGACCAAAATCCAATGCTAACTATTTCAAACAGTTATCAAGCCTCATCCATGATGTTTTTCTAATGCAACAAAAAGTTGTCCAAAAGTTGTCAATGTTGTCAATGACAACATTGACAACTTTTGAGAAACTTTTACATCTTTGTGAATGTTGCACTCAAACTTGTCCTAAAGGCTACCAAACTTCACCAAAATCCTAAAAATTACTTAAAATATTTAGAAATTGCCTAAATCCTCTTATTTGGTTATTCTACCCTCAAAATCACACAAATATCTTATTTGACCTAAAATGGACAATTCTTGCAACTAAGAGCAACTAATGCCTAATATGCCTTCCTATTCTATCACACCACACCTTAAGACCAAGATAGTCCCTTTATTACCCTAGTGATGTGGCTAGCACCACTACAAGGAAAAACAACATAGGAACCCTATGTCTTCTATGAGCCTTACCTAGGTGCCCTTGCACCATACTCCCTCACAAAGAAAAACTATGTCACTCTTGCGGAAAGTAGATCTTTGGAGATGCTCGCTTTATCAAAGTCTATTTTCCTCTAAATCTGGCCTTTGTCTCCACTTGATGAGGTGTTCCATGTATGTACCTTATGTCTAGTGGCTTTCTTGACTTTGGAGTCTAGCATTTGTTCAGCTTCTAGCTTGCTTGGTGAAGGTATCACTATAGGTTGAAGATCTACACTAATTCCTTGACTATTGTGAGAAATCTCAAGAAATGGACCTTTGAATTGAACTAATTCTTGCAGATTAAAAACATGATAAATGCCCAAATCTGATGGAAAATCCACCTTATATGCATTGGCTCCATATTTTGCTATAATTTGATAGTGTTCCACTCATTTTTTCTATAGTTTAGGGCACACCTTTCTATAATCTTGATTTGTTCAAGTGCACCATGACATAATCCCCAATTGAAAACTAAATGTCTCTTCTCTTGTCATCTACTTTTGATTTCAACTTTTGTGTGCTATCTTGGATAGTCTTCTTCACTTGCTCTTGGATTTCTTTCATAGTTGAGATAAATCTTCAGCATGTCCACTCCTATATTGCATGCCTCCAAGATCTCTTAACTCACATACACCCCTTGGATGCATCCCATACATAATCTCAAATCAGCTTCTTCCTGTGGTTATATTCCTACTATCATTGTAAGAATATTTTTCTTGAGGAATGATAACATCCCATGTTTTACCATATTCCTTGGTTAGGCACCTCAAAAGATTACCCAACACCTTGTTAACCACCTTATTCTAGCCATCTATTTGAGGATGGTAGGCTAATTCAAATGAAAGGTTTGTACCAAGTCTGCTCTGCAAGGTGTTCCAAAAATGGCTCATGAACTTCATATCTCTACCTAAAAAAATGCTCAATGCAAGTCCATGAATCCTCACAAACTCTTTGAAGAATAGGAGAGAAATATTGATAACATCATTGGTATTATTGCAAGGTATGAAATGTCACATTTTGCTGAATCTGTCAACCATTATAGAAATATTGTCATATCCATATTTTGTCTTGGGTAGACCTACTATGAAGTTCATGCTTACACACTCCTATGCCCTATTTGGGATTGGTAATGGTTGATATGAAATGGCATTACTCATTTCACCCTTGTCTTTCATACATACCATGCATTGTTCAACATACTTAGTCACATCCTTGACTAGTTTTGGCCAATAGTAAAGTCTTTGGACTAACTCTAGAGTTTTCTTCACACCAAAGTGACCAGCTAGGCATCCATTATGATTTTCCTAAATTAGGTTTTCCCTTATTGATCCTCTTGTGACACATAAACGATTTTTCTTAAATAACAATCCATTCTGCAAAGTAAATTTAGAGAACTTGATATAGAAATGGTTCTCAAAATAAAAACATACCTTATGTGCCTTTGCAAAATCTTCATCCTCCTTATACAAATTCTTGAAACTCTATATCCCAATGGTATGAAATTAAACTTCTTGGATAGTTAGTAATCTCCTTCTCAATGCATCTACTACCTGGTTCATCTGCCTTGTCTTATACTTGATTGTGAAAGTGAAGGCTTGTAAGTGTTCTATCAATTTCTATTGCCTATTACTCAACTTCTGTTGAGTTTTGATATAGCTTACAGCTTGATTATTAATAAGTACAATAAATTCTCTAGGTAAAAATATAATGTCTCCAATTCCTAAGGGACTGAGCTAAGCATATAGTTCTTAGCTTTATTAAATTTTTCACTTAAGAAAGATACTTGTCTACTTTCTTGACTCAACACTCCACCTAGTACCAAGCCACTTGCATCACATTCTATGGTGAAGAGCTTCTCAAAACTAAGCAATTGGAAGATAGGTTGGGTAGCTACTTACTTATTTAGCAACTTAAAGGATTTCTTTGGTTTTAATGTCCATTTGAACTTAGACTTGACCCTACCCTTAATGGTATCTAATGATGGTACACATATTCCACTAAAATTTCCTAATGAATTTCCTATTAAACTGGGCTAAACCATGAAAAAATCTTACCTCAGTAGATATGATATGTGGTGGCCAGTTGAGAATAGTTGTAACCTTCTCTTGATCCATGGTCAAGAACCTCTTTGACACTACAAAGCCCAAATGTAGAAGCTCTATTTTGAAAAGTCACAATTCTAAAGGTTAATGGCAAGCTTCTCCTCATGCAACCTCTGCAATAAAACCTCAACATGTTTAATGCATTCCTCTTTGGTCTTGTTGAATATTATTATATCATCTAGATATTCAACCACAAATTATCTAGTGAATTCCTTAGGCACTTCATTCATGAGCCTCATGAATGTGCTAGGAGAGTTTGAGAGGCCAAATGGCATCATACGCCACTCATAGAACCCATCTATTGTCTTGAGTGTTTTTTTCCATTCATCTCCCTCCTTAATTATAATTTGGTGATATCAACTTTTCAAATCCAACTTTGTAACATAAATTTCCCCTCAAAGACAATCCATGAGATCCTCAATCCTAGGTATGGGAAATATATACCTGGTTGTGATCCTATTTATAGCCCTTGATTTTGTGCATAGTCTACACTTTATGTTGTGATGTGGAGCCTAATTAGACTTGGAGGTTTGTTTGGCACAATTCTCTCCCCATATTATTTCTACAAGGGTTTGGAGGCAGCATCCCCAAGGGGAGGTCCTGCCTCAGGTGGGCTTCCTATCATAGTATAAGGTGGGGTCAAGGAACAATACCCCCACATGGGTTTTCAAGGGTAGGGCCCCTAAAGCAAAAACTAACCTTATATTATAAAATGCATTGGATACTATTTTTCTATTATTCTAGCCCTAATTTTGGAAGCAAGAAAAATCTTGTATAAAAAGGCTTAGGGTTAGAGATTTTCATAATGTGTTATGCATAAATTGGGTCTTGTGATGGTATTGAGCTATAAGGGATTAAAAATTGTAATTAGGTTGTAATCACTAGATAGTAATAATATTGGATATGTTGTTGGTGGATGTAGCCTAGGGATTGGGTGAACCATGTAACATCTTGGTTTCTTGTGTTCTCTTATGTGTGATCTATTATTTTTTGATATTAGTTATATTTGCATGTAACTGTTATTTATGTCTTAGGTTAATTCTAAATTTTTCCTACCTAAGATGCTAGTACAATAGGGATTGCACATGAACTTATACTTTTCTTAATCAAACATTGACCCAAGATTTCATGGACTTTTCTTGCTACTTCCAAGTTTTTGTCAGGAGTGAGCTTATATTCTGCCTTGTTTGGTAAAGATGCACCAGGAACAAAATCAATTTGGTGGCTTACCACCCTTCTAAGTGGTAAGGTGACAAGAGTTCCATCACTTACAATCACTTTATACCTTTCAAGAAACACTTTTGTCTCTACTCGAAGCAGCTTTTTGACTATGTTTTCCTCTCCTTTGGAGTTCAACACAAGTGCATAGCTTTAGCTCTAATGATCCTTGAGATCCTCCACAAACTCCTTTTCAACACACACCAACACATTAGGATTCTTGGACTATGGTTCATCTCCTTGCAATAGAGATTGGATTTTAGAAGTTCTTTCTCCCTTCTTAAATAATATGGAATTTTCCTTTCCATCATACATTGCCCCTCTATCAAATTGTCAGGGCCTACCCAATAGTAGATGGCAAGCATCCATGGGCAAGATTTCACACAACAACCTATCTTTGTAACCTACTATAGAGAACTCAACCCAAGTTTTCTCATTCACTAAGATTCTTTGACCCTTGTTGAGCCAAGTTACCTTATAGGGATTCACATGGGGTATCTTGGTCAGTTTGGTCTTGTTGACTACCTTCTTTGATATTATGTTGTCAGTAGAACTAGAGTCCACCACTACTTTGCAAACCTTTCTAAGAATCTTGCATCTAATCCTAAACACAACTCTCATATTCTTAGGTTCATCTTTTTCTAGTTGCTTAATCAACACCCTTCCAAACTTGAGGTTCTCAAATTTCTCTAATTCTATAAGATCCACTTTAGGTTCCTCTACACTAGAGTATTCTCTTGACCATATGCCACTCTCTTATCATGGTTTGAAGAAACAGACTTATTAAGACACCTATATGCTAGATGGCCTAGTTGACCATAGTTATAACACTTCATGCTAGACAAATAGGAATTACTTCTTCTTGATCCTTTGCCTCTATTAGAGGCTCCTTGGTTACCCCTTCCTCTATTATAACCTCTTCTATGAGTACTTTTAGTTATTTTCTTAGTGAGTTTGGTCTCACCTTGGTTCCTTTACCGATTACCTCTTCCTTCATATACCCCTTTTTGTCCCCTCTAATTTCTTACCTTGCCTCTATCTTTGAAGTTAGAGTCTCTTTTCTTTCTATTGTTTTCTTCGACCTCTAAGGCTAGTTGATGGCACCTCTAAACCATAGTATGTGTCCACAAACTTAGCTCTTCTCGGATACTCCACTTGTGACCACCCAAGTATCAAGCCACTTTTATTGCTCCTCTTCTTGCTTCTTGGTCCTAAGATATAACCTCTAAAATTCATCTATATAAGAGCCCACATCCATGTCTTTCTACTTTAGTCCTTGTCTCCTCTTGTGAAGTTCAATCTCGTAGTCCTCTACTAGGAACTTCTCCTTCAATTTAGTTACCATTTCATTCCAATTGGGTATTGGCTTCTTAACCATCCTAATCCTCTCATCTTGAACATATTTCCACCATGTTTATGATAACCCTCTAAGTCTTGACTTAACCACTTTAAGATTTTGTGCTTCTATCACTCATTTACATTCAAATTGATTCTCCATTCCATCTATCCAATCCATTACTACATCAATGTCCATCTTCCCACTACATAGTTGTACACCTTCTAAGGCCTTCCCTCCTATGGATTTTTATAAATTTCAAGAAACACTCTTCATTCAAGACATGGTCTACTTTAGGGACACCATCTTCCTCTTCGATTACCTTACCCCTATCATTTCTCTCTTCTTCCTTTTTCTTAGCTACATTAGCAACTACATCTAACTTTATCTTCACCTCTTCTAAGGCTTCTTTAAGGAGTTTTTTCTTCTACTTTTTCTCATTAACCTATTTGGCTAGTTTTCCATTTTTCACCATGCTTGACTCACCTACTAATTTCCTAGTAGTTGCAGACATATGCTAGGTTCCCAAATCTTAAACATGCTTTGGTACCACTTTTATGTAACACTAGTCTTTCTCCTAGCCCAACTTCTTCTAGAGTATCCTTAGGTCTTTCTCTTGACCTAATAGGTTTTCTTATTTCCCTACTCTCCTTAGGATCCTATCTATGAGGTCCTTGTCTATTCAACTAGTGAACACCAATTAGATAGAACAACAACTATTTTGCTACTTCCTAGGCTTGTATTAACCCTTATTGCTTTCTTTTTTACAACTCCACAATCTGCCCCAACATCTTAACTATCACTCTAAATAAAGAAATGACCATCTAGGAAGACATTATTATCCTCTCCAAGTCTTAAAGCCACATTTGTCATTGAAAGCCTAATCGAGTTCCAAGAATCACACAAAAATGCTTGTAAATAGGGTAACAAGCAGTTAGCCATACATCTGACAAAACTATTGAATAACTTGCAAAACTCCTTAACAAGGGGGTAAAATAATCCTTTTTCTAGACATCCTTTTGATAGAACTAAAATATTTTAGTGGTCTTGGGCTCCCAACCAATTTTTATAGTATAACCTATAATTATGCCTAAAATTTAGGCTGTACAAGTCATTAAAGCATGTCTGACAAGAAGGAAGGTTTCCCCATTATGGAACCTCCACCATTTCCTATCATTTTGGTTGAGACTTCACCACTCATGATTCTATCCCACTCCAATCTTTTATTGAAGCTATCAATTCTTTCAATCCCTCCTAATATCTCTATAACATACTATGATCCATAGCCATGCATCTCTGGCTTAGCTAGGGCATCACAATAATAGCCTTTATTTCTAGGGCCCCTCCTTCACTGTATAATATCTATGTTGCTTCATTTTTCTAATCCCATAATAATGACATATCCTATGGTGGAAAGAGGCTCTATGACCCCATTTTGGCTAACTGCTTGGTTCAGAACAACAGACTAGCAGGAAACAAATAATTTAACCAATTAAATGGAAGTCCAAAAAATTGAAATATAAGACTATACATAATCTAGCTAGAAATTACAATAAAATTTCTACTATTTATCGCACTTCATTCAATCCAATAAAACACTCAAAACTCAAAAAACCAAGAACCATAACTATTATTGCTACTATTCAATCTATACATGCAAAACCAAAACTTTTTCCAACCCCTTGAGAAGGTCAAGTATGGCCTTAAATACTTGAAAAAAAGCCCACACTAACTATTTTAGATAGTTATCAAGTCTCATCCACAAGGTTGTTCAAATGCAAGAAAAAGTCGTCAATGTTGTTAATGACAACATTGACAACTCTTGAGCAACTTTTACATCTTTTTAAATGTTGCACTCAAACTTGTTCCAAAGGCTAAAAAACTTCATTAAAAGCCTAAAAAAGAATTAAAACATATAAAAAGTACCTAGATCCTCTTATTTGGATATTCTACCCTCAAAATCACACAACTAGCCTATTTGACCAAAAATAGACAATTCTTGCAACTAAGATCAACTAAGGCCTAATATGCCTTCCTATTTTATCACACCACACCTTAGGAACAATCTAGTCCCTTTATTACCCTAGTGATGTGGCTAGAACAACTAAAAGCAAAAACAACGTAGGAACTCTAGGTCTTCTATGAGCCTTACCTATGTTCCCCTGGACCAACTGGGCAGGTCTGTATAAATACATACCCACTTCTCTTATTTTTGAGATTCATTATTTATTTCCTCCCTCAAGGAATATTCATCTGTAGAGATTTTATATGTATATTTTAGATATTTAGTAGTATTTCCTATGGATGATGTTAATTAGCCCAAAATTAGTTTCTAAATTTTTCTTTCAAGTTATATAATAAATATCATTACTTTCTAGAATTTATGAGAATTTCTATTGTCTTTATGTCTTAATACTTCATCTCCTTGAGCTACGAGTGATACTCTAAACCTATTTAGAACATAACTCTTAGTTTTCCTATTCTATCATGACCTAGTATATAAAAAAAATTAGTTAGTTAAGAAAACATAAGTTGACTTCAATCGCAACAACACAAATGATATAATACATAATCAAACTAGAAATGCTCTTCCTTGTCTCATCATCATTTGTATCAATTATGCCAACAATCTCCCCTTTTATAACTGATGATAACACTCCAAGAAATACCTAAACATACTCTTAAAACACCAATAGATAGAAACAATAAAGCTCAAGTTTCTTGTTGTTGTCTAATATAACACCCCTCCCCTCTTGATAGTTTATATTTCATCTTCCTTTTTCTATTGTTTTCTTCTCCCCCTTCAAAAAGAATATTGAAGGTTCCATAGAAATTAAAACTTTTAATTCTCTATCTAGTCCCCTTAAGGAGTATTCCCCTTCACATCAATAAAGTAAAAGATGTGATATTAAGACTCAATGGATTGATGCAATACACACATCTTAACTTTTATTAATTAGGGTCGTTATCCCCAACTAAATGTGAAGGTGTGCAAAAGTATCCATAGGAAGTAGTTTGGTTAAGACATTTGAAAATTTGTCTTTAATTGGGATGTATGCTAACTTTACCAATTCCTCCTACACCTGTTCTCTCAAGAAATGTTACTTAATAAAAATGTGGTTTTTCCTTGATCACATTAATGGGTTATATTATATCATAATTATTAGCAAAATAAATTATTATTATTTTAGGTATCTCTCTTTAATCCCTTATAATTTTTTCTTCATCAAAGATGCTCACATTTGATTGATAGCTAGTGCCACATATTCTACTTTAGTCATTGATTGAGATTTGTAATTTTATTTTTTTTCTTATTAACAACAAAAGCCTCCCATCTAGAAATAACTCACCATAATTTTTGTTCTTTTGATCAACCATTATTCTTTCCTACTAAACATCAGTAAAGACACTTAGAAAAAAATCGCCTCCATAGGCATACCATAACCCATAATCTACAATGCCTTTTAGGTATCTAAATATTCTCTTTTTTGTAACCATGCTTAAGTCCTTTGTATTAGTCTAAATCCTTGCAACTATGTTAATTGCTTGTGCAATAATTGTTCTACAACATAAAAAATAGTGTAGTTGACCAATAATGGACCTATATAGAGTAGCATTAGTAGACTTTGATTCATCACCCTTTGATAATTTAGAACCTATAACCATTGGGGTACCAACCAATTTAACATATTCTATGTTAAATTTCTTATATACCTTCTTCACTTATTTAAACTAACTAATGTATATTCCTCTATCTAACTAAGATATCTACAAACCTATGAAGAATTTAATTTCCCCTATCATTGATATTTCAAATTCTTTATCCATCTCATTAACAAAAATATTTACTCATCTCATCATATGCAACAAAGATTATGTCATCCACAACTTAGACTTCAAAACTTAATTCATTTTGACCTTCAACACTTAAATGAACACTACTGTCATCTTAAGTCCTATTGAAACCAATCCTAATGAGATAAGGCTATAATCATTCATACCATTCTCTAGGGGCTTGTTGTAGATGATTCAGTGCTTTGTGATGTTTGCATACCATATTTTTGTCTTTATTCAGTGCAAATCCATCTTGTCACTCTATGTAAAAATCATCTTGTATAATTTAATTTAAGAACATTTATTTGACATCCATTCGGTTGCTCAAAGTAAATTTCCTCTTCTAGAATTTCATTAAAGAACACCAATTTAACAGGCATTTGGTATGCCTTGAAATTTTTGTATCCAACATAAGAAATAGTGTTATACCTTCTAATCTTACAATTAGAGAAAATGTTTTACCTTTATCTAAGCCCACTTCTTATGCATATTCCTTTCATATAAGCCTTTCCTTGTAGTTTCTAATTACTTCACCATTCTTATTTAGTTTATTCATAAAAACCCTTTTTTCTCCATCAAATTTTTGGCTTCAACTCTTGGAACAAGAGACAAAGTCTCATTCTTCATAATTTGATCAAGTTCTCCATGCATAAATTTACTCAATAATCATCATTGATTGGTTTCTTCACCATTTTGGGATCCAATTATGATATGAGACATTTGATTTCACTGGTTTTTCTCCTTGCCAACACTATTTCTTTCATATGACCAATTATTTGTTAGTAGTATGATTATATCTCACATAGCTTGGAATAACTAGTTTGGATCTAGGAATTTATACTTCTTCAGCAATTTGAACTATTTCTTCTTCCATATTGTTCTACTTAACTAGTCTAGGATCTTAATTGTTTTAGATTCCTAGAAATTCCTTTTTTATTCTAGGGCTGTTCTACTGACTTTTAGAATGTAGTATTGGCCAAAATAGAGAACAAAATTCTTATTAAATTCCCAAACCTTTTTCTTTGGCTAATAAATTATAGATTTTTTTCAAATATTTTGGCAACTACTAATGTTTAGTATTTCTTTTATTAGGCTTCCTTTGAAGCCTATTATAGTAAATTTGAAAAGAGCATGCACAACTTTTTATGGTGTACTAGACATAGACATCATGGATTTCATAAAGTTTTTAGAAAATATTGTTGTCTCCCCAAGGATTCTAGAGTACTTAGCCCTCTATCGACTAGAAGAAAAGACTTGAATTGTGTTCTAAATAGATTATTCAAGGAATTTATCATAATGAAAATTGGAAACTTATACTTGAACATAGCATTTATTTTTACTATCCAATTCATAGATCAACCTAGATGAGGATATAATTTAGAATCCTTCTTGTAAAAAAAATATTTAGTCTAGATTCAAGACACATTAATATCAAAAATTATTTGGCATACATGGGAAGCTCTCAAACCTTGGCTTTTTAGGATGACACCATCTTTCATGACAATCTATCATTCAACCAACACAACATATGATGTTTTATATTTATCTAGTCTTAATAACTTTCTTTATCCAAAGTTCTTGTCCATTATGGTCTACATTTTGAAACGAATATAATTCACACATTATGTGATCTCTTTTCTCATGTTACTATGAATCTTCATGGTCTAATTCAGATCTAGGACAATTACAGAGGAATTTTTAATGTGATTGTATAAGTTAATCAAAAGCATTAGTTAGTGAATTAACATAAATGAGCTGATCTTAATTGAATAAAGAATATAAATGTAATGAATTAAAAGATAGTAGTGAGATAGAAGAAAAAGGAAGATAATGGAGTTAGCTCGAGTGGCCTACATCTCTGAGTCCCTATCCCATAAGGTGACCAATCTAATTAGCTCTAAGAAATCAATTACAAGCCATTCCCTTCAAGCACAATAATATCATTATTCTCCCTTGTGCTAGAATAATCAACATGTCTCCAGAATATTCTCTCCACATTTATCACCTGGATAATAATTCTAAAGGTTTACTACCATGATTTTACACATAAGGTTAGCCATAATTAGGCTTAACCACTAAAACCAAAAAATAGTCCCCTTGGGAAAATAATCTCGTGAATATACCCTTATTAAAATTTTGGTACTTAAAATTGTTCACTATATTTTATTTATTTATTTATTTATTTTAGGGTAGGAGGGGCATGAAGGGGGGTTTGTTTTAACAATAATCTTTACTTTAAATAATAGTTAACATAAAACCAAACTTTAAAGCTGAAGTCCTCCAAAATTTCCCTAAGCACTATTAATAGTCTAATAGGAACCCTATCTATTACAAGGGCAATGGTTAGGAGTTAAACTCTTTCTAGATACCATTTAATAGTGATAAATTATTAAGATAAGATTTTAAATAAATATTTCCTACTAATAGTACAGAAGAAATTATAGTCTACTAGCTAAGGCAGACAAATAGTTGGATACCATAATAATAATTTTGTTATAACAACTAAGTCTTATCTTATCCATGTTTCAATGTGGCACCAGATGAGTGGAGGATGCCACATGTCAAATTTTCTAACACTTGTCTACCATGAGGACACTAAGTGTCAAATTATGGTTTAGTGAGGGGTTTTAAATTTTTCCACATGTCAACAAATGATTGATTGGAGATGCCTCATCACTTGCTCTACCACAACAACATGACCACCCACTAGCTCTCTTTTAATAGAGATTAAATTTTATGATAATGTTTTAAACAAAAACTACCTACTAATAGTACAAAACACATTGTAGTTTAGTGGGTATTGTTTAGATGCCATAATCAAGATTTTATTATAAAAACTAAGCCATATCTTATCCAAGTTTCCATGTAGCACCAGTTTGCTATGTGGCCGCCAAGGAGGATACCACGTGTCAACTTCTCTGCCACTTGTCAACTATGACATTTCAATGTGTCAAATTTTGGTTCAGTAGAAGGTTATAAATTTTTCTACATGTCAACCAATGATTGATTTGAGATGCCACATTACTTGTTTTGGCACATTTGCATGATATCCTATTGGCTTCCTTTTAATAGCGATAAATTGTTAAGGTAAGGTTTTAAAGGAATGTTGCCTCCTAATAGTACATAAGAGTTTGTACTCTAGTGGCTAAGGAAAATGAACTTTTGGATAACATAATAAGAATTTTGTTATAACAACTAAGCCTTATCTTATCCAAGTTTCTATGCGGCACCATTTGAGTGTGTCGCGTGGCTGCTAAGAAGGATGTTGTGTGTTAACTTCTCTAAAGCCTATCTACCAATGATGATGCCATGTGTCAACTTTTGGTTCAGTGAGGAGTTATAATTTTTTCCACATGTCAACAATAATTGATTGGACAGGCAATGTCACCTGCTCTACCATTTCATCATGTTAACATAATTAGAATCACATTTTTTACCTCAAACTTCAAATTGCCATAACTTTCATACTAACTCCCATTTCAATGAAATGGACACTATTAGAAATATCTCAGCAAGATCCTTGATTTGGTATTGGTTTTGACCACTTTGGAAACGGTGTCTTTTTTCCTTTTATGATTGGTCTTTCTACCTAGTTTGACCAAAAATTTGACTGACTATATCCCAGATATATGTGTTAGGATTGAAGAGACATAAGTAAAAATTACATGAAAATATAAGCAATACTAGAAATAATTAATGTATATAGAAGATAATACAAGACAAAAATATTTAATGTGGTCCACCCAATCCTTGGGCTACATCCACCAAACAACAAGTATAATATTATTATTTGGTAATTTTAAGCTAATTACAATATGCAAACTCTTACATCTCACTATTGCAAGCAACTACTAAATCATCATATATTAAGAAATAACTAACCCTAAGCCATTTTATACATTATTTTTGTCACCTAAAATACTAGGGCTTAAGGTACTATTTAGGGACACCAGAAGAGATCCTGCACCTTGAACCCATCTTGGGGTGGCTTCCCCCAAACCCTCATTGAAAAATATGGCGGGAAATAACACCAAATAAGGAAGGTAAAAGTCAACCTATGAGTTTTTCTAGGCTCCACATAACAAAAATATGAACTCCATTTGTGCCCATCTAATTTGTGTTGAGTCTAGTTTCTCAAGAATTTTATGTTGGAGATGATTTATTAAGCATTGTGGATACTTGAATTATAGTGAATATTATGCCCAAGATCACTTTAAACCTAGAAAAATAAGTTGACCTAGCTCTTCCCTACTCACCATTCTCTAGAGGATTTTGTCTTGGAAGTCTTACCATAACCTTTGAATATGAAACAAATCTTGGGATCCATTTATAAAAATCATGGTGTAAGTAGTGGAAGTGGTTTTTGTGTATCTTTTTAAATTATAGGCCTAAGATTAGCCACCACTCTCACTTATTCCCCTACTTATGATCCCCACCCCAAAAATTTTATGACACTTGTATTCCCATCTATCCTCATGGTGATGTTGACTTTTTATGGTATTTTATATGAAAATGGAGCCTAAGGAAGCCCCATTTCACCTAGTGTATTTTTTTTTCTAAGGCTTGACTCTAGGCTCTCATCTTTAGCATCTCAGTATGAAAAACCATAGACATCCTTACTATGACCAATAGATGCTTTGATTCATAATTTGTAGAATTGAATAAGAGTAAAATAAATCTAGGTTTACAATGATTACTTATTTAGGTCTATTAGGCACAAAATCTTATTTTAGCATGTGATCTTGCTAAGAGAATCACCTTGACTTCCATCCAGTTTGTTGTAGATGCACAATAGGAAAATGGAAGAAATCCTACCAAAAATTAATGAAAGGAAAAGACCAAGATCAACCCCTTGGATTAGGATTGATTAATAAAAAATATAGTATTGATGTAGTACAAGGTGGGTGAATCTTGAAAGGAGATGACCTGAGCCCCAGTAAATAATGATATTATAGAAGATAAATAAGAACATAGATTTTTAGCTCAATCGCAACATATAATCTCATAATATAATGATAATATTTACATCCAATATGATCAGTTGTCAGGCCTTATAAGTTATGGCCAAGTACATTAGCAATTACAATAATAGTTCTTCAAGACCTAGAAAGATCCAACCTCAAGCAAGCCTAGACCCATAATCTATTAGAAAGACCCAAGAAGAATCTAAAATTGTTCGTGCAAGATACCAAATAAATTTTTTCTTTCAAAAACCCACACTTAGCTACTAGCTCTACTAAACTTCGCTCCTCTTAGCTACTTTGTGCTAAAATGAAATGACTCAAGACACCACAAGACCCTCTACTTATACCAAAATAATCCACAAGTTGGCCTAGCAAGTTATCTTAAGTAAACACTCATTAAATACACCCTAAAGCAACAACTTGGCCTAATAGACATAATTAAATAAATAGTTAGGAAAAGCCTTAAGTTTACAATGTGTGACTAACTCATATAAAAACCTAAAATTATGCACCCTTAGGCATAGTTCAACATGTCCTCCAACAATCCAAATTCAATACCACATGAGCCAACTTGCACAAATAAAATCTCAAAAATACAATCTCCAAAGTCTATCTAGGAAATTAGCAACATGTTACTAGTAGCCACCAAAATGGCTCTAACTTGAAACAATTACTTCAAAGTTTATACATACCTAGGAAAAGGTTCCCAATGTGCCTAGAACACATCCTCAATAGCACAAACCATAGGTCCAAAAATTTGACCTTGATGTCCTTGCATACACAATTATTGACTACCTTAGGATGCTCATACATCAGACACCCCATGTGCAAAGAAAATATGTTCTTTAACAACAAGAAGAATATATTTTAGGGCTCAACACATAAACCCTAAAATAGTTCTTCACATACATGTCCTCCAAGTTATCAACTTGTACACTCTTTTCTTTGTTCTACTTATTCTAATATTCTCCTATAACAAATAACTATCAAATATGCTTGCTCATAGCCTTCCTTAGTGTACTACTTATCCTTTTTTCCATTTTGATCTATAACCCCTTGAGAACCCTTCAAATCAACTCATGTACAAAAACTGAGGTTCCTTCTACCAATTCCATCATTCTAAAATGGAATCAATGATAACTTTATGCCACCCTTATCAATAGTAAAAACATTCTTCACACAATCATCAACTTCCCTGCAATCATATTGCCAAGGTCTAACACGTAATTTTTACTCATGTCCACAATATTACATAGAAATTAATTAACATACTATACAATCTAAAAGTTAGTCAGCTATTGCTCTCTCACTTCCAAATCATGTTCATCTTGCAACTAGCTAGTCCTATAAGGAAAAGGATGTCCCACTATCCTCAAACCAAGTATTTTAGCCATCTCCTTCGTAACTAGGTTATCAGTAATACCACCATCCACAATCCCATTGTAATATTTACCTCCAGACTGTAAACAAGTCTTGAAAAAACTCCTCCTTTGGCAAGGTTCCAACACTTTTTTACCAAGAAACACTCATTAAAATAGCAAGTTCTTCTTCTCCTTCTTGGGCTCATTCACTAATTCCACATTCTCATTCACCACAACAACTATTTTAACACTATCCTACTAGGAACACTCAAAATATTTATGTCCTTCCTCACCAAATTTGTAACACATACCTTTAAATCCACCTCTATGTTTTCTCTTCCTCTCTTCATCAAGTTTTGTTTCATCTTCAACAATTTTTTTCTTCTTTATAGAGTGTTCCTTCTTTTGCTTCCCTCAAGAATTATCTTGATGTATTCTCTTCAATTTTTCTTTTTCTCTTAGAGCATATTGATAAGAATCCTCAACTAAATTAATATTTAACATACCAATATCATCCTAAATATTGAATCTCAAACCATTAATATATCTAGCAATATTTTCCATTGGAAGTTATCTATGTCCGAACAAAATTTTTAACTTATAGAACTCCTTGGTATAATCTTTCACAAGCATATCCTCTTATTTTATATTATGTATCCTCTTAAACAACTCAAGTTAATAATGAACATGAATCAACCTATCTTTCAACTTAGTCACTATCAATATCCACATAGCGATCTTCACTTCACCTTTATCTTGTCTATCTCTTTGTGATTCCTTCCACCATAAAGAAACATGTCCTTTCAACTTAGTATTTTCCAAAATCACTATGATTAGATCATCAATATCCTCTAACTCAAAGTAGTCTTCCAATTCACCAATCCAATTAATCAAGTCTTCATGATTCAAGTTATTGGAGAAATTAGAAATATCCATGATATGCTTCAACTTTAGGTGAGATCTAAATATATCCAACAAACCAACTATATCTTCCACATATCTCTCCATCTAATCAGTGTTTTCTTCACCACTAGATCCATCTTTAAATTCTTTAGTAGTTTCCTTATAACCATCTTCTATACCCAAATTCTTAGGTACACCAATCATATACCTTTGATGATCTCAACAACCACATGATCTCAACAATCATATCCTTCTTCATCAATTCCATCTAAGATCTAAAATCCTATTTAACATTCTCTAAAATATTAGTCTCCATAACATCATAGAGATATGTAATTTGTGTAAGGTCAAATCTTATTGGAGGCATCTTCCAAGATGTTCACAAACCCAAAGCAACAAATCCACAATATCAACTAGCTCTGATACCACTTAATATAATAAATGGTAGATAAATCCATAAAAATTTAGGTATAGCCCCCAAAAAATAATTGCATAGAATAATGTAGGAATTTTTCTTAGGGAAAATTCACCCAAGATTGAAGAACTCGAACACAAGCACAACTATAGACCAAAAAGACTATGATCAATATATCATTGCATGTCCTAATACATCACTATAAGTTTAGATGAGTGTATTGAAATGTCCCTTTACTGATTTTGTATGATATTTCGGACCTCTAATCAGATCTTTAAGATCAAACAACCAATATTTCAAAGATCCACCAATTTCTCAATAGACCCCAAATCGGGTATGCCAGAAATAGTGTCAAAAGCTTCACAGCTTCACCTATTATTAATAAATCTGAAAGTGGACATTTTTACAAAAAATTGAGCAGCATAAAAGCCTATAAAATGAAATTTCTAGATCTGTATAACATGCACACAATAGCTCCAAAACGGAGGACAAAAACAATGTTCATCGGGCTCTCGAAAATAGCACAAAATAGCTCAGAATCACCACAAAAACTTAATGATCTATCACAGAAGTATAGTCATATCCAAATACATATTTTTAGCTCTATTTTAATATTTAAAATTTTGATATACAGCAGCAACCCAAACTTATATGAAATACTCAACCGGAAACACCAAACTCTTACAAAAAATACACTCGAAAACTCACAAATCTGCATTGTTCAGCACAAAGGAAAACTCTGCATGAGCATGCACAAAGAATGGCTTCAAAATTCCATCCTTAGCCTTCCTAGAAACCTACAAACTCCCATTCTTGGGTCTCCCTGGAAACCTGAAAACTCCCGTTCTTGGGTCTCCTTCTCCACAGGTTTGGCAGCCTCTGAAGAATAACAAAGAAATGAGCAAAAATCAAGTTCTGGAATGAGCCCAAAATACCTCCAAACCTCTTAAAAGAGGGCATAAACCTAAATCATGTCCAAGAGGGGTTAATAAAACATATTTTAATAATAATTTTCATTTATTAGCCCATTAGCTTCCAAAGATTATCCCCTTTTTCTGAAACTTCACCTTTTTGGGCCTGCCTGCCTTAGAAAAGATTATTATTTTTAATTATTTGAAAAGGGGACATGACAAGTCCTCCCCTTCCAAATATTGCTTGTCCTCAAGGAATGGCTGAACAATAAACCAATCAATCCACCTAGATCCCAAATGTAGTAATAAACTATACTATGGTCAATTAACGCAGGCTCTTGCAATATCCTCTGCAATATAACCAAGAGGAATCCATAATCAAACTGACAAGTAATGCTCAACCAAACTCCAAAGTCACAACTTCACAGTCAGAAACCCACGAGACACAAACTCTTAGAACATCAAAACCCAAGTAAAGTGGACAAATTAAACTACCAACACAGTAAATACCATCAATGCATCCCACTGGCCTATACGGAATGTACAATCCAACTCTGCAACAATGGTGAATGCTCTCGAATGAAACTGTACCATGTATGGAGAATCCACACACTGTACAACTCCTGCAGTCAACACAACTCTATAGATCACCGGCCACTGTCTCATAACCATAACTCCCATGCACCCCTAATAGTGAAAAGCCATCACAAGATAAACAACAAGAAATGGAACCCAAACCAAATTTGCCTGTCATCAACGCCTCAACACAAGGATCAAATGCTAACTGATGTACATACCCTGCAATGTAATGTTGATAAAAAAAACCAACCTTAGTCAACAGCTCACCATGAACAAGTGATACAACCCACTGTGACTGATCACCAGCTAAGTCAGGAGATGTCATAGCCAAAGGAGTAGAATCAATAACAACATCCATTGAAGCATCACTCCAAAACTCCTACTCTAAGTCATGTATTATCAAGCTGTCAACTGTAGAACCTATCACCATGTCGTACCCATCACAACTCTCATCCTGAGGGATCAAACTATCCCATAACTGATGATAAGCACTAGGAACCAAAGTACATCTCTGTATCATCATCTCATCAACATGGTCATCAAAGGTAAATTGATGAGCATACCTTACAATGTAATGTCGATAGAATGCGCCAATCTCAGTCAGTGGCTCAGACTACAATCCAGATGTAACTAACTGCAATTGATCACTAATCGAGTTGGAACTGACTACTACCTCTGAAGACATCGCCAAAGGAGTAGTATTACTAGTAGGAACCATGCCAATTGTCGGCTCACCAACATCACACATGGTCTTTGATACAACATCTCTAGTCTTCGTGCCATTAGTGCTAGAGGTCACCACCATGTCAGACATACCACAACAATCTGCTACAACACCCAACTCAACTGATCCTGACTCTAGTGGGGATGAACCTGATATGCCAATGTTAGTATCAAGGATGGATGCATCTCCATCTCCACTATCTTTGACAATCTCAACCATGGACATCCTCGGATCACTAGACACCATAGCTTGTGACTGTATAGAATCTGGTGAAGACTGTAGTTGCTCTAGCTCCATGGTCACCTTAACCAAATGAAACTTTAACTCCTTGAAAGCCAACTGTGTACTCTCAAGAATCTCAAAAGTCACCTCGAGTTGCTGAGTAAGCTCACTCACCTCATCTTCTTTGGTCAATAATGTGTCATATGTTGTACTCCCCCACTTCATAAGATAATATTTGTCGGCTACCAACTGCATATAATTCTATCTAAAAATCTGAATAGCCTCCGATAAAGAGTGGATCTCTATCAAGGAAAGATAACTACCTTCCTGCTCATCACTAGTAGGAGAACCCCATCCATAAACTGCTAACAACTGACGAGCAACATCAAAATGTTGGCAAGCGATAGCAATGTCTCGCTCACTAACCCTCAACTGATTAGACACATGATGGCACTGGCTAGACTATCTCCTACAAACCTCCTTTGATGTACTTTCTAAAGGAGTATCCTCAAAGTTACTAGTCTCTAGAGTATTACCATCCATATCCTGTGAATCAACTCCAAAGCTCATATCAACATACGGAGTATCAAAAACTGTAGCACTGCTGTCTAACTCCTCTATACCAAAAGAAATTGCCAAGGAAACTAAGTCTTCAAAATTGCCCACTGCATCCTCCTGCATGTCATCAATGCAAATATGATCCTGGGACTCATCTGTACACACTACCAAATATGAAAGATCATCAACACATTCCAAAAAGTATGGTCAACTGGATATATGAACAAAGCCCAACACCGGTGTATAAAAACTAATTCCAACATCAGACACGTTTCTAGCACAAGAAAAGACAACACCGTGCAATCTGCTAATCAAATCCATGATAGAACCCAAACAAACACTGCTACCAAAAAGTGTTAAAGATCTCCAATCAACTGAATCCCAAATGCTAATATAACAATCTTGAGTCCATATCCATAAACTAGAATCAGCTGGTAACTCAAGAAAACTCCTCACCTGAGTAATATGACCAATACCAACTAACTCAACGTACCTATCATGATGAGATAATGAAGTCACAATATTGTCTTTATTGATTCTCAGCTGGCTGGACAAATCATGTGAAGTACTACCAGCCTCAACCTCATGTGACAAAGCATCTAACTGTGCTTGGTACTCTTTCTCAGCAAAGTCATGAATGCTCAATGTCTACTCATCTCTATCAGGTACCTCACCATCATGCACAACATCCTCATAATCATCATCTGAACCCACTATGTTGTAGTCACTGCCTGTTGTAACTATACCATCCTGAATACCTGTGACATCACCCTTTGATGACCTGTATACAATTGTCTCAATTTGAGTATCAAGTTGACCATTACTATCAATATGTGTAATATACTTTCTCACTACCTCCTATGGCGGAGTAGAATCTAAGACTTCTACCTGGCTATAAGTTAGTTTCTCAAACTCCTCATGCAAGTTCTTGGTAATTGTGTCATCTGCCCTGTGAGAAAATTTGCAAAATAGAAATCTAGTCAACTTATCCACCTTAGCTGGGTCAAACAACATGTCATTCATCAAACGATGGTGCTCAACCAACTATTTAGACATGTCATGGCTTATTTTCCTAAGTTTATCTCGAATGTCTAAATAACCATCCTTTCTATTGTTCTAACTCTGGATATAAATTGTCCAAGATCATGTCCTCTGAGACTCTGTACTGTACATGTCCATTTTGGATAAAGTAGAGTGTAACCCTAATAGGTTATAACTTCTTCAAACACCAAGAACTAACATGCAAATGATTAGAAGTAGCATGCAACCATAGATTTTGACGTGCAGCTGATTAGAAGCAACATGCAACTACCAAAATCACCAAGAACTAACATGCAAATGATTAGAAGTAGCATACAACCATAGATTTTGACATGCAGCTGATTAGAAGCAACATGCAACCACCAAATTCACCAACAACTAATATGAAAATGATTAGAAGTAGCATGCAACCATAAATTTTGACATGCAAGATTTGGGTAGTTGTCAAAACTGACATGAAAACTTCTACAACCACCAAATTCACAAAGAACTAACATGAAAATGATTAGAAGTAGCATGCAGCCATAAATTTTAACATGCAGCTGATTAGAAGGAACATGCAATCATAAATTATGACATGCAAGATCTGGGTAGTTATCAAAACTGACATGCAAGATCTGTGTAGTTGTCAAAACTAACATGCAAGATTTGGGTAGTTGTCAAAACTGACATGCAAGATCTGGGTAGTGTCAAAACTAACATGCAAGATCTAGGTAGTTGTCAAAACTAACATGCAAGATCTGGGTAGTTGTCAAAACTAACATGCAAACTCTGGGTAGTTGTCAAAACTGACATGCAAACTTCTACAAACCCTCAGGCTAGCAAGATCATGGCTCTGATACCACTGAAATGTCCCTTTACTGATTTTGTATGATATTTCCAACCTCTAATCAGATCTTTAAGATCAAACAACCAATATTTCAAAGATCCACCAATTTCTCAATAAACCCCAAATCGAGTATGCCAAAAATAGTGCCAAAAGCTTCACAGCTTCACCTATTATTAATAAATCTGAAAGTGGAAATTTTTATAGAAATTTGAGCAGTATAACAACCTATAAAATGAAATTTCTATATCTTTATAACATGCACACAATAGCTCCCAAATGGAGGACAAAAACAATGCTCATCGGGCTCCCGAAAATAGCACAAAATAGCCCGAAATCACCACAAAAACTTAATGATCTATCACATAAGTATAATCATATCCAAATACATATTTTCAGATCTATTTTAATATTTAAAATTTTGATATACAGAAGCAACCCAAACTGATATGAAATACTCAACCGGAAACACCAAACTCTTACAAAAAATACACCCGAAAACTCACAAATCTGCATTGTTCAGCACAAAGGCAAACTCTGCATGAGCATGCACATGGAATGGCTTCAAAATCCCATCCTTAGCCTTCCTAGAAACCTACAAACTCCTATTCTTGGGTCTCCCTGGAAACCTGCAAACTCTCGTTCTTGGGTCTCCTTCTCCACAGGTTTGGCAGCCTCTGAAGAATAACAAAGAAATGAGCAAAAATTAAGTTCTGGAATGAGCCCAAAATGCTTCCAAACCTCTTAAAAGAGGGCATAACCCTAACTCATTTCCAAGAGGGGTTAATAAAACATATTTTAATAATAATTTTCATTTATTAGCCCATTAGCTTCCAAAGATTATCCCCTTTTTCCGAAACTTCACCTTTTTGGGCCTGCCTGCCTTAGAAAAGATTACTATTTTTAATTATTTGAAAAGGGGACATGACATGTATCCACTAGCAGTGCATGTATATAAAGGCCTTTGAGATGCATCTAAAATGACTAGGAATCAACATCATGATAAGTCATACAACTAGGCAAATGTCCACTAGATATGAGTTATCCTCCATTAAGCACAAGAGTAAGTGTGATGATGAGAGGATAAGCCTACAAAAGTGTAGCATGAAAATTTATGTTGTAGACACCATGTGTTGAATTAGGAGTGTGAATAACTATGTTTTCTACATGAAAACTTAGTGAATGATGCAAAATCTAGTGTTGTAGAAACCATGTGCTGATTTAGAGTTGCTTACTTCTATGTTGTCAACATGATAACTCATGAAAGTAAGCAAACTCCTAAGTGTCTGACAAAATAAATAATAAAATAAAGAAAATAATAAAATAATGCATTAACCTAAGTAAACTTAAGTAAGTGTAAATAGTAAATAAATATTTACACCAACACCCCCCTGAAGTGCAACTTAGGGGAATGCCCTTAAGCTTACAAAAACTAGGATGAAAGGCATAATGGGTCCCAGGTACTAGACCATGTTAGGTACCCATGTAAATAATGAAATGTAATCTCTCATAAAGATTAGAAAGAGGGAAAACCTCATGAGAAAAAACCTCCCCCAAAAAGAGAGATGAAAAGATAAGATGCATATATGGATGGAGTAATCAAGATCCCCCCATTATAACATGCGTCAAGTATATACAGAAGAGAAATTGGAGACTTGGACAAAACCCCTTAAGCAGAAAAAGTCCCCCCAATAAAAGAGAAGAAGGAGAGAAGGTAGTCCCCCCCCCCCTAAAATTAGTGTGCTAATCAGTGAGAAATGCTCTAGTGTAGAAGCTGATCCATGATTGTTGAATGATGTTCCTCCCCTTTGGAAGAAACATGACTGAGGTACTAGTGAGATGCTTCTCCTATGAGTGGAAAGAATCTTGAGGATGAAAGGTGTCTTTGAAACCTTCTCAAGTGTCCCTATGTCGATGCTGATGGTGGCTCCTTCCAAAACAGATGAGAAGAAGTGCAGATCTAGCAAGGATTGTTGTAGAACCTATTTCAAAGAATCAGTAATCTCCTCAAATGATAGAGAAACCTCCTATAAATGTTGTACATAAGGATCCACAATCACATTAGCCTAGAAAAGTTGATCATGTAGAGAATGGACATTAGGGTTAGAGTTAGCCCTCACAACAACTGTAGAAGGATCGTCCTCATCAAAGAAGTCTCCCAAATCTGCAATGTGTGACTCTATGAACAAACCTAAAATGTTAATCAAGAAAAAATCACTTGAGGCTAGAACTAGAAGACAAAGTGTACCTTTTTGTGCTGGATCAATCACTATTGCAATAGATGAAGAATTCACCTCAAAGAGAAGATGAGTATCATCAAGGATTTATCCCACATCTTCAATGTGAGACTCCACAAACAAACCTGCAATGTCTAGTACGAAGTTATCCCACGAAGGTAAAGTAGGAAGACATAAAGGTTCCTACTACACTAAATCTAAAGCATTTGTGGTTGAAACAAGATCAAGAGGAGCAACAGGAGCATCGAGCGGTGTGATCTCATCTAGAGAGGATAAAGCTTCAACTAGAGGTAGAAGACCTTTGGGGAATGGAGGAATGTGTGGATCTCCATATGTCTCACAAAGATGAATCCAATAAATAAGTGGATCAGATGATTTAATTTCCTCAAGTCAATCTATAACCTATATATCCATAAATAGAAAGAGAGTATGCCAAATGATGGATATCGTGTCCACATCATATTTAAGTTCTCTTGCATATGGTAGTGCATTGTGCCGACTGAGATATTTGATAACCAATTGACTCCATTCCTAATAGTTTTCTGGTGTCAACATAATGGAATCTTCCTCTTCCATGATGGACTAATCAATGTAACCCCCAAAGATGTAAGAAAAATGAAAGAACTCCCCCTAATGTGAGATTTGGTGCTTGATAGGTGGTGCATGTACAATAGTCCCCTTGTCAAAATGTACAAGATGGACTTCTAATTTTGTTGGCCACAACTATCTTTTGAGGCCAAAATCTAAGCATTGTAGCTCAGATGTACAACAATTCTAAAAAGCAATACAATGCAGAAAAGGCCCTAATGCTGAAAGTAATATTTATGTCCTCATAACCCTAGAATTTTACTATAGATCTAGAAAGTAGACAAAAAATAATGCACTTTCAAAAAAAATAGAATGTTAAAATGTGTCTAGATGACCTTGTATGAAGCATTTCAAGCTATAAAATGCAAGATTGGATAGATATAGTCACCAAAAGATGCAATTTCTGACCATGCACCAAAACAAGAAAAGAACACCACCACTAAAATGTTTAGAAAATTCTACCCAAAATAAAAATTAATTGCACCTGATTTGGAGTTAAGATGATTGAGTCATGACCTTTCAAATTCGAGTTGCAAAATCAAAACTAAATCTAGAGAGGGGTCTAGGAAAAAATGACAAGCTTAAATTTGATGGTCAAATGGCCATCATAGAAGTTAGAAAATGCCTAGGAATGATGATTAGAAAGCCATCAAATTTAGTCACATGTCTAGCTAACTTCAGCAAAAAAAAGGCTGCTTAGGCGATGTGGAAAATGATGTCAGCATACGGTTGGTGACTGGACATGTCCATATGGTAAAGTCGGTCCAAATGGAAAAATGAACGATCCACATGGCAAGCTATGTAGGTAAAGTATGGCTGGTGATGTGGTAAGTCAATGGGATGGTGCATGGCTTGTGTTTGTAGGGTCCACGGGCACTATGTGGAAGGGTCCACATGTCAGGTGTCCATGTGTTAGGTGTTTAGAAGGATTTCATGTATAGTAGACATGGCAGCTGGTCGGCCTGGATTACAAAAATTGTGTTGTGTGGCATGTCAAGAGACTGTGATGCGGGCCAGAAAACCTTAAACCATGCCAGAATATTCTTGTCATTGTCAGGAGGAATCAATACTTTAGTGCCAGAATCATTGTTGTGATCGTCAATGAGGGAATCACGGGTGCCGCAGAATCAAAATGGCCAGCAATTGAATTAAAATGGCCGTGAGAAAGTTTTATCCCACATTGAGAGTGAGATAAATGTTAAATGCATTTATAAACAAAATGTTGCAGGTAGTAAGCAACAAGGCAGTGCACGGTGGAACATAGACTTGACCTCAGTCAATGTCCATTCACCCAAAATTTATTATGCAATGCCTATCAAAAAATAAGGAATATGTTGGAGACTAAATGGAATATTCTCTTTAGAATGTTTTATGTAGGGTATAGGGTCGGGGTGTCACTACCCAGTACCTATTCAAAAATATTTTCTCTACAGGGCTACTTGGTCAAATTTATTTTTCAATAATCTATAGAAAAATAACAAATTTTTATCTTAAACAAATGAAATTATAGATATGAAAGATGATCATGCCAAAATTGCAAATCATGCCTTCAGGTTTTAGTTTGCAAAAAAAAATTGCCTCACGATCAACTTTGGACTAGGGTAGGCAACTTTATACCCAATTTTTACCGAATCGACATTCTGGACACAATGGTGAGGTTAGATCTAGCTCTAGATGCTCCCAATGACTATGATATTCTAGATTTAGGTCAAGGTGTTGAAGCAAAAATGGTCTCAAACGAATATGTGAAGATAGATTCTCCAAGAGCTCTAATATTGTGTAATAATTTGTCTTAGGGAAAATTCACCCAAGATTGACGAACTTGAACACAAGCACAACTATAGACCAAAAAGAGTATGATCAATATATCATAGCATGTCTTGATACATCACTATGTGTTCAAATGAGTGTACAAACTAGGAGTACCTATATATAAAGGCCTCTGAGATGCATATAGAATGCCTAGGAATCAACATCATGATAAGTCATACAACTAGGCACATGTCCATCAGATATGGGTTATCCTCCATTAAACACATGAGTAAGTGTGATGATGAGAGGATAAGCCTACAAAGGTCTAGCATGCAAATTTATGTTGTAGACACAATGTTCTGAATTAGGAGTGCAAATAACTATGTTGTCTACATGACAACTCAGTGAATGATGCAAACTCTAGTGTTGTAGATACCATGTGCTGATTTATAGTTGCTTACTTCTGTGTTGTCAACATGACAACTCGTGAAACTACACAAACTCCTAAGTGTCTCACAAAATAAATAATAAAATAATGCATTAACCGAAGTAAACTTAAGTAAGTGTAAATACTAAATATGTATTTACACCAACAAAGAAGATAAACAAGAAAAAATATATTTAGATCAATTAAAATATATATTCTCACAATAGAATCATAAGATCTACATCCAACTTACTAGGCTATAAGGCCTTTCAAGTTGTGTCCAAATACATAAGAAATTACAATAGTAGTTATGCAAGACCTTGTCAGATCCAATGTCTAGCTAGCCCAAACCCACAATCTAGAAAAAAATTTGAAGAAGAATCTAAACTTGTGCTTTCAGGCCACCACACAACCTTCTTGTTTTCCAATCCCACTCTTAACTACTATCTGCTAAACTACACTCCTCTTAGCTCCTCAATGTTGAACTAAAATGACTCAAGACACCACAAGACCATCCACTTATACTAAACCAAGCTAGAAATTTTCCTAACAAGTTACCCTAAATAAAAACTCTCAATAAATACACCCTCAAGCCACAAGCTCACTCAACATAAAGATTTAAATAAATACTTAGGGAGAGCCCCAAGTTTACAATGCATAACTAACTCATACGCCAAAAAAAAAGTATGTTCCCTTAGGAATAGGTCAATGTGTTATCCAATTATCCAAATCAAAGAGTGCATGAGCCAAATCCCATGATTCAAGGATTGAAAAAATAATCTCTAAAGTCTATCTAGGAAATTCGGAACATGTTACGAGTATCCATCAAAATGACTCTAACTCCAACATGATTAATTCAAACTTTAAAGGGCACTTAGGAAAAATTTCCCCAATGTGCCTGGAACACATACTCAATCATTTGAACCATACATCCACAAATCCAACCTTGATGTCTGTGCATATAGGATTTCTAACTATCCTAGGATGCTCCTAGATTAAGTATCAATGTAAATGCTAATATAAATGAGATGAATAACTTAGATTCATTTCTCTACCACCTCCACCTTAAGAAGGTTTAATAAAGAAGATAGACCTAAGATATAAATATATGACAAATTGATAAAGTATGTACAAATGAAAGAGAGGAAGATGAAATACCTTATGAAATATAAACCTCAAACTAGGCCATCAAATGACCTCCACAAGGGGTTGATTCCCTCAATCTAGATTGAAAACTCCACTATGCATAAAACCCATAAAATGCTCACCAATTTTTAAGGGGAAACTTGGGTAATTATGGGAAAAATGGAGCATCACGGATGTAGTGCAATCCTATTGGATAGTGTGGGATGCTAATTCTAATTTTCTAATTTTGAAGAAAGCGAAAAAGAGTACCCAAATCTATAACTTGTTCACAAATTGATATTCAAAACTTATAAAGAAAGGAGTTTTTGTTTTTGACTGGGAGTAGGGGGGAAGGGGGAGTGGGGGGAGAGGTTGGCTCAGTCAAACCACAATTTGGGAGTTAACCTCTACTTGAAATAAAGATAGAATTCCAACAAATAGTAGTGATAGATCTAACATAAAAGTATTGTAAATCTATGAATATGCTCTTGAATTTATAATTTAATCAATTATTTAGATGTAATATCTTTGACTAAACTTTAAAAAACTAAAAAGAAATAAAACTAAAACCAAAACCTTTGTGTATGTATGTGTTTGAAATCTACCTTAGAAATACATGCATATGAATGTAGATCTTTCAAGGATGAATGTAGAAGATGCAACAAATGATCTTGAATGTATGAAATAAGATCTTAAATGTTGGAATGATATATCTTGTATAAGCTCCATCAATATCTTCAATACCTAAATACTTGATCCTCATTGGAGGGATTTCTCGAATTCCTTGAATGATGGAATAATGCCCAAGAACAGGAGTGATTGAGTTCTTGTTCTTGAACTTGTGAACGCATAATATGATTGATGGATGAGAAATGGAGAAAATGGAAGGGTTTATAAAGGGATCAGAATAGCTTACTCCTAGATGATGACTTTCCTAGAAGCTTTTACCCTAGAACTAGCTTGATAGGATATCCAAGAAGAACAAAAATAGGACCCAATCAAGACTGCACTGTAGCCCTAATTAGACCATCAGGGGTGAAACATGGTCCTAATTTATCAAAGGCATGTTGTACCACTAGTTACCAAGGCCCAAAACCTACAAGATCCCTTTGGCTTTTAGGATCCCAAAATTAGTCCTAGATCCTAGAAATTAAGCACATAGTCCAACATACAGTCATTTCAATACCAAGAGTAGATTCCAATAGGATAGATGAGGGGAAGAGAGGACTTGGGAGGATAGATTCTTCCTTGATCTTAATAGCATGAGAATAGGATCTTTAAAGAGGATCTAGTAGGTTTTACCCCAATTTCGCCTAGGAGAAATGACATAAAAGGGAAGAAAGAAGGGAATATGTAAGGAGATTGTTGATCTCACATTAAAGGGGTGCTAAACCTTCATTAAAATGGAGTGCATCCAATTTAAGATGCTATAGTGGTATGAAATGCTCATGATGGAATCCTCTTTACTTTATAGAAAGTTCTAGTTGCAATTTTTTTAATCTCATCTTTCTTGATGATAATATTTATTTATTATCTAAATCATGTATATGCAATAATATCACAACATAGATTCATGTGCTAGATAATAAGATGGTCGATGAGGTTTTCCACTTTTAGGAGTTACTTAAAAATTGGGGAAATGTCCCATATATATATATATATATATATATATATATATATATATATATATATATATATATATATATATATATATATATATATATATATATATATATATATATATATATATATATATATATATATATATATATATATATATATATATATATATATTCAAAATTGAAAATGGTATTTCAATTTTTTTTATGATTAGTTGTTAGTGTGGTTCAAACTTGTGATCCCACCGCTTACATATATTACATTTGGAAGCACCTCACAAACCTTCTTGTAAGGCAAGAGGCTTTCATTGTCACCACTTAGCTTTAGTATCCTATGGTAGTTTGTCATTTAGTTCACCTACCAATAATGTGTTTACTGAGCTACTTTAGGTGGCTATGAATAATCAAGTTCTAACAAAATTTTAGGTTTTCCCACTTTCTCCAAGTGGTTCCTGTGGGTAGATATGGCAGTTTCTCCAAATAGGAAGGCGAATGAAGAAGGAAGGAAAAAATACTGATGGCTCATTATGGACCCCCATATTGATCCTCATGATGTATGGAGAAATGGATAATTGTCATCCCTCATATTCTATAAGAACTTATTTATCTACTTATGCATTTTATTTCTATTTCTGGCCTTTGTCCATGTTTATCTTTTATAGAAAGCTTTCTAAACTCTTCTGAAATGACTTTGTGTCCTTTTTTATAACTAGTACAATTAAAATTATTATCTAATAAAAATTCAAAAAATCAATTACAAAGTGAAACACTAATTCTTCCATCTCATGATACACTATAATTAACAAGTGCTTTATTGAACTTAGCATAAAAAGGAAAGACTATAAATGGTTTAACCCCTAAATGCGATAAGAATAAAAAAGTCAGAGTAGAAAGGTCCGGAGGAACTAAAATGGACCACCATTACATTTATTTTTGTTCCCCTACAAGGTGAAAATATTTTTTTAAAAATTGATTCATTGTTATCAATAAGTTAAGAATGACGAGTATTAGTCACTAAGGGCATTTGTGCAAGAATTTTTAGATTTAAATATTAGTAAAAGTTGATAATAGGTTCATGTGCATAATAAAAGTCAATAGTGAAAAGTAAACTATTATTTCCCTCTCTTCTTATAAATACTCAACATTTTGCTCCTTTCAAGTTCAAACAAACATTCCCAAATCTTAGGGCACAAGAACAAAAAGTGGGAATGAGTGTATTACTTTACAAAGGAGATAAGTATTCTTCCATATAATTTATCCTTACTATTTCATCATTGCATTATTTTCTTAAATCCCTTGATTATCTAACTATGCATTAAACCTAGAATAATATATCTATGTCTACTACTAGAATTTCTATTATCCATTTCATTTAATTTTGAGTTGTCTCCTTTTTGTACTTTCAAGTGAAAATTAATAAAAAATACCAAATACAACTCTCATGGGATGGATTTTCCCCTCTCATATGTAAAAAAATATTGTCATCCATTTCCAATCTCTCTAATAGTAGGATGGTTCTTACTTCCCATTGCGAAAATAAGGTCAATTTTCAAATTGATTTTTTATTGAAAAGTATATTTAGCAATAAGTAGAACATGAATTGATTCATTAAAATTTTTAATAATTCTATGGTATCATATGAGTAGGTTTATTGTCTATATCTAGAAAGGAAATAACCATTTGTACTCATTTTATTTTTTATTAGAGGAAAATTGGTTTTATAGTGATGAGAAACTAAACTTGATAGAAGGAAAACTAATGGATTTATCATTAATATGGATTCATCCTTTCCATTATGACCATTTCCTTTTCCTTTTATTTTAGTTGACTTATTTTCTAGAGAGTTTAGAACATAGTACTAATTTGGGAAATAGTAAGAATCATCATCCTTTATAGAAACATCCCTATTCCTACAAGAAGAAGAGGATGGAATGGAAATCACAAAAAAAGATTTCCTACTTTTATTGTAAGTATATGATAAAATTCATTCCCATCTCAATAAATGTTGTCACATTCCATGTCCTCTTCATCAAGATGGACTCTAACACTCTTTTTATACTCCAAGTGAGTTTTAGAAGGAGAGTTAACTTTAGCATGAATAGATTTGGGTCTTTCTATTATTAACAAAATTAAATCCTCAGGTAAAATAGGTGATGATTATTTCTTCTTGTGAGCCTCCAAACTATGATTTAAAGAATCCTTGAGGAATACAAAAGTCAAATATGTTTATCATGTCAAATGATTCAGAATCACAAAGTGAGCTAAAAATGCTTCTAAATTTGCTGTCCAAATTTACATACCAGATAATCACTTTTACAATAATCAAGAGAGAAAGGCCCTTGAAACCCCAATTAGTAGCTATGTGGCCTTCTCATATTTACTATATAGGGAGAATGTTAGTTTTAGGTAGCTTGGATAGTTATTTTTCCATATGTGATTAATTGGCAAATAATTGTTAGAGTTACGACAAATATTTGTTATTTAATTGACTCCTTCTAGAAGCCACTAGTAACCTATTGGTTAGGTTGTTTTAATTGAGAAGAAAATAGAAAATTCTTGGTAAGGAAACAACTATAAATTTATTGGTTGAGTTGTCTTGATCAAGAAGCAAATAGAAACCTCTTGGTTAAGTTCTATAAAAGGGGGTCAAGGGAGGCATTTGGAAAAGATAATAGAATAGAGAACAACAAGAGTTGTAGAAGCATTTGCAATGTTAGAAAATGAGTTTGCAGTGATAGAAAAAATCTTGTAGTGTTAGCAAGGGTGAAGTGATAGCATTGGGGATAGAAGTGGAGAACATCAATAAGAGATATTAGGAGATTGTTTGAATTCTATAGTGAGAGGAACCGAATTTTGTATCTCTTGATTTGGTGAAGTTAATATATTTTACATCTACAGAATTGGTTTTCCATTAGGGGTTTTGCCAAGGATGATTTCTCCAAAAATATCGTGTTCTCTATGTTCTAAATTTATTTCCATATTTTATTAGTGAAGTTGTAGTCATGTTATTTTTTGATATTAGCTTGGAATTTATTTTCTGCAATTTAATAATCATTTACGATAGGAGATTAGTAATCAATGACTACAACAGTGTTAATTTTCACATGGTATCAGAGAATTGTTGAGGGTAGAAGAGTGTTTCCCTAAGAAAGAAATTGTGATCTCTTTAGAATTATTATTTCTTTAATCCCTTGAAATGGCTTCAACTAGTTTGAGAGATCAAGATAGATTGGATGGTGCCTTGAATTTTGGTGTATGGAAGGCCAAAATTTATTTATTGTTGGAAGAGAATGGTATCAAAGATTATGCTACCATTGGTATAGTTGTACCTAAAGATCCTATACAACTTGCAACATATAAGAAGGAAAATGCCAAGGTGAGGAGGATTATCCTTGATAGTGTTAAGGATCATATTGTTCCATATATCGCAGAACTAGATACAACAAAGAAGATGTGGTATGCCATTCTAAATCTATACCAGAATGCTACCACCAATAGGAAGATGATTCTCAGAGAGAAGCTAAAAAATACCCAAATTAAAAAGGGAGAAGATGTTATAAGTTACCTCACTAGGTTTAGACTTGTCAAGGATGAGTTAACAACTTTTAGAGATTGTCCCAGAAATGACGAGCTAGTGAAAATAGCTCTAAATGGGTTTTCTAAACAATGGAGTGTCTTTGTTCATGTTGTCAGTGGATGAGATGCCTTACTAATTTGGGATCGACTATAGATTGATTTCACTCAAGAGGTGTTTAGACTAAGTCCTATCAATGGGTCCAACAAGAGTTAGAAAAGTGAGGTGGAACAGGAGAATGTTGCCCTTACAAGAAAAGGGAAAGAAAAGAAGGGATCTAGCAAAGGATTTACCTCATAGAGTGAGAAGAAGATGAAGGACCTTTCTAAGGTCAAGTGCTTTGGATGTCACAAGTATGCTCACTATGTCAATGATTTCCTAGAAAGGAAGAAGGCAAAGAAGTAGTCGATAGCTTCAACAAGTGCAAAAGAACACTCCAGTAGACTAGAAGATGAATTTACACTCATAGCTTGTACGGTGAACTCAACCTCACAAACTATCTAGTATATAGATAGAGAGGCATCATTTCATATGACAGGAGTTAGAGGGTACTTCTCTATTTATAAGGAGGATAACACCAATATCCATATTTCTATGGGAAACTTTTCCAAACACAAACTTGTTGGGAAAGGGACCATTCAGTTTCAGAGGGAGAATGGAAAGATAATTCTAGTTCATGATGTGTTGCATGTGCTAGGCTTACGTATGAATTTCATTTTTGTATCTGTTCTTTAGGATAGGGGGTATAATGTACTCTTTAGAGGGACACATTTGTTGATTAAGCACAAGGATTGGAAATCACCCATAACTATTGGAGTTAGGAGTGGTCACTTTTATAGGTTTCAATTTGATACTCCTAAGGTACTCATGAACATCACCAATCTTAGAGATCTTGGAGAGCTATGGCATAGGATGATGGGCCATATTCATTATGGAGCACTCAAATTTCTTCGTGAGATGGTGATAGGTGTTCCAGAGGTGAGCACAAAGTGTGATAATGTATGTAACAGATGCATGTTGGGAACATTTGTGAAAGCATCTTTTCCAAGAAGTGACACCGAATCTAAAGGTGTTCTCAATCATGTACATTCAAATGTATGTGGATTGATGTTGGAAAAATCTATCAGAGCATATGAGTACTATTTACTTTTATCAATAATTTCTCTAGAAAGACTTGGATATACTTCTTGAAGACCAAGGATGAGGTTTTCAGTTGGTTCTAAGAGTTCAAGGCTCTAGTGGAGAGCTCAGAAAGAAAGAAGATAAAGGTTCTTCGGTCAAAAAATGGAGGTGAATACAAAGGAAATAACTTCCGAGAGTTCTATACCAGGGAAGGAATCAAGAGATAGTAGACTATTCCTTATAATCCACAATAGAATGGAGTTTCTAAGAGGAAGAATTATTCTATATCGAAGGTTCCAAGAGCCATGCTACATGACCAGGATAGGCACTACTACTTATGGGTAGAAGCATGTAGTACAATAGTCTACATTTAGAATAGAGTTCCACATAAGTTGCTAGGGAGGATAACACTAGAAGAAGCTTTCATGGGTAAGAAGCCTGATGTTAGGCATTTCAAAATATTTGGGATTTTTCCATATTGTCATATTCTAGGTGATAAACATACCAAGTTAGATCATACTACAAAGAGGGGGTACTTTGTTGGGTATAGTGAAACCTAATAGACATATAGGATTTTTCTCCCCAGAACCAAAAGAATTATTATCAATCATGATGCCAAGTTCATGGAGGACAAGGCATTTAGAAGGTCTAGAGATTTTCTAGAAAATGATTAGAGTGAGTAGCCATCATATGCTCCAAGGACTAGTCAAGGGTAGAAAAGCACAAGTATAGTTACTAGTACAAGTGTAGGCTCAAGTGGTGAAGATTCACAGAGCATGGAGTAATAGGTGCAACAAGAAATGCATCTAGAAAACTTAAAGGTTGACATCTCATCCTCTATAGTTGGCAGTAGGAACCATGAGGTTCAAGAGACACTAAGGATATTCAGGATTTTGTGGGAGCTCCTAGGAAGAGTACTAGACAACAAAGAAAACTAGCCAAGTTCAATGACCATGTCGCATTAGTTAGTCAATTGGTAGATAGTAACCTTCTAGATATCAGGATGCTACAAAGCATCTAGTATGGAAGGATGATATGGTTGAGGAGTATTCCTTAATAATGCCAAATGATGTCTAGCAGGTGGTTCCTAGACCAATAGATAGAGTAGTAGTTGGATCATGCTAGATCTATAAGATAAACCACAGAGTAGATGGTAGCATCAAGAAATACACATGGCCAAGGTGTTCTCTTAGAAGGAGGGAATAGACTATGAGTAGAAATTTTCTCTAGTGGCTAGGTATACTTCTATATGAGTTGTGATCTCGTTTGCAGCACAGATGGAATGGCAGATCCATCAAAAGATGTCAAGACAATGTTCCTTAATAGTGAGTGAAAGGAGGAGGTATACATATAGCAACCAAAAGGCTTTGTAGCGCATAGTAAAGAGACCCAAGTGTGCAAATTGATCAGATATATTTTAGGTGAAGGTGTCCCGTTGATGGGATATACTGATGTAGATTGGGCAAGAAGTACAGTGGACAAAAAGAGAACTTTAGGCTATTGTTTCAGTTTGGGATTAGGAGTTTATCCTGGTTCAATAGGAAGCAAAATTCTATGGCTCTAAGTTCAATAGAAATAGAATACATAGCAGCTAGCTTGGCGACATGTGAAGCTATATGGCTTTGGAAGTTGTTAGTAGCCTTGTTTGGTCAGAAGGTTGAGACTATTGTGATACACTACGATAATCAGAGTTGCATCAAGTTGACTAAGAATCCAATATTTCATGATAGGTCTAAACATATAGACATCATATATCAGTTCATTAGAGATTGTGTATAATGGGGGGTTATTCAGCTACAATACATACCTATAGAGGAAAAGGTAGCAGAAATTGTGACAAAGGCATTAGGGAAGGTGAAATTCATCGTCTTCAGAGATAAGTTGGGTTTCATGTAAAACAACTTCCTCGCTAAGAGGGAGTGTTAGGTTTAGGTAGCTTAGGTAGCTATTCATCCATATGTGATTAACTAGAAAATAATTGTTAGAGTTACAAAAAATATTTTTTAATTAATTGATTCCTTCTAGAAGCCACTTGTAACCTATTGGTTAGGTTATTTTAATTGAGAAGCAACTAGAAACTTCTTGGTTGATTTGTCTTGATCAAGAAGCAACTAGAAACCTCTTGGTTAAGAAGCATAAAAGGGGGTCAAGGGAGGCATTTGGATAATGGAACAAAATAGAGAACAACAAGCATTGTAGAAGCATTTGCAGTGTTAGCAAATGAGTTTGCAGTGATAGCAAACAATCTTGTTGTGTTAGCAAGGGTGAAGTGATAGCATTGGGGATAGTAGTGGAGAATATTAGGAGGAGAAATTAGGACATTGTTTGAATTCTTCTAGTGAAAGGCAAAGAATTTTGTATCTCTTGATTTGTTGAAGTTAATATATTTTCCATTTGCAGAACTAGTTTTCCCTTAGGGGATTTTCCAGGGATGATTTGTCCAAATATATTGTGTTCTTCGTGTTCTGAATTTCTTTCCATATTTTATTGGTGAATTTGTAGTTATGTTTATTTTGGATATTAGCTGAAAATTTATTTTTAGTAGTTTAATAATTGTTTATGATAGGAGATTAATAATCGGCAGCTACAATAGTGTTAATTTTCACAGAGAAAAAGTTCGTTCAAGCAAATTTTTGTACAAGAGTTACCATCAATGTGCATAGCTTTGTATCTTTCCACTATTGACAAAACCAAATCCTTATGTAAAATAAAGGAGAGTGATTTCTCTTTGTAAGCCCCCAAACTATGATTTAAAGAAGACAAGGAATACATAGGTGAAATACATTTGTCATGGCTAAAATGATTTAGAATGGCAAAGTGATACTAAACATGGTTCAAAAGATACTATCCAAAGTTGCATACTACATTATCACTTCTGCAATAATCAAGCATGGCTTTGACAGAGAAAGGGTCTTGATACCCCTAATAGTAGCTTGATGGGCTTCCTACATTAGTAGATAGAAAGAAAAAAACCAACACCTTGCGTATTGACTTCTTATCTTTGTAAAACTTGGTCTATCTCTTATTTTATTAGAAGCAACATAAACATGTTCTACATTAACAATCATTTCTAACCCATAAGTCCTTAGAACACCATTCTCCCAAACTTCAACAAAGGCTTTTATAGCCAAAGAATCTACTCCATGAAGGGTTTTTGTAAAAGGGGTTAAATTCCTAATAGAAAGAGGGATCCACATATTTTCAATGTTTAGCCACTTATCGTAGAAAATAGGCATAAGTTTGTTCCTATCACCTCTCACTTTTCTTAATATAAAATAAATGATGATTTAATTTCTATTTGACAATATTTTTTCTATGTTAACTCCTAGATGTATGGTTCACAAGTATCTTCTATAGAATCTTAATGAGTGCATAAAGGTGATATCATTTTGATAAAATCATGGATGACTTATCAAAATAGATAATTCTTCAACCATAGAGTCGATAATCAATACAATCAAAATGACATGGGATAGAGAAAAAATAATCTTTAATTCATAAACAAAACTAGTTATAGGATACTCTTTGAATTTCTACATGTTTGTTATGAATTGATGCACAAGCCACCACAAGCTTATGTAAAAGTATCACTAAAAGATTTTACTTATGACAAGATAACCGATGACTGGCTAGTGCTTAAATTCTACCCAGAATTCCTATACATTCACTAACTCATAAATAATGTAAGGAGTTCTTATATATTAGATCTATGCCTTAGGATTCCTTTACATTTCCCAAGTGCTTCTCGAATACTTGACTTCCTATAAATGTGCAGTTTGGCCTAAACCAATGATGGATCCTAAAGAGTTAATGAAATATGTTGCACTTATTATTTCAAGGTCTTCTTGGTCCAATTCCTCCATATGATGTATCATATGCTCTACACTATAAAACATAAAATATGATAACACTCCACAAAGTTCTTCTCATGAACTATGTGTCATATGCTCTACACTATGAACTCTTAATAATGGTAAGCTACAATAATTCATCCAAGTGTTAGAATCTAAATATGCTTTTGATTTAAGATCGAATGAGTCATAAAGGAATCCTACAACCCTTTCCAAATATATTTTTTTGGGATCTAGAACCCTCAGGCTGATGTTTTTATAGAAAGGAGCTTCAATCAATAGACACCCTACCAATAGAAATACATTACTAACAAAAATAATAACTATAAGAAAGTGTTCTAGCTACATATAATTAGGCTAAATGCCTATAATGCATTACATAGCATTCTGAGGGGCTCCCTCAACCTTGTAATATTTTTGAAAGGCTCCCATAACCTTATGCATGGGGTTTACATGGATCACATAAGCAACAAGGAAGGGATAAGACTAGGCATTGAGAATACTGGAAAACCCAAGGGCCTTTGAATGACAAAGTAATCCAACTGCTACAAGTATATAGTGCAAAGCAAGTCCAAAGAAAAAATTTCCTATTTACAACCTACACTATTCACCATACCAAAATTTCCATAAAATCATCTTACGATGTGATCATGCCGATCTCCATCCACATCTTTGCCTTCTGCTATAGAACTCAAAACCTTAGCACCTCTCTTTCCCTTGTTTGTGTACCATTTCTTCTCCTTTCAAATTATCCCTAATTTTAGTATTATTCTTTTTTGTCTAAATGCATTATGGGGCATTAGAATCTAACTATGTTTTTCATGAAATACAACATGAATTTAGTCCTTGATCACATTAGAAACTAAGATATTATAATGATATGTGGTAAAGTTTGTTAGTATGTTCCTATATCAAATAATGAAAATTAGATGAAAAATACCTAAAAACATGAATTTCCATTAAAAAACTATCATAACAAGAATCAAGAATCTAAAAAATATTGTAAATTGAACACACAAGATCTCTCCAAAAGCCACTATTTAAATCCCATAAAGACTCACCCTAATCATTTCCCCTATGATACTCACAAAATTCAAATAATTTAGCTAATTTTACTATGAAATCGGCAACCCACCTACCCTCTTGATAATATTAATGAATAGAAGCATTCAACTGCTCCTTACAATAAGGTGCTACAAATTTATCTTAATCAACTCATATGCAAATAGAAGTAAATGGCCATCATATTTTAAGAGGAAAGTCAATCTTGTAGTTGAATTATGGAATTTCTCTCTTTATTTTTTTTTATTTGGACTTATTTGCATCTAATGTTCATATCAGCAAATTAATCAAACGTTGTATTTACGAAAGTAATCATGGGCAGAGATAATGATATCATGTATCCTCCATGCCTTGCAACTTACCAGACGTGTATCACGCTGAAAGAGATATCAATATCCTCCTTGTCCCCACACAAACTTTGGCCTACGCTAGTCATTTCTTTGCTCGCTAAGTTGCTAACATTACGACACATTACGCTTTACTCGTACCACCAGGATTTACATGTATATTCTACAGCGGTGCTCACCATCTTTTCTTTTACTGCCATCTCATGGAGGCTCTTGTATTTATCTTCTGAGAGCTTCAGATAGTTCTAAATTTTTCATGCTTCTTGATGTATGCGCAATTTATCCTCGTGTTCTAATTTGGAAGTATTGAAGCTACATCAGACAATATATGTAACATTTGAACACCTATTGTGGTCCTCTTTCTCTACTATTTCATCATGTTTTAACTATTCGATCTCATTGTTTTCTTGTCATCATTCTTCCCGCGTACTCTCACATAACTGTTCCACTTTTTCATAATGCTTGCCAACTACGTCGTATAAGAATAAAACAAAGTGACAATAAAGTAGAAATACTTTTCTGCATCGTGATACATTCAAACTTCAACCTTGTCTACTGCCAATGCGAATAGTCAATGCAAGCCCCACATTGGTGGTAAAAGATTATTAGTCATATCACCTAGGTGGCTTAGTCTTGTTTTTACCT
The DNA here is from genome assembly GCA_028749045.1 of Cupressus sempervirens. NCBI lineage: Eukaryota > Viridiplantae > Streptophyta > Pinopsida > Cupressales > Cupressaceae > Cupressus > Cupressus sempervirens. Next base: position 836,025,515 of record CM053790.1, read on the forward strand.
TAATGTGCTTTTTGAATTATGGATATGAATTTTTTTATGTTGTAAAATGTATACAAATTGCAAATGTCAGACATGTATATTAAAAAAAGGCTGGGGGATACAAGATCACCTCGCGAGAGTTCACATGTCCAAAGTATTTTTATAACTATCTTTTTTCAATAGAACTTATCACAATAAAATATTAGTATAAGGAACACATTTTTTAGTGTGAGAATGAATTTATTTATGAAAATAGAAACTAGATTTCACCCAAGAAAAGAACATTTAAACATTATTCCTACTTGGATTTAGTCTGCATGTTGAAGATGAAGAAATTATAGTAGGAATCATAAGGTCACTTGGTCAATTTATAGTTTTGGAAGCTGCAATGAAATCTAGAAGTTTCAATTTTTATGGATTTTCTTAACACTTAAGTAGTGTAACCTCTTTATTTATATATCAAAAAATTAAAATTTTGTGCTCAAAATTATTTATTTCCAAAGATTCAATGTCTCCTAGTTCAATTTATTAAAATTGGTGTTCATCCTATACTAAATCTTCTCATATCTGAAATCAAGAGCCTTGATAAGTAGGAGATAATTTCCATAGCAAGTCAAATTGTGATATTACACAGTTAAATCCTGATAGCAATATTACAATCAAGAGCCTTATTGTAAAGAAAATTTATGCAGGGCATCCTAGGTGTAAGGGCAATATTGCATCACCCAATCTTTTTTTTTAAATCTCTTCAATAAGGGCTATTTTAGTCCATAGTTACTATTTGAGGAAACTTACTATTTTTAGTAACTCATTCATACGAGGTTAGAATGTTCATATTTCAAAAGTGGAGGTTAATCTTAGTTATATCACTTTTCTAGTTCAACTTCATCATCATAACATATGTATTACAAAAGTTATTGAGCTTTTTGGCTATAAATTCTATGATCTTACCAATGAAACTAGCATTATAAATGTTGTTTTGCTATTTTCATTTTCATAGTTATGGTGATGGATTAGTAGAAGGGCTTAGAGAGATCTTCATGATGTCTTTAGTTTCATCATCATTCTGACCTACCATTTTCGACCTCCTTCAAGCATTCAATGTACGAGGTATGTTCATTATTTTCGTTTTTGTATTTTTAATGATTATTTAGTTGTTTTTATGAATGTTTAGTAGTTTTTAATGAACATTTAGTTGCTTTTGATGGATCTTTAGTAATTTTTCATGAATATTTAGTTTATGTTAATGAATATTTAGTTATTTTTTATGAGTATTTTGTTATTTTTTTATACATTAATTGGCTTTATGTTTATATATTAAATTTTAGTTTAAATGTTGGAAAATATTGAAAAAACATAGTTACAATTATTATCAATGGAAGAAATGATATATTTAGAAATAGATATAAAATGTTAGGTAGATCAACAATAAAACCAAAATAGGATTAGATGTAGAAAACAAAAAAATGATTTAAGACTTTTGATGAATTAAAAAAAAAAAAACCTAGGATATCTAGAAAAATCTCTTTCTCTCTCTCTCTCTCTCTCTCTTCATTTTCTTTCTCGTCATTCTCTCCCTCCATCCCTCCCTCCTTACTCTCTATCCTCACTTTCTCTCTTCTTAATTTATCTCTTCCCACTTTCACTCTCCTCACTGTGGCATTTGTTTCTCTATCCTTCAACTTTGTTTCTCCTTACTTTCTCTCATTCTTCTCTCCCTCTCCTCACTCTCTCATCTTTTTCTCTTTCCTCACACTTTCTCTCTCCTTGAACTCTCTCTCTCTCCTCACATTCTCTCTATCTTCTCTATTTTTGCCTCTCCTAACTAACTCTCTTCTCACTTTCCTTCTCTCCTCTCTCTCTCTCTCTCTCTTTTCTCAATTTCTCTCTCTACATTTTGTCTCTCCTCAACCTCTCTCTTCTCACTTTCTCTCTCCTCATTTTTCTCCCTCTTCTCTCTCTCTCTCTCTCTCTCTCTCTCTCTCTCTCTCTCTCTCCCTCTCCTTACTTTCTATCTCTCTCTCCCTCTCCTTACTTTCTATCCCTCTCCCTACTCTCCCTCTCTCTCTCTCTCTCTCTCTCTGCCTCTCTCTCTCTCTCCCTCTCTCCCTCTTCCTCTCACTTTCTCTCTCCTCTCTATCTCACTCTCTCTCTCTCTTAAACTTCTCTCTCCTGCATTTAATTTATTTGGATTAATACCTAATATGACTTATGAAAACCTTAGATTACTACAAGACCTTATGGGACCTTATACATGACATCTTAAGACCTTAGAAATATTTATAAGTTTTAATAGGATCCCTTATGACCTTAGATTAATGATAGAACCTATTACAAACCCTTATTGAATACATGTTCTTGAAATTATATGGCACCCCTTTATTGACCCCTTATGTTCTTGTAATAATATGTTAACATTTATTTTGCACATGTTATAGGTATCAATGACATTCCACGATCATGGATAACCTCAGCCTTAGCCTTAGGATCAGGGATAGGGAGAGGGATAGGGATAGGGAGGAGGTCAAGGAAAAGGACATGCTCAGGGGTATGGGTAGGGCTAGGGATAGGGACAAGGATAGGGACCACATGTTGATGAACCACCTATCGATCCTTGCTTTCCTGATATGATGATGAGATTCTAGTTTGTGACCATAGGGACTGCTAGACTAAGATTGACAATTGGGAGATCTTTGGATCATCTATATATAGATATGTGTTAGAAGATTTTGACTAGTCTTGAGGAGAAAACTGACAAGCTTAGATCAAAGACTACATTTTTATTATAATCTATAGATATGATTTTTGTCGAGCTTAGAGTAGAGATCTTGGTTGGTATATCCTTAGAGTAGGTTCAGAGCATGCTTTCTAAGGAGATTTTCAAATAATATGTATTCCTATTCTATGAGGGGAAGACCAAGGTTAGGGCATATAAGGTTACTAAATCTATTGTGCCACAAATTGCTTGTATGTTATCCCCTTGATTCCTAGTAACACATGGTCATTATCCTAATAATGACCAAAATCCATTATTTTTTTCCTATTAGTTGTATGCAAAGATCCATTTGGGAAACCATGTCAACTATTTAGATATTCTAGGATATTATGTTCGAGGACATAGTGTATTTTTTTATCATGATGTGTACCATGATCTAATTCATGTTAATCCTCATGATCATGCATTGGTGCAATCTAGGACCCCAATAGTGACTGTAATGATGGTTGCTACTATAGATAGAGTTGTCATTTCTTCTTAGAGGGAAGCAGTTGACTAGATAGGATACATTACATCTACAACTAAGAGTATTACATCTAATGCTCTAGGTAGATATGTTTTGAGTAGATCCTGTTAGCACAAATCATCCTTAGAGTTGGCTTACTAGAGAGCATAGACATATGGAGATGACCTTGTATCTTCTAGATGATCATTGATAAGGATATTCATACATCACATATACACAAGGGATGCCTTTACATAGTGTTGTAGAGATGGTTTCACAGATGTCTATATTTCAAGTGAGCCATGGCCTGCCATTAGGTAATGCACACTAGAGTACACAACACTTTGCACAAGACTTTAGCATTGAGAACTCTACACAACACTCAAGCACTCAAAAGTCTAGCACTCAACACTCAGCTCAACACTTAGATGCACAATTGTCTATTGCAACTCCACTTGAGGAGACCTAAGGAGTTGCTCAATTTATTTATATTTCTACTGATGGAATTGACGTACTTGAACATAAGTTGGGATATTTGAGTTAGACTTGTGTTCCCACTAAGATAGGATCATACATGGACATGTTATTTTAGTCTACTAACTCTACACTACTTCCATCCCAACTTGTTACTCCTTTGCACTCCTCACTATTACAAAGGATTCAGACTATTAGAGTTGGATTTTTTGTTGATGAAACCTTAGTATGTGTCACTAATAGACATCTTTCTACTCAAACCCAAGTACCTCTTTTAAGTTTCAGTTTTACAATAATAAATTTCTATTCATAGGTATATATTTATGTACTTATATTTCTAAATGAATTTTATTTTGTCATCATAAGTAATAGAGCATACTTCTTCCAATGTGGGCTCTAATCATAGTGGGAGGAGAGATGTTATTGATGCTACACCTACTACGCTTGGGGGTTACAAATATGATGGATGTGACACCCACTAGTGTTCAAGTGATTTTTAAATAGAAATTTAAATTAATTCAATAATAAATACGTGTGCACTTGCACTAATGGATTTAAATTTATACAAATATATGAAACTAGTTCCCATGTATAGATACAGGTACATTCCTAATGAATTGTTGTATTTTAATTTGTAGGGCTTAGTTGATACTCCATAGACACATGATGCTCATGAGTCTCGATTACTGGGTCACTCTTTTTGTATGCATCTGGATGACTCTAGTTTAGGGCACATGCACATGTTTACTTTATCATAGAACTTGTTAGGACATATAAATTTATGATTTGACATTGATATGTGTGTGTGTGTGTGTGTGTGTGTGTGTGTGTGTGTGTGTGTGTGTGTGTGTGTGTGTGTTTGTGTGTGTGTGTGTATTGATCTTTGTGCATTTGTGTTTATGATTCATTTTTTATTAGACACATGATTGGTTCAATTTATCTTTAGAAATGTGATATCTATTTCTAGTTTATGGTCCATGTGATATATGTATTCAGTTTATTATTAGATATACATGATTGGTTCAATTTGTGACTAGATGTGTCATATATGTATTTAGTTTATGTTTAGATGTACATGATTGGTTCAGTTTATGATTATTCATGTGATATATGTTTCTAGTTTATGGTCTAGATATGATATATGTATTTAGTTAATGATTAGATATAGATGATTGGTTCAATTTATTATAAGATATGTGATATATGTTTTTACTTTATGGTCTATGTGATATATGATTCTAGTTTATTATTAGATTGACATGATTCAACATTAAAATGCATGATGAAATCATTTAAAGAGGCATTATTGATGAAAATGTATATGTAAACAAATAAACTCCTAAACTTAAAATAAAATGAGCATGGAAGTATTCAATATAATTCTTACACATGTTACATGAAATGAGTTTGTGTACAATGATATAAGTCCTAAGATTCATGAAATGAGCTCATGTACATTGTCTACACATATAAGTCCCAAGCTACTTGAAATGGACACATACATACACCCGATATACGTGGACTACAAGTTATGTATGAAATGAAAATGTACATAAGCCTACACATACAATTATCCTAAATTATATGAAATGAACACATACATACACTCAATATAAATCCTACAAGTTATGTATAAAATGAACATGTACACATGTCTATGCATATAATTGTCCTAAGTTACATGAAATGAACACATACATACACTCAATATAAGTCCTATAAGTTATGTATGAAATGAACATGTACACATTTCTACACATAATTTTCCTAAGTTACATGAAATGAACCCTTACATACACTTAATATAAGTCTTATAATTTATGTATGAAATGAACATGTACACATGTCTACTCATATAATTGTCCTAAGTTACATGAAATGTATTAAATAAAGATACATGCATACATGCACATACATATAGTACATATATTTTAACTGGATCAAAGAGTAACTCAATCAATTTATGAAATATCTAAGTGTGTGCTACAAATATGAAATATATCAAGTGGTTCCACATGCTCATGGAGAAAATTTAGTATTCTCTCATGGTCCTAAGTATCTAATCTCCACATGTTGTTGAGATAATGGGTGTTGTACACATTGCATAATATTGCTATATTGTATTATTTTATTTTATTATGTAATGTGGCACCTAGATGCACATGCAACATGTAAGGATTCTCATGGGATATACTTGATGAGTTGTATTGTAACATTGTGATAATATTTCATGTAATTATTTAATATTGGAAAAAAGATTTAAATTTTCAATATTAAATGTGGGGTCAATGGGCTAGGTAGCAGAAGGTTTTAACACATGGTTTATGTAATACCACTTGGTGGTTTTGTAGGACTTTTTACTATATAAGAAGCCACAAGGGTAGTTTTTCGTGTGATGAGAAGATAAAAGGAAAAAAGGGAAAGAGTCAAGTAGGACAAGGCTTGATAGGTTAGCCAAGGGTGTACGTGTGAAGGTTAGAAGTATGACATGAGATGTGTGGATTCATGCATCTTCACATGAATTTATTGGTAGTGGCTATGGCTTTGAAGGCTTCCATGGTTGTATTGCAATGACGTTTATGATAAATAATACATGGTGATGGATGCTTTTTTAGGCTGGTTTTTTCCCTAAATGAGGGTTTCTCAGGGTATATCTTGTGTCAAAAAAAAAATTTGGTATGTTTCCTATTCTCTTGCATGTGGATTTCAACTACATATTTATTTCAAATCTATTATGGGTTATGTGAAAATGGTTATATTCTTTGTTCCAAGTTTCCTTACAGGTGGTATCAGAGCTATGGCTTTATTATTATAACTCTAGATTTAATCCATGGGAATGCATGAGAGGATAGAAGAAAGGGAAATATATATGAGATTTTATTGTAGATCAGAGGGTTTTGGATTTGCTTTTCTGATGGGATATTGGTAAATTTTGGGCATGTGAAATTGTTGGACAAAAAGGTTTTTAAGATGTTTTATTTAAATGGTGGTTTTAGGAGGAGCTTGTAGAAATGACCTCCTAGTTAAAAACAAACCTCACCATTGGATCTAGGTCAAAATTTTCATAAATTTTGATACATAATATATCTTAGTTTGGCCATGTTTAGAGGAAATGAAAGAGATTTTTAGTTTCAACCCATGATGAACATCAAATTTATTCTCGTCATAATTTTTGTCACAAAAAAATTTGTAGTGAAAATGGTAAAAATACTATCTTAGTAAAACAATCATAACTTTCTCTTAGGATATTAGATTTTAGACTTCTTATAGGAATTGGAAAGATAATTTTCTATAATTTTGAGATTTTGTTAGGTTTTAAGAGCCTAAAAGTTAGATGTTTTTTATTTTGTGCACAAAGTAGGGCATAACTTAGGCATACTGAGTTAGATTTTGGACTTTGAGTAATCAATAGAAAGCTCTTAGAGAGTTCTACACATTGGTTCAGATTTCGTTCAGGTTTGACATGGTTTATTTGGTGTTATATTGATTTGAATGGTTTATGGTATATATTGACTATAGTAGCATTGTAAGTTGATGCCATTGTATCTTTTGAGATTTAAGATTTGATGTCATTATATACTCATTTCATATTACAGATTAATCTCATGATGATATGGTTATTAGTATTTAGTTTGGATATGTATGATGAATTGTTGGATCTACATGTTGTGCAGTGTTATAAGCAGTCTATACTTACATGTTGTATTTATGGCCTGGATATGGGTTTTCTTTGCCTGTTGATCTTTCATTATTGATGTATATTTAGATTGGTGGCTTGGATTAGGGTTTTCTATGCCCTAAGTCACATGATTTTATAATTGTTTCTCCATATAGAAGGGATGAGATTGTGTTACTAGGTATAGTCATGGTGGACGATTGTGGTTGATTGTCTTATATGGGTAGGTTGGACATTTTGGGTGTCGGATGCTCAGTTCATGGATGTGATCATGGTGCCATGGATTTGGGCATGACATGATTAGATAAATAGGTACATCCTTTATGTTTATTGGTTTGGATTCCTGATTTGGTTATGATGGTATATATTCTTAGTTGAGGATCATGGTTATCTAGTTTCTTTTGAGGAGCTCATGATGTACACTTTGATTTCTTTGATGGTTTGATTCCATAGTTGATTCTCATGGCTAGAGGATGGTTTTTTCATCATGATGTCATGGATATCTCGGATACATAGTTTAGTAGGAACTTGTCATAGTGATGAGGTGACACTGCGGGATTAGTTTCTAGTTTGGTTTGTATCGTCTTGGTATGGAGACCTTAGTTTCACCTGGTATTGACACTTTGGTTGTGTGTATAGACCTAGAGGATCTTTATGTAGGAGATGGGTTTTATGATGCCTTGGTACCATGGTTGAGTTGGACATTTTTGGCATTGATATATTTAATGAGTGCTTGTATATGTTGGAGGTTTGTCTTAGATCCTATTGCTACAAAAGTATCTTTGAAATTTGCATGGTGCACTTGGTTGTCTTCATGGTGTGTGAAGATGGTTAGATATTGAGGATTCATGGAGTTCTTGGTAAAGGTGTGTGGAAATGGTTACATCTTGAGGACTAACAAAATTCTTGGTAAAGGTGTGGTTTATGCTTTCATTTGAAATCTTATCCTTGGTGTGAGGATGATTTCATTTTTATGTCATGGTATACTCTTGATACAAATTTAGAGTTTTGACATGTTATGGTATGTTCATATGTAGCCTATTATCTCTTTGGTTGAGATGGTTAGATCATGTTATTTTTGTATTCCTAAGGCCATGGTTGGAGCTTTGACATTGATCTTGGTTTAGTTTCTTCATATTGATTACATTAATCATAAGATGGATACTTCATGATATTTCTATGTTGAATTTGGATTTGGCATGGATTAATTGGTTATAGGTGGTCATGGATACTTAGAGATGGTGGTGATGTTGATTTCTCTTCGATTAGATATGTATATTTTGGGATAGCTGATGGTTTTAGCAAGAAGTTCAAGGGGAATTCACCTGATATGGACTTGAGATGAGATTTTTCTTAGATGATTCTTGGTTGGAGACTTGGATATCTTGATGAGCATTCTCATTCCCCACTCTTGGTCTACTCAACGGTTTTCTACTTGAGAGGTATAGCCCATTGTTTCTCTCAGGTGCATTATGTTTATGCTTATCTTTCATGGATATGGATCTTGAGCTATGGTACATGAGTTAGTTCTAGAGTGTTCATTTGAGAGATGGTTTAGCATTTTTTATCTCCATTTGCATATGTTTTTATGTTGGTTGAGTTTGGAAGATGGTTTTGTATTTGGCATATTCTTTGGTTTAGGGATGGTTTATGAGTTTGATCTTCTTGTGAGAGGCTTACATCCATGATTATTTATAAGGTAGGGTTTGGGTATTTTTGTGGATTCTTGTTGGGGTTTTATGGAGGTGATCATACTTGTACAATTTACATCTAGAAGTGTGTGTAGAAGGACATTATACAGGTTATGATTTGCATAGTTTTCCTTTGGTCTTGGTTATCTTCCTAGATGTTCAGTTTTTGCTTACATTGGATTTGAGATTGGTTAGAGATTGTGATCACTAGTTTCTGCTCATGTATGTCATGTGAGAGATAACATGGTTATTCCTTTATCTCTTTCCTCTGTTGATTGTGGAGAGCTTGGGAGACTATTGGAGATTTTTAATGAGATCTGTTCTTGCAGATTATTGGTTTATGTGTTGTGGATTCACTTCTTTGAGATGTTGTGAATGAATTGGTTATAGATTTGACATTATCTTTTTTAGTGAGAGCTTTTTGATATAGATGTGGTAGGTATTGCTCTTGAGGCTTGTGATTGTAAGTTACAGATTGGATATGTTGATGATGTGAGATTCACTTGGTATACCTTTGGAGCTATGGATACTTGGATGGATTTGGCACTTGCTATGAGTGTTATTTTAGCTATGGATATTTTAACAGCTACAGATACATATGATTACCTTTGGATTAGGTTTTGGTGCTTGGCATTTCAGTTGGCACAGGATTTTATGATCTTCTAGTGCAACAGGTTGGGTGGCTTTTTCTTTGGAAGGATTCTATGTATGTTTAGTGGCAGTGCTATAATAGGAGGTGAGATCATTCATGTTTGAGATGCTTGATACTTTAATTTTGTTATGGGTACCAAGATGGAGCACTTGGATTATTTTTATCAATGATGTTGGGTGTGCTAGGAGGGATTTTTTCCTTGTTCATTTATGTGGCTAGATTGGCCTTGTGTAATGTATACAACAAGTTAGTTAATGATAATTTAGACATGGGTTGCTTTTGATCTATATACATGATTTTTACTTATTGAAATACATAAAAATTTTGATAGTTTCACTTTGTCACAAAATTAAAGTATCAAGCATCTCAAACATGAATGATCTCACCTCCTATTTGAGATCATTCATGTTTGAGATGCTCGGTACTTTAATTTTGTTGTGGGTACCAGGATGGAGCACATGGTGTACTTTTATCCATGATGTTGGATGTGTTAGGAGGAATTGTTTCCTTTTTCATTTATGTGGCTACAAATTGACCTTTTGCAATGTATACAACAAGTTAGTTAAGATGGTTAACGATAATTTAGACATGGGTTGCTTTTGATCTATATACATGATTTTTATAAATTATCATTAGTTTCACTTTTTCACCAAATAGAACATATATTTTTTGATGAAATTGAAAAAACCAATAGAACGCTCTATATATCTATGTTACAATTATAGTTTTAAAAGAATTTTGCAATTGTCATATTTTAAAATAAAAGTTATGTTGATCTAAACACCCACCATCTTAAAAATGTCAATTTTTGTATAAAGCACTTCTCAAAGGTGATGGAACAATGGACTTCAAATGAAATGATATAGAAAAATTAAAAATTATACTTAGATACTAGACATAAAATGCTAAAAATCACTAGTCTACATCATCATCAAATTCTTTGCGATTTTTTAGTAATATGTATTTTAAAACAAATTATTTGTTAAAAATATCTATTTTAGTGTCAAACTTGGCCAAAAACAGGGAACCATTACCATGGCCCGACCTACTAGGATTAAATTGATCTGAAATGAGGTCTAATTCTCATTGACAATAATTATACATTGAAGGTTCCATAGATTAGAATCATTTATCTATAAAAAGTTGTTATAATAGTCATTTGGAGTCAAAAAAATGAAAGTTATGGCCTCCAAAAGTTAGGATACCTAAATTTATAATTTATAATTATTTTGAGATGACTTTATGTAATAAGCATGAAAATTACAATTTTTGGCACATCAATCAGCCTCAAAGGGTTATGGGTTAAAGTCTAGAGACTTTTTGGGTAGTGGAAAATTATATATGTAAGGAAAGTACATAGGGTTGTTTAGGGTAGTTCTAAGTGGGAGTTTATAGCTCCATCTTATAGAATATTGTAAATAAAATACCCATGTGGCTTTGCATATTATAGTTCTAAAATCTATAATTCCATACTTTTAAAGATAATAAAAATCCCAATATTTGTTCTTAAAATTTCTATTGTGTCCCTATTTCTATTATGTGTGTGGTATTAATGAGAGAATCCTTCATCAAAAGGTATTTGAGCAGGAGATCCTTGGTGTGTAGATAGATTATAGATTGTGAGGCAAGTTTACATCAAAACCATGGTGTGAACTAAGTGTGTTTACAAATCAAGGGTTTTTGTGATAAATACAAAAATGCCTCCGCAAATGGATTAAGGTAGAAGATACAGAGTTGTGCCACTAGAAGTAATATTTCTCTAGAAACAAATGCAAGAATTGGAATAATAGATGCACAGAGGAATGTATCTTGTTGTAAGAGACAAAAGTGAGGATGAAAGAGAAGAAGAAGGAAATGTTGATCAGCAAGGAAAGGATGAAGTCATGAACTAAGAGGAATAAATGATTTTTAAGGCCATCTCCAAGACTATGAAAATACCTAAGATTGAGCTTCCAAAAATTTTCAAAAATCCTAACCTAGAGGAATTGATCAATTGGATCAATGTATTAGAAGAATATTTTAAGTAAAAATATATTAAGCATAGTTATAGGACTATGTGTTTGAAAGCCAAACTAAAGTGTCATCCAAAGATTTGGTGGTAGGAGATTCAACTGGAATGTAATTGAGGATGAAAGGATAAAATCACAAGATGGGATTAGATGATAGCTAAATTGAAGTGATAGTTAATTCTCATTGATTATGAGCTTGATCTATCAAAATAAAATTAATGGTTTAAAATAGAAAAGATGATCTATTCAAATATCTATAGATGATATATGTTGAGATGTCATTAGAACATGTGATGTGATAGATGGAAAGGAAAAAGTTTTCTATTACCTTAATGGGTTAAATTTAAGTATTAAAGAGGAGTTGATTCTAGCCCAAATGAATAATATTAAAGAGGAATACTAGTTTTCCTTAAGAGTGGAGAAAAATATAAACATGATGTTTGAGAGAATGAAAAGAGGAAGGGGTCATGGAAGAATATCTAGTAGACAACCTTATGGAGGAAAAAAATTAAGATAAAAAAAGAAGGATGGGGCTAGTAGAAGTCAAAATCAGAGGGGAAATAATTCCATTAATTTTCATGATCAGAATAATAGAGATTAAAAAGGAAGAGGAAGATGACAAGGATCAAGAAGAGGATACTTTGTTGGTCTTAGAATGGTTTTAACATTTAAGTTTCAACACACTTAACCACTTTCTACATTGAATCCAAGCACACTATGTATGTCGAGCCACTCTGTGTGTAGAGTTAGATTTCCAACAGGTGCCAAGTGACTTTAGGTGTCAAGCATTATACAGGTGTCGAGTGATACATAGGTGTCAAGTCATAGTTGATGCCAAGCAAGTCAAAAAGCTACAGATGTTGAGTGAGCTAGAATCATACATGTGTCGAGCAAGACAAAATGCAATAGGTGTTGAGAAAAGTAGGATAGTATATGTGCCAAGCACTAGTAGTCCAGTATGTGCTGAGTAACACAGAATCAACATATGACTTTGTGCCCACACAAACTCAAATCTAAACCATTTTTGGAGCCAAAATATAAAGATTTCAAAGGAAAATAAGGATAAAAATGAATCTTTTATATTTCCTATGCAATTAGCATGCAACCAATCAGAAAAATGGAGAACACATGCAACTAATGAGAAAAATGCAAGGAATGAGTAGGAATTCAAGATTCAAGATGGATCATAGATGCATACCTAACCCTAAGTCTATGAAGTCTTTATAAGAAGGCTTAGAACCCATAATTTTATGTCGTTGAGGAGAAGTCAAGGGAAATTTCTAAGCAGATACTAAATTGCAAAACAGATTAAACAGCAAGGGCATCACAAACTTAGTAAATTGAGCAGCAATTACACATCCAGTTGATCAAAACAAAGAAAGGATCACATTAGAATGAGAAAATCAAGTGCCTAAAATCAGAAATTGAAGATTGTAAGCAATCAGGTCAAAGGTTTCTAATACTCTCTAGCAATTGTTTTAGATAGTGAAAACCCTATGTTGATAGGTTGTCTTAACAACTATTTTATAGATCCTCTAAAGAGGTGACTAAATCCTTTAATAGGGTGACACTTCATGTAAAGTGTTTGTAAATCCTTTAACCAGGTCACTATTGACACAGTGTAAAGCCTTTAATAGGGCAGACCATTAGAAGTGGTCAAACAATTTTTGTTGCATAAATTTGTGTGGGTATCATCCCCACCCCAATTTCACCTTCTTATTCCTGGAGGGTTTCTTGGTTACCAAAATTGGTGTTATGTGTGTTATTGCATGTGTTTGCTTTATGTTTACTTAATATGTTTACATGCATGCATCTTATTTTTAGTTATTTCTTTTAAAGTATTAGAAAAGGTTAAAAGTGTAATGCTTCTGATTCACCCATCCTCTCAGAAGTACTCTTTCCATTTTAATATTCCAACAATTGCTATCAGAGCTAAGGTTATCACAAGGATAAGCCTAATAGCTTAGAGAAAAGGTTTGAATATGGAAATCTTCAAACTTGGGAAGATCATAGACAATCAGGTGATTGATGTACAGCTCATGCTACACAAATTGGAACAAGCTAGAGAAGAATTAAGAAAGTCCTTAAAAAGAAGGAAGGATATAGCCATAGTTGAAAATGACATACACTACAAGGAGATTGATGCCACACAAGTGTTTTCCAATGGAGATTCCAAGGAATTTGATGCAGTAATAGCTGAATTGATGGAGAAAAATAAAGCACAAAATAAAGAAATCAGATTACTCAAGCTTAAACAAGAATCACAAGCCATAATGCTTTGTGAAGTGATTAAACAAAAGAAGAGAGCCATTGAAGACAAGGTCATGATAGAAGATGACAAGAAAAATCTTTCCAATAGACTAGAGGAGAAGACAATTAGTTTGAAAGAATCTCAAACATGAAACTAGACACCTTAAGTCAAATGATGAATGCTCATCATGAGCTAAACACAAAGAACATCGAGATTTCCACCTTAAAAATGCAAAATGAGCAATTGCAGAATGATTTGAAAAGAGAGAAGAAGATAGCAGAAAGCTTCAAGAAACCCAATGAGGCTATCAAGTACTTTGAGCAACTACTGAAATCACTAAGGCATAGTAATGATACTTCAGGACTTGGTTACACTAGCACTGAGCAAGGAGAATCATCCGAGATTGCAGAAGAAAGGAGTAACAAATGTAAGAACACTAAACCTACTTGTCATTTCTATGGTAAAAAGGGGCATACCTCTAATGTATGTAAGAGCAAGAACAATCATCAACATGATAAGCCAACAAATGCAAGCCTTTGTCACAAGTGCAAAAAGCAAAGACATCATGCACAAGAATGTAGAATAGACCATGAGGACACCAAGATTTGAAGGTCACTACTACAGCTACAAAAAATATGGACATATAGCATTTGAATGCAAATTAAAGCCTATGTGGACACATAATCAGTCTGCAAAAGGAAGCAACCATGGTCATCATTACAACTAGAATTACAACACCCGGTATAGTTGTCACTATTGTCAGGAGTATGGACACATTCCTAAAAATTGCATAAGGACACATTTTAGAGGGAATTACAACAGATGGTTAAGTCAAACTACATGTTTTAGTTTCTTGAAAATTGGTCATATTAGTAGGAATTGCCCAACAAAGTCAAAAGTACCCAAGACAGAAGTCAACAAAGGAAAAGAGAAGGTTGATGTCAAACAAATAAGAGGGCAAATGAACAAAACCTAGAAGAAGAAAGATGAGTGTAGCACATCAAATGGAGGGATCACTTCACCCAAAAGTTCAAGTGATCACATCTAATCTAACTAAGCAAGAATAGGTGTATAAGACTAATATACAAAGTTATATCATACATTAATTCCAAGAAAAAGAAGTACTACAAGGAAGAAATCTGCATGAGTAAAGATGCCAAGACAAAATTTGAAGTTTTTGGAAATATTGCCAAACTTTCCTTAGATGCTGAGTAAAGTTCCAATGGATTCTAAGTTTCTACTAGTGAGAAAGTTGATAACTAAAGTCAAGTGAAGTAGAAAACTAGTGGAAGATAAGTAAACAAAATACAATGGGAGCCGAGTCATGGTGAAACCTTTAAGTGCTGAGTTTGTAGTTGTATGCGCTCAACATTTACTGTTAGGTTTTGATAGGTATAAGGTTGAATTTTGATAATTTTCACACCATTTGAACACAAAGAAAAGACAAAAGAAATGCAAGAGTGATCATACATCAACCTTGAAGCCATTTGTATCAATCTCAATAGTGATTCAACATACATTTTAATGATCTAAGGTATTTATCAAGTGCCGAGTTACATAGAATTAAAGTTTTTAATACATTTAAAATATAGTTTGGTATAATGGATTCTAGTTCAAGAAACCCCAAAGGAAAGGAAGGTCATGAGGTATAATTATTTAGTAATGAGGTAAAACAACCTGAGTTTAGGCCAATCCCTAAAGTCGCCTACAAAAATGACCCAATTGGCACATTATCCATTATTCCACCAAAAGTTGTTATGGTACAAGATGTGAGAAAGTGTTGTAACTACAAGATAGGTGTAGTAGGTGATCTTGAGATATTCCAAGCCAATGACAAACTATGTGAAAACAAAATTCTAAAGGATGAATTCCAAATAGTCGAGAAAAAGGGTTTGAGCAATGCCCTAGTTTACTCTATAGGTTTCAAAACTAAATGGATATAGATTGTCCTCAACAAAATTCACAATGGATGTTTGTGGTTGGAAACAGGACCAGTAAAGATTACAAAAAGGATAGTGCATAGGGTTAATGGTTTCCCAACTCTAGATTAGCCTAAGACCCTATGCATTGATTTCAAAGAGATCATTGAAAAGAATATAGTAGCCAAATGGAATAAGAGGGGTATGACTATTGATACTAAATTTTGTTGTGAGATTAATTTCTCAAAAATTCTATCAATCCAGTAGATTGAACAATGTGACATGTATAGTTGTTGATGTAGCCTACAAATTGTTAAAGAAAGATCACAGATATGCTCTGTTAGAATTAATGTTGTAGCAAATAAATGAAAACCTAGGAGCAATAAGGAGATCAAAATGTGCTCAATGCAAATTTGATCCAGTTCTTATGTCTATATTCTTTTATGTTATGGAAGAGTTTCCTTATATTGGAAAGGTGAATTGGAACCTTAACAAAACTACAATTACACAAATCAATGAGTTCATTGATTAGATGGGTGATAGTTTTGAGGCTCAAATGACAAGCTATTTTGAGGATTTTAAGAAATCCATGAAGAAAAGGGTGAGAATACCAGTTTCCCTAGTGGAAAAACATATCAATGACATATGTTTTTTTTTTTGACATTGATTATACCTACATCTAGGCAGCAATACCAAGAGTAAGATGGCTAGGGCCATTGGGATCTGAGCTTGACATAGATGAAGCCTCAATATCAATCACATCATTGCTTGTAGAAGAGATAGATAAGAAGGCTCCTCAATTTGGAACAAATGATGCTGTCAAATCCAAAGTTAAAAGTGAATTGAAGATAGCTTCTATTATTAAGAAGAAAGATAAATTAGTAAAGAAGATAAAGAAGAAATTTGGAGCAAGTATTGAAGGATAAGCAGGCGATGAAGAAGAAGAAGAAGAAGAAGGAGAAAGTGAAGAAGAAGAAGATCTAGGGAAAGGCCCAATGGAGTTGACCCAAGGCTTAAGAGAAGACAAGGAGGAATGTATCGAGGAAGAAGAAGCCAAGGAAGCACTTACACTAGATGAGCAAAAGAAAAGAAAGGCTAAAACTCAACCTTTAGCTCAGCCCAAGCCCAAGAAGGTCACTAAGCCTACATCAGCCAAGCCAGCACCAACAACAAGAGCTACCACAAAGGCATCCATACAAAAGGTGAAAGAGGAAACAAAAGAGAAGAAGAAGGCCACTGAATGGCCTGATGAAGTGCCAAAGAAGAGAAGAAAATATGTGGCACAACAAGACACAGATGATGAGGAAAGAACAAAGTCAGAGGATATCAGCCAATTTAGAGTGATAAGTCATCCTCCCAAATTTGCCTTAGACAAAATTTGTGAAAATGTTAGGAACACAGATTTGCATGATCTGAAAAGTCTTGATTTCAACAAGTTAAGTAGAGAGGAACAAAATAGAATAGAGGAATTAGTATATGCCATGATGGCTGAATTTAAGAATACACCTCTAGAGCTAGACAATACCATGCCTAGAGAGCTATATGAGATAATTGAAAATAAATGGCATTATTGTCTGAAAATGGAAAAGAGGATCAAAGAATCTACCTTGGAACAAGTGATTCCTAACCTGACAAGAGGTTGAACAATAAAGGAAAATAAGAAACATGGTGGAAAATTTGCACCTAAATATAGAGCCTTCGGCATCCTACAAAACAAGATTGAGGATGTGGTAAATAAATCCACACAATTATGGAAAAAAATTTACAAAATAACTGATAACAAGGAAGAGGAAGCAAATAAGGTAAAATCCAGTACCAAGGAAAAGGAAATAGAAGCAAAGAAACAAGAGGAAGAGA
This sequence comes from Cupressus sempervirens, assembly GCA_028749045.1. Classification (NCBI taxonomy): domain Eukaryota; kingdom Viridiplantae; phylum Streptophyta; class Pinopsida; order Cupressales; family Cupressaceae; genus Cupressus; species Cupressus sempervirens. Next base: position 836,043,244 of record CM053790.1, read on the forward strand.
AGGAAGTAATAGCAAGAGCAGATGAAGAAAAGAAGAAAGAGGAGGATAAAGAAAAAGGTGAGGAGGAAGAAATACAAAAGGAAGAAACTATGGCAATAGCTAAACAACAACAAGAGGAGGAATAGAGTGTGAAAGACACACAAATGCCACCTCCTAGCCCTCATCATGTAACCATCACACCTGCAGACACAATAATTATTAAGGATGTTCCTGACAATTCAGCTTAGAACATCAATCCCCTAACTACAAAGGATTTCTCCAAGATCCTTCACCAACCCACTCTACAGGCATAGCTATGCACAAACCCTATATTGGTGAGTGTAAATGAGCTACAAAAGGTAGTATCAAAACCAAAACAAGACAAGGTGAAACCACAAGAACCACCTTTCACCTATACAACTACTAGCACAAAAAATTTGATGCTTCCACCACTTATAGCAGAAGGTAATACTCTATAGCAACTAAGCATAGAAGAAGGGAATTCAAATGAGAAGGAAAATACATCAAAGGAAAAGAAGCAAGTTTCTATCCAAACATTGGTATAGCTACCAAAGACTGGCACTCCTACAAGAACCCTTCAAAAGATGAGCATTGAAACCATACCTTTGCAAATCTCAACACCAGGCTCAAGCTCAACCAGAGTGGTTAGGGTACTTCATTATGGAGACCCTAAGCTAGATGAAGACATTATAATACCTACTTATGACTCCAAGATCATCACCATGGATCAGATAATAGAAATGCAAGATGCTTTAAATAGAAGGAAGAGGTAGGAAATACGCAAAAAAGAGTATAAACATAAGCAAGCACTACATGAGATAAAGGACATTTTTATGGATGCCTTCAACTTGTAGTCATCAGATGAAGCAAAGCCCATAATGGAGCAACTATTTGATATAGTTGACCAGGTGACTAGTGAAGACCAGGATACAAATGTTAAACTTATGGAATGGTTTGAGAGAAAATTTTAGAGGAAAGTGAATGAGAAGATATCAAGTGGTATAACACTTGAACAGGTTGAGTTGGCCAAGAAAATTGACAAGTTCAAAATTGTACTTGAGAACATTCTCTCATTGTACAAGAAGCTATGTGGTTTTTCCAACTTCACACAAGAAACAAATCAAAGGATATTCAGCTTGGAGAGAAATTTGAAGAGTTCTAGCATGCCACTACCAAGGGATCCAGCTCAAAGTGAGAAGTAATTTTCCCAATCGCTTCACACTCAAAGAGAGTTAGCTACATTAACAAGTGAAGAGGCCAAATTAATGCAAATTCAATCCTCCGTAACCCTACATTTGGAGGTCCTCCACAAAGAGAAAGTCTATGTTGAAACTATCTTAAAGAAAGATCCTAATATTTCTACATTAGATGGACTTGTACATCTTGCTACAGAGACTTCCATCTAGCACAAGTCACTAGACATTGCTTTGGAAAATTGGGATGTAGCTCTAAAAATAATAATGGAGGTAAACAACACATTTTTGGTAGAATATGGTATTACTCCTTAGAGTCCTTTGACATAAGTGTCAAAAAGGGGGAGATATAATAAGAAAGATAGGGGGAGAAATAAGAGTAAGGTAGATATATCTAAGGGGGAGAATAATACTAAGTTTTGATTACATTCTTTCATGGGGGACATAATGTTTTGAGGGAAATATGAATAAAACTAGCAAGTACAGATAGAGTTGACAAACCTACTTAGCACATAGGTACAGGGTAAAGACAAAGAACATTAGGTACATCTAGCACAAAATTTTGTGGTACAAGAATGAAATGGCACAATAAACTCAAGGGAGTTATAAGGTATGTTTTTAATTTTAAAATTTTATACATATACAAAATAGGTTGGATAGGGTACTCATAAACATAGATTAGTAATGCTTAGTTAACTGTTTTGGACACTCATGTCAAAGGGGGAAATTGTTGGTCTTACAATGGTTTTGACATTTGAGTGTCAACACACTTAACCACTTTCTACATTGAAGCCAAGCACACTATGTATGCCAAGCCACAGTATGTGCCAAGTTAGATTTCCAACAAGTGTCAAGTGACTTTAGGCGCTGAGCATTATATAGGTGCCAAGTGATATATAGGTGTTGATGCCAAGTAAGTCAAAATGCTACAAATATTGAGTGAGCTAGAATCATACATGTGCCAAGAAAGACAAAATGCAATAGGTGCCAAGCAAAGTAGGATAGTATATGTGCCAAGCACCAGTAGTCCAATATGTACTAGTAACATAGAATCAACATATGAGTTTGTGCCCTAACAAACTTAGATGTAAATTGTTCTTGGAGCCAACATAGAAATATTTCAAAGGATGATAAGGATAAAAATGAATCTTTTATATTTCCTATGCAATTAGCATGTAACCAATCAAAAAAATGGAGATGGCATGCAACCAATGTGAAAAATGAAAGGAATGAGTGGGAATTCAAGATTCAAGATGGATTGTAGATGCATACCTAACCCTAAGTCTATGAAGTCTTTATAAGAAGGCTTAGACCCCACAATTTTATGTTGTTGAAGAGAAGTCAAAGTAAATTGCTAAGAAAATAGTAAATTGCAGAATAGAGTAAACAATAGGGGCATCACAGACTTAGTAAATTGAGAAGCAATTACACAACCAGTTGATCACAACAAAGCAAGGGATATGAATAGATATCAGATCAAGCAAGGATCACATGAGAATGAGTAGATCAAGTGCCTAAAATCAACAATTGAAGATTGTAAGCAATCAGGTCAAAGGTTTCTAATACTCTCTAGAAATTGTATTAGATAGTGAAAACCCTATATTGATAGGCTAGCTTAGCAACTATTTTGTAGATCCTTTGAAGAGGTGACTAAATCTTTTAATAGGGTGATGCTTCATGTAAAGTTTTTGTAAATCCTTTAACTGAGTCACTATTGACATAATGTAAGGCCTTTAATAGGGCAATTCTTTCACAGGGTAGACCATCAAAAGTGGTCAAACAATTATTGCTGCAATAATTTTTGTGGGTATCATCCCCACCCCAGTTTTACCTTCTTATTCTTGGAGGGTTTTTGGGTTACCAAATCTGGTGTTATGTGTGTTATTGCATGTGTTTTCTTTATGTTTACTTAATATGTTTACATGCATGCGTCATATTTTAAGTTATTTGTTTTAAGAGATTAGAAAAGGTTAAAAGTGTGATACTTCTAATTCACACCCCCACACCCCCCCCCCCCCACCCTCTCAAAAGTACTCTTTCCATTTGAATATTCCAACTGGCTTATGTGGAACATATTTTCACAATGGAGAATAAGGTCATAGGGATTTTGAATGTCCTCAATGCAAAGGAAGAATAGATAGGAGAAATAAATATCATCCAAAAGTTTCCCATGTGGATGAAGATGCAAAATCATTATATTTTTTAAGATGCTAAAAGAGAAGTCCTAGTTAACATTAGAGTCCTACTGAGCAGGGAGATTCAACTAGAGAAAAGGAGGAGCTTGTTTCACACCATGTCCAAGTGTGAAGATAAATGGTGTGATGTGATAATCAAAAGTGGAAGCACTAAAAATTTGGTATTAGAGGAGATGGTAACAAAGTTAAATCTTAAGAGATAGAAATAACCACACCCATACAAGATTGCTTTGGTGCAAGATGACCACAAGTTCATGGTCACTAACCAATTCTTGATAAATTTGAATTTTTGGGGCTATTGTGATGAGGTTGTATGTGATATCATACCTCTAGAAGCATGTCATATTTTGTTGGATAGGCTATGGTAGTTTGAGTAGAACATTGTACATGATGGTCATGTGAAAATCTATTCATTAAAAAATGATGGGGTGTGACATAAGATAAATTCATTAAAGGACACAAAAGAAAATGTTTTTAGTACAACCAGAAGAAGTTTTGCTAATGGAAGAAATTTCTAGATTGTAGGAGCCATGAGCTTTTTGTTTTTCTATAATTCCAAAAGAGGGTAAAGAAGAAATAGAAGATGTACCTATAGATATTTTGAATGAATATTGAGATATTTTATCTAATAATGTTCATGATTGATTATCAAGAGTAAGAAATATCCCTAATTATATGGACTTGATTTTAGGATCCAATTTGCCCAACAAGATAGCGCATAGAATGACACTGATAGGAAGTGAAAAATTGATACACAAAAAGATGCAAGAGTTGTTTTAGAAGTGGTTGATTGGAGAGAGTATGAGTCCTTCTTTTGTACTAGTAGTATTGATACCAAAGAAAAGTGCATAATAGATGATGTGTTGGATTCTAGGGTTATCAACAATATCATGATCAATTAGAGATGTCTATAATAAATGATGGGTGATATTAAGGATTGTGTGAGTGGAGTAGTTTATTTAACAAAAGTAGATATGGGGAGTGTATATCATCAGATGAATCAAAGAAGGTGATCAATGGAAGAATTCATTTAAAACAATGGAAAGGTTGTATGAGTAGTTACACATGACCTTTGGGCTTACCAATACATCGAGAACTTTCATGCAGCTCATGAATGGGGTACTAAGAGATTTTTTTGGTAAATGTTACATTATTTATCAAGATAATAGTTTTTATCTTTAAAAGATATTAGAGGTGAATATAATGCATATTCATAGGATTTTTTAGATGTTGGTAGAAGATAAATTTATGATTAATCAAATAAAGTACAAACCCGTAAAGAAATAGTTAGTAAACTATGGAATTTAAATTTATGAAAGTCTAAAATTGGACCCAGAGAAAGTGAAGGCTATCCTCAAAGGCCTACTCCAAGGAGTGCCACCGAGGTAAGATATTTTCATAGCCTAGCTAATTTTTATAGGAAGTTTATTAGGAGTTTTAGCAGTGCCTATAGACCCTTGACTGAAATAATGAGAGGAGATAGACAAGTGTTTAAGTGGAATACATGAGAATAGAAGAATTTTAATTTTATAAGATTGAAAGTTATCAAAAATCTATTTTAGTACTTCTAGATTTTAATAAGGTATTTCAAGTAAATTGTGATGCTATTGATGCTACAACAGGAGTTTTCTTGAGCCAAGAAGGTAGATCTGTTACATATCTAAGTGAGAAGTTAAATGATGCGAAGAGGAAATACTATGTGTATGATGAGGAAGTTTGGGCTATTGTTAATGAATTCAATAATTGGAGACACTATCTTCTTCCTAAGGAGTTTGTTTTTTATTTTGATCATCAAGATTTTTAATATTTCAATATTCAAGGAAATTTTAATTAGAGACACTTGAAATAGGTTTATTTTTTACAGAGATGCACATATATTTTGAAACAAAGGTGTGGGAAGACTAATAGTGTTGCAAATGCTCTTAGTACACAATAACATTTTCTTATAGAAATGTTGACTGAGGTGCCTGGATTCAAGGAACACAAGATTTTTTACATGCACATTGTCCTAATTTTAGAGAAGTTTGGAAAGTGTGTATACAACATGTTACTCTAGATAGAACTAGATAGTTGAACTTTATCATCCATGATGGTATTCTTTATATTGGAAGTCAGTTGTATATTCTAAGAAATTCTATTAGGGAGAATATTAACAAGGAAAAGCATAATGTAGGATTGGTTGGACATTTTGGTCAAGATAAAACCATTGCTCTACTTAGTGGAAATTATTACCACCCATAGTTTCAATGATATGTGAATAAGTTTGTACAAATTTGCAAAGTACATCAGATGGAAATAGGGGAAAAGGAGAATATTGGGTTAGATCAGTCATTACCTATACCAAAGAAGCTATGGGAGGATATGAAATTTTATTTTTTTCTTGGTTTACTAAGGACCCAATAGGGGTATGATTCAATTTTTGTGGTGGTTTTGAAGGTTTTAAAATATATAAAAATTCATTCCTTGCAAGAAGATTAGTGATTTTGTTCATGTGGCAAAATTGTTTTTCAAGTAAGTGGTAAGACTACATGGTCTACCAGAGAAAATAGTTTGAGATCAGGACACTAAGTTTTCTTGGTATTTTTGGAACACATTATGCAAGAAATTAAAGTATTATTATAAGTTCATCTCATCCCATCATCTACACATTAATGAATAGATAGAGGCAGTGAAAAGGATTTTGGGCAATTTGCTAAAATGTTTCGTTGATGATAAACCAATGGGATGAGATTTGATTTTAGCATAGGAAAAATTTAAATATAATAATTCTCTTAATAAGAGTATTGATAAATCAACATTTCATATTATATAGGAAAGTAGTCAGTTCCATAAATTGTTCATAATTGAGGGGGTTGGATAAACAATAGATAAGTAGTTTTGAAGATGGAAATTTTGCAAAATATCTGAAGAACATCCATTAGGAAGTGAGGAAGTGAATTATAAATATTAATAAATAGTAAAAAGATTAGAAAAATGAGAAAAGGAGGCATAAGAAATTTCAAACAGGAGATAAAGTCATGGCTAATTTGAGGAAGGAGCAATTTCTAGTAGAAACATTTAACAACTTGAAAATGAAGAAGTGTGGACCATGCAAGATACTAAAGAAATATTATTCAAGAAATGTCTATGAATCTAAGTTTCCCACTAAACTGAATATTTCAGTAGTATTTAACATTTTAGATATCACAAAGTATCATAAAAAGGTATTGAAGATCAAATCATAGAAGCACACTAGAGTATTCAAGAAACTAATTCATCTACAAAGGATATTGAGGATATACTAGATAATTTTGTTGGTAGAAGCATAATGAATGAGACATATAAAGAATATGTGGGCAAAGGGAAACCATGACCTATAGAAAATTCATAATGACTAACTAGGGTAGTTATTAACCATCTTGTTTTTCCTCTAATCACTTGAGATATCATAGAGTCACATTTAAAATTACCCTAGGTGTTTAATGCAAGAGCCTCCTAGTTGCAAGGAATATCTTAAATCAATGATTTTTTTTTAAAAAAAAATTTTGTTCATATCTTTTAAATAAGGACTATTTTAGGTTAGTTACCATTTGTGGAAACTTATTGTTATTAGTATGTTAGGCATATGCGGTCTAAATATTTTGATTTCATAGGTTGAGGTTCATCTTAGTTATATTATCTTGCCAATTGAGCTTCAATGTCATACCATATATATTGGGCAATTTATTGAGGTTTTTGGGTAAACTTTTTTTGACCTAAATTCTGAAGTCTTAAATGGCTCTACAATGAGGTCAAATCATGAATGAAGACACTTATATGGTTAAGGTGTTTTAGATCAAGACCCATCATTTTCAAAAAGTGATTACACTAGCCAATCTGAGCTATAGTTTGAAAGTATGGCCTTTGAAAGTTGGGCAAACCAAAATTTTGATTTTAATTTTTTTTTAGTTGACTCTATGTAATATATATTAAAAAAATAATATTTTTGGAATTATTCAGCCTCAAGGGTTCAGACTAAATGTCTAGAACCTTCCTAGGTGGTGGAAAGTTGCCCATATAAGGAAGGCCTATAGGTTGTCAAGGGATGTTCTAGGTGGGAGTTCAAAGTCATATCTTCCAAAATATTATAAAGAAAGAGTTCATGTGGCTTTGTATATTATATTTTTAAAAAGTACAATTGAATACTTCTAGAGATAGGGAAAAAGTACAAAGTTTATGATGTATTAGATAGTAATCAAAAAAGGGGGGCTTACTTGTTAGGCTAACTTATAAGGGGGTTAAAAGTATAAAGTTGTCACACCTTATAGGTTGAATTATAAGAACATATGAATTTGAGTATTTCTATCTAAAAATCAATATTTTTTAACCATATGATCTAGCTAAATTCATTATAGTAGAGTTATATGTGTTCTCACACTTTTACAATTAGAAATGTATATTACTAGTTTATGTCCAATTACTAAAGAAATAAAATTATTTTTTAAAAATAACATTTCAATAACTCTTACTCCTTGTAATAATAATTTTTAAGAACATACAAACACCATTTTATAGAGATCAAAGTCAAGAATATTGTCATATAGAGTTTATAGCATTTTAATTAGATATCGTATATCATAATTAAAAAATAATGCAAGTACACATTTTAACACTGGAGAAGATGTTAGTTTGAGAAGAAAGAAATCGTAAATTATATCATTTTTTTAAAAAGTATATGATGTTCTAGAGGAGACAATCCTCTTCTAGAATGCATAATTTTTCTTTTACTTAGAACAGATTTTTTTTTTTAAATGTGGTGGGAGATGAAAACTATTGATTTCAAGTGAGTTGAAATTTGAATTTTTATAGAGAAAGTATAGGTCAAAATATATATTTAATTTTTGATCGATCTAGCTATATATGTCATTTCAACATTTACAACACCCCTAATTCTCAAAAAAAATTATTAACTAAAAAATATCCAACAAATTTAGGAAAATAAATCAATACTCATTCCAAATAATAATTAAAAATAATAGTCTAAATCTTCATCGATTTTGACACATTTCATTATTCTACTTCATTTTCAAATTCTAAATTATAATACTATTTTTCTATCATCAAAATTGAACAGTTATGCTTTTGTTAGCCTTTTCCTTTATAAAAGGGTGACACATGTTTGTTTTTTACCTGTTAATGATATGCACATTTTTTATTCTTAACATTTTTGTCGTCTCTACTTTTGTTAAGTGTTTGTGGTATTAAGGCTAGTATCCTTCATCTAAAATTCAATGAGATTTGAGAAAGAAAATATCAAAAAAATTGATGTAATTATCCTAATATTACCAATTTGTTGGACTAGAATGCTCCTTGTCTTAAGCCTCTAGTTGATTTTTCAAAATTACTCTCCTTTGTCAATAGTTATCACATGTTAACTATCCTCCACGTTTCAAACAATTTCTCAAGATTCATTAACCTATAGAATAAAACAAATTTAATCCCTATGAAGAAAGCAAAAGATGATTCATTAATTTTTACCCCTCTCATTAATTTAAATGTTTAATTAGCTTCTTGAATACATAAAAATTATAAAATTAATTAATTTTTTTGATAAGTATTAAATATTTACTATGTTGTGTTGAATATTGGAAAGGTTGATGTAAGCTTAAAAAATATTCAAGAAGTCAATTAACCTCTTCCATGGTTTCATGAATTTTTGAAGTGTTATGAACCTTCCTAATGTATAATCAGCTTTGGTAGGTATTTGAAACAATTTATTAATATGTGTGATATCATTAGTAGACATATTCTTAAGGTAACATTTCAAAACATTCACATACCATGTGTTTTTGCTTATGGACATTCATACATTATTTCAAAATACCTAGATTAGTACCAATAGAAGAATGGTGAAAATGATTCTATGAATGAGTTTTATCTTAATTTAGAAGGTCCCATTTTCATGTAGTAATAGAAAAAAGAAAGAGTTTTTTGAATTTTCTATTACATCCAAATTCCATTTACAAGCTAATTCAAGTTATCTGATATTTGAATATCTAGCAATCACAACATGCTATGAGAAACCTTTTTCTATGAGGTGATATTATTGTAAATTTTACATTGATGTCAATTGTAACACTCACAATTTGTTCTCTTAATTTTTGAGGTGTCAAATTAAATGTTTTGAGTTTAGAAACCTCCATTATTACATTGTTATCAAGTTTCAATTGTAATTTTTGAGTCAAACTTATTGATTCATGTTTCATGAGTAGTGGTTCACATGAATCTATCTCACAATAATTAATAGAATATTTAACACTTATTATATCTAAATAATACTCATAATTTAATTTTATTAATAATATCACAATTAGTATACCTTTAAAATTTGACTCACAGAATGGTACTAAAAATGCATGACTTATATTAGTATATGATATACCACCACTAAGAAACCATTCCAAAAAACCATCATTGCCTCTATTCAAGTAGTCTACCAACTAGTTCTTATACCTTATGCTTGCTAAGTCATCTCATATGTATGTTCCCATCAAACTGAAAGCATATCTTGTCACCACTTTTACATCTTGTAGATATTTATAATGGTTCACACTTGCAGTCCATGCCTGCCCTTCCAACATACACACATTGAACCAAAGCTTCATGTGGATATAAATTCCTACTTGGCAATCCATTTTCAATAAATATTGCAACCATTGCATTCCATGAGATAGGATTTTTTAATAAATAATGTCAATCATTCACTCAAGTTGTTTATGATTCAAAACTAAGTATGCATATCGAACTAACCATTTGAACTATGATATCTATCCAAATTATCTAGCAACATACTTTAATGAATATTTATAAATTTTTGTAGATCTCCACAATAAACTTAAATCCTATAGTAATTTCATTTCACAGAAAATATTTATTTGGAAGTAGAAGTTGAAGTCTAATGTTAGTGAATTCTAGTGTAAACCATTTTTATTAGGGTGATGACAATCGTAAAGATTGAGGAGTTTATTCATATTTGAAATTCTTTTAGATGCAAGTGTTTTGGTCATATATGGTGAATCCAAAGGATACAATAATCTATATGACTATCCTCACATGACACTACTTGAATCAAAAGGTAAAATAATTCAAACAAAAATACAAATGAAATATGACACTTTATCTCAGTGTATTTGAAGGAATGCATATAATAGATATTTATAAAGACCAAAAGAGACATAAGGCTGATATACTAGATAATACAACCCATGAAAAATCATCTAAAGCAACAAAATTGATCCCCAAAACTTAAACAACCAAGATATGCATCAAAATATGGAAATGTAAAAAAATAATATTATTTTTGGAGAAGAATCTTGAATAATAACTAGCATCAATAGAAGGGTTATAGAATGACCTTTCCAATGACATAATGCTTTTTAATATTGGACTTTGAATGCTCAAGTTAGGTCCCCAAAGTGCAAAATAGAACACATGGATTTGACTGCACAAATATGAAACAAAAAATCATCAAAATTGCAAATAACTTACACCACTATGACAAGCTTGTAAAAATATTTCTAATGATATAAGACTTGTCAAAAAGTACCTTTGTATGATCAAGATATGACCAAAGAATCAACAATAGGTTTCTATAAATAAAACAAATCAAATAAATGATGGTTTGAAGGCTACCAAATTTTGGCTAAAAAATGTTGATGTCATGACCTTTGATCCAATATTATAGATATCAATAAATAGATAGGTGTTGGAGCATCATTTGCTGATGCATCATCCTTTGGTAGTTTTAGAAAAATTAATTTGAAAAAACTTTTTAAAGCTTGTGCCTTTTATGAAAAATGCCATGCATTTTTCCAAATAAAGTTTTTTTAACATTTTGATTTTTTTTTATATTTTGAAATACAAATATCACCACCTCAAAAAGCATATCAAATCTTAGGGAAAATGTTGCATCAAATTGCAACTATGTCTAAATTGGAAATATTTTATATGGAAATAGGAGGTTTTGGATGCTAAAAATCTAATGGCAAGGTCTTTTTAGGCTCAAAGTGCTCCAAAAAAAGGCAACTCCCTAGATTGAATTTAGAAATCCTCTAAAAAATAACATATCTAAAAACTCAAAAGAAACCTCTCAAGAAGAGAACATGCGCATGAAAGTCTAAGGCTCTGATACCATGTTGAAGTTGATGAAAGGTCAACTCCATAGTCAAAAGAATCATCTGTATAAAAACTTCTTTCACAAAAATAGAGAAGCAAAAGTTATTTAGGCTATAATTCTAAAATCCATAGAGGATGAGACATTCTTAATGTGCAAAAAAGAATTGCAAATTGTATTTAATGAATCATAGTGAGAGATCAATCCTTATAGAAGGAGATCAAAACCCAATCAAGAATCTAACCTAGGTTATATGATAATTATGAAAAAAAAAATTAATTATTATATGCCTTAAATTTAGCTTAAGAAAAATAGAGTTAACTATAAAATATTTAATTAATCTAATATAGTGAATAGAACATTTAGCATTTATTATATCTCAATAATTTAATCATAATTAAATTCTATTATTAATATCACGATTACAATATCTTAAAATTTGACTCATAAAATGGTACTAGAAATACATGACTTATATTAGTATATAGTCTACCACCACCAAGAAACCATGTTCAAACAACCATTATTACATCTATTCAGGAAATCTACCAAATAGTTTGTTACCTTCTTTTGGCTCATTCAACTTGTATGTACATTCCTGTTAAAATATAAGCATATCTTATCAGTGCTTTTATATCTCATAGATATGTATATTGGTTCACACTTATACTTCATGCCTACCCTTCCAACATACATACATTGAATCAAAGCCTCATGTGGATCTAGATTCCTACTAGGAAATCCATTTTTAATAAATATTGCAACCATTACATTTCATGAGATAGATTTTGGTAAATTATGTCAATTGTTCACTCAACCTATTTATGATTGAAAATTGAGTATGCATATCAAACTGGGCATTTGAACTATGATATTTGACAAAATTATCATGTAGCATTCTTTAATGAATAAATTCAAATTTTTGGAGTTCCATAATAAATTCATGTCTTGTAATAATGTTATTCCACTTTTTGAGAAAACTTAAATCAATGAATTCTTCTCTCATAATCTTGGAGGTTAAAAGGATGCAAGTCTCAACCTAAAAAGAGGTTTCTTACGCTCTTATTTTCACACAATACAAGATAATTGTATAGGTAAATTAGTTTTTTTCTCTTTTTTAAAAGAAAAAATGAACTTATCATTTTATGCATTATAGAATATGTAATTTTAATAGTTTATGCATATAGCATATGCATTTTTAAAATGATCTATTATTTTATTACTTTTTCATAAGTCATTTAAACATCTTATTTGTAGTTTACTATCTTAAATAGATCTGTGTAGAAGTTACTAAAATGTAGTATTTTTGGTATACATAATTTTGAACTAGTTTTGTATATTCAATTAGAAGAGACACATGGTCAATGGCTAAGTAGAAGAAGGAAAATTATGATTGTATGGTTGATTTGGCTATGTTTTATAAGATGGAGGCTATAGTTTGGATTTGGGCAATAGGATTTCTAATTTGGGGAAGGTTCCTAAACAAATAGTTGTTTAGAGCTATAACATCCTTAAAGTTTCCAATGAGCACATCAAAATTCTCATTGCTAATATGGGGGGATCTACTGGTAATAGGGTCACTATCCATATTTTGGAAGAAAAGGAAAATCTTTTTGATAGGCAAGTTGGGATGACCGAAAGAAAGAGGGACAAGTCTAAAAAGAAGGCTTCTCCTGCTAGCCGAGAAGATAAAGAAAGTAAGAAAGCAATAGCAAAGATGGAAAAGTCGGAGCTCGAGGTTGCCAAGGTTCTTGATTGTCTTCATTAGCTATGTATTATTTACTTTCCTATTCTTTTGGTTCCACACTTGGCTATATTATTGTTGGCTTTGGTTGTTCAACACTTCTATCATTATGTGGCTTTATTTTTGTTCTTCTACTAGATATTTCTTTTCTTAAGTCATGTTCTATAGGTTGGGTTGTGATATCTTAGATCTTTATTTTATTTTTGTAAAAGGGTTTCAGGTTACCTTCAAAACCTCTTTTCATGTAATCAAGAACATTGCAATTCATCAAGAATATTGTAATTCATCAACAACATTGGCTATTATTAATATCAAAAAAATTGTAAATGATTAAGGTTGATATCGACATGAGTGAAAATGATCATATATGATACTTCACGTCCAAAGTCAAGTCTTTTCATTCTCTTTCACTAGACATTGTGAGGTCACCTAGTACCTATGGCATGCAACATTTTTCCATATATTGTATCTAAAAATGGTGATTATGAATTTGATTTTATTAAATGAATGGGGCTTACAAGAGAATAAGACTTGACAAAGAATGAAGAATTTTTGCAACAATAGAAAGGAAAAGATGTTGATCGACATGCCTAACTCTTTATTAACATAGGACAATGATGAGAACATATTTAAAAATCTGCACAAATGCTAATATGTGGATGAAATTCTGAATGAAATAATAATATTGAAAAAAATTTAACATTTTCTATTTTTTTATAGATTTTTGTAAAAAATTGTGATAGCATAAGCACAACAAAAATTGAACTCTCGTGTCTAAAAGGCAGGGGCTAATTATAAACATGTGCAAAATGTCAAGTATATAGAAAGTATGTTTAAATAGAATAACACTTAATTCCTCAAATTTGGTATGATTGAAAAAATATTGTTTCTCAATGTACAAAAGATTTTTAAAAAAATCATTTTGGTCTAAGAATGAAACCCTTGCAACAAATACAAAGCCTTTAAATATATACATATATGGTAGTTTTCAAAAATACAAAATTATCGGGAACATAGAGGCATACAATACAATAGTTGAAATGGACAAAATATAGCATGAGATGATTTTATTTAACCCCAGCCCCAACAAGAAAAATACCAAACTAAAATGGAAAATGTTGATAGTATTTCAAAAAGCAAGTATGTATATACAATAAAACCCCAAACCCTTATTCCATATGACATTAAATATAGTATTATGCTCTCATCAAACAATATAGTCTAAAAATAGAATAAATTAATAAGAAAAAACCATTTTATAAACCTTTTTTGAACAACAAAACACAACATATTAATGAAGAATGGTAAATATTATGGTTGCAAGATGCAACCACTATGGCCAAATTAAACATACATCCTCCTTCATTTAAGCCACTTTACTTTCAATAAAATGTGGAAACAATGATGAAATAATTCCAATCAAAGTGTTTAAATTTTTTCTTTAACTTGTAGCAAAAATACTCATAACCAATCAAAAAATAAAACTCAAATATGAAAAATATGTATTTAAATAATAATATTGACAAACATTTGACATTCACTAATATTTTTAGATTTTTTCCAAAAAAATACCAATAGCATAAACACAAAAAAAACTAGAGTCTGCTACCTATGAGGAAAGGTCTAACAAAAATAGTTCTGATATTGTTTCACAAGAACTAAACTCCTTCTCTGTGTCTTATGATAAAATTTCAAGTAATTCTTGATTGTCCTTGAAATATTATTATGTAACACTTATTTTATATATTTTGGCATTGTTTATGCTCTAGACAGATTGCACCAAAAGTATAAGAAAAAAATTCTTGAGATCTCCAAACACACAATGATTTTTCCTTAATTTTGTCATTTTTTTTCAATTTCAAAGTATATAGATTATGAAGAACAAATACAAAAAATTCTACCAAAATCCATTGTGTTTTTTATTTTTCAATTTTGGTCAAAGATGGATTTTTTCTAGAGGATAGCCCAGTTCATTTTATTTACTCTGCCAAGAAAAGTAACTATAAAATTTTTTCAAAACCAAATTTAAAAATTGTAATTTATAACTAATCCTAATGGTGCTACACAATTAACTTGGTTGAGGTGAATGGCACACCCAAAGCTCTAGCATGTATTTTCTTGGATATAGAAGAATCCTTATCTGAGTAAATAATGTACTAGTCAAATATTGTGAAGAGGCTTTATCTAGAAAGATGGTGGTTGATTATATTCTATTGAATTAGGTATTACATGGTTGATGGCAAGGTGCATTTGTCTTCATACCCTCATTTTTTGGGATTCCAAAGTTGATTCTCAACTTCACCTCTCTTGTCTTAAGGTATTGTGGAAAAAATATTTAGCACAATCTTAGGCTCAATGCTCATTTTATTAGTCAAATACACTATCTACAACCTTAGAAAATAGTGTTTCCTAGGGTCTCTTTAGATAGTCATGGCAAGTGTGAGTACTGTTCGGGGAGGATCTCAAAATTTGAATTCAAAAAAGGGAAATTTACCTCTGGTTTGTCAAGATTGGATCCCTGGACTAGAACATGGGTCATAGAAGGAGGATGGTCAGGGTTTTTGTATAGGGGATCCATCAAAAAATGCTGACAGGGACCCACATGCTCCCCCCATGGAAGAAAACAAGATTCCTTTAGGTCTCAAAGGTTGTTAGCTAGCTAAATGGTCTTCCCTTTTCGGTGTCAAGCCCTTAGGTAAGTCTTCTTTCTTGCCTGTTAAGATTATTCTAGAGTTGGAGAAAGGTTCTTGTGCCATTGTCATCCCAGACAAAATCATTGATCATAGCATCCGATCCATGGATTCTACCTTGATCAGAAAATTTTTGGGGCCTAGGCTGAACATTGATGTCATGAGGACCTTTATTAAGAAGAAATGGGCTCTCAAAGATTAGGTCACGATCACGACCATTGCCAAAGGTTTTTTGTCTTTTGAGTTCACCTATATGGAATATCTTTCTTCCATTCTCAGTTAAGGTCAATGGGCTATTGGTCACTCCACTTCGATCCTCCAAAAGTGGTCTTCCAAACCAAATCTGAATGACTCTTTTTTTGTTCAAGCCCCTATTTGGGTTAGATTTTCTAAATTTTCTCTAGAATACTGGAGTGAAGATGTGTTTGTGGGGCTAGCCAAATCTTTTGGAGAGCTACTATCCATTGATCCTATCATTTCCTCCAAAAGATGCCTCAACTATGCACACATTTTTATAGGGGTTAGAGAAGGAATGGACATGCCAGAATATGTGTCTTTCCACTCTAAACTCAGGGTGCATGCTGAAAAATTGATCCTTTTTTTGAAGGCGTGCCATAAAGCTAATCAATGCCCAAAACTTGTGAAGCAGAATAGTCATAAAAGTCAGGATCTTGCTAACTTGGCCAAAGCAAAGAAAAACTCCAAATCCACTAGAACCTCTATTAAGGGAAGGAAGAAACCAATCTGGAGATGAAAATTTGCTAAGAAGCCTGAGAACTAGGATGGCAAGGAGGCTAAGAGTATCTTAGCTAGAGAGGAAGGTGTCCAAGGTGATAAGAGTGGGAACTGCGCATCCTACCCTGATTCAAAGTCCCAGGTTAGTCCCCAAGTTAATGCTCCTAATGAGCCTTTGAAGGATGGCCTGATTGTTGTGGCCATAGCTATGGCAGAAGATAATGTGATATAAGGAGCAAATTGTTGGAAGGCAGGAGATCCCCCGAATGGACAATCCTAAGACTTCTAACCTAGATCGCCCAAAGGAACCTATCAATAAAGAGCCTGATCAGGTGGGAAGTATTGGGATTCTAACAAATAGGGTTATATCCAAAGACTTGGGGACCAAGGTCATAGAGTTTATAAACAACTCTTCCCCAAACAAGATCTCCCAATGGGAGGAGTGGATTGATAGTTTTTCTCAAGATAGCAACAACGACTGGAGTTTGGTTACGAGAAAGAAGAAAAATCGTGAACATCATCCTCTATCACTAGTGATAACCAAAAGTGGGGTTAAGGTTGATGTTGGGAGTTCAATCAAATCTCTAAGAAGGAAAAAAATGAACTAGTTACTGTAGGAAGAGGCTAGAAGGAACTTGGCAGATGGGAGCCAGAGAACCATCAAGGAACACTCTAGTAAGAAATGAAGATCATCTCTTGGAATATAAGGGGCCTAAATGGGGATTACAAAAAGGAGCTAGTTAGGAACATGATTAGAGACCAAAGACCTGACTTTCTACTGATTCAAGAAACAAAAATGATAAAAGAAGTGGTAGGCAAGATTTCTTTCAACAAAAGCATGAGTTGTGAGGCCACAGACACAGAGGGAGCTACAGGTGGGGTGTTGATCCTCTACAACGACAAAGCTTATTAGGTTTCCACTATCTATAATGTAAGTAATGCCCTCCTATTTAAGATGTCCCGCATACATAGCAATGAATCCTAGTTTATTTTGAACCTGTATGCTTCCAATTCCAAAAGGGAGAGAAAGGCTTTTGAGGCTAAGCTCATAGAGGTTATCAACTTAAACAACATAAATAAAGGTATTATAATGGGGGATTTCAACTCTCCCCTAAATGATGATGAAAAATGAAAAAGGAATGCCCCAGATCAGGAGAGTAAGCTAGACTTTTCAAACTTTATTAACAATTTGGCCTTAATGGATGTTGATCTATTGGGGGGTAGATTCACTTGGTCCAATAGCAACATTGGAAGGAATTGCATACAGGTTCATCTTAATAGAGCCCTTATTTCCCTTGTTTGGCTACAAATTCACTCTTGCAATCTTTCTCTTCTCCCTAGATTGGGATCAGACCACTCCCCCATCTCTCTCTTAGTTTTTTCCCTTTCTTTCAAATGGTCCTTCCCTTTCCATTTTGAGAAAATGTGAATTTCTTATCAAGCTCAAGAAGCCAAGATTTCTTCATGGTGGAACATTGAGGTGGAGGGTACTACAATGTTTAGGGTAGCCCAAAAACTGAAGAATGTGAAAAGAAATATTAAGATATGGAACAAAATGGACTTTGGCCATATTTTCTAGGAAAAAGATGAGATGAGTGATCAACTTCACACAATTCAGGAAGTGATTTAGCATGATGGATATAATGATCAGAATTGGTTGGAGAAAAGGAATATTCTCTTTGATCTTCATAATATCATTACCAGGGAAGAACACTTCTGGAAGTAGAGATCAAGAGTTAATTGACTTAAAGTAGGAGATCAAAACACTAGGTTTTTCCACCTAACCACTTTAAAACATAGGGTTGTTAATAGGATTTCCATTATCAGGAAAGGGTAGGCTTTGTTATCTAAGGAAAATGAGACAGCAAATTAAGTAGTGTAGTATTTCTCATCCCTCCTTTCTAAGAAGCACATTCTCTCAAGGCCCGATCAGGAGGATATTTTGTTTTCCATTCCTTCTATTCTACAAGCCCACCATAACTCTATGCTAAAAGCTATTCCTACCCTAGAGGAAATTTTTCAAGCTGGCACTTCTCTTTCGGGTGATCAGGTCCCTACCCTGGATGGTTTCTCAACTTTTTTCTTCCAAGTCTATTGGGAAGTGGTCAAAGGGGACATTGTGAAGGTTGTGCAGGAGTTTTTCGAGGCTAGAAACCTTCTAAAAGAACTCAATGCTATGTTTCTAGTCCTCATTTTGAAATCCCTAGGGGCAGATTTGATGGACAAGGTTAGGCCCATCAGCCTTTGTAATTCCTTCTACAAAATCATTTCCAAGTTTCTTAATACCAGGCTCCTCAAATTTCTTCACCAGATCATCTCTCCCTAGCAAACTAGTTTTATTCCAAGGAGACAAATTTTAGATTCTATTATCACGATGCATGAGGTGATTCACTCTCTTGAAGCTAGAAAGAGGGAAGGTTTCCTACTTAAGCTTGATATGTCCAAAGCTTATGATAGGGTGGATTGAAATTTCTTTTTGGCGGTCCTTCAAGATTTTGGTTTTAACTCCTAGGTTTGTAAACTCATCTCTCAGCTCATTTCTTCCCCTTCCTTATTTGTTCTAGTTAATGGCTCCCCTTTAAACTTATTTTTGCCTTCAAGAGGGTTGAGACAGGGTGATCCTCTTTCCCCTATTCTCTTCATCATTTTGGTTGATTGTTTAGGAAGACTTGTTTTAAGAAAAAGACAAGACTGGAGATTGCAAGGACTCAAGCCTTTGTCTGGTCATCTTTCTTTCACCCACCAACAATTTGTGGATGATAGTATTTTGGGGGGTGAGGCCACAGTCTAGGAGGCCAGAGAGTTCAAGGGCTTGCTCAGTACTTATACCAAGGGTTTTGGCTAGGCTATCAACTAGGACAAGAGTTCTATTTACTTCATCAACACTCCACTAGAGAGACAAAGGAAAATAGCTTGTATATTAGGAAGTGGTATTGGCAGCCTTCCTGCAAGTTATCTTGGCATGTCTCTAGGTTCCAAACCCCCATAATCCTTTTGGAATAGCATCATAGATAGATTCAATAAAAAACTTACAGGCTGGAAAGGTGCATCTCTCAGCCAAGCAAGCAAATGCACTTTGGTGAAATCTATTTTCCAAAACCTCCCCACTTATTCCTTAAATCTCTTTGGGATCCTGATTAAGAATGCTAATAGAATGGAGAAGATTCAAAGGGATTTTCTTTGGATAGGGGTCAAAGAACATAAAAGATATCATTTAGTTTCGTGGGAGCATGTTTTCCTTCCTAAATGTTATGGAGGCCTTGGTATCAGAAAAATTAGACATCTCAACAATTCCCTTCTAGCCAAAAAAATCTAGCACATTTTTTAGAGTACAAAAGAATGGAATGAAATCATGACTAAAAAGTATTTGAGCAAGTAGTCACTAAGCCTTTTGCTTCATGAGGTTGATATGCCTCAAGGATCTTACATATTGAATGGGGTCCTAAATGCTATGACATTGGGTAAGTCCAAGGTGAAATGGAAAGTTGGCAAAGGTAAGAATAATTTGTTTTGGTAGGAAAAATAGAGTAGCAAAGGACCTCTCAATTATCACCCTAATTATGGTAGATGGGTAGAACGATGCATAACAAGATATGGTCTGAAAGTCAGTGATTAGAGAATAGGTAATGGATGGCAGGATTTGTCTTTGATATCCCCGGATCTTAATCCTCTGATGATTACTATGAATACTATTCCAATAAATAATAAGGAGGATGAAGTCATTTGGGGAGGTAACTTGAATGGCCTTTACTCTATCCCCTTTGGATACTTCTCTTTATGGGATAGAATGGAGAAACCCATCTGGGGACAAGCTTGGACCCCTAGTCTTACCCCTAAAATAAATATTTTTTTGGCTTTTGCTCCAAGACAAGATTCTTACTTAGGACAATCTTGCTAAGCATGGTCGTATTGTCCCCACAGATGCATTTTATGCAAGCAGGCTCTAGAAATGGTCAATTATTTATTTATCCATTGTCCCTATTCCTCTAAAGTTTGGAACCTCCTTACCAGGAATTTGGGGATCAACTGGTGTCCTCCGGCCACTATTCACGATTTCTTCAGCCAATAGAGGAGCTCACATAATGGCTTAATCTCTCATCTCATTGGCTCCTAGTCACTTTCACATTTTTGTTGGGGCATTTGGAAAGAGACGAATAATCAAATCTTTAGTGACAGGGAAGCCCCTGAATTTTTCATTGCTGAGAAAATTGAAGGTCTAATGAAGGAGAACTTCAACACCACCGAGGATGGTAACATTGAGGAAGGAGGGAATAGTAGATAGAGGAAAATGGATAGGGATAGGAAAAGATAGGAGGCTAGGTGGTCTTTTCCCCTTGAAAGTTGGTTCAAGGCCAATTTCGATGGGGCTGCTAAAGGGAACCTAGGACCTATGGGTAGTGGAGGCATTATTAGGACTAGTAATGGGGGAGGATTTGCAGCTTTTTCCTACTCACTCAAGCAATAGACAGATCATTTCATTGAAGCCTATGCTATTGGTCACATTGTTAAGCTAACCTTGGCTTCTAGGATTGAGAACCTATGGCTGGAGGGAGACTCTTTAAACATCATCAAATATCTCAATGGTCATGTTAAGCCCTTGTGGACCATTTCAAATATAATTGAGGAACTAAAGTTAGACCTAAGAAAGTTCAACATGACCTATATCACTCATTTGTACAAGGAGGCTAATTCGGCTGCTAATTGGTTTACCAATGAAGCGGTCACCAAAATATGAAGAGGAAATGGCACGTCGGTGACATCTTTCTAGAAATAATAAATAATTTCCTATTGCAAGATTACATCCACGGAAGTACTAGAAATATCCAAAATAAATGATGGAAAGATTTGCAAGATTGTATGTAGGAGGGGGAGTTATTAAAAATCATGCAAAACTCTTTTATCATAATAGTGTGTATGTATGGCATGTTTTATGTGTCATTTTGAATACTACCATTAATAATGGTATTCTTGAAAATATTTTAGTGTTTCACAATCTGAAGAAGGCCATGATCTAGAAGAACTATGTGAGTAGGTGGGGGCTTTCAATTACAGATGAAACCATGGTGGGAGAGAGAAATAGAAGGGAGCCATCGAGAGAGGCAGGGAACTGGAAGGAGAAACTGAAGGTTTGGCACAAATAGGAAAAGGGTGGGATTTCTCGATTCTTGGAAAAGCTCCATGGTTTTGATGTAGGGATAACTAAGGTCATAGTGGATTCCTAGAAAAATGGGAGAGTCAAAATTGATGGGGTCTCCCATCAAGTCAATATGGAGTTGATAGCCCGGGTTACTGAAATTCCTCTAGAAGGGACCAATTTTTTAGAGATAAGAAAATGTTGATAAATGTTGTCAAATTTTTTGCGAAGTGTAATGCCCCGCCAAGGGATCCAAAGAATTAATCTAAAATTTCACTAAGTTTGCCAAACAATTTTTTTTTTAAAGTGTAAGTAAAACCATCATAACATTCACGGAAGCAATAGTAACATCCAAGTAAAAGTAAACATAACTTAGATACATACTAGATTACATTCTTTAAAGATCCCTTAACGTTGAATCACATCTAATTAACTATTCATCCAACAACACATCCTTATGAAATAACAATGATATATCCAATGTTCTTAAACCACATACAAGTGTCCTTTTAGTAATTACATTTTAGATTGCTCAATCATCCACTTAACATGTTACAAGGTATGAAAAGCTTGAAAGAATAAACATCCATGTAAATAATGTACATCATCATCCAATATTAATCCATGATGCAATTAAAGTAAATGAAACCACATGTCATACATGATACACCATCACAAAAGATGTAAACATCCATCATAAAAGATAACCATATATCACAAACATAAGAAACTAAGTGCATAGTTTCTCCCAACCGTAAATAGCATCATTAGACCATCATGGATCCTAGCCATCCCTCCATGTGTAACATTCCAAGGCACCGAAGAGATTATCGGTATTTTAACATAGTAGGAATGTCACTTCTAAAACATCCTACTAACATGCAAAGTAAAGCATAATATATCATCATCTATCATATGCATAACATCAATACAAGAAACATACTAGTAAATGCATCAATCATAAGGTATATAATCAATCATAATGATCCAAGAACATAATGAAGATAAATACCAACCAAGAATACTCCAGCCACGGTGTCTCGGACGGATCTCAAATGATAAGAGTGGAAAAACACTACCACCTGACCATGTGGAACCTAAGTGGTCCACTCTCAGTGTGCTGAGGAGATAATCTCAAGACCTAAATAGGTAATCACATAACATAAATCTCTATAAGTCTAAGAATCCTAAAAGTATACTAACTCAAAGGTTCCAATCACAAAATCGATATCTAATTCCCAGAGGCACAACAATGGCATGTAGGAAACGTACTCTGCAAGCGATAAAGTGTCATCGCATTTATCACGTACAAGTTACCCTGGCAGTTACCTAAACTCCACGGGTCCATACTGATCTCATGCGGCCACTAGTATCCTCTCATATTGATGAGGCATAATACAGAATGCAAAGTCGCAACCATGCATTCTCACTACTCCCATCCTAGCCTGTACAAGCACTCAAGGCATGGGTGAGAACCAAAAAAATTATATTTTTAGGTTCATTTAATCTCCATTTAGTGTGTAAATGTTATCACTTATTAACCAAACTTACAATGAGTTACCCTAGCAGCCACTTAGGGCCTCGACCCCCATTGCAAGCCACTTCCTGACACTACAAGTAGATAACCTACCCTAAGCTCATGGAATCATAAATCACCCTAGTCCTATGCAAGCGATTGGAAAGAAAATCCAAAAGATAATCCATAACAAGAATCATCAAATATTCACAATATAAGCATCAAATATCCATAATAAGAATCATCAAATCTCCAAGATAAGAATAATCAAATCTCCATGAGCATCTAAAAAGAATCCATAGAAAATCATGACCACAACAGTTATCTATTGGAAACTGAAGGCATCACTGATAATCATAAGTATCCATTGGTTCTCAATAACCAAAATATATCTCAAATAAATCACCATATCCATTGGTTCTCAACAAGCAACCAAGAATATCTCAGAATCATACTGATTGAAGACTCCAAAATGGTTGAGTCAAACATGTCACAACATGACATAATCAAGAAATAAACCAACATTTTAGTCCCATCATGGTGACTGGAAAATAACCAAGGATAATTGATTGATGACTCAAAAATGATTAGCTCAAGTGACTCATACACATACATCTCAGCTTCACAAATGAAGACTGATGCACAAATACAAACATTTCATAGAGCATATGATCACATTACCATGGTTGGGTTTATAAAGATCGAGACCAAATAAGATCAACATACCATCACATCTCATAACCCCCGAGCCTCTGGTAATAACCTAAGACTGGTCAACACTAGTCAACCCAAAACCCAAAACAAGAAGCATAGAGAATACACGATGCAAACACATGTTTTGGTTTTTTCCATATTACATAGTTGAATAATGTGTGGAGTTTCAGTTTCCATTCTCAAATGTAGGGGTTTCAGTTTTCATTTTCAAGTATACTTCGAATGTCTAAGTTTCATCATTTGACCTACAAGTCAACCCATTTATTCCCCAATAGCATTATCCTTCTATTATTAAGAATTACATTTTAAGGATAAATATTCACTCATTAAATCATTTTCTTTATTTGCTAAGATCCATATTACTAATTGAATAACTCTTCCTTAATGTTACTTCTACATTTCAACATAATCAAAGGATCATTATTCATTTATAAAAGAACCAATTATCAATCTTCGAATAAGAAGATTATAACTTAATTAAAATGATCAATTTAATCAACCAATTAACTTAGGTATGCAATCCATGACTTTACCATTCTAAAATTTTTTAATTCAATATTCCTAAGTCTCACCATTAAAACATCTAAGGTCATTATTCAAATCATGAGAGTACGACTCATCAACTTGATATACATACTTTACAATTTCGCTAGAGGAATCGATAATAGCCTATCAAATAAAACTTTATTACATTTCTTAATTATCAATTAAATCCATAATGACCACATTTGTCATCTCTCAAAGAGTGCTAACATTCCCTTCACAAATTCGTATTATCAAAACTTTATTGCACAACTTAATTATTAATATCATAGTTATAATATCAACTCAGTGAATATCAATTGATTACAAATCAATTATACTTCAAATCCAAAAACTAATATCTTTACAAAACTTTAATCATTAAATAATCTCCACTAGATTAAATCTAATCGAATTTATTGATAACTATTTACACCATTCTTTATTAATAGTTTGTTAGACCCAACATACATTAATAAATAATAAACTCATCAAAACTATTATTTATTGATCTTAAAGAACCCCTAAAAAGCTTCATTGGTTAATATTTAACTAACTCTTAACACTATTAAGATGTACCAATAATCTGTTTAATAATACAAATGTATTGTAACTCAAATCATAGCGATGCTATCCACTTTCATTAAAGTCTCATAATATAAATCACCATTTCTAAATTAGATATTAAAAGTCAACTATATTATCAGCTAAATGAATTATTTCAAGCGAGAACACTCTTTTCTGAAGTATTAATAATCCAAATGTTCACTCAATATCATTATCCAATATCCAAGGTTGAGTGATCCAATTTACATTAAATAATTTGATATATCAACCCTTAATCTTCATATATTAGTGAACCTTAATTTAAAATTAACATCTCTTAATTTAATATCAACTTCATTAAACCACTATATTCCAATTCATTTGAATTAATAATTTAATTATAACTTGATAATATCTATTAACAAATTCTCCATAACCCAAATCCCTCATTAAATTCAAGCAACTCAGTTTTCCATTTAATATAACAGCAAATGAATTATTATTCCATCATTCACCATTTGAAATAATAGCAATTATTAACTTATATATATATATAACATATCAAATAATTAATAATATCTTATAAATAATATTTAATCCACTCATAAAACATAGTAAATATATAAAACTTATAACACACGAAATGCGATTTATAATCGCGCCGGCCGATGGAATTATGGACCGCAGGTACTCTGAATGTTCAAACGATTCAAATCGCTGTATAAAGATTATTCCACCGACCTCAATAATTGAAGGCCATGCAGTTTGTAAAAGAAATAGGCATTTCATGGTTTATTTTAAACTCACCCATACAAGAATGCTCCAAGCACAGCTCCTGAATACTCCGCTAACACTAACAGGACCACAAGACTCAAGTCCTTTCCCCCATAGTAAGAAATATAGCACTCTTATTTCTCCATTGATTACTGAAGGCACTACCTATGAAGTAGACAAGGGTTCGACCTTTCCATGGTTTCTGTAGCACTAAAAAGATCATAGTTGATGAAAATATGCAAATAAACATGAACACAATAATTGAGACACCACTTTTAGATAAATATTGGTGTGTGGCATAAATAGACCATAGGCACATGAATCTCCCAACTATGTGGATCACTTGCAAGGGAGTATACCTGTAAACAGAAGATCCATAGCGTTATTTTCTTAAGAGCATCCGCCCCTCTGTCCAGATCATGCCATTTTCCAGAGATTCTCCGAGGACATCATTTCAAACTCATGCCCTGACTTCAAATGAATTCATTTATAGGGGACTCACCACCTATCAGCTCAGGTATTTTATTTTATTTAATATGCTATATGAGCGAATGAGATCAGTAGCGGCATTCTGAAGTAATATGCAATCCAAATCGCTCTCAACACATACAACACCTCTTCTAAACGGTACGTAGGGTAGAAATCATAAATTACAACACAGATTGTTAGGGTCACCACCCATATAATGGGGTATGTGGGGCGGGAATAATAAAAACTCCTAACTAAACGATATTTAGCCAATCTAATAAAATTTTATTCTTGTACAACATCCTAATATTACAATTCTAAAAATTAGGAAAGTCCCAGGCTTTCGAGCCACTATCTGTAATAGATGAAAAGCCGTGCAACCTCTAATAAAACCCACCATGCATGTCTGGGTGCAGGTACTTACTGACCAACACATAAAGATGTAAGCAGGGGGTGCGAATCTGACACTTACAACACCTATTTTTTTTTATAAAAAAAACATAGATTACCCCACTGCAATCAACTTTAATTTTGATCATTGTTTGTTCCATTAATAAAACAAACCTTTTCTTAATAATAATGAAATTTTAATATATATTTATATATATATTCTTATATATTATATATACATATTTTTAATGCCACTTATAAATATGAACTGGTAGAAAGATTATGACCAATCACTCAAATTTCTATAATTAAAAATCTTCTTTTTAAATTCCAAACTCTTGTCTAATTAAATTCACAATTCTATATCAATTTGAACCCAAACCCACTTCAAACCTAATTTACTTCATAAATAGAATTAGGGTTTTCTAATGTTTTCTTCGCATCCAAATAAAAACTAACATGTATATCTAGATTCCAATTTCAAAATTGAAAATTCAATCATAGAGAAGATTCAGACACAAATAATAGACATAAAGAGAAAGAGTGCAAAGGGAATATGAGAATATCGCGAGTGCACTTGGACACTAATGCTAATTTGCCATGCCTCAGAAGTCCATAGAAAATCCCTTCCTTCTCCATCATTCACAATTCCTCCAAGATCCAAGCCAACCAAATCCTCCAATGAGCTTCTAAAATGCATGTAAGCTTTGAAGCTTCCATTCTAGCTTGAAGCTTGTAGCTTGTAGCTTGAAGCTTGTAGCTTGTAGCTTCCATTCAGCTTGCCAAAACACACTAGGAGAGCCTCTATTTAAAGGCCTCTAAGATACATCTAGAGTAGAAACAACTAGAAGATAAGCATGACAACCAAGCATGGGTCTTCTCCAACCTTCTAGATGAGTCTTAAGGTTGTAGACACCATGTGCTCAAATAAAATGCTAACTCCTAAGTGTAGACAACTAGTGCATTCTTAGAGTGCAAACCCCTATGTTGTCTACATGATAACTCTCGAGAATTTGCAAACTCCTAAATATTAAAATAATGCAGAATCATTAATATAATATTTACTTTACTCTTTCCAATTTTATTTATTTATTTATTAAATCTCATGCACTAACTTTAATAATTCCACTTTTCAATCTTAATATATTTATATTTTAATCACATAAAATCTATAATCTTTTAATAATTTTAATATATATTTTCTACTTTTAAATTTCATTTTCAAAACTTAATTTGCAAAAATATTTATTAGCTTTAATAATAATATTATTTAGTCATTTATTTAAAAATGAACTCCAAATATTATTATTAAAATAAATATTGTCACGTTCCAAATTTAAACTTTTAACTTTTATTTAATTATTTTATTTAATTAATTTCCCAATTAATTAAATAAATAAATATTAAAATACCATATTAATTTTTCATTAAATTAAACCATTAATTACATCTTTTAATTAGGCTTAATTAATAGAAAATACACCAAAGAATCACAAGGGTAAAATACGAAAACCCATCATAACCAAAATACATGCAAAATCAAACCAAGGATTAATATCATGAATTACGTCATCTAACGCATTCGAAGGGTACTCAACTCAGATACTTGTCCTAATTTTCCAATTAGGACAAATGGCTTAAAGGGTTGGGATTTGGACTTGAGAATTTATCTCCCCTCTCTTATCATTGAGATGATGTGATAGGGTACGCTCATCCTAGCAATTCAGGGAAGTCGATACCCGGTACCTACAACCTGCATAAAAACCATGCATGTACAAGCACAATATATACTAAACTAAATACGGAATGGTAGGAAGTGGTGCATCATGTAGATCCTGACTAGCAGGTGACTACGACTCCCTTCCTTAACCACATCAGACACGCCATACAAAAGAAAATCATGCAAGGAAAATACGCACACCATACACATGCAAGTATGGGGTAAGT
Source organism: Cupressus sempervirens (assembly GCA_028749045.1). Lineage (NCBI taxonomy): Eukaryota > Viridiplantae > Streptophyta > Pinopsida > Cupressales > Cupressaceae > Cupressus > Cupressus sempervirens. The sequence continues at coordinate 836,071,943 of CM053790.1, forward strand.
ATCCATAAGAAACACATATGATAATAAAAACCATCTAGCTAATAACCATCAATAACTGAAATCACTTGAATAATCATCATGCATACATGAAATGTAAGATACCAAGTAATCTCATGATATAATAATTGAATCCATAGCACAATATCTGATAGTCTCAAAACAATGCTGCCAACTATCAACATAAAACTAGTCTAACATAGTCTAACCATGATAGCAAAAAATGCGACCTAGGGGCAGGCACTACACGAAGGATGAAAAGGAGCTGAATAAGCTCGTCAAGGTGGAGAGATACTATGACATGGAGTCAATCAAAAAGCTATGGAGGCATGTTCTCAGGATCATCATTGATTATATTTCCCTAGACTCCAAATTTGATAGGATAAGAACACATCATTTTGTCTTGCTTAATCACTTTAGGCATAAAATCAAAATTTTTTTTCCCTTCTATCTTTTTACCTCCAGGAGCAAGGGTATCGAGGGTTTTAAGAGAAAAATCACTACTAATCCTGCCCTTCATAAGGGATTACTCCTCCTAGTTTATGAGCATATGAAGGCTCAAACTAGGGAAAAATCCATTGGTGATGTTGGTTCTACATCCGAAGAAATTGGGAGCTTAGACTCCAAGGAAGTGTAGAGCATAAAATCAAAGGAAGAGAAGTCCAAATCCAAAGAAGATAGGAAACCCTATGTCCACATCCCCTGCAGAAAGAGCCCAAGAGTTTTACCCCTTATTCCTCCTAAGTCTAAGCCTTAAGAGGTGGAGAAGGATAGTGAGGAGGAAGAGGACACTAATTTAGAGGAAGAGGAGAACCAAGAGGGTGACGAGAAGGAGGAAAAGAAGGGGAGGGATAGTGAAAAGGAGGAGGAGGATTCTACCGACATATCAAGGAATCCGAAGAAAAGGAAAGTTGAAGAGGCCTTTGATAGTAAAGACCGAATTCTTGAGATTCCTAGCCCTAGCCCCATTCCTTCCCTGACTATAGACATTTTGGGAAAAGAGAGTGGCGAGGTGGTTATAAAAAATAGGAGGAGGTCTTGGAGGAATTTTAATTTGAATAATTCTAAATTGGGGATTGTTGGGGAACCTTTGAACATTCAAGTGATGGAGGATATTGATGGCAAAACCCATTATGAGGACGTCATTGACCCCAGTTTGGTTGTGATTTCAGACAATGCTAGGGAAACTAGGCTTAACCTTTTGAACAACACTAGGAACAACATGATAGACAATTTTTGGTCCATCAAGTGGTTGTTCCATGAAATTGAAGAACTCAAGGGGAGAAAAAGCCAAGAAGGAGACCAATACAGAGGCAGTGACCAGGGGAGCACTGATTAGGATAGAAGCTAGGATGATACTCAACTGCATATCTACGTCCAGAATCACAGGGCTAACCAGGAGGATAGAATCAGAAAGGTTGAAAGAAGAGTCCAACGGATGGAAATTTTCCACCACAACCTTGCGAATCAGGTGATCGCCACCTTGACTACCCTGAATGGAAATATTAATAGCCTAGATGAATCATTGATTAGTGCTAGTTTTGGCAGAGAATTTTTGGAGAAGGACAACCAAGACAATGGGCAGGCTAAGGAGAATTTGAAAGAGACCACGGACTAGGTGGATGCTCAGAACCAAGACTAGGTGGATGCTCAGAACCAAGACTAGGAGGATGTTGACAACAAGACGACTATTGAAGCTATAGAATCCCTATAGGTTCTTGACAAATAGAATTGATAGTTAGCTTATTGTTCATTCCTAGTGTTTCTGGTTCTTTTTCGATCTAGTTCTACCATTTTTTTTTCTTGCTATAGGTTGGTTTTATGGTTGGATTTTGTTAAGCTATTTCATTTTAGCAGGACTTTAGTGAAAACTTTTATTATTAATATGTTGTAATACTTTCAGGTTTCAGGATCCCTGTAAAACCTCTTTTACTTAATCAAAAACCTTAGCAAACAGACATACACATAGTTCAGTGTTTGTTTGGACAAGAAGCACACTTTGAAGCTAACGATCCATGCTTTCGACACTTTGAAGCTTATTGGACTAGATAAATGGCTAGTGATAAGTTTTGACATAGAAAAGTTTTTTTTAGAAATTAGACTTGCTAAATCTAAAAAGGGAGATATTTCAAATCATTCAATAAAAATATATAAGTAGTGTTGTTTATTAATTTGATACATTTCCATTCCAATCATAGCAACAATTTCTTTGAGAAATTGCTAATAAAGATTGGAGAAAGGTTAAGTGGTATTTACCCACAACTAAGAGGGTAGAACTTTAGATCTTTAGAAATACATTTTTTAATAGTGTGAAAGTCCAAATTTAAGATGTGCTAAGATCAAGGCAATAAGTTATTAACAATATTTTGGATTTGGAAAGTGATCAAGTGAATCAATTATTTCATGTGGTTTCAATAGTATTAATTAGTTAATTTACTTTTGATTAATTAGTCAATCATATTTATTTAGAAACTAACATTATTGAATTTGAAAAATTGTATCTCTTTATTCTTCTTTAATAGGAATGAAAATGCTACGCTTCTTTAAATATTCATAATATATAGATAAATTATGATTAAACAAAATTTATTCATTTAACTAATGGTGAGGAATAATATTAGATTTGAAGTAGTTAGATAAGGTTAAATGTTGGTATTTATATTATGTAAAGATTATCAAATATATTTAAACATGTATCTTGTTTTCCAGTATATGGTAAACTAGATGAAAATCATGTGTACCAAAAAACATTTTAATATCTTTTATATAAATTTAGCTAAGACAATATTTTAAAAATAAGATATTTACATGGCTTAAAGATATTATTTTCTTAATCAAAAAGTTAATCTGATAATTAACAAAATAAAGAAATACATATTTAATCTTTATCCCTTTTGGTGTGACTTATTAATTCTTATTTTATGTTTATTTTTCAAAAATAAGAGTAGGATATATATAATTTATAATATTTTATCATTATAAAAATATCATTTTATTATTATCCTGAATGAATTTAATGAAAAGACTAATTACTGCAATATACACCCACATACATTTAGGTTTATTAGCTAAATTGTTAAAGTTGGTCCATCTTATGGCCACTATCCATAAATGTCTTTATATGCCTCTTTTGATTCCTTGTTATTGATTGCACTTCACAAACCAAGAAAGCAAAATACCATGCACTTGTCATATTAATACATTATTGTATTTGCCATAGGAAATATACTATTGCATTCAATTCTCCACAATTAGTATAATAGTTCTACTCTTTTGCACCAATGAAAAATAAGTATTTTTCACAAATTGAATATTTATAAAGTTTTGATTTTAATTTAATATTTTCTTACATTACAAAATTTATTTATGTCAAATTCTATTGGTTCTAACAATTTTGTGTTATAGGAGCACTTTTCTTGGAATTCCTCCATATTCATTTTGTTTAGGTAAATTGTCGCTAACAAATATGAATGTTAATATATTTTAAAGATGAAACTTTAAAATATAATTGTATTAAAATAAAACTATATAGTTATATAAATATATCTATTAATAATAAAATCACAAATATATATATATATATACATACATAAAATTCAAAATATATATAATATAATAATATAATTTTATATTTTGTAATACAATTTTATCATTAATATTTTCAAATATGTCATAGGTATTTAAAAAAATTTCAAATGTCATGTAATCTCAAAAAATTATTTTATCATAACCATTATAAACAGTATTTTATTTAGGATTCAAGTTAAGTTAAAGTTAAGAATTTAGATTCACACTATTACGTTCTATTAATACAATATTTCACCCAACATTATTGTATTGGCCAAAGACAGTATTCACTTTCTTCTATTAGTAATTAATTTCCACTAATTAGAAATAATTAACTTTTTGGTCTTATAATTTATTATAAACAAAAATATATATAATCTATAAGATTAAAACTAATCTCTTATAGCTAAATTAAAAATAATAATTGTAGCTAATGCTAAAATATTTTTAAAATTTATTTCAATTAACTAATCTATTTTGTTTTCAAAATATTTACTATTATAATAAAAAATTTCAATTTATTCTTTAAATTTTCAACTACAATTATCATAAAATTTATAACGGCAAATACAAGACACTATGTGGCACTTCTTGTACTTGCGTAGGGAATATACTATTGCATTCAGCTGCTCCAATTTTTCAATTAATTTGCACCAATCATGAATGAAATTTTTTATGTAAGTGAAATGTTTCTAAAGATTCTTAATTTATTGATAAATTTTATATATTCTAAAAATTAATTTTCACCACTGTGATTGGTTGTTTTGATTTTGTCTTATAAGACCCCATTGTTTAGAGATAGCTCCATTACTCATTTTCATTGGCATGATTTTAGGAATAAATCAATAAACTATATAATGTTGATAAAAATATTAAGTATTTAATTATTTTAAAAACTATTCATTTAGTTTTTACAAATGCAATCATAACCTTTTCAATTTAATTTTCATTTGAGACACATTTGATTTTTTTATTTAATATTATCCAAATTTGAAGCCTACTTAAATATTTTTATATTGAATTTTATATATTTACCTCAAATATTTTTGCTATCCAAATATTATTTAGAAATCTTATAATTACAAATTATTAAATGAGAAGTAATTTTTTAAGTAAATCTTTAAATATTGATATCTGTAAGAGAGAAGAAAATCTAATTTTTAAGTAAAAGTGAAATTAATCATATATTTCATCTAAAAGTAAGATTTTGGATCTAGTTCTTTCTTAAGTTGTTTGATTGGAAAATATATATAAAGTTAATGTATGTATAAATTTACAATTCTATATTGAAATAGGTTTTTTTAGACTTTTCAAGTTCTAAAATAAAATAGAATAATATATATTGAAGGAAACAAATAAACTTATAGTTTGTTTCCCTATTTAGTTTGAATAAAAATTTTAGATAAGAGTGGAACTCAAATGAAATAGTGGAAAATTAATAGTGTCTATTTTGTATCTAAAAATTAATAGAATCTTCTAACAATCCAATTTTTTTAGCAATTCCATAGTTCACTTTCTTTATGAAATGAGATTAGCTTTGTACTAGCATTGATTAGAATGTAGATATAATTGAATGATGCTAGGAGTTTGTTGGGAAATGAACTACCACTTCATTAATTCCATTGACTTCCAAGGTAATTTTGAACTTATTACTAGATTATTGTTTGATTTTAACTTCCACAAATAAAAGTGAGGATTTTGATAAGATTATTTATAAAATTGTTATTTATTTAACTACTTTTTAATATTGAAATTAGATTAGTTGATTTGAAATACTTATTTCAATAATAATTTTATCATACATCTATCTTTCTATAATATATTTACTCTATTGATTAATTATAATACTATTTAATTACTATTTCTATTACAATACATTCTTTGGCAAGTACATGCCACTATGTGGCACTTGTTTAATAGTGTGAAGGTCCAAATTTAAGATGTGCTAAGATCAAGGTAATAGGTTATTACAAATATTTTGGATTTGGAAAGTGATAAACCGAATCAATTATTTCATGTGGTTTCAAAAGTATTAATTAATATTATTTTTTTTAATTAGCCAAATATATTTATTTAGAAACTAATTATTGGATTTGAAAAAAATGTATCTCTTTACTCTTCTTTAATAGGAAAGAAAATGTTACACTTGATTAAATATTCATAATATATAGACAAAATATGATTTTTTAAAAAGTATTTATTTAATTAATTGTGAGGAATAATATTAGGTTTGAAGTCATTAGGCAAGGTTAAATTTTGGTATTCATATTATGTAAAGATTATAAAAAAATATTTAAACATGTCTCTTATTTTTAGATATATGGTAAACTAGTTGAAAATCATGTGTACCAAAAAGCATTTTAATAACTTTTATATAAATCTAGCTAAGACAAATATTTTAAAAATCAGATATTTATGACATAAAAATATTATTTTCTTAATCAAAAAGTTAGCCTGATAATTAGCAAAATATAGAAATAAGCTATTTGATGACTTATTAATTCTTATTTTATGTTTAGTTTTCTAAAAATATGAGTAAGCTATATATAATTCATAATATTTTTATCGTTATATAATGTCGTTTGTTAATTATTCTAGATTAATTTAATGAAAAGACTGAGTATATATATATGGTCTTAATAGAGCGCACTGCAATATACACCCACGTACATTAAAGTTTAGTAGCTAAACCGTTAAAGCGCGTCCATCTTACGGCAACTGTCCATAAATGTCTTTATATGCCTCTTATGATTCCTTGTTACCGATTTACGTATAAATTTACAATTCTATATTGAAATAGGTTTTTTGAGACCTTTCAAGTTCTAAAATAAAATAGAATAATATATATTGAAGGAAAGAAATAAACTTATAGATTGTTTCCCTATTTAGTTTGAATAAAAATTTTAGATAAGAGTGGAACTCAAATGAAATAGTGGAAAATTAATAGTGTCTATTTTTTATCTAAAAATTAATCGAATCTTCTAACAATTCAATTTTTTTAGCAATTCCATAGTTCACTTTCTGTATGAAATGAGATTAGCTTTGTACTAGCATTGATTAGAATGTAGATATAATTCAATGATGCTAGGAGTTTGTTGGAAAATGAACTACCACTTCATTAATTCCATTGACTTCCAAGGTAATTTTGAACTTATTACTAGATTATTGTTTGATTTTAACTTCCACAAATAAAAGTGAGGATTTCGATAAGATTATTTATAAAAAATTTATTTATTTAACCACTTTTTAATATTGAAATTAGATTAGTTGATTTGAAATACTTATTTCAATAATAATTTTATCATACATCTATCTTTCTATAATACATGTGAAAAATCAAACTATTGCAGTCACTGATTATTAATCTCCTATCGCAAACTATTATTAAACTGCTGAAACAAATTCTTAGCTAATATCGAAAAATAACACAATTGCAACTTCACTTAAAATACGGAAAGAAATGCGCAACACAATCAACACAATATTTTCGGACAAATTGTCCCTGAAAAAACCCCTAAGGGAAAACCAGTTCTACAGATGAGAAATTATATTAAACTTCAGAAAATCAAGAGATACAAAATTCGTTGCCTCACACTGGCAGAACTCTGACAACCTCCTAATTTCTCCCGCTGATATTCCTCACTACTATCCCTGCGCTAACACTGCAAGACTGTTTGCTAACACTGCAAACTGCTTCTCCAAAAAACTTCTTCTTTTTTTTTTATTTTTATCCAAATGACCCAATGACCCCTTTCTATACTACTCCTGTTGGTAAACCAATGACCGAGATTAAATCTAACAAATGACTGAGATTAAGACAACTCGACAGCCAATAATAGAATTGGTTGCAAAGTGTCCAAAAGGAATCACCAAAATTAGTAAATAATAACCATTTACTAATTTTTGTTAAGTGGACAAACAATTGTCCAAACCATCCATAAATACAACCGCTATTCATAGATAAGGACGAACAACTGTCCAAGCTACCCATAAATAGTGATGCTATTTTTGGGTTAGAAATAACAGCTGTCCAACTAAAAATAATTAACACTCCCTCTTAGCGAGGAAGCTGTTCTGCATGACACCCATCTTATCTCTGAAGAAGATAAATTTGGCGTTTCCCAAAGCCTTCGTCAGAATGTCTGCTACCTGCTCATCTGTAGGTATGTATTGTAGTCGAACAACTTTCTTCAATCTGCACACGTGGGTCTCTTTGCTGTGTGCTACAAAGCCTTCTGGTTGTTCTATGTATACCTCCTCCTTCAACTCACCATAGAGGAATGCTGTCTTGACATCCATTTGATGGATCTGCCATCCCATTTGTGCTGCAAGTGAGATTACAGCTCGTATAGAAGTATACCTGGCAACTGGAGAAAATGTCTCCTCATAGTCTATTCCCTCCTTCTGAGAGAACCCCTTTGCCACAAACCTAGCCTTGTATTTCTCGATGCTACAATCTGCACCATGCTTTATCTTATAGATCCAGCGTGATCTGACTACAGCCCTATCTGTTGGTCTAGGTACTACCTCCCACACATCATTCTGCATTATTGAAGAATATTCCTCAACCATAGCATCTTGCCATACCTAATTTTTTGCAGCTTCCTAATAGCTAGAAGGCTCACTATCTACCAACTGACTAACTAATGCCACATAGTCATTGAACTTGGCTAGTTGTCTTCGCTCTCTAGTACTCTTCCTAGGAGCTCCCACAAACTCCTGAGTATCCCTTTGTGTATCTGGAACCACATGGTTCCTGCTGCCAATTGTAGAGGATGAAATGTCAACCTCTAAGTCTTCCAGATGCATTTCCTGTTGCACCTGTTGCTCCATACTCTGTGAATCTTCACTAACTAAGTCTACACTCGTACTGGTAACTGTACTTGAGCTTTGATGCCCTTGACTTGGTCTTGGAGCTTCTGTTGGCTACTCACTCTGATCATCTGCTGGCAAATCTCTGGATCTCTTGAATGCCTTGTCCTCCATGAACTTGACATCCCCTCTAACAATAACTCTTTTAGTCCCCGAAATGAAAATCCTGTATGCCTTTGAGGTCTCATTGTACCCAACAAAGTACCCCCTCTCTGCAATCTGATCTAACTTTGTACGTGTATCTCCAGGAATATAACAATATGCAAAACTCCCAAATATCCTGAAGTGACTAACATCTGGCTTCTTCCCTATGAAAGCCTCCTCTGGTGTCATCTTCCCTAGCACCTTGTGTGGAACTCTATTTTGAATGTAGACTGTTGTATTACACGCCTCTGCCCATAAGTAACGGGGCATGTCTTGGTCATGTAGCATAGCTCTTGCTGCCTCCGATATAGAATGGTTCTTCCTCTCAACAACTCCATTCTGCTGTGGATTGTAAGGAACAATCCATTCTCTCTTGATTCCTTCTCTGGTGCAGAACTCCTGGAAGACATTTCCTTTGTACTCACCTCCATTGTCTGTCCGAAGAACCTTTATCTTCTTTCCTGCCGAGTTCTCCACAAGAGCCTTGAACTCTTGGAATCGACTAAAAACCTCATCTTTAGTCTTCAAGAAGTATATCCAGGACTTTCTAGAGAAGTCATCAATAAAAGTAACATAGTACTCATATCCTTTGAGAGATTTTGTTGACATTGGTCCACAAACATATTAATGTACTAGATCAAGAACACCCTTAGATCTGGTGTCACTCCTTGGAAAAGATGCTTTCGCAAACTTCCCCAACACACATCCCTTACATACATCGTCATGCTCTATGCTCACCTCCGGAACACCTGTCACGGTCTCACAAAGCAATCTAAGTGCTCCATGATGAATATGGCCCAACCTCCTATGCCATAGCTCTCCAAGATCTCTAGGATTATTGTTGCTCATAAGTGCCTTAGGAGTATCAAACTGCAATCTATAAAGGCGACCACTCCTAACTCCAATAGTTATGGGCGATTTCCAATCCTTGTGCTTAATCAACACATGTGTCCCTCTAAAGAGTACATTATACCCCCTATCCTGAAGAACAGATACAGAAATCAAATTCATACCTAAGCCTGGCACATATAACACATCATGAAGAGGAATTATCTTTCCATTCTCCCTCTGAAACTTAACAGTCCCTTTCCCAACAGGGTTGAGTTTGGACAAGTTTCCCATAGAAATATGGATGTTGGTGTCCTCCTCCTTGTAACTGGAGAAGTACTCTCTAACTCCTATCATATGAAATGACACCCCACTATCTATATACCAAACACACTATGAGGTTGAGCTAACCATACAAGCTATGAGTGCAAACTCATCTTCCATTCTACTGGAGAGTTCTTCTGCACTTGTTGAAGCTGCCACCTGCTTCTTACCCTTTTTCCTCTCTGGGCAATCACTGACATGGTGGCCAAACTCGTGACATCCAAAGCACTTGACCTTAGAAAGGTTCTTCTTCTTCTTTTCACTTTGTGAATTTGATCCTTTGCTAGATCCCTTCTTTGCTTTCCCTTTACCCGCTAGGACAACGTTCTCTTGTTCCACCTCGTTTTTCTGACTCTTGTTGGCCCCATTAACAAGACTTAGTCTAAACTCCTCCTGAGTGAAATCAGTCCATAGTCGATCCCAACTCGGTAAAGTATCTCGTCCACGGACAACTTGAACAAAGACACTCCATTGTTTAGTAAACCCATTTAGGGCTATTCTCACTAGCTCATCATCACTAGGGCTATCTCCAACAGCTGCTAACTCATCCTTGACAAGTCTGAGCCTGGTGAGGTAACTTGTGACGTCTTCTCCCTGATTCATCCGGGTATTTTTTAGCTTCACTCTGAGAAACAACTTCCTGTTAGTGGTAGCATTCTGGTGCAGATTTAGAATGGCGTCCCACATCTTCTTTGCTGTATCTAGCTCCGAGATATGTGGAACAATATGATCCTTGACACCATCAATGATAATCCTCCTCACTTTGGCATCATCCTTCCTATATGCTGCAAGCTGTGTTGCATCCGTTGGTATAGGTACACCACTAGTAGCATAATCCTTGATACCATTCTCTTCCAACAATAAAGAAATTTTGGCCTTCAACACACCAAAATTTGAGGCACCAGCCAATCTATCCTGATCTCTCAAACCAGCTGAAGCCATCTCAAGGGTTTAAAGCAATAATAAATCTAAAGAGATCAAAATTTCTTTCTTAGGGAAAAACTCTTCTACCCTTAACAATGCTCTGATACCATGTGAAAAATCAAACTATTGCAGTCGTTGATTATTAATCTCCTATCGTAAATGATTATTAAACTGCTGAAACAAATTCTCAGCTAATATCAAAAAATAACACAACTGCAACTTCACTTAAAATACGGAAAGAAATGCGCAACAGAATCAACACAATATTTTCGGACAAATTGTCCCTGGAAAAACCCCTCAGGGAAAACCAGTTCTACAGATGAGAAATTATATTAAACTTTAGCAAATCAAGAGATACAAAATTCCTTGCCTCACACTGGCAGAACTCTGACAACCTCCTAATTTCTCCCGCTGATATTCCTCACTGCTATCCTTGCGCTAACACTGCGCCCTTGCTAAGACTGCAAGACTGTTTGCTAACACTGCAAACTGCTTCTCCAAAACGCTTCTTCTTCTTTTTTTTTCTTTTTTTTTATCCAAATGACCCAATGACCCCTTTCTATACTACTCCTGTTGGTAAACCAACAACCGAGATTAAATCTAACCAACGGCTGAGATTAAGACAACTCGACAGCCAATAATAGAATTGGTTGCAAAGTGTCCAAAAGGAATCACTAAAATTAGTAAATAATAACCATTTACTAATTTTTGGCAAGTGGACAAACAGCTGTCCCAACCATCCATAAATACAACCGCTATTCATAGATAAGGACGAACAACTGTCCAAGCTACCCATAAATAGTGATGCTATTTCCGGGTCAGAAATAACAGCTGTCCAACTAAAAATAATTAACAATACATTTACTCTATTGATTAATTATAATACTATTTAATTACTATTTCTATTACAATACATTCTTTGGCAAGTACATGCCACTATGTGGCACTTGTTTAATAGTGTGAAGGTCCAAATTTAAGATGTGCTAAGATCAAGGTAATAAGTTATTACAAATATTTGGATTTGGAAAGTGATAAACTGAATCAATTATTTCATGTGATTTCAAAAGTATTAATTAATTAATTTTTCTTTAATTAGCCAAATATATTTATTTAGAAACTAATTATTGGATTTGATAAAAATGTATCTCTTTACTCTTCTTTAATAGGAAAGAAAATGTTACACTTGATTAAATATTCATAATATATAGACAAAATATGATTTTTTTAAAAGTATTTATTTAATTAATTGTGAGGAATAATATTAGGTTTGAAGTCATTAGGCAAGGTTAAATTTTGGTATTCATATTATGTAAAGATTATAAAAAAATATTTAAACATGTCTCTTATTTTTAGATATATGGTAAACTAGTTGAAAATCATGTGTACCAAAAAGAATTTTAATAACGTTTATATAAATCTAGCTAAGACAAATATTTTAAAAATCAGATATTTATGACATAAAAATATTATTTTCTTAATCACAAAGTTAGCCCGATAATTAGCAAAATATAGAAATAAGCTATTTGATGCCTTATTAATTCTTATTTTATATGTAGTTTTCTAAAATATGAGTAAGCTATATATAATTCATAATATTTGTATCGTTATATAATGTCATTTGTTAATTATTCTAGATTAATTTAATGAAAAGATTGAGTATATATATATGGTCTTAATAGAGTGCACTGCAATATACACCCACGTACATTAAAGTTTACTAGCTAAACCGTTAAAGCTCGTCCATCTTACGGCAACTGTCCATAAATGTCTTTATATGCCTCTTCTGATTCCTTGTTATCGATTTACGTATAAATTTACAATTCTATATTGAAATAGGTTTTTTTAGACTTTTCAAGTTCTAAAATAAAATAGAATAATATATATTGAAGGAAACAAATAAACTTATAGATTGTTTCCCTATTTAGTTTGAATAAAAATTTTAGATAAGAGTGGAACTCAAATGAAATAGTGGAAAATTAATAGTGTCTATTTTTTATCTAAAAATTAATAGAATCTTCTAACAATTCAATTTTTTTAGCAATTCCATAGTTCACTTTCTGTATGAAATGAGATTAGCTTTGTACTAGCATTGATTAGAATGTAGATATAATTCAATGATGCTAGGAGTTTGTTGGAAAATGAACTACCACTTCATTAATTCCATTGACTTCCAAGGTAATTTTGAACTTATTACTAGATTATTGTTTGATTTTAACTTCCACAAATAAAAGTGAGGATTTTGATAAGATTATTTATAAAAATTTTATTTATTTAACTACTTTTTAATATTGAAATTACATTAGTTGATTTGAAATACTTATTTCAATAATAATTTTATCATACATCTATCTTTCTATAATACATGTGAAAAATCAAACTATTGCAGTCACTGATTATTAATCTCCTATCGTAAACGATTATTAAACTGCCGAAACAAATTCTCAGTTAATATCGAAAAATAACACAACTGCAACTTCACTTAAAATACGGAAAGAAATGTGCAACAGAATCAACACAATATTTTCGGACAAATTGTCCTTGGAAAAACCCCTAAGGGAAAACCAGTTCTACAGATGAGAAATTATATTAAACTTCAGCAAATCAAGAGATAAAAAATTCCTTGCCTCACACTGGCAGAACTCTGACAACCTCCTAATTTCCCCCGCTGATATTCCTCACTACTATCCCTGCGCTAACACTGCGCCCTTGCTAACGCTGCAAGACTGTTTGCTAACACTGCAAACTGCTTCTCCAAAACGCTTCTTTTTTTTTTTTCTTTTTTTATCCAAATGACCCAATGACCCCTTTCTATACTACTCCTATTGGTAAACCAACGACTGAGATTAAATCTAACCAACGACTGAGATTAAGACAACTCGACAGCCAATAATAGAATTGGTTGCAAAGTGTCCAAAAGGAATCACTAAAATTAGTCAATAATAAATATTTACTAATTTTTGGCAAGTGGACAAACAACTGTCCAAAACATCCATAAATACAACCGCTATTCATAGATAAGGATGAACAACTGTCCAAGCTACCCATAAATAGTGATGCTATTTTCGGGTCAGAAATAACAGCTGTCCAACTAAAAATAATTAACACTCCCTCTTAGCGAGGAAGTTGTTCTGCATGACACCCATCTTATCTCTGAAGAAGATAAATTTGGCCTTTCCCAAAGCCTTTGTCAGAATGTCTGCTACCTGCTCATCTGTAGGTATGTATTGTAGTCAAAAAACTTTCTTCAATCTGCACACGTGGGTCTCTTTGCTGTGTGCTACAAAGCCTTCTGGTTGTTCTATGTATACCTCCTCCTTCAATTCACCATTGAGGAATGCTGTCTTGACATCCATTTGATGGATCTGCCATCCCATCTATGCTGCAAGTGAGATTACAGCTCGTATAGAAGTATACCTGGCAACTAGAGCAAATGTCTCCTCATAGTCTATTCCCTCCTTCTGAGAGAACCCCTTTGCCACAAACCTAGCCTTGTATTTCTCTATGCTACCATCTGCACCGTGCTTTATCTTATAGATCCAGTGTGATCCGACTACAGCCCTATCTGTTGGTCTAGGTACTACCTCCCACACATCATTCTGCATTATTGAAGAATATTCCTCAACCATAGCATCTCACCATACCTGATTTTTTGCAGCTTCCTGATAGCTAGAAGGCTCACTATCTACCAACTGACTAACTAATGCCACATAGTCATTGAACTTGGCTGGTTGTCTTCGCTGTCTAGTACTCTTCCTAGGAGCTCCCACAAACTCCTGAGTATCCCTTTGTGTATCTGGAACCACATGGTTCCTGCTGCCAACTGCAGAGGATGAAATGTCAACCGCTAAGTCTTCCAGATGCATTTCCTATTGCACCTATTGCTCCATACTCTGTGAATCTTCACTAACTAAGTCTACACTCGTACTGGTAACTGTACTTGAGCTTTGATGCCCTTGACTTGGTCTTGGAGCTTCTATTGGCTGCTCACTCTGATCATCTGCTGGCAAATCTCTGGATCTCTTGAATGCCTTGTCCTCCATGAACTTGACATCCCGTCTAACAATAACTCTTTTAGTCCCCGAAATGAAAATCCTGTATGCCTTTGAGGTCTCACTGTACCCAACAAAGTACCCCCTCTCTGCAGTCTGATCTAACTTTGTACGTGTGTCTCCAGGAATATGACAATATGCCAAACTCTCGAATATCGTGAAGTGACTAACATATGGCTTCTTCCCTATGAAAGCCTCCTCTGGTGTCATCTTCCCTAGCACCTTGTGTGAAACTCTATTCTGAATGTAGACTGCTGTATTACACGCCTCTGCCCATAAGTAATGGGGCATGTCCTAGTCATGTAGCATAGCTCTTGCTGACTCCAATATAGAATGGTTCTTCCTCTCAACAACTCCATTCTACTGTGGATTATAAGGAACAATCCATTCTCTCTTGATTCCTTCTCTGGTGCAAAACTCCTGGAAGACATTTCCTTTATACTCGCCTCCATTGTCTGACCGAAGAACCTTTATCTTCTTTCCTATCGTGTTCTCCACAAGAGCCTTGAACTCTTGGAATCGACTGAAACCCTCATCTTTAGTCTTCAAGAAGTATATCCAGGTCTTTCTAGAGAAGTCATCAATAAAAGTAACATAGTACTCATATCCTCTGAGACATTTCGTTGACATTGGTCCACAAACATATGAATGTACTAGATCAAGAACACCCTTAGATTTGGTGTCACTTCTTGGAAAAGATGCTTTCGCAAAATTCCCCAACACACTTCCCTTACATACATCGTCATGCTCTATGCTCACCTTTGGAACACCTGTCACGGTCTCACAAAGAAATCTAAGTGCTCCATGATGAATATGGCCTAACCTCCTATGCCATAGCTCTCCAAGATCTCTAGGATTATTGTTTCTCATAAGTGCCTTAGGAGTATCAAACTGCAATCTATAAAGGCGACCACTCCTAACTCCAATAGTTATAAGTGATTTCCAATCCTTGTGCTTAATCAACACATGTGTCCCTCTAAAGAGTACATTATACCCCCTATCCTGAAGAACAAATACAGAAATCAAATTCATACCTAAGCCCGGCACATATAACACATCATGAAGAGGAATTATCTTTCCATTCTCCCTCTGAAACTTAACAGTCCCTTTCCCAACAGGGTTGAGTTTGGACAAGTTTCCCATAGAAATCTGGATGTTGGTGTCCTCCTCCTTGTAATTGGAGAAGTACTCTCTAACTCCTATCATATGAAATGACGCCCCACTATCTATATACCAAACACACTGTGAGGTTGAGCTAACCATACAAGCTATGAGTGCAAACTCATCTTCCATTCTGCTGGAGAGTTCTTCTGCACTTGCTGAAGCTACCACCTACTTCTTACCCTTTTTCCTCTCTGGGCAATCACTGACATAGTGGCCAAACTCATGACATCCAAAGCACTTGACCTTAGAAAGGTCCTTCTTCTTCTTTTCACTTTGTGAATTTGATCCTTTGCTAGATCCCTTCTTTGCTTTCACTTTACCCGCTAGGACAACGTTCTCTTGTTCCACCTCATTTTTCTGACTCTTGTTGGCCCCATTAACAAGACTTAGTCTAAACTGCTCCTGAGTGAAATCAGTTCATAGTCAATCCCAACTCGGTAAAGTATCTCGTCCACTGACAGCTTGAACAAAGACACTCCATTGTTTAGTAAACCCATTTAGGGCTATTCTCACTAGCTCATCATCACTAGGGCTATCTCCAACAGCTGTTAACTCATCCTTGACAAGTCTGAGCCTGGTGAGGTAACTTGTGACGTCTTCTCCCTGATTCATCCGGGTATTCTTTAGCTTCATTCTGAGAAACAACTTCTTGTTAGTGGTAGCATTTTGGTACAAATTTAGAATGGCGTCCAACATCTTCTTTGCTGTATCTAGCTCCGAGATATGTGGAACAATATGATCCTTGACACCATCAAGGATAATCCTCCTCACTTTGGCATCGTCCTTCCTATATGCTGCAAGCTGTGTTGCATCCATTGGTATAGGTACACCACTAGTAGCATAATCCTTGATACCATTCTCTTCCAACAATAAAGAAATTCTGGCCTTCTAGACACCAAAATTTGAGGCACCATCCAATCTATCCTGATCTCTCAAACCAGCTGAAGCCATCTCAAGGGTTTAAAGCAATAATAAATCTAAAGAGATCAAAATTTCTTTCCTAGGGAAAAACTCTTCTACCCTTAACAATGCTCTGATACCATGTGAAAAATCAAACTATTGCAGTCATTGATTATTAATATCCTATCGTAAACGATTATTAAACTGTTGAAACAAATTCTCAACTAATATCGAAAAATAACACAACTGCAACTTCACTTAAAATACGGAAAGAAATGCGCAACAGAATCAACACAATATTTTTGGACAAATTGTCCCTGGAAAAATCGCTAAGGGAAAACCAGTTCTACAGATGAGAAATTATATTAAACTTCAGCAAATCAAGAGATACAAAATTCCTTGCCTCACACTCGCAGAACTCTGACAACCTCCTAATTTCTCCCGTTGATATTCCTCACTACTATCCCTGCGCTAACACTGCGCCCTTGCTAACACTGCAAGACTGTTTGCTAACACTGCAAACTGCTTCTCCAAAACGCTTCTTTTTTTTTTTTTTCTTTTTTCTTTTTTCATCCAAATGACCCAATGACCCCTTTCTATACTACTCCTGTTGGTAAACCAACAACCGAGATTAAATCTAACCAACGGCTGAGATTAAGACAACTCGTCAGCCAATAATAGAATTGGTTGCAAAGTGTCCAAAAGGAATCACTAAAATTAGTAAATAATAACCATTTACTAATTTTTGGCAAGTGGACAAACAGCTATCCAAACCTTCCATAAATACAACCGCTATTCATAGATAAGGACAAACAACTGTCCAAGCTACCCATAAATAGTGATGCTATTTCCGGGTCAGAAATAATAGCTGTCCAACTAAAAATAATTGACAATACATTTACTCTATTGGTTAATTATAATACTATTTAATTACTATTTCTATTACAATACATTCTTTGGCAAGTACATGCCACTATGTGGCACTTGTTTAATAGTGTGAAGGTCCAAATTTAAGATGTGCTAAGATCAAGGTAATAAGTTATTAGAAATATTTGGATTTGGAAAGTGATAAACTGAATCAATTATTTCATGTGGTTTCAAAAGTATTAATTAATTAGTTTTTTTTATTAATTAGCCAAATATATTTATTTAGAAACTAATTATTGGATTTGAAAAAAATGTATCTCTTTACTCTTCTTTAATAGGAAAGAAAATGTTACACTTGATTAAATATTCATAATATATTGACAAAATATGAATTTTTAAAAAGTATTTATTTAATTAATTGTGAGGAATAATATTAGGTTTGAAGTCATTAGGCAAGGTTAAATTTTGGTATTCATATTATGTAAAGATTATAAAAAAATATTTAAACATGTCTCTTATTTTTAGATATATGGTAAACTAGTTGAAAATCATGTGTACCAAAAAGCATTTTAATAACTTTTATATAAATCTAGCTAAGACAAATATTTTAAAAATAAGATATTTATGACTTAATCACAAAGTTAGTCTGATAATTAGCAAAATATAGAAATAAGCTATTTGATGACTTATTAATTCTTATTTTATGTTTAGTTTTCTAAAATATAAGTAAGCTATATATAATTCATAATATTTTTATCGTTATACAATGTCGTTTGTTAATTATTCTAGATTAATTTAATGAAAAGACTGAGTATATATATATGGTCTTAATAGAGCGCACTGCAATATACACCCACGTAGATTAAAGTTTACTAGCTAAACCGTTAAAGCTCGTCCATCTTACGACAACTGTCCATAAATGTCTTTATATGCGTCTTCTGATTCCTTGTTACCGATTTACGTATAAATTTACAATTCTATATTGAAATAGGTTTTTTTAGACTTTTCAAGATCTAAAATAAAATAGAATAATATATATTGAAGGAAACAAATAAACTTATAGATTGTTTCCCTATTTAGTTTGAATAAAATTTTTAGATAAGAGTGGAACTCAAATCAAATAGTGGAAAATTAATAGTGTCTATTTTTTATCTAAAAATTAATAGAATCTTCTAACAATTCAATTTTTTTAGCAATTCCATAGTTCACTTTCTTTATGAAATGAGATTAGCTTTGTACTAGCATTGATTAGAATGTAGATATAATTGAATGATGCTAGGAGTTTGTTGGGAAATGAACTACCACTTCATTAATTCCATTGACTTCCAAGGTAATTTTGAACTTATTACTAGATTATTGTTTGATTTTAACTTCCACAAATAAAAGTGAGGATTTTGATAAGATTATTTATAAAATTGTTATTTATTTAACTACTTTTTAATATTGAAATTAGATTAGTTGATTTGAAATACTTATTTCAATAATAATTTTATCATACATCTATCTTTCTATAATACATTTACTCTATTGATTAATTATAATACTATTTAATTACTATTTCTATTACAATACAGTCTTTGGCAAGTACATGCCACTATGTGGCACTTGTTTAATAGTGTGAAGGTTCAAATTTAAGATGTGCTAAGATCAAGGTAATAAGTTATTACAAATATTTTGGATTTGGAAAGTGATAAACTGAATCAATTATTTCATGTGGTTTCAAAAGTATTAATTAATTAATTAATTTTTTTTAATTAGCCAAATATATTTATTTAGAAATGAATTATTGGATTTGAAAAAAATGTATCTCTTTACTCTTCTTTAATAGGAAAGAAAATGTTACACTTGATTAAATATTCATAATATATAGACAAAATATGATTTTTTAAAAAGTATTTATTTAATTAATTGTGAGGAATAATATTAGGTTTTAAGTCATTAGGCAAGGTTAAATTTTGGTATTCATATTATGTAAAGATTATGAAAAATATTTAAACATGTCTCTTATTTTTAGATATATGGTAAACTAGTTGAAAATCATGTGTACCAAAAAGCATTTTAATAACTTTTATATAAATCTAGCTAAGAAAAATATTTTATAAATCAGATATTTATGACTTAAAAATATTATTTTCTTAATCACAAAGTTAGCCCGATAATTAGCAAAATATAGAAATAAGCTATTTGATGACTTATTAATTCTTATTTTATGTTTAGTTTTCTAAAATATGAGTAAGCTATATATAATTCATAATATTTTTATCGTTATATAATGTCGTTTGTTAATTATTGAGGATGTTAGTTGGCAGCTGTCCACTATTGTTAAGCAGATTATTTTCTTCTCTTCCTCTTTTCAGTTCATTAGGTTCATGTATATTCCTTGTGAATGGAATAGAACTGCTGATTGTTTAGCCAAATGGGCATCTAGTCATGATCCGGGTTGGAATATTAGGGATAGGAGGCAATTGTCCTTTGAGATGGTGCAAGAATTTGATGATCTTGTTGCTCAGGATCGAGCTCCTTGTTGAGCTCTCCTTGTTGTATTCCTTTCTGTCTTAATAAATTTTTACCCCTCTTTTTGCAATTATTCTAGATTAATTTAATGAAAAGACTGAGTATATATATGTGTTCTTAATAGAGCGCACTGCAATATACACCCACGTACATTAAAGTTTACAAGCTAAACCGTTAAAGCTCGTCCATCTTACGGCCACTGTCCATAAATGTCTTTATATGCCTCTTCTGATTCCTTGTTACCGATTGCACTCCATAAACAGAGAAAGCGAAATACCATGCGCCTGTCATGTTAATTCATATCTTTCAGTTTCTAACAAAACAGACCCAACTAATCAAAATTAAAGGACAAAGTTGAAAAAGGATTAACACACTGAATCATTCTGATCATTGAAGCTCACTAGGTCAGATGTCATATATAACAAGCGATTTTCGAAACAAAGGGCCATGGGTTAGAATAAGGTTCAGTAGCCTTTTATTATCATGACAAAGATGTTGCAGGATAAACCGAAATACAGTCCGAATCGATTGAAAAACAGTAAAATCAAAAGAGCAGATTTCGTGGCGATTAGACACGGTCAATTGTTCTAGAAGGTTGAAGCTGCATTGTTTGTTCTTGTTCGTTCTCGCCGGAGATTTCTTCCAACGATTTCCCATTCGTTTCAGGGACCAGAAAAGTGAAGAGAAACCCTAATGCATTTATCACCCCCAAAACAATCAAAGAATTCTTCACGCCAATGCCCTTCGTATAGCCAGGCTCCACCTCCGCTGCCCTTGTGCTCTGTGCCGCGTAAAGAAAAGGAAAAGCTCCAATGATGGCGCCCGCCTTGCCACACGCCGCCGACATCCCATGACAAGTCGACCGGAACCTGGCCGGGAAAAGCTCCGCTGGCACGATAAAAGTAGTGCTGTTTGGCCCAAAATTAGCGAAGAAGAAGGTGAAGGAATAGAGAACAACAAAGACCGTGGGATTACCACCGCAGAAATCAGCGCCGCATTTGGTCCCCCGCCAGTGGTCGTACGGAATGGCGAGAGCGAACATGAAGGCCGTCATGAAGAAGAAGCCAATCATCTGTATTTTGAAACGGCCAATTCGGTCGATTAAAGCCACAGTGAACCAGTAGCCCGGGACAGTAGAACACAGTGCAATGATTGACTGAGCTCTTGCGATCTTGTATACTTCTTCAATGGCGCTCATCTTTTTCCCAGATGGCAGCCATCCGACGGCCGTGAAAATGTCCTTCTGGAACAAATTCTGGCTCTAGAAGGCGACGTCGAGGAGAAACCAAGTTTAAGTTGTTCCAAGAAGATGGAGGCCGTGGCGGCTGAGGAACTCGGAAGATAATAATCCGTAACTGGGCTCTCTGTTAGCAATCTGTTGGTGGTCTTCTCGAATCTCTTACTGCATCACCTTGGACATATCGGCGGCGGCTTGTTTTGCATTATTGGCAACTAGGGCAGCCAGTAGTATGTCAACGCCGCCGGGGCCGCGCCCAGCATGAGGATGATCCGCCATACGTAGTCCGCCTGCGGGGCAGTCGATCCAGCAGGATCAATTTCAAAGGCGGGACTTTCGTAGTAACTCTCGAACGCCGCCGATACCATGATTGCGACGGCGCCGCCGGCGAGAATCCCGAAGCCTTGCATGGCGAACACCGCCGCAATAAACGCACCTCCCGTTTTCTTGTTGGCGTACTCGGACATGATGACGGCGGAGAGAGGATAGTCGCCGCCGATGCCGAAACCGAGCCAGAATCTGAAGAAGCAGAGAGTTGTCATGACTGATTTGGCCGTGTTTCCGAAGGAGAGACCGCAACCCACTGAGCATATCACCATGAGCATCAATGTCATTCCGTACACCTTCTTCCGCCCCATTTTGTCGCCCAGCCAGCCGAAGAAGAGTTGGCCGGCTAGGGTTCCGCAGAGGGCCACTCCGTTTACTGTTGCCGAGACATTTGGTGGAAGGGATCCGGGCTTTGTGCTGTTCGGATCGAAGTAGTATATTCGTCCCAGTAGCTTTGTTACTGTGGAAATGCAGAAGAGATCGTAGGTGTCTGTTGAAGATTAACGTCAAGATTGCTGCTGCTCAGAAATAGAAAATTCCAGTTCTACTACTGTTCACAACAATTAAAATTAGAACTTTCATGCATAATTGTTAGATTGCATGGTTATCGGCAGTGTTTTAGTAATTCTTAAATTTGATGTTTAATAATGCATGCAATCATGCTAAAGATGCCGTATAGAACTTGAGATTAGATAGTAGTTTTAATTAGTTCTTTTCTAAATAAATATACCAGCAATGGTATTGAGTGTAATGGTTTTTGGAATAGTATAATCGGTAATAAAAAAGTTGTTTGATTCGGCTCTAAAAAAATAGAGCGTACTCTGTTTCTTCATTGTTGGAGGTTTGTTTATTTTGCTTGTTTATCATCTTTTCTGTTATAGATTGGATTGTGCAGATTTTCATATTCAACATTTAGTATTATCAGAGTTGACGGTGTTTGGAAGACAGCAGCATGGCAAACAATTTGCAAATCTCAGAGTTTGATGGAGTTGATTACCAATATTGGTCAATCAAGATGAAGACTTTTTTTATTGGGAAAGATTTTTGGGAGATCGTTGAATCCGGATATGAAGAGCCTGCAGATTGGAATACTCTCCAACCTGTGATGTGAATATCAGGATTTAACTGTGTGATTTTTGAGTCAAACTCGATGACCCATGTTTCATGAGTAGTGATTCAACATGAATCCATCTCTCATGAGAATAAATGGAACACTTAACACTCATTGGATCTAGGTGATGCTCACAGGGGTGAAGCACCGGGACTTCCCGGGAGGTCACCCATCCCAGTACTACTCCAGCCTGAGCGCGCTTAACTGCAGAGTTTCCTTCACAGTTAAACCCAAAGCTTGCAACCCCATTTGCAAAACCTTCACCAAGTGTTGTGCCTTATGAACCATTCATTAGAAAGCCCCTTAAGCTCATCAATTGATAAGTAGGAGATGATTTCCACAGCTAGTCAAATTGTGATGTGAATATCAGGATTTAACTGTGTGATTTTTGAGTCAAACTCGATGACCCATATTTCATGAGTAGTGATTCAACATGAATCCATCTCTCATGAGAATAAATGGAACACTTAACACTCATTGGATCTAGGTGATGCTCACAGGGGTGAAGCACCGGGACTTCCCGGGAGGTCACCCATCCCAGTACTACTCCAGCCTGAGCGCGCTTAACTGCAGAGTTTCCTTCACAGTTAAACCCAAAGCTTGCAACCCCATTTGCAAAACCTTCACCAAGTGTTGTGCCTTATGAACCATTCATTAGAAAGCCCCTTAAGCTCATCAATTGATAAGTAGGAGATGATTTCCACAGCTAGTCAAATTGTGATGTGAATATCAGGATTTAACTGTGTGATTTTTGAGTCAAACTCGATGACCCATTTTTCATGAGTAGTGATTCAACATGAATCCATCTCTCATGAGAATAAATGGAACACTTAACACTCATTGGATCTAGGTGATGCTCACAGGGGTGAAGCACCGAGACTTCCCGGGAGGTCACCCATCCCAGTACTACTCCAGCCTGAGCGCGCTTAACTGCAGAGTTTCCTTCACAGTTAAACCCAAAGCTTGCAACCCCATTTGCAAAACCTTCACCAAGTGTTGTGCCTTATGAACCATTCATTAGAAAGCCCCTTAAGCTGATCAATTGATAAGTAGGAGATGATTTCCACAGCTAGTCAAATTGTGATGTGAATATCAGGATTTAACTGTGTGATTTTTGAGTCAAACTCGATGACCCATTTTTCATGAGTAGTGATTCAACATGAATCCATCTCTCATGAGAATAAATGGAACACTTAACACTCATTGGATCTAGGTGATGCTCACAGGGGTGAAGCACCGGGACTTCCCGGGAGGTCACCCATCCCAGTACTACTCCAACCTGAGCGCGCTTAACTGCAGAGTTTCCTTCACAGTTAAACCCAAAGCTTGCAACCCCATTTGCAAAACCTTCACCAAGTGTTGTGCCTTATGAACCATTCATTAGAAAGCCCCTTAAGCTCATCAATTGATAAGTAGGAGATGATTTCCACAGCTAGTCAAATTGTGATGTGAATATCAAGATTTAACTGTGTGATTTTTGAGTCAAACTCGATGACCCATGTTTCATGAGTAGTGATTCAACATGAATCCATCTCTCATGAGAATAAATGGAACACTTAACACTCATTGGATCTAGGTGATGCTCACAGGGGTGAAGCACCGGGACTTCCCGGGAGGTCACCCATCCCAGTACTACTCCAACCTGAGCGCGCTTAACTGCAGAGTTTCCTTCACAGTTAAACCCAAAGCTTGCAACCCCATTTGCAAAACCTTCACCAAGTGTTGTGCCTTATGAACCATTCATTAGAACTCTCCAACCTACTGATAGGAGATTGAAGAATGAAGCTGAGAAGAAGAATGCAATGACATTGTTTCACATTCAGATGGCTCTTGATAAGAGTTTGTTTCTCCGAATTGTTGATGCATAGACATCAAAAAAGGCCTGGAAGACTCTAAAAGATGCTTACCATGGCAATGAACAGATCAAGGTTGTGAAGCTACAATCCTTGAAAATAGAATATGAGAACTTGAAGATGAAGGAGAGAGAGAGTGTGGGAGATTTTTGTGTGAGAGTGAAAGATGTGACTCATAAAATGGCCACTTTGGGTGAATCTATTGCTCAAGAGCAAATAATACAAAAGGTATTGAGATCTCTAACCTCAAGATGGAATATTGTAGTAATTGTCATAGAAGAAAGCAAAAATTTAGCTACCATGGAGTATGATGAATTGGTTGGATCTTTTATATCACATGAGGATAGAATAAGAGACACATCTACCAGTGTTAATGAGAAGGCTTTTGCTTTCCAATTGCAAATTTCAAAGAACGATGGTGCTAGCAGCAGTAGTAACAACAACAAAGGCTCAGGAAGGGGCCAAAATCAGAATTTTTCAAGAGGATCTAGAGGAAGAGGAGGTGCTCAAGGAGGAAGAGGTAGAGGCAGATTTAATAAAAGGAACATTCAATGCTATCATTACAATAAGTATGAACATTTTAAGAGAGAGTGTAGACTGAAATCAGGTAACAATAATGTAAATTATGCCCAACAAGATAAGGATCCTTCCTCGGGTAATTTATTTTTGTGTTATGGAAAAGATGAAAGTAATGTGAATGATGTTTGGTATTTAGATTCTGGATGCTCTAACCATATGTTTGGTAACAGAGAAATATTTTCAAAGCTTGATGATAGTTATAGATCCAATATTACCCTTGGTAATAACAATACTGTGAATGTTGCGGTCAAAGGAGCCATGGATGTTCAGAAAAAGGAATGTATGAAAAGTGTTCAAAATATTTATTATACTCTCAAGTTGAAGCATAATTTATTGAGTGTTGGGCAACTATGTGAGAAGAATTATAGAGTGGTCTTTGAGAACATGCAATATACTATCTATGATAAGAATTGAAAAAATCAAGTGATTACAGTTGTTCCTATTACAAAGAATAGGATGTTTCCTTTGAAGTTTGGTCAAAATGACAATCAGCTTGTCAATATGGCTTATGAGGATAAAAGTTGGTTGTGGCATCTCAGGTATGGCCATTTGAATTTCAATAGTTTGAAGAATCTAACATCAAATGCATTAGTTCTTGGATTGCCTAAGGTTGAAAAGCATAAACAGATTTTTGAAGGGTGTGCAAAAGGGAAACATTCAAGGGAATCATTTCCAAAAGGCAATGCATGGAGGGCCCAATACCCACTTTAGCTTATTCATTCAGATATTTATGGTCCAATGCAAACACAAAGCTTGGACAAGTCATCATATTTTATTACTTTTATAGATGATTACTCACACATGCGTTGAGTATATTTTTTGAAGACTAAGGATGAAGCCTTTGATACATTCAAGAGGTTTAAAGCTCACGAAGAGAATGAGAAAGGGAACACAATCAGATGTTTGAGAACAGATTGAGAAGGAGAATTTTGCTCAAATGATTTTTAGAATTTTTGTGAGATGAATGACATTAAAAGACAACTCACAACTGCATACACACCCCAATAGAATGGAGTGGCTGAACGGAAGAATCATACTATGGTAGAAATGGCAAGGAGTATGTTACAAACCAAGGGTTTGAACAATTTTTATTGGGCTGATTCAGTTGCTACAGCCATATATATTCTCAATAGGAGTTCTACAAGTGTCCTACACAAGATGACTCCATATGAAGCATGGTATGAGAAAAAACCTAACGTAAATCATTTTAAAATTTTTGGTTGTTTGGCTTATGTTTGCATCCCCAATCAAAATAGGCAAAAACTAGATGCTAAAAGTGAATCATGTATTTTTGTGGGCTATAGTGAGGAAAGTAAAGCTTATAGATTATTCAATCCTATTACTAATAAAATTGTTGTTTCAAGAGATGTGATTTTTGATGAAATGAGAGTTTATGGTCATAAAAAAAACATGTTGGAAAGCCAAAATTAGTTTTGGGTGATGATGATATTACTGATAATGATAATGAGAAGCTAGCTAATGGTTCTATTTCAAGATCACCAAGCCCACCAAGAAACCCCTCACCAATCCCAAGAGCAAGTCCATCCTCAAGTCCTCCAAGAAAGGTAAGAAGATTGAGTGATATCTATGAGAGGTGTCAAAATCAAGCACATGAAGAAGATCTAATAGGTGAGACATTAAATTTTGCATTACTTGCTAAAGCTGATTTTGAGCCATCGTGTTTTGAAGATGCATGCGCTAATGGAGTTTGGATGCAAGCAATGAATGAAGAGATGGATTCTATTGATAGGAATGAAACATGGAAGCTTGTAGATCTTCCAAATAAGAAGAAGAAGATTGGCACAAAATGGGTCTATAAGACCAAGTATAATAGTGATGGGAGTGTTGAAAGACACAAGGCAAGATTGGTTGTTAAAAGTTTCACTCAAAGGTATGGCATTGATTATGAAAATTTTTTTGTACTAGTAGCAAGACAAAAAACTATTAGGATGCTAATCTCTCTTGTAGCTCAAAAAAAATGGAGTATTCATCACATGGATGTAAAAAGTGCCTTCTTGAATGGGTACTTAGAAGAAGACGTATATGTGGGACAGCCACAAGGTTTTGAGATTCAAGGAAAATAAGATTATGTCTACAAGTTGAAGAAGGCTCTGTATGGCCTCAAGCATGCATCACGTGCATGGTATGCAAGAATAGATGGATATTTTCAAAAAAATGGCTTTCAAAGAAGTAAGAGTGAACCTACCTTTTACTACAAACAAGAAGGTAATGAAATTCTCATTATGAGTTTGTATATTGATGATTTGTTATATATGGGTAGTAGTTCAAAGATGAAAGATGAATTTAAAGTTGTTATGATGAATGAGTTTGAGATAAAAGATTTAGGTCTCATGAAATACTTTCTTGGCATGGACGTTTATCAAGGTAAAGATGAAATTTTTATTTGTCAAGAAAAGTATGCAAAAGATATGTTGAAAAAATTTGATATGGCTGATTGTAAACCTCTTTCCACTCCAATTGCTCATGGAGTTACATTATGTAGAAATGATGGTGCTGAAATTGTTGATGAGACATTATATAGGAGCATTGTGGGGAGTTTGATGTTTTTAACTCACACAAGGCCTGATATTGCTTATTCAGTTTCATTGGTTTTAAAGTATATGACAAATCCATCAGAGGAATATATGAAGGTAGCCAAGAGAATTTTGAGGTATGTGAAAAGCACGGTAGATTTTTGCATTCACTATTCTTCTAATAAGTTTGAGCTTATTGACTTTAGTGATTCAGATTGGGGAGGTTGTTGGGATGACTGAAAATCTACATCTGGTAATTGTTTTTCTTTGGGTTCCGGTTTAATTACATGGAGTTCAAAGAAGCAAAGTATGGTTTCTCTCTCTTCTACAGAAGCGGAATATGTTGCGGTCACTTCAGCTAGCACACAAGCTTTATGGCTTAGAAAGCTTCTTGAAAAAATTGGAGAGATACAGGTTCAACCTACTGTGATTTTTTGTGGCAATATAAGTGCCATTAAATTGGCCAAAAATCCAGTTCATCACAGTAGGACCAAACACTTTGATTTGAAACAACATTTCATCAGAGATTTGGTAGAAAATAAAGTGATTGAGTTGAAGTACATCAACACAAAGGAGCAAATCGCAGACATCTTCACAGAGGCAGTTGCAAAAGATCAGTTTTTGACACTCAGAGATCAGATTGTTGGCCCTCTTAGCATCAAGGGGGAGTATGAAGACTAATGCCAAGATTGCTACTGCTCAGAAATAGAAAATTCCAGTTCCACCACTGTTCACAACAATTAAAATTAGAACTTTCATGCATAGTTGTTAGATTGCATGGTTATCGACAGTTTTTTAGTAATTCTTAAATTTGATGTTTAATAATGCATGCAATCATGCTGAAGATGCCATATAGAACTTGAGATTAGGTAGTAGTTTTAATTAGTTCTTTTCTAAATAAATATACCAGCAATGGTATTGAGTGTAATGGTTTTTGGAAAAGTATAATCGATAATAAAAAAGTTGTTTGATTCTGCTCTAAAAAATAGAGCGTACTCTATTTCTTCATTGTTGGAGGTTTGTTTATTTTGCTTGTTTATCATCTTTCCTGTTATAAATTGGATTGTGCATGTGTTCATATTCAACATCTGTGAAGAAACCCATGCTTGCTATCACAATTGCCGTGAAATGGTACCATTGCGTTTTGGCAACATCCAATGCATCCAGCACGTGCAGATTATTCCCCGCCATGAAACTGTAAATCGAGCAAACCTTCTCTTATGTCGGGTATGAGTTTGAAGACAAAAGAGAATACGGGCTTAACGAGAACGGGATTCCTCGGTATTTATGGGCGTTGAGTGCTTCTCATGTGAGGCCGTATTAAATACGTAGATGCAAGGATATTTATGGCCACTTGGCCACGCGATGTCAAACATTAAATTCCCTTCATCGTCTCGGCGAGAGGGACCAATCACATAAGAGAAGGAGACGGAAAACATAGCCTTACAATACAGGGTCTCGAGTCATAGTGTATTTAGTTACTGTAAGGATTGATTCCAAACTGCTTGGAGTGACTCTTATTAGTTCCGAGTTAATTACTTCTTGTAGTTGTGTTTAAGGGAATTAAATAAAAACAGTTAATTAAATAAGTGTGAATTATATAAGTATAATTCCTCCATGTGTTTTATAACGACTTTTCCAAAGATAACTGTATCAGCTATATCTTATAAACATATTCGTACAGAGAGGGTGGACGGACAAAAGGTTGCACCTTAGAGTTTATATAAGGGATAGTAAAAAGGATAACAATAGCAATAAGAAACTTTGGCGAGGACCAGGAGAAACACTAGTGAAAGGTAATAGTGGTCCTAGCCATCCAACTTACCCAAAACATCAACAAGATATAAGGTCACATTAGGAATGAATCACCCCTCATCAATTTTATCCGCTCCCTCCTTTTGATTGCTATCTCCATTAAGCATCAAATAAATAGCTAAACCCATCGAAGGGAATTTCTTGACAAATTTGGGCATTAGCCTACAAATATCCCAACTAAATTTCTTTGCACCACATGAAAGCCACCTAGTGATAGCACTCCCAAGGGAAGTCTGCATAGAGAGGTGTTTAGCCAAACCATTCTTACCACTAGAGTGGTGGTCACGCGGAACCTAGAATCTCTAGATTTGAATTTAGGAGAAGTGTTTCCAAGTCATTGTTACTAGTCATTATGGAATATTCTTACACATGTTTCATGTAACAATTTCATATTTCAAATTATCTAAGCAACTTCATTATAAATTTAATTTAAATACAACGAGTTAAAGAAGAGATTACATAAAGCACAATTAATTACAAAGGGAAGGAAAGAAAAATTCCTTCAATTTATATTAGTTTTAATATTCCTTCTTATCATTTTTAATATGGTCCACTAAGGTATTTTTGTTAATGTATTTTATACTAAAAGTAGTAAAAAATGGGTGACTTCCCCAAAAAGAACATAGTAGTGATAGGATCACTAGAAATCGATTAATAACTCATTGACCAACAAAATTACAGCCTAGCCACCCATATTCAATATAAATAATACAAAGCTATGCAAAGAGTTTAGCATCCAACTACCTAGCCACCTAAAATAGTAGATAGTAGTAAAATAGTAAATAGCATAAACTATACTATCAACAATATTACCTATTGTCTTAAAAGTCCAAATATTCACATCACTCATGTAGAGCCTAAAATTAACTATAGTAATAAAAAAAATACAAAATAAACACCACAAAATGACGTTGAACACTCATTCCTTCTTCTCCTCATGGAGGGTTGATTTTGATATAAACATATCCATCCAATCATTTGTAAGGAACCTATAGAGCCTCTTAAAGTTGCTAGCCTCCTCCTTCACTTTAGCCCCACCTCCTCCAACTATAGGAGTTGGATAGTGGTAGTAACAACATGCATGACTTTAACAATAAACTCCAATAGGGTCTTAAACCTCAAGTCTAGCTATAACACCATCTTCTTCAGATTTTGCATGTCCACTCATAGGTACTTTAACTTGGCTTCAACTTGCACAAAGGTAGTTTTTTTTTTCCTAAATCAATAGTAGGGCTAAGGTCTTGGACTCGAGGGATGAGGTGGGTAGGGGGGAAACTTGGGGGTCCTTGTTTTTTCTTGAGAGGAGAAGTAGTCATCATGGAGGAGTTTTCTACTTCCATTAGACTCAAAGTAAGAATTCGCCTCTTATGGATTATCTTGTTTTAACACCCTCTTTTTTCTTATTGGAATTTGAGGGAATTTTGCAAGAACAAACTCCTACCCCTAGTGAATTCTATCCCAATAGCCAACTTCAATTTATGTTTTAATTGGGAAAATGATCGAATGTGGGTGTTATTAATTTGAGGCCACTCGATGAGGGAAAGTCCTGAGAAATAATAGGAATTTTGGAAACATATATCTATATAGCTATAGGGAGGTATTAGGCACTGGAGTCTATAATAGAACAATATTATGAGGGGGACACATAGCCCGATGAAAGTTGTACAAGTGAAAGATAAGACCCCAGTGAAGGATAATATATATTTTCCATTCCTCTCTAAACATTCTAAGATCTATAACCAATGATTCAAACTCATGAAGTAAGAATAAAAGAAAGTAAATAGAATCATTGTAGTAGAAATGGTTGACCAGAGGGAGGTAGTAGTAATAGCTAACCTTGAAATGACCCTCCAGAGTAAGATACTTCATGATCAGTTAGTAGATGACATTCCACATCCTCGACAAGTTTTCTTTACTGAGACATTATCTCATGCGTAGTGGCTCCTTATTTTCCTTGAAGAGTCATTTCAAACTTATTTTGTCTATAACCTTGGTAACACATTTCCATTTTCTTCTCTTCAAGGATAGACCAATCTCTTGAGCTCTAAGTTCTCTATTAATTTCAAATGTTATTTTGTTAATAGTAACATTAGGGTCCTTCTAAGTATACACCAACTGCATGGATTTGATCTCATTAGAACCTTTCATGGCCTCCATCTAAGGTAGAAGTCCACACTCAGTAATGAACATTGATGTGCATGCAATATTATGCCAGCCAACTTCAATCTACCATGTCAACCAACAAAACTCACCCCTTAGTTTTTTCTAGCATGAAAGCCTTCGGATAATCACATGAAAAGGGAAATTTGAGCTTGTAGAGATTTTGATTGTTAGAATAATTTTTTTCTAATTAAAGGAATAAAAGGAATGCCTTTCTAGATATTTCTTTCACCAAAATAATCAAAATTACATGATAACGGTACTCCAACACATGAGATTGGTTACTCAAATGAACCATTCCATAAATGGAGTGATCTTGGGGATCACCAAAGTAATGAAAAAGAGGGCTTTTGAAGTCATCATTAATTTACCATCTCCAATCCTACCTAATGTTATAGCCCCAAATCTTGCCAAAATCTATATGGGAATAACTCTATAATAAAATGCATAAAAGATAATAATAACTTGGCATGATATCACTCCTATTGATGTCATCACCCATAGTCTAGATGCAAAATGCATGTCTAGGCCATCTAGAAAGAATTTTAAACATCTTCATCATTCATGTGGTTACATGTTACTTCACTCTTAGTAAGAGTTTGAATTTGCATAGGGAGGCCATCAACTATCTCTAATGCTACAATCTAGTCAACTCCATTAACAAACCTACCAATTTATTTGCCACCTTGTTGCCTTCCTAGCATGTGTGCTAGACTCTAGTTTCCTTAATTCATTCAAGGAAAGGCCACACATCATTCAAAACACTTTTCATCTTCCAACCTATAATCAACCACAAATTAACAACATCAATAGTAACTTTAGAGTCTCATTCCACTAGGATCTTGTGTTTTCCTAGGTACGGCATGAATTTTAGACCCTAAAAAGGGCCAAGGATTCTACCATATTAGAAGATTTTGTGCAAAAGTTACCATAATAGGACATAATAAAATTTTCCCCCATTTCTAATAGTCACACCTCCTGGAGCTAAACTAGCTTTTGCTGCCCCATCTAAATTTAGCTTGAGTCAATGACCAAGGGAAGAAGCCAATGCATGTTTATGTGGCCTAAAATTTTTTAGTTATCAAAGTAATTATTAGCCTCAAAGACTTTCCATTTCATTTCCACCTTACATTCCTAAGTGGAGGGAGATTTGTCAGACTTCTTCCCATTAGAGATTTTAAAATTCTCATGCAGTATGTTAATAATAATGATCATAATCCCTCCTGCATCTGTATTTGTATCCCTAAAGATCCTATTATTCCTTTCTTTCCAAAAATTCAAGGAGACATGTAGGGGAATCAACTTCCAAAGAAGCCAGGTGGGTGGGTGAGTAGAAAAAATTGACCAGTCAACAAAAAAATATATGAATGTTATTCCCAAAGGCCCAAGACATTGGAAATTTGTTTCACAAAGATGCCCAAATTTGTGCCACAAATGGACAAGGGAAAAAGAGGTGGTAGATGTCTTCCTCCTCCCATTTGTAGAGAATATGTCTCTTAAGGAATTGAAAGTCCAAAATTCTTAAATTATCAAAAGTTTGAATTCTCTCATGAAGCATGGAAAACCAGTAGAAGTTAAGATTGGGAGTGAGTTGTTTAGTCCAAAACTTTTCCCACCATAGCTTGGGAACCTTTATATCAACTAATGGTAGATAAAAGGAACCAAAAGGCAAACCACCCGACTGACATCTGTCCCAAATATTTCTATCCCAAGAAGGCATGATAGGGATTTTGAAGAGATTAATAAGCTCTTGTAACTCCTTAATTAGTATCAAGTCCTAGGGCGGCCCCCTCCAGTTGAGATTAAGGCATTTCCATTTATGGGAGGGGGTATATAGTCATAGACTAATTGATCAAATTTTAATTTCAATTCATGCATGATATGGAAAAAATTGTTAAAGATAAAAGGCTTATTCCTCATCCAATTATAATTCTAGAATTTGATTTTGTCAGCCTTACTAACCTTCCATATCAGACCCCATTGAAGACAAGTGTAATTTCTTATCAATTTTTTCCAAATTCTAGAGCTATAAAAAAGCTCCATGTTAAATAGATGGGAGGTGAAGAAGGAATCACTAAGTACTTTCCTTTCATAATCCACTATGAAGCTCCCAAATATTTAGCCAACCTACAACCAATTTTAGTTAAGAGCTCTTTGTTGAGATCACCTACTTTACTAACTTCCAAACCACCTGAGGCTTTAGGTTTACACAGAGTATCTCAATTGATCAAACTGATCCTTCCTTTCTCTTCCAAACCAATCTGAAGGAAGTTCCTATCTATTCTTTCCACAACCAAGGCCATAGAGAAACCAATTTAAAAATGGAGAGGAAGTAGATTGGGATGCCTTGAAGAGAAGAAGAAAGGAGAAGAAATTTACATGCACTATAGAGAACCTTCCTTTTACACCCTCTTAACTTCCTTTAGAACCTTTCCAAATGTAGTTCAAAAATTGTTAATGTTATAGTTGTAGTTGGATTGAATTGAGTTTTTCATTATAATTACTAAGTGAATTATTACTCATGACTTATAATCATTACACAACTATATACAATGTGTGTATATGTGTAGATATATGTACCTATACATGTACATGTGTGTGTGTGTGTGTGTGTTTGTGTTTGTGTTTGTGTTTGTGTTTGTGTATGTGTATGTGTATGTGTATGTGTCTCTTTTTTTTTTTTTTGTGTGTGTGTATGCACATATATGTACACACATATATATTGACTTCATATATAAATATGTATGTGTGTGTGCGCATGCACACACACCCACACACACACACACAGATACACACACACACACAGACACACACACACACACACACACACACACACACACACACACACACACACACACACACACACACATTGACTTCATAGATAAATATATATACACACATATATTGACTTCATATATAAATGCTAACATGGCTAATTACTGATTGATAAATAAGTCCTAATTGACTGATTAACATTTCATTTAAGAATTGGTTTATATTAACACTAATAATGGAGAGATCATGTTATGTTAAGGAAATGATTATTACTATTAATTAATGTTTTTATGGCCAAGAGTATTGGATAACTAGGCACATCCCCTTTATGAACTTTCCCCAACATGTCTTATGGGATGTAGAGTCATGTCCCTCCATCGGACGTGTCCCATTAATTCTATATTTAAATTAAGAGATCCCTACTTGTTAGAAAATATATTAAGAAGAATAAGTACTATTACAACCACATCAATATCAACCTAATGTTTCTATTTTTTATTGCATCAAATTTAGAAATATTTATAATTGTGTAATCAAGGTGTATTGGAAAAATTATGCAAGCAAAGTATTAGAGATCACATCAACAAGAATATTAATGTTAGTGAATACATCATATACGATATATATATTAAATTGAAAACTATTATTTTGATCAAATTATTTCTTAACATGGTATCAATTCCTAGTTAGAGGTAATACCAAGACCATATACAACATTAAAAAATCTAAAACATCATCAATGGAGTTTTAAAACTTTGGTAGGAATCATTGTGAATGAAGTTATCTTCAAAGATAAAATTAAGGGTGTTACTAATTTTGTGTCATCAAAACTAAGATTGATGGTGACCTTTTAGAGAAAAAGAATTAGATTCATAAGTATTTTGTACCAATACTAAATAATGAAACAAAGAAAACTCAATGGGAAAAGAATTACAATAAAACTATGAAGACCTTAGCATACTTAGTTAAGGGTCACATAGTCCCTATCATAAAATTTTTAGATAATTCTCATTCCATGTTTACCTTCTTAGAGAACATAGATGGGATAAACAACACTAGTATCCCTTATATTAAAGAAATAATTTTATCATATTAAAATGAATAAGGATGAAACTATTACATCTGATTTTATAAGGATAACTCAATTGAGAGATCAACTATCTACTATTGGAGATATAATTGGCAATAAAGAATCAGCAATATTTTCCCTAAATGGACTTCCCACATCCTAAGAAGCATTCATACAAGGGATAAGTTACCAATTGAGCTTCCAAATTTTGATTGACTGAAAAATTTGGGATTGATCATTAGAGGAATCATTAAGGGTAAATCTACTAAAGAGATAAAAGTTCTAATTGCAACTACTCACAAGAAAGGAAAGAAAGGAAACTTCAAATGAAAGAGGGGACAAGACAATAATGACCATTTGCTGGGGACACAACCTAAGAACAGAATGGACACAACAGAAAAGGGAAATTATATTAACTGAGAAAATAAGCTAGTACAAATAGTACAGAGAAAATAAACTTCAGAACATGCCCTAAGGGCTTACAATAGCATAAATTTGGAGAATATTTCTCCGTTTAGCACCTCCCCTCAAACTCCACTCCGAACTGCCTTTTACAATGCCAGAAATCTCTTTAAATAGACCCCGGAAGGTTAAGGACTAGGAGTACATTCTAGAAAGTGCTAGTAGGCATCCACCAATGAAATAGAAAGTTCCGGAAGATGCATTAGAAGTCGGTGCAAATCTAGAAGAATCCAAAAATGGTAACTGAACTTCCGGGAGGCATAAGTTTTGAACCATAGCTCGGATTGACGAACCGTTTACATTTTCGAAAAGCTCTCGAAGCACTCTATAGCCCTATGGACACGCTTTTCTTGTCCCCCATTTTTTGACCCTTTTTGAGGTCATTTAATACCCCAAACCTGACTTTGAAGCATTCTTAGGAGGTCTCCAAAACCCAAAAAACTGCAATAACTTTCAAACCGTGGGGCCTATTGACCTGATTCTTTATCTGGAATGCTCTAAATCATGATTACATTCATTTGGCCAATTCACACCTACTAGTTTACCGAAATTATGGCCCAAATACATGCTCCTATTTTTTCAAGATTTTCAAACGCACTGATAGTTGAACTATGAGAGTTGAAACCTTTATTTGAGCGAAATGGGTATCCAAAAATGTAAAGACATGGAACAGAAACTAAGTCTAAGTACATTTTTTTGGGTGACACAGGATTGCCCTTATACCTCTGGATGTTCCTATATCAGACACCCAGGGTAGATTGAAAAGTGACCCTGTCACTTTATGGATGGTAGAGGAAATCCCAAATGGGAAACCTCAGCTGCTGAAATCCAAGTTGAGTCCTCGATCGGTCATCCTTTCCATTTGACCAAATATTCTTCATACTACATGTTTCTGGTACTCCTACCCACACGATGATCTAGAATGTCTTCTATCTCCTCCTTCTTAGAAGCAGGAATTGGACATGGCTCTAAAACCAGCTCCTCATCTGCACCATCATCATGATACTCTGTTAAATCTGCAATGTTGAAAATGGGAGAAATGTGAATACCATCTAGCAGCTCCACCTCATATGCATTTCCTGAGTCATGTTTCTTCAAAACTTTGCAGGGGCCAAATTTCTTCATTTTTAGCTTGTTGTAAGTACCAACTGGAAATCTTACTTTTCGTAAGTGCACCATGACTAGATCCCCTACTTGGAATTCCTTATGTCTTCTCCTTTGATCAGCCCTAGCTTTATACTCTTGATTCATCTTAATAATGTGTCCTTGAACCTCCTCATGTAGACGCTTGATGTGTTCAGCAAATTCCTCAGCTTCGTCCTCTCCCCTTGTTCTATCTTCCTCAATTCTGGTGCAGTCCTTGGGCTATTCCCATATACAATTTGAAATGGTGATTTTCCAGTACTCCTATTTACAGAGTTATTATAAGAAAACTCTGCCTGTGGTAGAATCAAATCCCATCCGTTGGGCTTATCTCCAACTAAACATCTCAGCAAATTGCCCAGACTTCTATTTACCACTTCTGTTTGGCCATCAGTCTGTGGGTGATGCGTGGAACTAAATTTCAAGTCTGTTCTCAACTTCTTCCACAATGTCCTCCAGAAATACCCCACAAATTTAGTATCTCTGTCAGAAACTATACTCCTTGGAAGACCATGTAGTCTTACCACCTCTTTGAAAAATAAGTCTGCAATATGGACAACATCATGAGTTTTGTGGCATGGAATGAAATGTGCCATTTTGGAGAACCTATCAACCACCATGAATACTCAGTCATTACCCCTTTGTGTCCTTGGCAATCTAAGAATAAAATCCATACTTATGTCCTCCCATGGCCTTGATGGAACAGGAAATGGCTGATATAGGCTAGTATTTTGACTAAACCCCTTGGCAACTTGACAAACTTGGCAACTCTGTACAAACTTCTTCACATCCTGTGTAATTTGAGGCCAAAAATAATATTCTCTAAGAATGGAAATGGTCTTATCCCGACCAAAATGTCCTTCCATCCCTCCACTATGTTTCTCCTTAATCAGATTTTCCCTCATGGAACTCCTTGGAATGCACAATTGACTACCTTTGAACAACATGCCATCCTGAATCAAATAGTCTAACCACTTGGTTCTATCTACAGCAACAGGTTCTTTAGAAGCTTTCCATGCTTCAGCAAAATCAAGATCCTCGGGGTACAAATTCTTGAGTTCATCAAACCCAACTACTTCAACCTGCATTGTTTTAAGCAACAACTATCTCCTACTTAGTGCATCTGCAACCCTGTTAGATTTTCCACTTCTATGCTTCAACACAAATGTATAACTCTGCAAGAATTCTACCCACTTCATATGCCTCTGATTCAATTTACCTTGGCTATTTAGGTATTGTAATGCCTGATGATCAGTATACAAAAAAAAATTCTTTTGGCAATAAATAATGCCTCCATTTCTTTAAGGCCTGAACTATTGCATAGAACTCTTGATCATAAACATAATACTTCTTCTTTGCATCATTCAATTTTTCACTAAAATATGCAATAGGCTTACCTTCTTGGCTTAATACAGCCCCAATAGTGCTACCACTAGCATCACAATCCACCTGGAATACTTTTCTAAAATCTGGAAGTGCCAACACATGCTGTTCAGTCACCTTCTTCTTCAGCAATTCAAAACTTCTCACAGCTGCTGCAGTCCATTTGAACTCTTTTCTATCCCCTCTTATTGTATCAGTTAGGGGTGCACATATGCCACTGAAATTCTTAATAAACTTCCTGTAAAAACTAACCAGACCATGAAATGATCTTACCTCAGTAGCAGACCTTGGAGTAAGCCATTCCAAGATGGCTTTTACCTTCTTTGGATCCATTTTGAGACCTTCAGGTGATATAACAAATCCCAAATAGACTAACTCCCTTTTTGCAAAGATACACTTCTTTAGATTAATTAACAGTTTCTCTTCCCTTAGCCTTTCAAGGACACTACGAATATGCAGTAAATGTTCTTCCAAAGTCTTGCTGAAAATTAAAATATCATCCAAATAGACAATAACAAAATTTCCCAAGAACTTCTTAAGGACCTCATTCATGAGCCGCATGAAGGTGCTTGGGGCGTTCGTCAATCCAAAGGGCATGACTAACCACTCATAAATACCCTCCTTGGTCTTGAAGGCTATTTTCCACTAATCTCCTTCTCGAATCCATATCTAATGATAGCCACTCTTCAGATCTATCTTTGTGAAGTACTGAGCTCCACTCAAGCAGTTCATAAGATCATCCATCTTTGGTAAAGGAAACCGGTACTTGATGGTTATCCTATTTATAGCTCGAGAATCTGTGCACATCCTCCACTCTACATCCTTCTTTGGTGCAAGTAATGCAGGTACTGCACATGGACTCAGGCTCTCTCAAATCAAGCCCTTCCTCAACAACTCCTGAACCTGTCTATTTAGCTCCTCTATTTCAGTAGGAGTCATCTTGTGAGCAGCCTTGTTAGGAAAACTAGCTCCTAGAATCAGATCTATCTGATGACTGATTTTCCTTACTGGTGGCAATCCATCTGGAACGTTATCAGAGATAATATCACCAAATTCCCCTAGTAAATCTGAAACTTCAAATGGTATTTCACTACTACCTTCTTTATCTTTCCTAGGAATCAAAGCATAGCGCATATGCTGATGTTTCATGCTATCTAAAAACTTCCTTCCATCAACAAGACAAATCCTAGCACTGCTACATACCTTTTCACCTTCCCATTTCATGGGCTTCAATTTGTGGCGAACTCCATCCTTTGTCAGAGAGTATGTGTTTGCATGTCCATCATGTATTGCATGTCTATCAAACTGCCATGGTCTACCCAACAATAGATGGCAAACATCAATCGATATAACATCACAGAGAACTTCATCATGGTAACTCCCAATTTTGAATTTTACTAAACATTGTTCACTTACCAGGACCTTATGATCATCTTTTACCAAAGAAATCCGATAGGGTTGGGGATGTTTCTCCCTCTTGGGCTTTAGCTTAAAGACCATCTCTTCTGATACCAGGTTATCAGTGCTACCACCATCAATGATCATGTCACAACATTTATCCTCACACTTGCATCTGATTCAAAACAAACTCTTTCGTTGTCCTAGTTCATTCTCAACACTTAGTAGGACTCTTTCATTTACCAAGGTCTCTCCTCTTTCTGCATCCTCTGAATGTGATGATTGTGCATCCTCATCCACATGAGCAACCCTAGCTTGGTCCTCAGCTCTCCTATCTGTCCTTCCTTGTCGTTGAGGGCATTCAAAGGCACAATGAACTTCTTCATTGCAATGGAAACAGGTTCCATGGAAGCCTCCTCTTCCTTTTCCACGTCCTCTACCTCTTCCTCTTTGATTTCCAAAGTCTTGATCATGGGAGCGGTTGAAACCCTCATTCCTCTAGTTTCTGCTAGTACCCACATCTTCATTTTTCTTTTGGGTTTCATTGCGGCCTCCAGATGATCTACCGCTTCCCCTTCCTTCTTGACCTCGCCCTCTTTGTCTCCCTTCAAACCTTTTATTCAACTTCTCTTCAACTCGTAGGGCAAACTGGTATGCCTCTTCAACGTTGGTCATTCTTACCAGACTTAATTCCTCCTGGATGCTAGGTCGCAGCCCACTGATATAACGAGCAACCTTCTCCTTATTTGCTTCTGCATGCCCTGCTCTAATCAAGAGTCGGTAAAACTCCTCTGTATATTCTTGGATTGATCTTCCTGCTTGCTTTAACCCATGCATCTTCTTAAACAGATCAAGCTCGTAGTCCATAGGAATTAACTGCTTCTTCAATTTTTCCACCATGTGATCCCATCTTGTGATCTTCTCCTTTCCTCTTCTAAGTCTTTCTAGTTGAACCTTTTGCCACTAGATTTTGGCATGGCCTTTCAATTTGGTCTTTGCAAACTTAATTCTATCTGGGTCCCTTATATCCTCATACTCAAAGTATTCTTCCAGTTCATTGATCCAATCGATCAACTCATCTGGTTTCAGATTTCCTGAAAATATACCCACTTCAATTGTAGGTCTTTTCCCAAACTTAGTAATGGCCCTAAAAAGCCTTTCCTCTATAGGATTCAGAACTTCCCCGTCAACTTCCTCTTTTGGTCCCATTACTTCCTCTTCATTGTCATCCTCACTATTGTCACCTGTGGAAACATTTGCTCCTCTACGAAGCTCCTCTTGCAATGCTTGTACCTGCCTCTAGAGGGCTCTAACGTCCTCAGGATCAATAGCTCTAGCCCTTCCACCATGCTCTCTTCATGGAGGCATCTTCTAACTCGAACCCACAACCACACAGCCCTGGTGCAAACTGCCTCACAGTCGGCGCTCTGTCTACACACTCAGGAAAACTCGCTCTGATACCACT
Organism: Cupressus sempervirens; assembly: GCA_028749045.1. Lineage (NCBI taxonomy): Eukaryota > Viridiplantae > Streptophyta > Pinopsida > Cupressales > Cupressaceae > Cupressus > Cupressus sempervirens. Next base: position 836,113,404 of record CM053790.1, read on the forward strand.
TGATGGGGACACGACCCAAGAACATAATGGACACAATAGAAAAGGGAAATTATATTAACTGAGAAAATAAGCTAGTACAAATAGTACAAAGAAAATAAACTTCAGAACATGCCCTAAGGGTTTACAATAGCATAAATCTGGAGAATATTTCTCCGTTTAGCACCTCCCCTCAAACTCCACTTCGAACTGCCTTTTATAATGCTAGAAATCTCCTTAAATAGACCCCAAAAGGTTAAGGACTAGGAGTACATTCTAGAAAGTGATAGTAGGCATCCACCGACAAAATAGAAGGTTCCGAAAGCTGTGTTAGAAGTCGGTGCAAATCTAGAAGAATCCAGAAATGGTAATCAAACTTTCGGCAGGCATAACTTTTGAACCGTAGCTCCTATTGACAAACTGTTTACATTTTTGGAAAGCTCTCAAAGTACTCTATAGCCCTAAGGACAAGGTTGGCTTTTCCCCCATTTTTTGACCCTTTTTTAGGTCATTTAATAACCCAAACCTGACTTTGAAGCATTCTTAGGAGGTCTCCAAAACTCGAAATACTGCAATAACTTTGAAACCGTGGGGCCTATTGACCTGATTCTTTTTTTGGAATGCTCTAAATCATGATTACATTCATCTGGCCAATTCACACCTTCTAGTTTACCGAAATGATGACCCAAATACATGCTCCTATTTTTTTGGGATTTTCAAATGCACTGATAGTTGAACTATGAGAGTTGGAACCTTTATTTGAGCCAAATGGGTATCCAAAAATGTAAAGACATGAAACAGAAACTAAGTCTAAGTACATTTTTTTGGGTGACACAAGATTGCCCTTATACCTCTAGATGCTCCTGCATCAACATTTCTTTAAAATAAAGATGGATATGTCTAAATTTTAGTACTATAGATGTGATAAGTTTGGATGTCTTGCAACAAAATGTCATGAAAGACTCAAGAACCAAGCCTATATAGAAAAAGAAAAAAATACAAAAAAAGGTACTATATTCATCATTATCAAGTGAGTTAATGTCTAGTAGAAATACTTGGGTCATATATAGTTGAGAATTAAAATGTATTACTAGATTCAAGGAACAACTTGACAGTCTTGATGAAAATTTAAAGGAAGTCACTATTGGAGATAACTCCACACACCCTATGATAGGAATTGGGTACTGCACTATACAGCTAATTTTGGAGTTTCTTTGTAACTAACATGAGTGCTATTTGTACTAGGAATTAGGATAAATCTAGTGTCCATCTTATCCCTAGAAGATAAAGGGTACTATTTCACCTTATTAGATGTAAAAATTCTTACCTGACCTAAGAAACCTAACATCAATAATTCTTATACTTTAGGAATTCGAGATGGATGTTTGTATAAACTATGTAATGTTCAAAATTAAGCCTTTACTCATGATGTTTTTAAAAAAGGAAAATTTAAAACTAGACATGCATTTGATATTATTGGATGTATAACAATGCCAAATACAAATGCTTAGAAAAAATCACTAAACTATGACTAACTACCCAAAAATTCCCGACGAGAATAAATCCTATCAACTAACTATATTATTATTATTATTATTTTAAGGAAAAGGTTGGAAATTATTAACAAAATAATTTTAATGCTATTACAATATTAAAAAATCTTGCTCCCCTCATGAAACAAAAACTAAGCCAACCTAACTTTAGAGATACCACCATTGTTGAATATTGAACTAAACATCTATACTCCAAAAAATTGCAAACAACCATACCTCTAAATCCAACAAAACCCATTATTATAAACTATAGGAAACAAAATGGGGCAAAAAAAACCAAAACTAAACATTGAACATAGGAACTAGTAGAGGCCGCAAATTGAGATAATCAAAAGTTTGTCAAACTTCATCCATTGAAAAGAAAAACTAGTAGACCAGTTGCTCCACATCCATGACAGTGAATTCATCACTCACATATGTAGTACCAAACAAACATCCCCAACAAGAAATTGATTGATAAAATGATATCAAAAATTTCACATTATTTATTTCACACTTCTCACTTCAATTGCCAAAGTAGTTCCCACAATGTTCAGATCCAATACATCCATATCCACCATATCATCCAGAGAAGGCAACTGAGCCACATCATCAAGAGACAGAGATAGATCCATTGCTTCCATGCTTAAAATTTCATCAAATGGACTCCCAATACTTTCCATCAAGCCACAAAATATGGTAGGATGCATATTATCTCTAGCATGTAAAAATATTATCTCATCTAAAGAAGCCACTTTATTTTGGAGATAGTTAGGCAAGGGAGCACTTAATTGACCATGGTTGAAAAATAGGAAGCCCAAAGTTAAATGAAATTCTTTGGCTTCAAAGGTTATCATAATATTAAAAAATGCTAACAAAAATACCTAGTGTTTGAGAAAAAGGTGCCTTGAAAACAATCCCCCCCACAAAACCAACCTTATTCCATAAATTATAGCTTCAAAGTTCTTCACAGTGTGATTCTCCCATGATAATACTAGGGCACACATTTTTTAAACAAAAGGAAGATACAATTTAGGAGTTTATGTGAGGTCATAAACATTAGACACAAAGATAGAAACTAGTTTCCATGGGTACAAAACTTGATGACCAATGGCGCATAAAATATCCTTACTAATCACTATTCTATGACAGTGCTTACAATGGAGGCATACAAAACTGAAGTAGTTATCCAAATCCATATTAGTATCTGCTACACCATTAATATTGGTTTATATAGGGTTATGAATAGTCAACTTGTGGCTATCTTAATCCTTAATTAGGTCATGATATCATTATTATATTATCATTTAGGTAGGTAGGTTAGCCTAGGTGTTATGTAGCATTGTGTCTATTCAACCTAAGTATAATTAGGTATATATAGGAGGTTGTGAGTCTTATTTAAAGATTATATTGTGAAGTATGTTCTCATTGGAGATATTTGGAGGTTACCCCCCTTGAGTGGCCTATTAATCTTACTTATTAACAAGTATTTATTTAATATTTCATATTATTTCTTCTATTGTGTAAGTTATTTCATTACAAGTGGTATCAGAGCATGATCTATTGAGTAAAGAATTAATTTACTTTCATTTATTAAATATGCTTTATTCCCTTCTGAAGATTTCCCTTTATGCATTTTTTGCATCTCTACTTAATAATTCATTACTAATTATTAAATAGCTTTTCTTTTTAGGTTACTCTTTTGGGTTTTGATGTCCTTTTATAAGGATTGATCTTTTGTAATCTTTTTTATCTCTTCCATTTCTAAAAATAAATTAGCATATTTTTTAGAGAGAAACCCTTGCCTCCTCTTGTCATTTTTTTCTGTGATAGGTTTTTGCATGCAAGTATTCGAAGGCTTTGTGATTTTTTTTTGATCAAATCCTTCATGGTATCAGAGTCAGATCTGCTACGACTTGTTCATTATTTGGAGAAAAAGGAGAATGAGGTTTTAGAGGATAGATCTGGAGTTTTCTTGGGTATTTTTTGTGAAAAGAGGGGGTTCACTAATTTTTAGAGCAGGTTGAGGCCAAATGGACATCATAGATGGATCTAGAAGATGTCAAAATCTCTTTTTTCATATAGTTTTTGTCTGATTTGGACAATGTTGATCTAGGAGGCAAAATTATTTTGCTAAGCAAGACCATACAACCTCTGCACATGTTTCAAGGTGAGTTGTTTTATCAAAAAATTAAAAAATATGCAAATTTATTTTTTCTAGCTTGCAAGCCCTTTTTGCCACTAGAAAATCTCTATCTGACAATGACAGGGGTCTGCATTTAATTTTCTAGGCCGGGTACTGCCTCAGCCTCACCTCTGCTTTCCTGCAGCCCCTGTGCTGCCTCATCACTGCTCCTCCTCCACCCAGGCCATGCTCTGCTCTTCTACCACACCAAGCCACCCAAGCTCAGCTCCCCTGCCACTTTGGTGGTTGTTATTTTAAAAATAAATAAATTATTATTTTAAAAAAAAAAAATCTCTTCTTCCGGGGGCCCTTTCGGATGTTTTGCAATAACTTGAGCATACGACGGTGTTTTTTCAATCTAAAAGAAGTGTCAGAAAGTTGGTTCTAAGATGGAGATGATGGAGAAGGAATTTTTGGGATTTTTTTTTAGATTGATACTTGTTTTGGCATTTGAAGTTTGTTGATGACTTCTATCTTCATAGGGGCATAACTTTTTGGTTATATTTCCATTTTTCGATTTGAAATAAGTGTCAAAAAGCTCTTTTCAAACACTTTTCAAATTCTTAGTCTTTTCACTAGTATTTGGTACCAAGTTTTTTATTTGTATCTGTAGCTTTTTTGTTCCTATCTCATTTACACAATCTATTTGTAAATTGGGGTTTGGTTTATTGAATTGTGGGGCGTATTTTTTTTAATCTTATTTTTCTGTTATTATATCATTATATCAGAAAACAAAAAAAACCCTTTCTAAAACAATGGCCAAGACCACTTCTTCTCTAGAAATTTTGACCCCTCACAATTATCACACCTGGAAGACCTCAATCACTCAGCTTCTCTAGTCCAAAGGGTTGTGGTCATGTTTAGATGTAGTTCAACCTATTCTTTAGAGGCCTTTTGAGATCATGTAGCATTAAAACAAAATAGATGAGGCAATAAAATTGATTGCATTATAGGTATCAAATAGTTTATAGTTTCATCTAGATGGGTGTAATACTCCTCTGGCTATGTGGACCAAGCTTGAGGGCTTGTTTGGTACTGTGAATGAGTTCAAGCACTTTAGATAGAGACATAGCTTACATCACTTGCACCATATTCCTTTCTGACTATTGATGACTTCTTGATGAAGTTTACTCAATAGAAATCCTTCTTGTAGAGTTGTGGAAAGATGAAGACTAATACTGAGTGCATCTATTTGATTCTCTCAAAGCTTCAAGGGAATTTTTAGATATTTTCTTCCACATTCTATTCCATCAAAGATGCTTTAGGGAGTCACTTTTTTATGCCTTCTTTTGAGGTCTTTTGTGATCACTTGACTAGAGTGCAGTCAAAACTCACACAGTTAGATACTATGACTAGTTCTAAGACAAAGGCATTGGTAGCTCAAACATCTATAGGAAAGCCAAAGTAGAAATCAAAGCATAAGACTAATTTAGTAGGAAGTGAGAGTTCCTCCAAGCCTCCTCCCAAATTAGATGCTCAAAAACCCTCTAAGAAGGGTAATACTTCTAAGTTTGGCGAGTCTTCCTCCAAGACTAAGAAGCATACAGGAAGGAAGGAAATCCAATTTCTAGGTGTTGGAAATGTCTTAAGGCATTAGAGGAGGCCATGCAGTAGTCTATTATTGTTTCTCTAAAGCCTCCACCTCTACCTACAGGGAAAGGACATGCTCTTTCTGCATGTGCATTGTCTTCTCCAACTCCTTGGATTATTGATTTTGGAGCTTCCCATCACATAACACACTCACCTGATTTGGTTACCTCACTTGCTTAGAGTGCTACTACACAAATTATAGTTGGTGATTCTTCTCAGCTTTCAGTCACAGGTTTAGGAGCTATCTCTTTAGAGTGTGGTTCACTATAGGATGTTCTCTTGGTTCTAGCCATTTCTATGAACCTCCTATCTATTTTTCAAATTTTTCATTCAAGCTCTAGAAAGATAGTTGAGTTCTCACCACATAATGTAGTTATTCGAGACTTCCATGATCCTAATTCACTTATTGCTATAGGGACTATTGATCTTCAGTCTCACTTATATTAGTTTGATGGCTTTGAGAGCTTCGATTCTATAGGTGTTTCTCTCATTTCTCATGTAGACACAGTGAGAAAACTTTGGCATGATCATTTTGGCCATATCAACTACAGATATTTACAGAAAATGAGTACACAGGAGCTAGTGATTGGATTACCTCAGATCTCTTTTACTGACAGTGTATTTCAAGGTTGTGCACTTGGCAAACATCATAGAGATCCTTTTCTAGCATGTCAATCCACAGATGCTAAGGCACCATTAGAGTTGATACAAATTGATCTTATGTCATTTCCCACTCCATCTCTTTTAGGTGCCTGATATGTGCTCACCTTCATTGATGACTTCTTTAGACACACATGAGTGTACATTTTGAAGTACAAGTCTGATGCCTTTGATTCATTCCAATCAAATCTTTAAGACCTTTGTGGAGAAGCAATCTAGTCGGGCATATCTTTTAGTTAGGCATATCTGCACTAACAATCGGGGGGAATATTTGAATCAATCTTTCAAATATTTTTGCACTGAGCATGGTTTACAATATTAGTTCTCTGTTCCACATACACCTCAGTAGAATGGGGTTGCTGAGAGAAAGAATAGGAAATTACAAGAGATGGCCAATTGTATGATATAGTCTCTTGCTATGAGTTCTTCATTTTGGGCTGAGCCTATCAATTGTGCCAACTATATTTAGAATTTTATGCCTCATAAGGGATTTTGACACATGACTCTTGAGGAGGCTTGGACTCATGTCAAGCCTAATGTTTATACTTTCTACATTTGTGGTAGTGAGGCTTGGGCATTTATTCCTGATGCTTAGTAGAAAATGATGGAGAAGAAGAGCCGATCACTCCATTTTGTTGGCTATTGTAAGGATGTGAAGGCTTATAGGTTGTTTGATCCTGATTCCAGAGATATCTTGTTTCAACAGGATGTTCAGTTTGATGAGTGTTATCCTTTTTTGGATCTTCTATCTTCAACTTCTTCTTCACTACCTAGTACTTCATCTACTCCTCTATAGGATTTTGCCTCCTCTGAGAAAGATCTTGAGATTGATCCCTCTTTTCCTACTCTACTAGAAATCCCCGATTGCCTCCTCCACTAGATGTTTTGGGAGTGCCTAAGTGGGCTTGTGATACTGTTGATGCAGCTAGACCTTTGGTAGGTGATCCTATGGATATTCGTTATACTTGTTCTTAGACTGCAAGTAGTGGCCTTTTGAGTCATGCCATTTTTTATGATCCTCAAAAATTTTCAAAGGTGACAAGACACTTAGAGTGGGATAGGGCTATGGATGAGGAGTATTCTATTAATAGGTACAAGGCACGTCTTGTAGCAAAGGATTTTTCACAGGTTGAGGGTATTGATTACTCTAAGACTTTTGCCCCTGTTGCCAAGATGAACTCTATTTGCCTTGTACTCTCTCTAGTAGCTTCACAGGGATGGACTATTTTTCAGATGGATGTAAAGAGTGCCTTTTTGCATGGAGACCTTCATGAGGAGATCTATATGGAGCAGTCTCATGGTTTTGTGCAAGACTCTTTATTGGTATGCTAGCTTCGAAGATCTTTATATGGTCTCAAACAGGCCCCTAGGGCTTGGTATGAGAAGATGGATTCCTTCTTGCTTGCTTCCTAGTATGCTCAGTGTTATTCTGATCCTATAGTTTACATTTAGCATGATGGGGCTAACTTATTGATACTTGTGCTTTATGTTGATGACCTCATCATCATAGGAAACTCAGTCTCCATGATACAGGGTGTTCAACAAGCAGTGAGAGAGTAGTTTGACATGAGAGATCTTGGACTTTTGCACTATTTTTTGGGCCTACAAGTTGTTCAATCTTCAGATGGGATAGCCATACTCTAGAAAAGTATACCCTGATATGCTTTAGAGATTCGACATGCTTGATTGCAAGCCTGCCCCCACACCTTTTTAGTGAGGTGTTGTTTTATCTACCACTTGCTCTACTCCTATAGTGGATACCACTCTATATAGATAGCTTATGGGTAGTTTTTTGTACTTGACACACACACACATCTAGATATTTCCTTTATAGTTGGACTTTTCTCTTGATTCTCCCATGATCCTCATGATATTCATTGGCAAGCATCCAAATTTATCTTGAGGTATATTAGAGGTACAACATGTTATGGCATTCACTACACATCAAGAGATCCTCACATTGTTAGATTCATAGATTCAGATTGGGTTGGTGATATTGATTATCACAAGTCTACTTTTGGTTTTGTATTTTATCTTGGTTCTTGTCCTATCACATGGTCTTGCAAGAAGTAGCATACTCATACATTATCATCTACTAAGGTAGAATACAAGGTAGCTGTACTAGCTAGTTAGGAGGTTTTGTGGCTTTGATAGTTGATGATAGAGTTTGGATTTCCTCTTGATAGTCCCACCTTTCTGTGGTGTGACAATTAGAGTGCTATACACATTTCACGCAACCCAGTTGAGCATCAGTGGACCAAGCACATTAAGCTTCACATGCACTTCATTTGGCATCTCATTCAAGATGGTATGTTGAGCTTGGAGTACATTCCTACTACTGAGCAGGTTGCAAACATCTTCACTAAACCTTTTGCATCGTCGCAACATCTTTATCTACGTTCTATGCTTGGGGTGAAGGAAGTTGTCCTTGGGGGGTCTTAGTGATGAGTCCTTCCTTCCTTCTTTTATTGCTATCTCTTTTTGGAGTAGAGTGTTACCCACTAGGTTTTCTCTATTTCTCCATTTTATAGAGATTTTGTTGTGATTGGGTACCTCATTAGGCCTTGTTGTCGAGACCCAAGTTTGCTTTTAGCTTTGTATTGTAGTTTCCTTGCTCTTTTTACATTGTTTGTAATTGCATTGTTGCTCATCTTAAGGGGTGGTGTTCGAGTAAAGAGCTAATTTAGTTTTATTTATTAAATTCACTTTATTTCCTTCTTAAGATTTTCCTTTATGCATCTTTTTTGCATCTCTATTTAATAATTAATTAGTAATTATTAAATAGTTTTCTTTTTAGGTTACCCTTTCAGGTTTTGATCTCCTTTTATAAGGATTGATATTTTGTAATCCTTTTTATCTCTTCCATTTCTAAAAATACATTAGCATATTTTGCAGAGCAAAACCCTTGGCTCCTCTCATCTTTTTCTTCTATGATAGGTTTTTGCATGTAGGTATTCCAAGGCTTTGTGGATTTGTTTCGATCAAATCCTTCATGATCTTGGCACTATATAGGTAAGATTTTTTCTCAACATTGGGGCAATTTTTGGAAGAGCATAGCTTTTAGATTTTAGCAAAATTTTTAAAGGGTTTTTGAAGACTATATTAAAGAAGCTATATTCTAAAATTTAGAGAAATTGGAGAAAATTTGAGAAAATTATTGCAGAATTACTATTTCTACACAATTTGTTAAGATCTACATATCTCTCACATCCTACCGAATTGGAGTATAACTTGTATTGAGTTTTTTAATACATAGTAGAGCAGCCTACATTTCAAAGCTTAGAGAAATTGAAGCAAAAATAAGCAAGTTATTGCAAAATTAGTAAAATTTACTTTCAAGGAAATAAATTTACCAATTTTTTGGATTTTTCCTAAGGGTATCTTGGCCCTAGTAAGTTATAGTGAAAAATAAAAAATAAAGAATTAGAGAATTTATATTTTATTTGTGTGATTTATTTGAAAAATATTGGTTTCCATAACAATAGGGTCTCCAACAAGAGGTAAAAGGAATGCTACCACACCAGGAAAATCTTCTAATCAAGATTGGGGAACAATAGAGGATACTAATCCCAATGAGGGCATAAGTAAGTTCAAGGAAGAGGTTGAGATGGATATGTGTCACCTACGAGGAGATATATCAGATATAAGAAGAATATTAAGAACCTGTATGAAGGAAACAAGGAAGGCGTGTCAAGCAATCAAGGTGAAACCTTCAAGTTGACTAATAATGACACAAATTTTAATACTCCTATTGGATCTAGGAATTTTTTTCCAAAGGTGGATATGTGCAAATTCAATGGAAAGGAACCCCTGACATGGATAAATCAAATGGAGAATTTTTTAAAGGTACATCAAACCCCATATGGACAAAAGATCACAATGGTTTCCTTATATCTAGAACCAAATCAATTCTTTTTGTATCATTGGCTTTGTACTCATCAGAGAAAAAAATGGTCTCACCATATCATGGTCAATTTTTATAGAAGAACTCTAAGCACAATATAGCAACAGTGCATGAAAAAAAACTTCTTTAGCCAACTTGCTAAGCTTTAACAAACAGGACCAGTTAAAGATTATATTCAAAAATTCCAAAATCTATCCTTAAGAGTAGATACGATTATAGTGGAGAATTTGAATGATTTATTCTTGGGTGGTCTCAAGGATCACATTTAACATGAGGTATGCATGTTTAGTCCTAGCTCAATAAATGAGTCTTTTATATTGGTACACAGGGTAGAGGAGAATTTCTTGAATCCTAGAAAGCAAGGGGCTAATGTTACAAGAGTAAAAGGTTATTCAACACCTTATCTTCCTCAACCTACTAGGTTGACTCCACAACAAATTGAGGAGAGAAGAACAAAAGGATTGTGTTTCAATTGTGATAGAAGATATAGTCGAGGACATAAATATAGTGAATGGAAATTGTTCTATATTGAAGGTCCAAGTGAGTAATAAGAGGATGAAACCATATCAGAGGAGGATAGGGAGTCAAGTGAGGAATCACATGATTCTTAACCAATCATTTCTTGTCATGCACTTTATGGTGTTAGTACACCACAAACTCTCAAGGTAGTGGGTTTGTTAAAGAAGAAGAAAGTAATAGTGTTGATCGACTTAGGTAATACTCATAATCTCATCCAAAAAAAGTTGGCAACTCTTCGAAATTGTTTTATATATCTAGCCCCAGAGTTTTAGCTTTTTATTGTAGACGGGGGCACACTTAGTTGTTCAAGGAAGAGTCATAGCATCAAATTATCCATGGGATATTATCAACTTGATACCCCAATGCATGCAATATTCATGGGTGTGACAGATATTGTTTTGGGAGTACAATGGCTTACAACATTGAGAATAATTGAGATGAACTTCCAAGAACTATTCAACCAATTTCAATTAAAAGGAAATGTAGTGGAGAGCCTCCAAGGGGATTGAAGGAAGAATCCCCATAGATGGTAAGCTTCCATGAAATGAAAAAATTTCTAAAGAAAGGAGCTGATGGATTTGTGACCTAGCTATGTGTTAGTGAACAGATTGTCCTTCGAGAAAATGCATGCAAAGCTTACCCTGAATTCCCAAGTGAAAGCACAAATCAACACCAATAGTTGGAAAAATGCTCATAGGATTGATAACCTTCCTCTGAATTTTATCGAGTATAGCTCCCCATGTGAGATAGTCAATGAATTAATTGTGAATACTTTTAACTAGAAAGCACAAAAGGATATCAAGCATCTATCCATAAATACAACTTAGATGCGTAAACCTAAACAATAACAAGAAAAGAAATGGTAAATGATACAAAGCCCATCCACCCCAACAAGTTACAAAGGATGAAGTTAAGAAACACATTATCCATCTTCTTGAAAAAGTATAGAAACAAAGCTATGGAGATGTAACAACATTTTTCAGAGAAAACTAAAGTGACACAAAGATCAGGATTAGTGGAAAGTAGATTGCTCAAACTCTAAGTTTTGACATGCAATTAACTTTTAGGTCTCCCTCCTCTAAAAGAATCAAGATGCATTTGCTATTACAATCACCATTATTGAAATCTAAAGTTTTTCTCTGCATTTCAAAAAAAGCACAACTCTCTTGTTTTCTAACACAAACAGTTTAGAAAGAAAGAAAGGAAACCCTAGCTCTACTCCCCATAACTTTTAGAAAAAAATGGAATAATTTTAAAAATAATCTGGAGAAATTTCTCTCTATGTTGTAGCACCAAGTCTGCAGTACTCGAGAGAAAAGATGGAACCCTATACTTACTTGTTGTCACCTATTTATTCTTCTCCTTGTCGATTTCAGTTCCCTTTCAAGTAACTAATTCTTGGAAATCTGTATTATTTGAAATCATCCCTCCGTTTAACCTTTAACCTTCTTTTTAATAGAAATAAGAATTAAAGTTTATGAGGGCACATATATTCTCGAACAGGTGGCATATATATGATGACTCATCAGATCCCTCTTTTGATAATATGGAAAGAAACAGTAAGAATACCGATGGTATGCATACCCTTACACTAATAATTGAAATTGTACCAATACTTAAAAAGTGCTAGCATTTGACCCCTTTGCATATAGAAGGCCATATTATGAGAATCAAAACAATGATAATAGAAAGAACAATGAGCTTTATCTTCATATTCTAGAACCACATTTTCCTGCGTATCTGATTACCATTTCTCCGAAAGTCTTATGCCTCAGTCCGAAGGTTATCTGCCCTATTTACCATTACAGAGATCATCTCACCACGATCAATAACCTTATCAATTTTTTCCATCATGACACCTTTAACTTCTGCAACCTGAGCTTTCACTCTGAAAATCCTGATTTTCTCTTCTGGATGCTCCACACAATAGTCCATCTGATCTTTCAATCTGGGTCCGAACTCCTTGTTAAGGCTGTTAGCAATAGCTATTTCTACTGTTCCACCACTGTATCTTTTTTTAAAGTCTTCTTTGATACACTCAAGGAAAGCCATGGGTACTTGCCATCCAACTGATTCCTCCAAAACAACACCATATGCTTTGAAAGCTCATGACCATGTTCATTCAGAGGGAGTAGTAGTATTCTAATTTTTTGTAAGCATATATGTTACCATGCCAATGAATCTACCGGTATGATAGATACCCTGTGAGATGGCCTATACGTATATGCAGGTTCTTAGATGTTCATGTCTCTATTATCGTTCCCTTGGTGAGCCTGATAGATGTAGGGATCGAGTTATCTCTTTTAAAATGTCTTGGCAAATGGTTTACACCCTAGATTGAATCCATACATTCGAGCATTATACCAACAATTAAAGGGGAATCTGCTTCTAAAACATTTAACCATTGGGAGGTTTAATCTATGTTACCTACAGAATTGTTGGGCCCATTTGTCGTTGCACCAAAAGCCATGACTATTAGTGAACATGGAACACCACATAATTAACCACCTATGGGCAGGGGAGCATGTCGCATCACCCAAAAATCTCCCCCTCGACGTGCATACCAGGTGCTTACGCGGGTCGGGAAGGCACTGGGGAGATTTGAAACCATGACCAGGCCAAAACCAAGCTCTGATACCAATTGTAAGGCCCATTTGCCGTTGCACCAAAAGCCATGACTGTTAGTGAACATGGAACACCACATAATTAACCACCTGTGGGCAGGGGAGCACGTCGCATCACCCAACAAGAATTGTTATTGCCACTGTCAGTGCTTTCACAAATGGAGCTTTGTGAAACCTGACATGTGCTTATTCTAATGCTCTTCGCTATCTATTTCCATTCACGGGCACCTGCTGATATCTCACCGAGTCATCATTCAAATTTGGCCTTTATCATGCCTTTAGCTTTCCAAAGTAATCACTACCCTTCTCTCGTTGAATTGCTTTGTGTGCCCACTGTGGTGTTATTTTCTTGTGATCGACCCTTCTATCCTTCAATAGATCAATTGCAGTGACAATTGTCCCTCCTGTTCCAAGCATTGGATCAACCACAAGTATAAGAGACTCCTTAGGTAGTTTATCTTGTAGTTTGTTTAAGTACAAGTGTGTCTGAAGAGTTTTCTCATCTCGACTAAACTCTTGGAAGAATTAATTTCTATCCAACAACTATTGTCGGCAGCCCAACCCAGCACCATCCACATTAAAAGCAGACAAACAGCAGCATACAGCTGCCCAAGTTCATTTCAAAATCAGTCTTCAACTACTAGTAGTTGCATATATTAATTGATTTATATTAATATTATATATCATGCAATACATGTGTTTGATATTCTAGAGAGTTCTCAGACCTCTATAAATAGAGGTATTATGTAATGATTTGAGCATCAGATGTTTATATGATCATGGTGGATCAGTAGAGCCCATTTTGGGTTTCTCATTGTGGATCATGAGTGGATGGAATGCTGTAGCATTCTATGGATTTGTAATGGAGTTTAGTTATGTTAATGAGTATGAAGTGTTGTAGCACAACTTGATGTCTTCATGTTTGTCTTCGATCCACTCTATCCACCTCCTTCAAAGTGGTATCAAAGCTAATGGAATATGATCCTAGAGATCGTGGAGAGCTCAAGAAGTTTAAAATTGGTGAAGAGTGTTGTGGCAACGTAGCCCAACAGGCAATGGCATTTGAAGTTATCTTCTGCAAGAATAAAGAGAAGAACAAGTCAAGAGATTGCTATGAGAAACAAAGAAGCTGTGAAAAGAAGAAAGCCAAAGTTGAAGTGTGTTTGAGTTAGTGCTATGTGACGCTATCATTCATAGATTAGAAGCATGTGGAGCATCTTTGTGCAAGCGGGAGTGCCAAAGAATGCATACACATGACATAAAAGATATTGATCATGGAAATTTTTATTATGTTTGTGTTTAAATATGCATGTTTGGTTTTATAGAATAGTTATTGAAGTTAGTTGTGGCTACAGTAAGTGAAAGTAGGTTGTATTGGTGGTGAGTTGGTTGTCATGATGCAAAGGTCTCTGTGTGTGCTGATTGGATAAAAGTGTTGGGATTGGAAGTGAAAATTTGTCTGTCTAATTATGAAAGATATGATGTTCTTGATAGTGGTCATGTAACAGAATTTGGTTGTATAGATATTCCCTCAATCAAGTGTTGAAGATTGAATTTGTAATGATTGTTAATGGGCTATGTGAATGTATGGGGTGCATTATCGGTTGTGCCCGACACCCTAAAGATTTTATGTTTGACATATTGATGAACCATGTATGTGAAAAGGATTCCTATAGAACTAGCGAGTACAGTGGCTGGGCACCCATGTATCTCGGTAGATGGATTTCTTTTTATATGGACTCAATAATCAGTTTGATATAGGTCAAGAAGGAGAAAAGCCAAAGTGATGATAATTTCCCCGTAGTGATGATTCATGGTTAGTAGAACCAATGAATGCTTGGTTTGTAAACCATTGGAGTGCAAAGTTTATGGTGATCTTGAAACCATCTATGTGATATTTGTGAAGTTCGTGGTGAGCTTGGAACCACTTCAGAATTGCATTGGTTAGGGGTAAGCCGTAAAACCCAAAGTAATTATAATGAGGGAAAACAATATAAATGCAGTAGCATTAGTGACAGAAATTAAGGGGGAGTGTTGGAAGAATTAATTTCTATCCAACAACTATTGTCGGCAGCCCAACCCAGCACCATCCACATTAAAAGCAAACAAACAGCAGCATATAGCCGCCCAAGTTCATTTGAGAATCAGTCTTCAACTACCAGTAGTTGCATATATTAATTGATTTATATTAATATTATATATCATGCAATACATGTGTTTGATATTCTAGAGAGTTCTCAGACCTCTATAAATAGAGGTATTATGTAATGATTTGAGCATCAGATGTTTATCTGATCATGGTGGATCAGTAGAGCCCATTTTGGGTTTCTCATTGTGGATCATGAGTGGATGGAATGCTGTAGCATTCTATGGATTTGTAATGGAGTTTAGTTATGTTAATGAGTATGAAGTGCTGTAGCACAACTTGATGTCTTCGTGTTTGTCTTTGATCCACTCTATCCACCTCCTTCATAAACTCGATGTGGTATGTTTGTGTTGCAGGAAATACGGACGTAGGATACTCTGCCAATACAAGACCAGTCTTCAAAATAGAAACAATCGTCATAGGTTCTCTTGGAGCAATAAATTCAACAGAGGCAACTCCAAGCGGTGATCGGATCTCTTCATTGACAATCGGCAACCAATCCCTTGATGCCTTATAAACAAGAGGTTTTCGAAGCTCTGCCATCGCATTTTTGAACACCGTGGGTTTTTGCTTATTCATCACACGGTTCACGTGTTCTGCCAATGCCGCCAACATTCAAAGAAGGAAAAAAAAAAACATGGTCTTCATGTCTGTGAATGGGGGAATGTCGTGAATCGTGCCATTTCTTCATAGTCACTTCTAAAACTCATGACTTATTTCCCACAACTAACTTTTCATTCCTGTTTTGATGAACTAACGGCAGATCATGACAAACTCATCTCTTCATTGATGTATCCCTGATGCAACAGCGGCTCCATACATTATCACTGCTTATTCCTTCACTGTCCTAGACGATGCGCAGAAGTTATGTATTGGACCGTAGCTCTCTTCTATGTGACTCTGATCTTTATTTTCATCAATGTCCTTTGTCAATTCTCAATTAAGTGATGCTTATGCATGATTCCTCGTATCTTTGCACGCTCACGATTTTGGTAGGTTGGTTTACAAATTGAGCATGCCGTATCTTTCAACTGCACTGTTGTTCGCAGTCACAAATTTCCATGAAGAGGGGTCAGGTTTTTATGTGTCATCATGTGCATGAGTCTTTGTTCTCCACTTAGAATACCGTAGTTCTGCTCTTTCTTCACAATTGTCTCTGAAATCCATGGCTTGCAAACTTCTTATCCCTGTGCGACAGTGACTTCGTGCCTTTGGTCTGCGGCCTAAAATCAATAGTTTCAGCTTCTTCATATGTCATTATTTAACTTGCTCGAACCTCCTTTTCTCTTTTTTTTTTATATTCAAAGGTATTTATAACACATTATCAAAATTAATTACATGCTCTGTCATGTATGACCTGATCATGGAGAATGCTTTACTCATTAATATGAATATTTTCATCATCGACCTCTTTTTCCACTAGAGCATCTAGGAGGTTTCGAGCTAGAGCAGTCAGGCTCCTCTGCTTTTCCAGTGCTAGTTTCATCATTCAAGTTACCACTTGCAAGCTTGATACTATGTACCAAAACTAGAGGATTTTCCATTTCACATTTCTGAATCATTGGGTTGGTAACAAATATGGAGATACATGACCCCTATTAAGCTTCAGTCCTCCACAACTTCTAACTAATGTTTTCACAGATGCCCTCGACATTGAATTCATTGCTCATATGGTCCCATGTTCTGTTTCATTATTTAGGTGCTCTGTGTTGATCACGACGACATTTAAATGGTGGTAAGTCATAGCATATCACATGGCATATACTTAAAACAAATATTTGAAACATTGCACAAAATAACATTGTTTTGGCGGCAGCAGGTTGTATATTACTGACAAGAGTCAGTATAAGGCACTAATAATATTGTGCATGTTTCTGCCAGGTGTTAAGCGGACTTGAAACATTTATCAAAAGCATTTTTGGTTGTGGGTGTTTTTTTGTGAAAGATATTCTTTTCTGTGGATTCTTTTGTGAAGATTTTTTCTAACAAACTATACCATCTCTGCTAACTGGGTATATTCATGTCTTCGAATGCAAATGTTCTTGTTGACTTCTGGGTGATTCTTTGACAGCAAATATGAAATGATTGTCACTGTGTAAAAGAAAGGTTTGTTGCTATGAACTGGATACATTCTTCTTGACTATGACGGATTTTTGTTTTGGAACTTCAAGGTTTTCAACTTGAAAAAGCACAGATTTTGTATTGTGAAGTATTTGTTGATAAAGTCTTATTATTTCTTCTTCTCCTGTGCATGCACAAAATGAGATAAATAATGAGTTCATCTTCAAAAGAGGCATTCTTAAGGTAAAATAGGTATCTTCAAATGCATGAGGGTTTCAAAATAACAAAGGTAATAAAATGAGCAACTTCAGGTATGTTGCTGCAAAGGTATGTTACAATATAGTTCTTATCATTTATTCCTATTTCGGTTTGAGAATTCTTGAATACAGTCATTCTTAAAAAGGTGCAAAGATATGAGTTTTAGTTCAGACAAGGGTTTAAAAGTTTTAAAATGAAATGCATGAAATTTTTTAAGGTTGGGTTATAAAGAAATTTCTTCAGTCTTAAGTTTGGCAAATGACTTCGAAATAAAAGAACAATCAGGCATCTCTCTTAAAGATAGCAATTTGTGAACAAGGGTTTCAAAAGAATTTTTTTGGATAAACTCTAATTGCTAAAAGGCAAAAATATTTTCATTTTTCTACAATGGGTTTTTCTTTGATCTTAAAATGGTATTCTTCAACGTATTTTTTGTTTGAAGTCACTTGAAGGTTTCAAAACCAGAATATTACTTGTTCAGTTTGGAAAAGGATATGATTGATAGTTTCAGGCTATAATGGGGTCATTTTGGATCCTAAAATGGTTTTCTGCAAAGAATTTTTTAAATTCTTGAGGGTCTTCAAATCTGGAAACCACTCATGCATAGTTTGGAAACTTATAATGGCTGTTAGTTTGTGAAACTGGACAAATTCGAAACTAAACTGTTTTGAAGTTAGTTTCTTAAACAACATTTTCAAAAGAAGTTTTTGAACAACCCTAACTGGTTCAGTTAGGTTCATGTAACTTATCAATTTCAAATTTTATCTCTATAAATATAGAGATCATTTGTAAATTAATGGAATGAATTGAAAAAGGAAGAAGACTTATATTTCAGAACAGTTTGTAAAGACTAAAAGTCTTATTATAAACTTGTATGCATGTATAAATATCATACATACACATTTATATGTGTGTATAAAGTTGTAATTACAGCACTGATAAAAGGGTTAAATACCCTGAGCAATAGAAGCTACTGATTGTAAAAGAGTTGGAACTAAATAAAGAATACAGGTTCATGGAGTGGTTTTTCTCCCTATGATGAAACTATGAGGATTTTCTAGGGTTTTCCACTTGGCACAAAATTGGTGTCTCTTCTTTCTGTGAGTTGATATTATTTAGTATGTTTACATTTTAGTACAATTTGATTTTTCCATTGCTGTAAATTGTGAATTAAAAATTATTGAAATCAGATTGTGGGATAATTTAATAGTGTTCTGATTCACCCTCCCTCTCAAAACACTGATACTTCCAACACATTGATCTGCATAATGCTGTCAACTTCTAGCTTTGACTTGGTTGGTGATTTGAAGATTATGAACCATGTTTGAATTTTGTATTTGGATCTGGATCTTACTATTCAAGTTTGAACACTCAAATGCTATGAACTCTAGTCTTCGAGTCTTCCAACTTTTAAATAACCTTTTGAATAACTATGAATCAGAGTGGAGTATTGTTAAACTCTCCTGAATGTCTGAACTTAATCTTTTGAATAAGGATTTACACTTTGATAATTCTGAATCCAATTTGAAGTATTCCTCTGAAATAAAGAATTGGAAATTCAACTCTGAATTGCCGAACGAAGATGAATTAAAAATAGTACCCTGAACCTTAATTATTGAATCAATATTCTAAACTTCACTTGCACACTTCCATCTTTTGAATTTCTAACTGCTGAAATTATGTGCCAAACCCTGAATTATGAACTAAGACAAGATTCTAAATTTTCTTGAACTAACGAATATGCATTTCAATCCACTGCGAACCACTTTGAAACAAGTTTGAAGTACTTCAGAGAGATTCAAAACTTGAAACTTAAAGTTCTAAAACCATGTCCATATTGGGTACTAACATTATGTTCATTAGAAATCTCTCAATCTAATGCTCTTACTCATCTAGATTTACAAGCAATAATTGATCGTCACCCAATGATTCTTCAAAATATGCCTAAAGGACTTCCTCCTAAGAGTGATCATGACCATGCCATACAAATAATTCTAGGGAGCTAGCCACCAAACATCAGGCCTTATAGGTACCCACACATACAAAATAGTGGGATAGAATAAATTGTTGAGAAAATGCTAGAGGCAGGAATTATCAAGCATAACCAAATTACTTACTCCTCACCTATTGCATGATGGTGCATAAGAAGGATGAAACATGGCACATGTGTCTAGATTATAGAGTGCTCAACAAGTACACCATTAAAGATAAGTTTCCTATTCCAGTCATTGATGATCTTCTAGATAAACTAAATGGAGCTATGTATTTTACCAAGTTAGATCTTAGATCGGGTTATCACCAAATTAGATTAAGGAGGACGATATTTGCAAGATAACATTTTGAACTCATGAGGATCATTATGAATTTTCGATGATGCCATTCAGTCTTACCAATGCACCATCTACATTCCAAAGTTTGATGAATTCCATTTCTAAGAAGGGTATGTGTAGGATCATGGTCAACCAAACTATGCTCTTAAGTGGCAATAAAAATATTAGAAAATCAAGTTTATATCAACTTGACATGCAATTTTCTACTTGTTATTAAGTTTATATCAAAAAGTTGAGAGAAAAGAATCTCTAGAAAATTGAATCTAGTTTCTAAACTACTAGGACTTATCTCAAAAAAAAAAATTGATTGGTCACAATTTTGAATTTTAATGCAATATCACAAAAATTTCAAAACAAAAATAAGAAGTAGATGTATGTCTAACCACTTTTATCAAAATCATATGATAATATTTTTAAATAATATTCTAGATATAAGTAGTAAACTCATGCCTAGATGTGACACATATTTTTAGGTACTTTTATTCTAAATAAAATAATTAATAATTAATTTTTGACTTTAGTATTTTTGGAATAAAAAAAATCTCATGTCTGACCACCTTAACTAATTCAAAACTCTGCAAAATTCAATTTTTCATTTTTTTTTCCTTACAGTAGAAAAAACATAGAATGTGATGCATCTTTTGGATTTAAGAAATGTTGTACCATTTGAAAGTTATAGTTATTTTTCAAGTAGTGTGTTAGTCAACACTTTATACATAACTCCATTAGAAAATAAGTAATAATTACTTACTAAACTCATAATTTGACAAACGTTACATTTATGGAAATATAAGAACATTTTTAAGAAACCCTTTTCATTTCATCAAATTTTGGTGAAAAAAAAAGTTGTCAGCTACATGTTTAATGTAAAAATCAAATAAAAACATGCCAGAAGCACATTTTTATGATGTTTTTAAAGTTGACCATATAGGTTTGGTATCAAAAGAGATAGTAGGCCTTATAAAGATATCAATTGTTTTCATTTAGTATCAGGGTGGGTGGGAAAAAAATTGGAATAAATTTTGAAATGGTTTAAGATATTTCAGAACTACAAATTTTTCAGATCGCTACTTTTTGGCACACCATGATCTTGCACACACCCAGAAGTTCTTGAGAAAGTTAGTGTTAGTGTTTTTTGATGATATAGTAATTTATAGCAAGACTTGGGAAGAAAATTTGTAGCATGCAGATCAAGCATTACAATTACTCGAAGATTATCAACTCTATGCTAAGCCATCCAAGTTTTCTTTTTGTCTTAAGGAGGTGGAGTATTTGGGATGTATAGTTTCACATGGAGTAAAGGTAGACCCTAAGAAAATTAAGGTTGTCATGGAATGGCCTATTCATAAAATCATTAAGAAGCTAAGGGGTTTCTTGGCATTGATAGGGTACTATAGAAGACTTGTGAAGAATTATGGTTGTAGAGCATCACCCCTTACCACTCTATTGAAGAAGGATTCTTTTCATTGGAATGAATTTGCTAATGTACCATTTGAGCAATTGAAGAAGGCTATGTGTAGAGCTTTAGTGCTTTCCACTCTAGACTTTAGTAAGGAACTCATTATGAAATGTGATTCCTATGGAAATGGGATAGGAGCAGTTCTCATGAAAGAAGGTCAATTAATTGCTTTTGAGAGCCACCAATTAAAAGGTATAAATCAACTCAAACATATTTATGAGAAGGAAATGCTAGCAATCCTTCATGTAGTCAAAAAATGGAGGCCTTATTTAAGGGGTCAACACTTCAAGGTTAAGATAGATCATGATAGCCTAAAATATTTTTTGGCACAAAGACTATCTTTAGGAGAGAAACAAAAATGGTTCACTAAGGTGTTGGACTATGACTCTGAAATTGTATACGAGAAAGGGAAGGAAAATATTGTAGCTGATGCACTTTCTAGGAAGGATGAAAAAGATGAAGACTTATTGTCTGCCCTTTCAATATTACAAGAAAGTTGCATGGTAGAAGCTAAAGAAGAGTGGAAAAATAATGCTGCAACAAGTAATCTCATCGAGCAAATAAAAAATGACCCTAGTAGTTTAGATAAATTTTATTTAAAGGGGAATATTCTTCGGTATAAAGAGCAGTTGTATCTCTACAAGAACTTTGCTCTTAAAAGCAAGAATCTCAAAGAGCTACATGAGTCCCCAATTGGTGGTCATTTAGGATTTTTGAAGACATATCATAGGGTCAAGCAAGACTTTTTTGGGGAGGGCTAAAATGTGATGTTCAAAAATTTGTTGTTGAATGTTTGGTTTGTCAAAGAAATAAGGGGGAAACAATTAAGACACCAAGGCTCTTGCAACCATTATCTATTCCTAGCCAACATTGGGAAGAGGTATCCTTGGACTTCATCACAAGGCTTCCAAAATCTATAGGTCATAATGTCATCATGGTAGTAGTTGATTGCCTCACTAAATATGCACATTCCATTGCATTATCACATCCTTTTACAACAAGTATAGTGGAAAAATTTTTCTTGGAGAATATCCAAAAGCTACATGTTACACCTAAGGTTCTTGTTAGTGATCATGATCCTATCTTTAGTAGTCACTTTTGGAAAGATTTATGCTCATGTTTGGGTACTCAATTGGCTCATAGTTCTTCATACCATCCTCAATCAAATGGGAAAACTAAGGTTGTTAATAATTTTTTTGAAGGATATCTAAATTGTTTCACTTCAAAAAAAAAATCTCAATGGGTAGTGATATCATTTTTTACGCCCCCGCCAAGATTCAAATTTCAAATGTCCAGCCCGTCCAACGGCTATTTCCCAGAGATGATGTTATTTTAATTCCTGAGAAACATCAAAAAATTTAAGCGATCAAACCTCATAAAAGTTTCTACGGCCCGCAGGTTCTCCATCGTCAGATCTGAGGATATCGACAATTGGCACTATGTCACTTTTGAAAGTTGCACGGTGGATACGTTAGCGACATAGCGCCTTGTCAACATGTGTCTGGTGGGTCTAGTTTGCAAGATAGGTCATCCAAGGTTCTTTGGTAGGTCGAAAAAGTTTTGCGGCATCGTGGGTGCTATGTCGGTATCGTGTGTTGGTTGGAATAACGCCATAGCGAAATGGTGCCCAGCCGTGAGGAGAGTTTTGCGATGTTCATGGGTCCTAGTTTTATGATGGGTGATCAGTTTCATGGGCCGAAGATGAGAAACGCCGGTGGGGTGCCATGGTGCCATCGAAATACTCATGAGTTTTTCGATGGTGACATAGCACCTAACGGAAAGCTTGCTGCGAAAAAGAACTTTAGACAAGTAAGTTGAGTCCCATTTCGTACTTCATTTTCCCAGTTGGAGGGGTCCTCGATCCACACTAACAAATCAGAACATGCCACATCTGCGAGGAAGAGCTAGTCAATGGGTCGAGGCAGTACGATTTGCTAGGATGACGCTACGCAAACTAGTGTGGGGTTGCCATGTGTATTATGGGGCCAGGGTTTCCAATGTGATTAGTAGGATCAAGGTAGGCCTTTCGTGGCCATTGGATTGGCGCAGATCAACGGTTGGTGCTATCTCACCATCAGAAGTTGCATGGTAAATATGTTAGCAACATAACGCCTTTCTGCCGCGTGTCTGGTGAGTCCTAGGTGTGCCCCGTCATATATTAGTGAGGATTCATCAGACAGTTGGCACCTGGATAGTTCCTATTGATTGATACACTGAGAGGTAAGATCTATCTTGCTCACCATTAAATCAGTTCAGATCAATGATGGGCACTATCTCGCTATGGAGAACTGCGAGAATTTTAGATATAGCGGCATAGCGCCCTTTCGCCATGTGGATCAGCGGGGCCAAGTCTTGCCAAGGTATGTGTGCCATGTATTGCCAGTTGTCATTCGAGTGTGGTGTAGTTGTTGAGGTGGCACCAAGTATGATTGGCCCAATGTAGGAACAACATAGTAGTATGACGAGTCTTCATGATCGTCAAATTTAAGGCAGATCAACGGTGGGCGCTATCTCGCCATGAGAAGTTGCATGACGGATACCATAGCAACATAGTGCCTCAGTGACACATGTCAAGTGTGCCCGTGTTATCTTGTGAACCTCAAGCGTGATGCCAGGTGTGTTGACAACATTTCATGAGCCCAAAAGTTGGAAAGAAAAGTGCAAAACATGACGAGTCTTCACGATCGTCAGATTAAGGTAGATCGATGGTTGGTGCTATCTCGCCATCAAAAGTTACATGGTGAGTACCATAGCGACATAGCGCCTTGCTGAAACATGTCTTGTTGGCTCGTCCAAGGTTGACAGTTAATGGATGATAGTTAATGCCATGATCAGGTTTGGAGACATCACAGTTAATGTTAAAAGTTTGAAGGGTGGCACAGTTAGTTTAATAAAAGGAAGATGGTCAACCGCAGACAGACTTCTCAGGTGGCAAAATGAAAAGAGGTGATTGGCCCGCGTGGCCCAGTTGGCTTGTGGGACTAGGTTGACTCACTGATCTTGCTGATTCATGAACCAAAAAATGAAGGTAATCAATTTTGTTGTGCGATTTGATCTTCATGATCAATCTCGACCTACTCGAAATGAATGCGAAATGAAGAGGAACACTCCACCATTTCAGTCGATCCATCTACTTGGTCAAAAAATCGATGGCACCATTTTCTGTCCTCTTAGAACACCTTTTGCAACAAAGATTAGATCTTCTTCAAATCCCCATGATTGTTCTCTGCAGGACATAATGGCAGGTAGCTGCAAAGTCACTTCAGCTAGAAAAGATCTCAGTTATGCCTGAACTATAAAGGCAGATTTTGTAGATTTTGTAAAGGGGACCTTCTCTCTAACTTTTCTTTGTTGTTGCTCTACAATTCCAGTGTAAATTCCCCTGTGCCTCTGAACTGTATGATTCTCTACTTATCTCTTTCAGCCATTGGTATGAAAGTGCAAGAACTCTTTGCCTTCGCCATTGTTTTGTGGAAATCTGTAATCTGCATAACTTTATCTCTATTGGCCTGTGAATGATATATAAGTGAACCTCTTCCTTGTGTCATTCATCTTGGTTTTTTGATCTGTATCATGTTATTTGATTAAAGCACATCTGGATGTGTATATCCTTAGTTTCATTCTAGTTTAGTAGTGCATGTATGGGTAGAGATTGGTCCGAACACTCTATTTTGGTGCATCAACTCTTTAGATTAGACTAGGTATATTTGATTTTGTGCTCTCTTTCTCCCTTTTCCTCTCCAAGAGTAGTTAGGTACACCCTGATAGTAAGAGGAAGCTGGCCTTCTCCGGAGACTCAACCTCACAGTTCAACTCCCACAGCTTGGAGGTTGTTTCCATGTTTAACTAGGTTGTCCTCATGCATAGGCCTTGGACAAGGGTGCAAACCTAAGTGACAACAATTTTTGGCATGCCTGGTGGGACACTATTTCAAACAAAATTTGAAGTCTACTGGTGTCAAAGAAGAAAGAGTTTTAGAGATTAATGCTGAAGAGGTAGTGCTGGCTTAAGCATTCAAGCCTTCAAGAGGCTAATTCTCCAAAGTACTTGTTGACTCTGAACATCAACAAATCTGGTTCCAGACCAAAGTTACAGAAATTCATGCCCAAAGTTGAAACAAGGGCGTCTTCTAGAGGTAAATTTTAATATCAAGAGCTTTCTCTTTCAAATCCTAGAAGAAGGAGGACTAGAATTTCATTATCACCAATTAGGGGTGTAATAACAATTGATATACCTATAAGATCTGTCTCTACTCCTCCTGCTATTTGAACTCAACCCAGATTACCATCAACACTCATCAATAGAACACTTTTTTACATGGCACAGCTGAGATTTCATGCTTTTGCCACCTTTAATGGTGGAAGTCCTCTATTGTTAGCCCAAAGACATGATATACCAGTATCTGCACTAAAAAGTATACCTGATATTACTGGTGAAACTTCCATCCCCTTTAGAGCATATCCAAGAAGTAGCAAATGTCTATAATATTCATGGTATTACAGAGGATGATGTTGCTGTCAGACTTCTAGCCTCATCTTTAAAAAGAAAAGCATTATAGTGGTATAGATGCTTAGCTCATGGTTCTATAACTGATTGGGATGGGCTAGGAGCAGGATTATGGAAACATTTTGAGGATAGAAGTGACCATCTATCACTTTTAGAGTAGTTGACTACTATAAAAAGAGCCTCCCATGAATGTATGACTGATTTTAACTAAAGACTTTAGAAGACATGGGATAGAATACCTACTTCGGTGAAACCTACCCCTGGTAATGCCTTCTTGCATTACCTTAGAGCTTTTAACAGTGATATTGCCACTACAATCCAAACTATGGGAGGAGATACCTTGCCTTATGCTTATGAGATAGCCATAAAAGCCGAGAACATCCTAGTACAAGGAGGAAAGTTGGCTCCAAGGCCCCTTATGCCTTTCTTTCCTGATGTTCCCAACCACCAACAAGCAATGGCCCCTCTTCCTACAACTTCTACATCACAAGCCCTTACTCTAGTTCCCCAAGCTTCCACATCCTCAAATGGGATAGATGAACTCAAAGAGATGCTCCAAGGTCTAGTGCTGAATACAGATAAGAGAGGGAGGACCCTGGATAAAAAATTACAAGAGTAGGGGAGGGAGTTGAAGGACCAAGGAAAGAGATTAGAGGATAGTTTTTCTATGATACAAAAAATGAGTAACAAGGTGGTGGCCTTAGAAAGGTAGCAAGCTCAAGGTGGAAAGCCTCCCCAATTGCAATATCAAGCTTTGAATGGTGGTAGGCCTCCTAATCAGTGGAATAGCTCTTTTGATTAGGGTAGGCAAAATAGTCATGCTTCTACTTCAAGATCAAATCAGAATAGAGCTATAGTCCCTCAAAATAACTTGGCCCAAGATCAAGATTTCTGTCCTTCCTGCAACTATTCTTATGCCTATTGCATGTGCTAGAAGGCAAAATCTTATTTGGCCCTAACTGTCCAAGAACCTGCAGCAAAGAAACCATACAAGGAGGATCATCCCAAGGAGGCCTCATATATTCAAGGACATGATGATTGCTCTTTCGTGAATCATCAGATTGGGGAGCATTGTAATGTAAATCATGATCCCATTGCTCATAACACAAGAAGTAAGAGGAGAGCTATGGAACATGCTGCCCCTCCTTCTCCTAAGCAGGCCTCAACTTCAAGTGTTGCACCTCAGGTACAAGCAGCAAATGAACAAACAAGTACTTCGCAGCAGCAAAGTCAAGATTCTAGAAAGAAAGATGCAGGTGATCCTTATGTTGCCCCATCTCAACCTCTTATAAGTGCAGCTCCCAAAATTTCTACCAAAGTTCCTAATGCACCGTTTAGTGTGGTAGAGAAAATGAAGAAGACAAATGTGAACATTTCTATGTGGGATGTTATTGCTACCATACCAATGCAGAAGAGGATGCTGCAGCAAGAATTGGAGAAGATTGAACCCAAGGATCGACAATCTACCATGGAGAGTGCCACAAGTCTAGTGCAACTAGTAGGGGATGTGGAGACAAATAAAAAGGTTAGACCTCCTCCATTCTATGTTTCTCTAATTATAGGGGGCAAATTAGTCCACAATTGCATGATAGATTTAGGGGCCAGTAGCTCAGTAATGCCTAGGTGTGTTGCTGATGCTTTAAGAATGAAATATGAGCCCATTGTTAGGGATGTGTTATAGTTAGATGGTAGTACTGTCAAAACTGTAGGTATCCTTAGGAATGTGGAGATGGCCCTACATGCATGCCCTGGTTGCACTATGATTCAAGACATATCTGTTGCTGAAGTTAAGCCCCACTTTGCTATCTATCTTTTAAGAGACTTCACTGCTCAAATTGGTGGCTTCATATCTATTGATTGGTCATATATGTCATTTAAGACTAGATATGGAGCCAATGCCTCAATTAGAGTAGAACCTCAAGCCCTTCATCACACTGAATCCTACACCCCCAACTTCATCAATATGAATTGTCCCATTTTAAAAATGAACGAAAATGACATAGTCAATGAGCCCACCACTTCCCTGGTAGAGATACCTGACTTTTTCTTGGATGAGTGGGCAAATGCATATTAGTTTGAGCCTATGTCAGAGACTCTTGAGACAGGCCTTAGTACATATTGCATAATAGAGAAAGATGCTCAAGTTCTTGATCTTGTTGGGAGTAATGATGATATAAATGGAACATGGATTATGTACTTTGATAGCTCAAGGAATAGAAATGGATTAGGAGATGGTGTTATGTTGATCTCTCCTGCACAAATAAGATACTACTTCTCCTTTAGGCTCCAATTCAGTTGCACCAATAATGTGGCCGAGTATGAATCCTTGATTCAAGGCCTCCTACTTGCCCAAAAGAGAGGAATTCAAACCTTAAGGGTTTATGGAGATAGTGAGTTAGTAGTCAATCAGGTGAGAAACCAAAACATAACCAAAAATGGCCTGCTCAAGTCTTACAAATACAGAGTCTAGGATTTGCTTGAGGGCTTCAACACATTTAATATTCAAAGCATTCCTAGGAAAGAAAACAAACATGCTGATAGACTTGCAGTAGTGGGTGTATCTTATGATGTAGCAAGGAATCTTGAGGAGGAGAAGAAGCAACAAATAAAGGTGGTAGTGAGGCCTGCCATTCCTGACAACAACACTCATTGGAAGGTGTTTGATTCTGATGAGAAAATTGTGAGTTTCTTGCAGAATGAGGCAGAATTCTCAGATAGAAACCAGTCAAGACTGCAAGATCAGTATGGTGATCAGATCATTCATCTCAGTTCTAACAAGTTTCCCAAGGGTCTCATTACCTTGGAGAGTGTCTTTAATCATGTTGATAAAATAAGAGGCAAAGGAATGAATCTAGCTGCAGAAAAGGATGGTCATGCCCCAGTTACAATTACTGATGGAAAATCTCTGAATATGGGGAAGGTATGTTCTGAAACTAAGCAAGAAAACTTCATTCATCTATGTCAAAAATTTAATGATGTATTTTCTTGGACATATGATGACTTAAAAGGGTTTGACCCTAGTCTATTTTGCCATACCATAGATTTAGTTGATAAGGCCAAACTAGTAAGGCAAAAAAAGAGGCCAATGAATCCTAAGATTGAGCCTCTAATGAGGAAAGAACTATCCAAGTTGATAGAGGCTAATATAATATTTCCTATCAAACACTCATCATGGGTAGCCAACCTTGTCCCTGTAAGGAAGAAAAATGGAGAAATCAGATTGTGTGTGGACTTCAGAGACCTTAACCAGGCTTCTCTTAAAGATCACCATCCTCTCCCTTCCATTGAGCAAATTCTGTCCAGAGTCAGTGGGTCAAGGAGATTCTCTTTTCTTGATGGGTTTTTTGGTTATAACCAAGTGTTGGTTAAAGAATCTGACAGACATAAGACATCATTTACTACTAAATGGGGCACCTATGCTTATTGCAATATGCCATTTGGGCTAACAAATGCAGGTGCCACATTTCAAAAGGCAATGGAGATGGCCTTTAAAAAATTAATTGAAAAGTTTGTGTTAGTATACCTTGATGATATAACTATATATTCAAAAAATGTAGAAGATCATTTCGATCATCTAAGATAGGTATTTCTAAGATGTAGAGAGTTTGGGGTTTCCCTTAACCTAGCCAAGTGTGTCTTTACTAAAAACCAAGGAAAATTATTGGGACACATTGTATCTAAGGATGGGCTGACCATTGATTCGGAAAGAACAAAGGAAATACTTGCCCTTCCTCTTCCTAAACAAAAGAAGGGGCTGCAAAGTTTCCTTGGTAGAATAAATTTTGTAAGAAGGTTTATTCGTAATCTTGCTACCATGGTGAAACCTCTTACAACTATTCTTAAAAAAGGTATGGTCTTCTCATGGACCAAGGAAGGGAAGGAGAGTTTTGAAGAGATCAAGGTAGCCATAGTCTCAGCCCCTACTCTCATGAACCCAAATTTTGAGAAATATTTCATCCTCTACACTTTAGGTGGTGAGTCAATTATCTTTACTATCTTGACTCAAAAAAATGACAAGGATGAAGAGTAGCCCATAGCTTTCTTTAGTGAAGGGCTCAAGAAATATGAAGATAAGTACAACTTTGTTGAGAAGCAAGCCCTTGTAGTAATCAGAGCCTTTAAGAAATTCAAGCACCTCTTATCCCACAATAAAGTCCATTTGTTGGTACCCCATGCCAGTGTGAAAGACTTCCTATTAAACAAGGATATTAGTGAAAAGAGAGCTGGATGGATCACTAAGGTAATGAAGTATGATGTTGACATCCAAATTACCAAGTTGGTAAGGGGAAAGGGGTTGTGCAAGAAGATGTTATCATCTCAAGAGCTTGATGAAGAAGTTGTCATGGTATTAACAGAGCAGCAGGAGGTAAGAAATGTTAATGGTCCAAGGAGCTAGATAAATGATATGAAGAGCTTCTTATCAGGGAATGGATACCCTCAAGGATTGGACATAACTAAAAGGAGACAATATAGACTACAGTCCATTCCCTATGTTGTAATTGATGGTATCTTATTCAGGAGGGATTTTAATAGGACCCTATTGAGATGCATTGAAGAGGATCAGGCTGTGAGAATGATTAAGGAACTTCATGATGGCCCTGATGGTGGTCATTTCTCTGCAAGAACAACTGCCATGAAGATCATGAGGGCTAGTTATTATTGGCCATCTTTGTTTCATGATTGTTATAGATATGTGAGAAAATGTGAGAAGTGTGCTTTCTTCTCAGGAAAATAGAGGCTTGCAGCTCTCCCCCTTCATCCTATTTAGGTGGATCAGCCCTTTACTTAGTGGGGGTTGGGTTTTATAGGCCCCATTAATCCTCCATCTAGTGTAGGTCATAAATGGATTTTGGCTGCTACTGATTATTTCACTAGATGGACAAAGGCAATTGCCTTGAAGGATACCATAGAACCATCAGTTGTTGAATTCATTGATGGGATTGTATCTAGGTTTGGTGCTCCTTCTACTATCATCTCGAACAATGCTAAGTCTTTTGTTGGAAACCAGATTTGTGCATGGGCAATGAATCACAATATCTACCTGAGCACATCATCAAATTACTATCCCCAGGGAAATGGTTTGGCTGAGTCTTCCAACAAGAATCTGATCAGAATCATGAAGAGGACAATAGAAGACAATCAGAGGGCCTGGCATAAGAAATTAAGAACTGCTCTATGGGCTGATAGGATAACACCCAAGAGATCTATTGGGAATTCACCTTTTGTGCTGGTATATGGTAGGGAGGTTAGACTCCCAATTTTATTGGAATTCCCATCCTTGGAGTTGGCCGGTCAACTAGAATTGATTGAACATAGTGCCATGTTAGTAAGAATGACAGAGTTGATTGAACTAGAAGAGAAGAGAAATAAGGCTATGCTGACCCTGGAAGTACATCAATAGTAGATGAAGAGGAATTTTGATAAGAAGGCTAGGATCAGAACCTTCAGTAAAGGAGATTTAGTTCTAAAGTGGGATGTAGATAGGGAAAAACTAGGAAGACACTCGAAATTTATTGCATTATGGAGTGGCCTCTATCTAATTGCCAGTTGCAAGCAGGCTAATGCATTTCAATTAAGCAGGAAAAATGGTGAAGTTTTGCCCATTCTAGTCAATGGGATTTATCTTAAAGCATGCTTCTGATGAAGGTCAAGTTCCTGTATATAAGTAGTTTAGTTTCTTTCTGTTGTTTCCTGCTTTTCAAGAAGTGCGTAGGCACAACTGTCTCCCTATGAGGTAGTAGATTTTGAGGTGTTTCAGGTTGTAAAGGAAGTTTTGTTTCCAGTTCCAGTTGTAGTTGCAGAGTTTTAGGGTGTTCATGTTTTAATCTCCCACAGATAGGGTTAGGGTTTGCAATATAGAGACCCATTTTTTGACTTCATAGCCCAATGGATACATGAGGCCACTGGTCATACACATAGCAGGCTTGTCTCCCCTGTGAGTCACCAGAAATGTTATCATTTTTTATGGCCCCGCCAAGGTTCAAATTTCAAATGTCTAGCCCATCCAACGGCTATTTCTCAGAGATAATATTATTTTAATGCTTGAGAAACATCAAAAAATTTAAGCGATCAAACCTCATAAAAGTTTTTGGGGCACACAAGTTCTCCATTGTCAGATTTGACGATATCAACGGTTGGTGCTATGTCGCTTTTGAAAGTTGCACAGTGGATACGTTAGCGACATAGCACCCTATCAACACGTGTCTGGTGGGTCCAGTTTGCAAGATAGGTCATCCAAGGTTCTTTGGCAGTTCAAAAAAGTTTTTTAATGTTCATGGGTCCTAGTTTCATGGCGGGCAATCAATTTCACCGATCGGAGATGAGAAATGCTGGTGGGGTGCCATGGCGCAACCGAAAAACTCATGAGTTTTTCGATGGCAACATAGCGCCTAACTGAAAGCTTTCCACAAAGAAGAACTTTAGACAAGTAAGTTGGGTCCCATTTTGTACTTCATTTGCCCAGTTGGAGGGGTCCTTGATCTATGCTAACAAATTAGAACATGCCACATCTGCGAGGAAGAGTTGCTCAATGGGTCGAGGTAGTACAATTCGCCAGGATGATGCTACGTGGACCAGTGTGGGGTCACCATGTGTATTATGGGGCTAGGGTTTCCAATGTGATCAGTAGGATTACAATAGGTCTTTCATGGCCATTAGATTGGCATAGATCAACAGGTGGTGCTATCTCACCATCTGAAGTTGCATGGTAAATATGTTAGCAACATAGCGCCTTTTTGTCGCGTGTCTGGTGAGTCCTAGGTGTGCCCTGTCAGATATTAGTGAGGATTTGTCAGATAGTTGGCACATGGCTAGTTCCAATTGATTGATACAATGAGAGGTAAGATCTATCTTACTCACCGTCAAATAAGTTCAGATCAATGATGAGTGCTATCTCGCTATGGAGAATAGCGAGATTTTTAGCCATAGCGGCATAGCGCCCTTTCGCCGTGTGGATCAGCAGGGCCAGGTCTCACCAAGGTATGTGTGCCATGTATTGCTAGGTGTCACTTGAGTGTGGTGCAGTTGCTAAGGTGGCACCAGGTACAATTGGCCCAGGGTAAGAATAGCATAATAGTACGACAAGTCTTCATGATCGTTAGATTTAAGGCACATCAACGATGGGTGCTATCTCGCCATGAGAAGTTGCATAGCAGATACCATAGTGACATAGCACCTCAGTGATACATGTCAAGTGTGCCCATGTTATCTCATGAACCTCAAGGGTGATGTCAGGTGTGCTAACAACATTTCGCAGGCCCAGAAGTTGAAAAGCAAAGTGCGAAACATGATGAGTCTTCACGATTGTTAGATGAAGGTAGATCGAAGGTTGGCACTATCTCGCCATCAAAAGTTAAATGGTGGATACCATAGCGACATAGCACATTGCTGACATGTGTCTTGCTAGCTCGGCTAAGGTTGATGATTAATGGCTGATAGTTAATGTCGCGGTCAGGTTTGGACACATCACAGTTAATGTTAACAGTTTGAAGGGTGGCGCAGTTAGTTCAATAAAAGGAAGATGGTCAGCTGTAGAAGGACTTCCTGAGTGGAAAAATGAAAAGAGGTGATTGGATCGCATGGCCCAGTTGGCTTGTGGGATTAGGTTGACTCACTGATCCTACTAATTGATGAACCAAAAAATGAAGGTAATCAATTTTTTTGTGTGATCTGATCTTCATGATCAATCCTGACCTACTTGGAATGAATGCGAAATGAAGAGGAAGACTCCACCATATCAATAAATCCATCTACCTGGTCAGAACATCGATGGCACCATTTTCTATCCTCTCAAAACACCTTTTGCAAGAAAGATTAGATCTTCTTCAGATCCCCATGATTGATCTCTGTAGGACTTAATGGCAGGTAGCTACGAAGTCACTTCAGCTGGAAAAGATCTCAGTTATGCCTGAACTATAAAGGCAGATTTTGTAGATTTTGTAAAGGGGACCTTCTCTCTAACTTTTCTCTATTGTTACTATACAATTCTAGTGTAAATTCCCTTGTGCCTCTGAACTGTATGATTCTCTACTTATCTCTTTCAGCCATTGGTATGAAAGTGCAAGAACTCTTTGCCTTCGCCATTGTTTTGTGGAAATTTGTAATCTACATAACTGTATCTCTACTGGCTTGTGAATGATATATAAGTGAACCTCTTCCTTGTGTCATTCATCTTGGTTTTCTGATCTATATGTGGTTATTTTAAAGCAAGTCTGGATGTGTATATCCTTAGTTTCATTCTAGTTCAGTAGTGCATGTATGTGCAGGGATTGGTCCGAACACTCTATTTTGGTGCATCACCTCTTTGGATTAGACTAGGTAGATTTCCTTTCATGCTCTCTTTCTCTCTTTTCCTCTCCAAGAGTAGTTAGGTGCACCCTGATAGTAAGAGGAAGCCGGCCTTCTCCGAAAACTCAACCTCACATTTCAAGTCCCATAGCTTGGAGGTTATTTCCATGTTTCACTAGGTTGTCCTCACACATAGGCCTTGGACAAGGGTGCAAACCTAAGTGACAACAGGTAGATTGGCTACCTCTTACAGAATGGTGGTACAATACTTCTTTTCATAGCTCATCAAAAATGTCTCCATTTTTGTCACTTTATGGATGTCATTCTCCTTCCATCATATCATCATTAAAGATGTCACCAATAGTTTAGGTAGTAAAGGACCACTTTCTTCATCAACAATAGGTTCTTTCAAGACTCAAGGAGAATTTAGCTATGGCATAGAATCGAATGAAACAACAAGCAAACCAACATCACAGTGACAAAAATTTTGAAGTTGGGGAATGGGTCATCTTGAAATTGTAGCCTTATAAAAAAATCTCAATGAAGTAACAAAAATAATAATAAGTTGTCTCCAAGATATTATGGACCATAATAAATCATGTAAAAGATTGGTATTGTTTCCTACAAGCTTGACTTGCCACCAACAACAAAGATACATCCATTTTTTCATGTTTCTTATTCGGAGAAGGTAATTGGGTAGAATATTCCTACTCAAAAAAAACTACCTAAGCTTGATGAAGAAGGAAGAATAAGTTTGGAGCTAGAGTGAATTCCTCAAACATGTATGAAGAAGCTAAGGAAGAGAACCCTCAGTCAGTATCTCATCCAATGGAAGAACTTACTAGTTGAAGAGGCCACATGGGAGGATGAGGAGTTCATTCAAAAGAATCCACACTTGGTTAGCATTGAGGATAATGTTTCTTTCAAGAGAGGAGGGATCCTATGCCATTAATATTGGTGCATATAGGGTTATGAATAGTCAACTTGTGGCTATCCTAATCCTTAATTAAGTCATTCTATCATCATTACATTATTATTTAGGTAGGTAGGTCAGCCTAGGTGTTATGTAGGGTTGTGTCTATTCAACCTAAGTATAATAAGGTATATATAGGAGGTTTTGATTCTTATTTCAAGATCATAATGTGAAGCCTGTTCTCATTGGAGATATTTGGAGATTACCACCTCGAAGTGGCCTATTACTCTTAGTTATTATCAAGTGTTTATATGATATTTCATATTATTTATATTATTGTACAAGTTGTTTCATTATAGTATCATGTTGAATGATAAGATTCAAACCCTCAAGAATTAGTAAGGAAATCTAAATATCTAGGAGAAAATATTATTGGAAAATATAAGGTAGGAAAGGTTAGTGAGAGGGGAGGGGTGAATTAGGAAGCACTCTAACATCACCAACTAATCCTTCATATAATAGTTTGATCTAATTTCATGCATGAAAGAGTGAAAGAAAATAAGAATTCATAACAATTTGATACAAGATATGGTGATCCATAAACCTTCCAATTATAAAGTAAAACTAAGGTGGGGATGATACCCACAAGATTTAATATTGCAGTATAAAGTTAACCTATTAATGCTTACAATTGACCACTTCTGGTGATCTACCATATTAGGAGCAATAAGGACTATGAGGTCCACCTTATTAAAGGTTTTACAAAAATGCAATGAAGTATGCACTCTATTAAGAGATTTAGCAACGACTATTAAGTCTGCTCTATTAAAGTATTTGGTTGATGCACTTGTTAGGATGACCTAGTCGCTGATCTCGTATCTACAACTCTATTTTGTTGGTTGAGATTCCTTGTATTGCAATGATTACCTGACTCTAATAGATAAATATCTATTGTCCCTTATACTACTTGTAGCCTTTTTTAATTCACACTTCTTCTCATTATATTCTTTTCACATATCTTCTTGGATATAATACAATATATTACATATATATCAATCAAAATAACAATTTATTGGAGTCAGCCATAGTACCAATTTTATCATAATTCACAAAGTCATACTGATTACTATAACTTTGGTTCAGAAAACAAACTTCATGATGGTATGATACATGGAAGAAATTGTCAAAAATCAATAATATTTGGCTCTTAGCTAAACTTGAAGCTTGGTCCATAGAAATCACTTCCAAGTAGCTTGAACTTGGTCAACACTATGTCACTCAGTGAACTCTAAGAAACTTGGTAGCAACTAGATTACTAGGTTGACACTGTTGATCTCAGATTGATTTTGATAAGTCATGTCAACACATTTAAGCCATTTACTTAGTTCATGTTGAGCTAATAGTACATGTTGAACTAATAGTACATGTTGAGCACAACATCTAAATAATAGATCATGCTAAGTCATAGTGATTGTTGAGCCACTCATGTGCCAAGTCACTCAAGTGTCAAGCTGATAGTATCTATCGAGTGACATAGGAGTCAAGTAAAAAGTGGATGCTAAGTAATATACATGCCAAGTCACAATAGAAAGATTAGTCCATGCAGAGCATTAGAGACCTTAAATGTTGAGTAAAAAAAGTTTGATATATTTGTTTGTAAAGGCACAAACAACTATGCAGATTTTTTTGAGCTGACTTAAGATTGAATTTAAATATTTTGGAGATAAGGAGGAATTTCTATTTGGATTCCATATGTAATTATACACAACCAATCAGAAACAAGAAGGATTTTAAGCAAAAAAATAGATGAATCTCAGCCATAGATTCATACCTAACCGTAAGCCACCAAAGTCTTCTTAAGGAGGATGAAACCCTAAAATTTCTATAAGTTTTGAAGGAGAAAAGAGAGAAGTCTACATGTGCAAACATAGCATTCATGGTGATTTAGAAGTTATGAAGTAAAACTAAATTACAAAATCAGGTAGAGTAGAATAGAGGATAGAGCAAAGGATACAACAAAGAGACATCTGATCAAGAAGGATCAAGAAAACATTGTTTAGAGGTGATTTGTTATCAGGCAAGCAAGTGCAAATCGTAGAATCTATGCTCAAACATTCTAACAGGTGATTTTAGTTAAATATCTTCACAGAGTAGTCCTAATAGGCTATATGAAATCATTTAATAGGGTGCTTACTTAGTTTTAAGTTAAAGTCCTTTTACCAGACACACTTCTAATAGGGTGTTGAAATCCTTTAACAAGGTGAGACCTAATAGTCTTTGTAAGCCTTTAACAGGGAAGATCTTTCACAAGGTAGATCATGTTTCATGATCAAAACATTTTAAGCTTCATTGGATACACTTTATTGTTGTAGTAGGGTATGTGCAAGATCATGGTCAATCAAACTATGCTCTTAAGTGGCATTAAAAATTAGAAAATTAGGTTTATGTCAACTTGATGTGCAATTTTCTACTTGTTATTAACTTTATATCAAAAAGTTGAGAGAAAAGAATCTCTAAAAAATTGAATCTAGTTTCTAAATTACTAGGACTTATCTTAAAAATATAAAAATTGATTGGTCAAAATTTTGAATTTTAATGCAATATTACAAAAATTTTAGAACCAAAATAAGAAGTAGATGTATGTCTGACAATCTTAATCAAAATCAAATGATAATATTTTTTAACAATATTCTAGATATAAGTAGTAAACTCATGCCTATATGTGACACATATTTTTTGTTATTTTTATTCTAAATAAGTAATTAATTTTTGACTTTAGTATTTTTGGAATTAAAAAACTCTCGTGTCTAACCAACTTAACTAATTCAAAACTCTGCAAAAACCAATTTTTCAATTTTTTCCCTTATAGTAGAAGAAACATAGAATGTGATGCATCTTTTGGATTTAAAAAATCTTGTACCATTTGAAAGTTATAGTTGTTTTTAAGTCGTGTGTCAATCAACACTTTATAAGTAACTACATTAGAAAATAATTAATAATTACTTACTAATACCATAATTTGACAAACCTTACATTAATTGAAAGATAAGAACATTCTTAAGAAACCCCTTTCATTTCATCACATTTTGGTGAAAAAAAAGTTGTCAACTACATGTTTGAAGTAAAAATCACATAAAAATAGGCCAAAAGCACATTTTAAGGATGTTTTTAAAGTTGACCATATAGGATTGGTATCAAAAGATATAGTAGACCTTATAAATATATTAATTGTTTTAATTTAGTATTAGGGTGGGTGGGAAAAAGTTGGAATAGATTTTGAAATGGTTTGAGATATTTCAGAACTACAAAATTTTTCAATTGCCACTTTTTGGCACACCATGATCCTGCACATACCCAATAGTGAAAATTTGTTGGGGTCATCTTCACCCTAGTTTTACCTTCTCACTTGGGGGGTTTCTGGGTAATCATATCTGGTGTTATGTGTTTGAATGCTGACATGTTTATATGATTTAGATTTATGTGTTTTACATGTTATTTCAGTTTATCTATTCAATGTATGAGATGGATGTATGGTGAAAATTTTGTGGGTCTAAGTTTAAACGATTGATTCACTGCCCAGAAGTATACCTTTCCTATTCTAATTCCTACAATTGGTATTAGAGCTAGTTTTCAGAAGGAGAAGCTTTGTAACTTTGAGGAAAGATCTTAAAATGGAAGTCTACAAATTGAGAAAGATTATTGAGAATCAAGGAATTGAGATACAACACATTCTACATCAATTGGACAAAGCAAGAGAAGAACTAAAAAAGTCCTTGAAGAGAAGGAAATAAATTTCCATTGTAGAAAATGACACACAATACAAAGAGATTGACACTACCAAGCTATTTTTCAATAGTGACTCCAATAAATTTGATGGAGAAATTGTAGATCTAATGGAAAAGAATAGAGTACAACTTGAGGAAATAAAAAATCTCAAGTTAGAGCAAGAATCACAAGCCATACTGCTATGTGATGTAATTGAACAAAACAAGAAAGCTATGGAAGACAAAGCCATGATTGAAGAAGACAAAAGAATCTTAAACAATAGGTTGGAAGAGAAGTCAACAAAGCTAACCAAGATCTCCAATATGCAATTGGATACTCTTAGTCAAATGATGAATTCCATCCATGAGTTAAATATCAAGGACATTGAGATAACTATATTGAAGTTGCAGTATGAACAAATGCAGAGTGATCTAAAGAGAGAAAAGGAATATGTTGAAGGGTTTAACAACCCAAATGAAGCCATCAAATACTTTGAGAAACTGTTGAGATCCTCTAGATCCAATAATGACACATCTAGACTATGATATACAAGCACTGAAGAAGGAGAATCATCCAAAAATATAGAAGAAAGGAACAAAAAAGGTAAGAATTCTAAACCTACTTGTCATAATTGTGGTAAGAAAGGACATATTGCTAATGTGTGTAGGAACAAGACTAAAAATCAGAATGTTAAGCCCAAGAAAATGATTCAATTAATGCAGAACCAAGACCATGCATACACAAATATTTGAAGGATATTGCTACAAGTGTGAGAAGTATGGACACAAAGCTTTTGAATGCAGATCCAAACCCATGTGGTCATCAAGAAGGAAAACAAAGGTAAGAAACAATGGCAACTATTATAACTGGGATTATAATACAAAATATATCTATCATTATTGTCAAGAGTATGGACATGTTCCCAAAAATTGCATTAGGACACATTTCAAAGGTAACTACCAAAGGTGGTTAAGTCAAACCATGTGTTTCAGCTATTTGAAAACTAGTCATATTAGTAGGTATTGTCTAACAAAGTGGAAGGGACCAAGTTGTGAATTTGATAAAGGTAAAGACAAGATGAATGTTGAACATATCAAAGAAGAGATGAATAAGACATGGAAAAATAAAGATGATTGCAACATATCAAATGGAGCAAGGATCACTTCACCCAATGGGTTAGGTGATCACACCTCATTAAATTAGGCAATAAAAAGGGTATGTAGGACTGATATCTAAAATTTATATCATACATCAATTCCAAAAGGTTCTAGTACTAAAAGGACTATATTAGCATAAGAAAAGATGCAAGATGTTGTTAGGAATTTAAGACAAATCTTTGAGTTTTTCATGTTGTTGCTTAGAATGAAAATTTTCCTATATGTGCCAAGTGGAATGTTAGTTGATGCCAAGCTCACAATGGTTGTCAAGTGATAATGTCAATGGATCCTGAGTGAGCCTAAAATTGGCTAATGTTGAGCTTACAGTTGTGTAAGCACTTAACATTAATTGAAGGGTTTTCAAAGGCTATTTGATCAATTTTAGCTCATTCTTCATCATTTCAAATTCAAGAGAAAGAAAGCAGAGTAGAAGGTGATCTAAAAATCCATTTAAAGAAGTGGTAGAAAGATTCTAGTAGTGATCTCACACCAGTTCATCATATTTTCTAAGGTACTTATAAAGAGCTAAGCTTCGCAGTTTTGATTTTCATAAACCCTAGTTTATCACTATGCCATCTAACTTGAAGAACGTAGAAGGGAAGGAAGTTTTGAACATTTATTTAGTGAGTATATAAGTTAACTAGCCCATTTTCAAAGCCATTTCTAATATTGCATATAAGGAAGACCATTTTGGTGCATTATCAATGATTCTACCAAATGTAATAATGGTACAAGATGTAAGAAAACGATACAATTGTAAGCTAAAAAGCATTGGGGATATGGAAATTAGGGAAGCATACAAAAAAGTTTGTGACAATGATGTTTTGAAAGAAGAATTAAAAATTCTTGAAAGAAAGGGGTTAAAATGAGGCCTAGATTTTCCAAATGTATTTAAGATGGAAAGGATAAAAATTGTGCTTAGCCAAATTCATGATGGTTCCTTATGGTTGGATAAAAGACATATCAAAATTACCAAGAGAATAATCCATAGGGTTACTAGTTATCCAACCCTACATTGACCGAAGATGTCAAGGAATGAATCAAAAGAAGTAATTGAAAAGAATATTGGAGCTGTCTGGAATAAGAGAGGCATGACAATAGAAATAATCACTAATCCTCTACTAAAATTTGTTGTAAGGGTTATATCACACAAATTCTATCAATCCAGTAGATCGAATAGTATACCCTACATATTTGTGGATGTTGGATACAAGATTGTCAAGAAATATTATACATATGATCTAATAGAGCTACAATTGCAACAATTGATGGAAAACCTTGGAGTATTTAGGAAAACTAAGAGTGCACAATGCAAATTTGGCTCCATAGTTATTTTTATATTCTTCTATGTGAAAAACACACTCTTCTCATTTGTTACTGTGGGATGGAAGACCAAAAGATCAGTAGCTATACAGATTGGTGAGTTTATCGAGTAGTTAGGAGAGAATTTTGAATCCCTAATGACAAGCTACTTTGAAGATTTTAAGTAGTCAATGAAAAAGATACTAGGAATACCAGTATCCTTAGTTGAGAAACACTATGATGACATTTGTTTTCTTGTGGATGTTGATTATAATTTTTACAAGCTACTATACTAAGGGTGAGATGGTTGAAACCCTTAGGTTAAGAAATAAATGTGGATGAAGTCTCTGCAGCCATAACATCTTTACTTGTAGAAGAGGTAGATAAAAGTGCAAAAATATTTGGAAATTATGAACTAGAAAAGTCCAAGATCACCATGGAACTGTAGATACCTTTAGTTATCAAGAAGAAGGACATGTTGGTGATGAAGTTGAAAGCTAATTTTAGAGAGGATTTCAGAGAGGAAGAAGATGATGATGATGATGATGATGAGGAAGAAGAAATCGAAACAAAAGAACCTCTAGCATTAACTCAAGGCATAGGAAAAGACAAAGAAGAGGAGAAGACTAAAGGTGCCAAGGCAGAAGAAGTAAAGGAAGCACCTACTCCTACCAAGCCAAAGAAGATGAAGGCTAAGGAACAAACTGTGGAAAGGACTAAGAAAATTTCCAAACCAAGTCATTCAAAGCCCATTGCACCTACAACAAGATCCAACACACATGCAACTACACAAAAGGCCAAGGAAAAAACTAAACAAGTAGAACAAGAAGGTCAAAAGCAAAAGAAACAAAGAAGAAAGTATATTGTAGTACTAGTTTTTGAAGAGGAGAAAACAAAGTTAGATGAAAACAACCAATTCAAGGTGGTGAGTCATAACCCTCTTTTAGATCTTGAAAATTTATGTAAAAATGTTAAGAATAGTGTAGATCTATCAAGATTCAGTAATGTCAATTTTGATAAATTAGGTAAAGTACAGAAAAACGAAGTGAAGGAGGCCATATATGCCATGATGAAAAAATTCAAGACAACTCCACTAGAATTTTCCAACTCTATTCCTAAAATTCTATATGACATAGTTGAGCAAAAATGGCATTACTAGCTAAACTTGGAGAAAAAATCAGGGAGACTACACTAGCTCAAGTGATGCCTAAATTTACTAAGGTACAAATTGCTAAGGCTATAAAGAAGTATGTTGTTAGGTTCACACATAAATACAAAGCCTTTAGCATTTTGCAAAATAATATTGAAGATGTAGTTAAAGAGTCCACACAAATATGGAAGGTACCATATGGATTGACTACAGTAAAAAAAGGAGAACTTGATCCTATTGAGGTCAATGATGAAGACGAAGATGATGAAAAAGATAATATTATTAAGGGAGGAATAGAAATGGAAGTAGATGAAAAGGTAACAATTGAGCCTAAGCAGCCAGAAGAACAAAGTGTGCAAGACACACAATTGCCTAATGTTAGTCCTCCACATGACATAACTAAGACAAATGAAATAGTAACTGTGAAGGATGTTTTTGATATATTATCTTAGAACATCAATCCCCTTTCTGAAGAAGATTTTAAGAAAATATTAGATCAATCTACACAAAAAGCTAAACTTTTTAATAATCCTCTTTTGATCAGTGTAGATGAGTTACAAAAAATGATTGATATTGCAAGGGAAAAGGTGAATCCACAAGAACCACCTTCCATTATCCCTTTAGTCATTAATGTACAACCTTTGATTAAAATACCAAAGGAAACATCTACCAAGGTTGGTACACTTTCCAAAATTGATACTATTGAGAAGAAGACAACAAAAGAACAAGCCAACACCATAGGACAATAGGAAACAAGTCTATCTGACCTATCTACACAAGGACAAGGTGCAAGACAAGTCACTATGGGAGAATAAGGAAAGCTTAAAGAGAGTAAAATGACACCTCAAATGAAGGAGAAAATTTCTATCTAAGCCCTGGTAACCTTAACAATATCTAGTATTCCTTCCACACAAACTCTTTAGAAGCTAAGGACAATTGGTACTCCATTGCAGATCTTAGTGCCAAGCCCAAGTTCATTAAAGGTTGAAAAGTTAATTCAATATTGAGATGTAAAACTTGATGAAGAAATTATTATATGAAAAATATGATTATGATACCATGACATTAGAATAAATAGGCATCTTACAATAGACCCTAGCAAGGAAAGAGCATCAGGAAATTCTTAGGAGGGAGCATAGGCAAAAGTAGACACTATAGGACATCAAAGACATCTTTTTAGATGCATTTAGTCTACCAACTCTAGATGAGACCAAGCCACTATTGGAAAAAAATTTAGATATAGTGGAGAAGGTTAGTAATGAAGACCTCGATACTAATGCTAAATTGTTAGAATGGTTAGAGAAGAAATTCTAGAACAAAGTAAATAAGAAAATATGTAGTGACATAGTACTCACACAAGTTGCATTGGAAACTAAGGTTGAGGATGTGAATAAGGTACTTGAGAACATATTCTCATTGTATACTAAGTTTTGCAACCCATCACTCTTCACCCAAGAGACCAGAAGTCATATTCTTAGTTTGGAGAGAAAAATTTCTACATCAAGTGTAAATCTACTAATTAATCCAGCTTAGAGCGGGAAGCATTTTAGGACATTGCTTCAAACATAGAGTCAATTAGCTATATTAATAGAAGATGAGGCTAACATAATATCCAAACTAACTAGCATCTATGAAACTCTCACCCCACATATGGAAATTTTGCACAAGGAGCTAGGCTATGTTGAAACCCTACTAAAGAAAGGCCCCAATCTTCCTACTTTAGATGGTCTAGTCCACCTTTTTGTCGAGCTTTCCATCCAAATCA
This sequence comes from Cupressus sempervirens, assembly GCA_028749045.1. Lineage (NCBI taxonomy): Eukaryota > Viridiplantae > Streptophyta > Pinopsida > Cupressales > Cupressaceae > Cupressus > Cupressus sempervirens. Next base: position 836,157,492 of record CM053790.1, read on the forward strand.
AGTCACTAGATGTTGAATGTGATAAATAGGATACAACTCTCAAGATAATATTGGAAGTCCATAAAACTTTTTTGGACAAACACACAATAAGTGTTTAGCCCATTGACATAAGTGTCAAAAAGGGGGAGATACATTTTTTAGGGGGAGACTAAAGCAAAGAGGGAGATATATTTTTAAGCATGAAGTCAAAGTGTATCAGTAGAGACAAATTTAATTAGGAGTACAAAATTTTGGTTATAGAAAAGACTTATCAATTCAGGGGTAGTTATCAAATTCTGAGGGATACAAGTTATTACAAAATTTTGATGATGTCAAGTCCTATATATAAGCTGATTTAAGATATGTTGTGCTCATAAGATTAAGGATGATGTATACTCAAGTATTTTTGACTCTTATGTCAAAGGGGGAGATTGTTGATCTCAGATTTTCTTTCACAAGTGAGTTTCAAAACACTTAAGCCATTTACTTAGTTTATGTCGAACTAATAGTAGTTGCTAAGCACAACATGTAAATAATAGACCATGCCGAGTCATAGTGAGTGTCGAGCCACTCATGTGTTAGGTCACTCAAGTATCAAGTAGATAGTATATGCCAAGTGACATAGGAGTTGGGTAAATAGTGGATGCTAAGCAATATAGGTGCCAAGTAATAACAAAAGGGTTAGTGCATGTCAACCAATAGAGACCTTAGATGCCAAGTAAAATAGTTTTGACATATTTTTTTGTAAAGGAACAAACAACTATGTGATTTATTTTGGAGTTGACTTAACATTGGATTTTGATATTTTGGAGATAAGGAGGAATCTCTATTTGGATTCCCTATGCAATTACATGCAACCAATCAGAAAATAGGAAGGATTAAGTGGCAAAATGAATGAATCTCAATTGTAGATTCATATCTAACCCTAAGCCACCAAAGTCTTCTTAAGGAGGATGAAACCCTAAAATTTCTATGAGTGTTGAAGGAGCGAAGAGAGAAGTTTGAATGTACAAATAGAGAATTCATGGTAATTTAGAATTTATTTAGTGAAATCACATTGCAAAATCAATTAGAGCAGAACAAAGGATAGAGAAAAGGATACCACAAAGAGACATCTAATCAAGAAGGATCAATAAAACATTGTTCAAAGGTGATATGTTATTAGGAAAGTAAGTGCCAATCATAGGATCTATGCTAAGACAATCTAATAGGTGATTTTAGTTAAATCTCTTCACATAGTAGTCCTAATAGGCTATATGAAATCCTTTAATAGGGTGCTCACTTAGTTGTAAGTTAAAGTCCTTCAATTAGACACACTTCTAATAGGGTATTGAAATCCTCTAACAAGGTGAGAACTAATAGTCTTTGTAAGACTTTAAAAGGGCAAACCTTTCATAGTGTAGATCATGTCTCATGATCAAAACATTGTAACCTTCATTAGATTCACTTTATTTCTATAGTAGTGAAGATTTGTGGGTGTCATCCCCACCCTAGTTTTACCTTGTCACTTGGATGGTTTCTTTGTAATCATATCTGTTGTTATGTGTGTGAATGCTAGCATGTTTAAATGATTTAGATGTATGTGATTTACATGTTATTTTAGTTTATCTATTAAATGTATGAGATGGATATATGGTGAAATTTTTATGGGTCCAAGTTTAAACTACTGATTTAAACCCCCCCCCCCCCCCCCAGAAGTTTACCTTTCCTATTGTAATTACAATAGACACTACATGACTCAATCAATACTAGATCCACTTCATTAACCCTATGAGATTAGTAGATATTGTTGGAATTAGTTAAGACCATGATCTTCTTCACTTCCATTAACTAGCTAGGTAGCCTTTTCTATGTTTGGTTTGCATTGAACTTTGTCTCCGAAGCTTAGTAAATACTGTGTATCTCGACAAACACTCCAAACTAACTTAGGTGCTTAGTAGACACTATATTCAAGTCACTTAGCTTGGGAACAACTGAATCACTTGGTTAATAGTGCAAACTGAATGGTAAAATTAGTATCATTGTAACCAATTAACTAAGTGTTCAGTCACTAATATACAAATTGGCCTCAATGTCAACAATCTCCTCCTTTGGCATTATCGACAAAAATTCTTATCAAAAAAATAAAAAAATTGATTGTTCAAACCTATAAGTCAAAAATTTCTTTGCTATAATTTTGTGTGTTCAACCCGGTTGTGACTTCCATTTGTTGTGGCTTTGTAACATACTTTTTTAAAAACAATTTTTCAAAATTTCTATTGTAAATGTATTTTCTCATTATCCATACTACACTATACAACCCCCCCATGCATATATCTCCCTTATATACATACAAATGTAGTACATTATACTTCTCCTTCTTTACATATTACATCTCCCCATTCTTATTCTTATTCACTTCTCCCCCTTTTTAACATAAATGCAAAAGTTGTATAATAACTATGTCATAATACCAAAATGTGATAGAATTCATAATGTCCCTTCAAAATAAATACCATTATCTTATGCCAATTTTCCTATATCACCTTGCTTGCATGCAATGCAATCGAAACTTTTGTTGATAACTTCATCATGTGATCAACTTTGGAAAAGTTATCATTAATAAGTGAATTTACATGTGCAATATGTTTCTGCAATGCATCTAGTGTAGGGGCCCTTGATCTTGATCACGGTGGTCAAACATAAAGAAGGAGAATATTTAAGGTCAATAAGTATCCAAGATGGCACAAGTTAGTTGAGGTATCCTTACTATGCATTTAGGTAATTTGATTTCATGTTATGCTAAGGTTATAAGAAAAGTCAAAGGGTGGTCAATGATCGGTCAAACATTGTGAGTTGACAAAAAACATCAGTTTTAAGTTTCATAAACCTTTTTCATGTTTTGGTATAGTTGGGTAGCCATTCTGAAGATCTTGTTTTAAGATTTTGGAAAAAATGTAAAATTACATAAAAATTGCAATAAAAGTTGTCATGCAACTTCTTGTGACTTTTCTTGCCAAATTATGGGAACTAAATAGTTTGAGCTCTGTTTGGATTTAAAATGGGTAGGTTAAGTTTTAAGGTCAAGGTAAGGGATACATATAATATTTATCTTCCATCTAGAGGAGGTTGTTATGCCATGTAAAAATTTGGAGTAAATAAGATATATCTTTTGAAGTGAATTTATGCACAGATAGCAACATCTTTCCTTGTTTGATTGCATGGATGATAGTATATGATTAATTCCATTATTATAAAGGCTTTTTTTTATTCTTAAATGAAGGGGATGATGATTTTGATTCAAATTTGATAAAGAAATAGTTGTTTTAGATTTTCGTTACCTACTGTTTATCCTAGATTGTGATAAGGGTTTGCATGTAAAATATATGTCTCTCATATTACATGGTAACAAGTCATGATGTTTAGAAAAAGGGAAGATATTGATTCCTATAAGATATTCATGGTGATATTTTTGGTTTTCCTTTTCGATATGAGGCACAACAGTCATATTTTAGTATTACAACTCATGTTGTTATGTGCTGACAAACTGAGAAACAAGGCATAGGGGTAATTTTATGAGTTTTGGAAGCTAGAGATTCAACGGAAGACAATGTAGAATATTTACAATGGACATGGAAGAATAAAATCAAGCTTGGGTTTTGAGCTCGGTAGTCTAAACAACCAAACAATCTTTTTATGCCATAAAAGCCTAGAAACTAGGGCTCGAGAGAAAACGACTTTAGAGTTGAGACCTGGAACCCATCTCTAGAATTTAGATATAATTTTTCATGTGATAAAAGATTTTACAATTTTTTTGGAGGGTTGTTTACAAGTTTTTGGAGTTTAGTGTTGTTTTGTGTAAAACATGCCTACTAGGATTGAGCCCCTTTTAGGACTCCTAGTGTAACTTTTGGCTTTGGTATATTGAGAATCCGTAGACTTATCAGTTGGCCAAGAAATTTTTTGGAATAGTGGAGAATTTTTTATTAAGGTATATATGAAAGATAAAGATCATAGAGGATGTAGGTGAAATGAGGCATGCGTGTGGATTTTTCCTTGTGAAAGGGTTTGAGACTACTTGGAAGATAGGGTGAGTTTGAAAGGGGGAAGTTGGTTAGTGATAAAAATACCATTTCATCCATATTCTTGACTAGGTCCTAGAAAGGGGTAATAGGATATCCTTTAGATTGTTACTTAGCTTCCTTGCATCATAAGTGGTATCAGAGCTCATCTTGGAGCTTGTAGTTTGGATGTTTGCACCCAACCAATATTCTACATCAAGAATAAAACAAATGGTGAAAAATGTGGAATAAGAGAAGGAAATTCAAGAGCAAAAAGATGAGAATCAAAAGTTGAAGGATGGATTATTGTAGTTGGAAAGCAAGAATGTAGTAGTGGAAAGAGCTATTGAGAAGATCAAGGAAGACCTCAATAAAGGTGAAGAAGAGACAAATGAAGAAGAAGAGAAATATGTTGATGATGATTATGATCACATGCCTATAGATCAAGCAACATTTGTAAAGGTTCTAGAGACTTTTGGGAATAAATCAATTGATACTCCCATTTTTGGAGGGATGATGGAGCCAGATGCTACTATGGATTGGATGGAGGCTCTTGGGAGTCATTTTACTTGTCATGGAATATTAGAAGGGAAGAAGGTGAGGCTAGCTTAGTCAAGGATGAAAGGGGCAACACTTACATGGTGGAACTTTATTTAGGAAGAAAGAGGTGAGGAAAATAAGAACAAAATTACATCTGGAAAGTAATGTCTAACATGAAGAGAGATACCTATATTCCAAAGGACTATGAAGTCCAATTACACATGAGAAGGAAAAATCTAAGGCAAAGGGATCTAATTGTGAGTGCATACACAAAACAATCTCATAGGCTCTACATTAGGTCAAGAATGGTGGAGCCAGATAGTGTAAATGTGGCCAGATATCTGATGGGTTTTAGGTATAACATACAAGAGGAAGTTGCCATCCTTTGTCTAAACACAATTGCAAAGTGTTTTCAGTTAGCATTAAAGGTGGAAGAGAAGATAAAGTGGAGACAAGAAATTTCTAGCAGGGGTAGAGGAGGAAGAACTAATCAACAAAGGGGAAGAGAAAATTTCCAAAGGAGACCATAAGACAATCAACAAAGTGGTGAAAGCAGTAGTAGAGGTGAAAGTTCACAAAGACGAAACCAAGGATTCAGAGGGCAAAGGAATCCATTTAATAGATGTAGAGGTTATGAAGGTGGACAAGGTAGGGGTCATGGAGCCATCAAGTGTTACACACATGGGCAACCAGGGCACACAATATCTCAGTGTCCACTCAAGAATACAAATTCTTCTAACTAGAATAGAGATAGATGAAATTGGTTAGTAAGGGCTAATGAGTCTTGTTGCAATAGTAGTTCCACACAAGTTGGGAGTGCAACACCAGTATTTGATGGGGAAAAAATGATGTTGAGGAGTACTATTCTAAAAATACCTCTATAAATAGAGCCACAACAAATAAAATAATTTTTCAAGACTCAAGGTAAAGAATATGGCAAGTTATGCAAGATAACTATTGACTCTAGATCAACAATGAATGTTGTATCCTTAAAGATGTCTGAAAAATGTAAACTTAAGAGGTTACCTCATGTAGCTCCCCATACAATCTCATGGTTAAACAAGAACAATAGTTTTACATTTGAAGAACAAGCATCAGTAGAGTTTGAACTTGAAGAGTACAAAGATAAGTACTATGTGAGATCATTCCTATGGATATCTGCCATTTTATGCTAGGAAGAACATGGAAGTTTGATGTTGAAGCACAACATAATGGTGAGAAAAACACATATCTAATGGAGAAGAATGGAAGATAATTTAAGATGGAACCTTCAACTTATCATATGGTGAAAGACCAGGATGATACTGTAGTTAAGATAATTAGACACAAAGAGTTTCTACAATTGACTAAAGAAGATGATTTTCATGAATATGCTCTATTTGCTAAGCCAAAAGAGGAAGTTAGAAGGAAAGAACCAATACCTACATAGGTGGAAGATTTATTAAAATTATAACCTTCCATGTGTGCATAGGGGAAATAAGAATCTTTACTTCTAGTTAGAAGCATAAGTCAACAAATTGACTTAGTGCTTGGTGCCTCCTTTTTCCCAACAATCTTTCCTATAAGCTTATACCATAGTAGAATATAGAGGTCAATAGAAAAGTTGTTGATTTTCTAATAATCATTCCCTTAGTTTCCTAAATAGGCAAGATAAAATCAACCATAGACATGTTAAGTTGGTGGAGTAGATTAAAGCATTTATATTTTCAATCAAGCATAAAAAGGGAATAGAAAACAAAGTGGTAGGTGCTTTGGGCAGGAGGGTACTAGAAGTCCAAGAAGTAAAGCTACAAAGTATGAGATTAGAGAAAATCAAAGATCTATATAAAGAAGATTCAAATTTTAGAGAGGCTTACAAGATTTGTTTAGAATATGCTAACACTTGTCATGGTGAATTTTCTAGATTATGTTTTGTAGGATGGCTTATTAAGGGTAGTAGATTATGTATACCTAAGTCATAAATGATGGAAAATATCATTAAGGAAAAACATAATGGGGCTCTTGGAGGATATTTTGGAGTAGAAAAGACATTAAAACAAGTTGCAAGGTTCTACTTTTGGCTTGGGTTGCCGAGTGAAGTTAGGAGGTATGTGGAAAGTTGTCTAATTTTCCAAAGAGCCAAAGGTACATCACCTAATGCAAGTTTATATCAGTCCTTCACAATACCTAAAAAACCTAGGGACAACATAACCATGAACTTTGTCTTTGGTTTACCTAAAACTACTAGAGGAGTAGACAGGGCATTTGTAGTAGTTGGTAGGCTCTCAAGAATGGCTCATTTTATACCTTGTAGGAGCAACCATGATGCATCTTAGATTGTAAAACTTATTTCAATGAAGTTGTCAGAATTCATTGTCTTCCTATGACAATTGTGACTAATGAAGATACCAAATTCTTTGGGTTTTTTTTTGAGAATGTTGTGGAATAAACTTGGCACACATTTGGCTTACTCATCAGCTTAGCACCCTCAAACTAATGGCCAAATTAGGGTGGTGAATAGGTCCTTGGTAATCTACTTAGGTGTCTCACAAAAAAACATGGTTTGGTTTGGGATCAGGTAATTAATTAAGTTGAATATTCACATAATGATTTTTTTAATAGATCAACTGGTAGAACACCTTTTGAAGAAGTATATGGTTTCCATCCAAGAGGACCCTTAGAACTAAGAGATTTGAAAGACATGAAGTCTAGAAATGCAACAAGAGAGACACTTGCTAAATTGATGAAGACAGTACATGATCAAGTCAAGGGTCATTTGGATAAATTAGTAACTAAATACAAGGACAAGGTAGATCATAAGAAGAAGGAAATTCATTTTAAGGTTGGTGACTTAGTGATCCCTTTCCTAAACTAGGATAGGTTACCTAAAGGGCTAGATAAAAATCTATAGATGGAAAAGATAGGTCCCTACAAAATTTTACATAAATATGGGAACAATTCTTAATTATGAATTAGAGTTACCACAAAGGATTGGCATATCACCCATGTTGAATTTTGCAAACCTGAAATTATATAAAGGGGACAACAACAACATGGATTCTTGTAAAAATAGTAAGGTAGATGCTGAGCTAGAATGGATAAAGGATCTCCCACCTACATTATTTTAGATACCAAGACTATCAAGATGACTAGCAACAAGAAATACAATGAGTATTTGGTGAAAGGGTAGGTTCTACCTAAGGTGGAAGAAACATGGATGACTGAGGAAGACATTATTGAGCATGACACAACTATTCAACATTTGGCAACCTGAGGGACTTGAGTTTCTAAAATGAGGGGAGTATGGTTCAGGGGCCCTAGGTCTTGATCAAGGTGAAAAAATGCCAAGGAGGATAATATTGAAGGTCAATAAGTGTCCAAGATGACACAAGTTAGTTGAGACATTCTTATTATGTATTTAGGAAATTTTCTTTCATGTTATGCTAAGGTTACAAGAAAAGTTGGAGGGTGGTCAACAATTGGTAAAACATTGGGAGTTGACCAAAAATCATCATTTTTAAGTTTCATAAACCCTTTTCATGTTTTGGTATAGTTGGGTAGCCATTATGAAGTTTTTGTGTTAAGATTTTTGAAAAAATGTAAAATTGCAAAAAAATTGCAATAAAAGTTGTCATGCAACATTTTGTAACCTTTCTTGCAAAATTATGGAAGTTTAATAGTCAAAGCTCTGTTTGGATTAAAAATGGGTCGGTGAAGCTGTAAGGTCAAGGTAAGAGATATATATAATTTTATCTTCCACCTAGAGGAGGTTGATATGCTATGTACAGATTTGGAGTGAATAAGATATATCTTTCAAAGTGAATTTATGCATAGTCACCAACATCTTTCCTTGTTTGATTACATGGGTGATAGTAAGTGATTAAGTTTATTCTTGGAAAGTCTTGATTTTTTTATTAAATGAAAGCAATGATGGTTTTGATTCAAATTTGATAAAAAAAATAGTTGTTTTAGATTTTCTTTACCTACTATTTACCGTAGACTGTAATAAAGGTCTGCATATAAAAATTGTACTTGTCTCATATTACGTGGTGAGAACTCTTAGTTTTTGGTGAAAGTGAAGGTATTGATTCCTAGAAGACATTCATGATGAGATGTTCGGTGTCACTTACTAGTATGAGGCACAACAATCATAGTTTGGTATTGTGATTCCTATTGTTACATGCTGATAGACTAAGAAACAAAGCATAGGGGTCATTTTATGAGTCTTGGAAGGTGGAGCATCAGTAGAAGGTATAATTTTGATAATGGACATGGAAGAGGAAAATCCATCTTGGATTTTATGATATGCAGTCTAAATGACCAAACAATGTTTTTATACCATAAAAGCCTAGAAACTAGGGTTCAAGAGAAAAGGGCTTTAAAGTTGAGACTTAGAACCCATCTCTAGGATTTATTCATGTTTTTCATGTGATAAAATATTTTTCTATGTTTTTGAAGGTGTTTTAACAAGTTTTTGAAGTTTAGTGTTATTTTGGGTAAAACGGGGCTACTAGGATTGAGCCGTTTTTAGGCCTCCTAGTGTAACTTTTGGTTTTGGTATATTGCGAAGCCCTACACCTATTAGTTGGCTGAGAAACATTGTGGAATATTAGAGAATGTTGTATTAGGGTATATGAAAGATAAATATCCTAGAGGATGTAGGTGAAGTGAGGTGTGTGTGTGGATTTTTCTTTGTGAAAGGGTTTGAGACTATTTGGAAGATAGGGTGAGTTTGAAAGGGGGAAGTTGGTAGGTGAGAAAAAGACCATTTCACCTCTACCCTAGTTGTAAGTAGGTCCTAGAAATGGATAGTAGGATATCCATTAGATTGTTACTTAGCTTACTTACATCAACATCCATGTTTGGAAGAATCATGGCATGGATTTCTGTAAGTGTGGCCCTGATCCTAGCTTCCTCCTTTAATAATTCTTCCTATAGCTTTGTCAAATATTTGATCTTTGAATAATGTGTAGAACTATGGCTTGGGTCAAATGACCACTGGTGTGCACTTACCTTCATGTCTTCATCTATCTTGGATGATTTTTTCTTAATTTCCTTTATAAAGATAGATGTGTCACTTGACAAATAATGATAAAAAATTATTAACATATGTTTCTAGTGGACCAAGAATAGTAGCTAACTCTACTTGATCTATTACAATTCTTTGTGTAACTTGTTCTGATACTCTATTCTCAAACTTCCTTTCTACTCTTTGAAGTATCTTCTCATGTTCATTCAAGTATTCATTGAATTTTTGGAAATTTTTTTGTAACTAATATAGAATAGGTTGAGTACTATCAACCTCAATACTTAGAACATGACCAAATATGCTCTTCATGTCTTCAAAATTCTGATTTTCTTTCTTGTTTTCTTCTCTAAGCTTTTGTTACTTTGCTCTCTTCTTCAATACTTATCCCATGGTATTAATTTGATTAGGTGTGAGTCTAGAGATATCCCAATTTGGAATAACTATATCCTCATCCATATCAATAACTTCTGCTTGTTTGCCTTTTTCCTTTATAATGGTGGAAACAATTTATTTTCCCTTGTTTAGGACATTAGTACTTGATTGATACTCTTTCTCAATTTTCATTGTACTAGCTATGGATACATGTGGAATAGAAACAACTATGGAAAAAAAGGACTAGAAATAATTTATAATGCTATGTTTTTGGATTAGACTGTGTAGAGATTTTTCATCAACGTTTCGAATTACACTACATGATCCATCATTAGGATGAGAGAGCAAGAGGTGTCAAACAATGTAAGATGCAAATTTGGCACAGGGTCACTTAATAAAGGAGACCAGGAAGAGAGGGACTACACATGCCCCAATGCAAGACAAATAAAATAAAATAAAATAAAGACAAAAAATAAACAAACATGGGGGAGAGACTAAACCAACCAAGACACAAAGTTAAAGCACCAAGAAAGATAACAAAGATAATAATGCCATGACAATAAAAATGTATGTATATGGTATGTGTTTGTATGTATATAAACAAGTATCTAATACATATAAAACAAGTATATACCTGCAAATCTCATACATACATACATACATACATATAACATGTATATACATGCAAAATGAATACAAACACATATCAACAAATAAAATATATACAAACATATGTATGTATATATATATATATATATATATATATATATATATATATATATATATATATATATATATATGAAACGAAAAACATGAGAATGCTAAAAAATATATATGAAATAAACTTTCATATATATATATATATAGTAAATAAGAAACAAAAAACAAGAGAATGCTAAAAATATATCTGATATATACTATAATATATGTAACAAGTATATATTGTATATATGTACGAGTATATTCATTATAGTGAATCTCAAGATGGAACATCTGAACAAAATATAAATATAAATATATATATATATATGAAAAAGAAGGAAATGCAAATAGGTAGGTGCACAAAAATAGCCACAAGTAAGCAAAAAAGAATATGAATACACATAGGAGCACAAATATAACCATAAGTGTGTTTGTGTGTGTGTAGAGTAAATAAATAAATAAGTAAATAAAGAGGCAAACAAAATTAGGATAGAAACAAAAAGAAAGGAAGAACTCCAACAAAAGAATGACAAATGAAAGAGGAGCACAAAAGGCGAGAAAGCAAGGAGGAGGGTGCAATTTACCCAACTAAGAAGACCCAAATGCTAGAGGAGGAGAAGAGCAGCAACAAGGACCTAAAGAAGGCCACAGAAAAGGGGAAGGGAATCAAACCACCCATGAAGAGACAAAAACAAATAAGATAGGAAAGAATGAGGAGGAGAGAGGAATAATCATCAAAAATGCAAAAGAAGTGGCCAACCTGGGGGAAGGGGGTGGGGTACTTGAGGAGAGGAGAGGTGGAGAGAGGACAAGAACTAAGCAGAGGGGGAGCAACCCAGCAAGAAGGTACAGATAGAGGAAGAGATTAACCAACACAAAGAGGGTGTTTCTCCCTAGAAGTCAACATGGGAAGCCACAAGGGGTTGAGAAGCTATCCATCATCATGATTGATGTTGATGGGGTGGTTATTAATTTCAATGGCTTCTTTAAGCTTCCTTTGGAAATAGTTGTCCTCGTAGGACACTCAAAGCATCTCCTACAAGGACAACTATTTCAAGAGGAAGCTTAAAGAAGTCATTGAAATTAATAATGACCCCAACAACCTCAATCATGATGATAGATGGCTTCTCATCCCCTCATGGCTTCCCATGTTGACTTCTAGGGAGAAACACCCTCATTTTGTTGGTTAATCTCTTCCTCTATCTATACCTTCTTATTGGGTTGCTCCCCCTTTCCTCAGTTCTTGTCCTCTCTCCTCCTCTCCTCTCCTCAGGTGCTCCACCCCCTTCCCCAGGTTGGCCACTTATTTTGTGTTTTTGATGATTCTTCCTCTCTCCTCCTCATTCTTTCCTATCTTATTTGTTTTCATCACTTCATGGGTGGTTTGATTCCCTTCCCTTTTTCTCTAGTCTTCTTTACATCCTTGTTGCTACTCTTCTCCTCCTCTAACATTTGGGTCTTCTTAGTTGGGTAAATTGCACCCTCCTTCTTGCTTCCTCACCTTTTGTGCTGCTCTTTCGTCCGTCATTCTTTTGTTGGAGTTCTTCCTCACTTTTTGTTTCTATCCTAATTTTTTTTGCCTCTTTATTTACTTATTTATTTATTTACTCTACACACACACACACACACACACAAACACACTTATGGTTATATTTGTACTCCTATGCATATTCATATTTTTTTTGCTTACTTGTGGCTATTTTTGTGCACCTACCTATTTGCATTTTCTTCTTTTTCATATGTATATATATATATATATATATATATATATATAATTTAGATGTTCCATCTAGAGATTCACTATAATGAATATACTCATACATATATACAATATATACTTGTTACATATATGATAGTATATATTGGATATATTTTTAGCATTCTCTTGTTTTTTGTTTCTTATTTATTATATATATGAAATTTTATTTCATATATATATTTTAGCATTCTCATGCTTTTTGTTTCATATATATATATATATATATATATATATATATATATATATACATATGTTTGTATATATATATATATATATATATATATATATATATATATATATATACATACATATACATATGTTTGTATATATTTTATTGGTTGATATGCATTTGTATTAGTTATGCATGTATATACCTATTATATATATTACACACATATAAGTATATATATATATATATATAAGTATATATATATATTAGTATATATATATACATACACTTATATATATATATATACCTGCAAATCTCATACATACATATCTATATAAGTAAGTGTGTGTGTGTGTGTGTGTGTAGACACACACACACACACACACACACACACACACACACACTTATATAGATATGTATGTATGAGATTTGCAGGTATATACTTGTTTTATATTTATTAGATTCTTATTTATATACATACAAACACATACCATATACATACATTTTTACTATCATGGCATTATTATCTTTGTTATCTTTCTTGGCGATTTCACTTTCTGTCTTGGTTGGTTTAGTCTCTCCCCCATGTTTGTTTGTTTTTTTTCTTTATTTTATTTTACCTCATTTGTCTTGCATTGGGGCATGTGCAACCCCTCTCTTCCTAGTCTCCTTTATTAAGTGACCTTGTGCCAAGTCTGCATCTTACATTGTTTGACACCTCTTGCTCTCTCATCCTGATGATGGATCACGTAGTGTGATTTGAAACATTGATGAAAAATCTCTACATAGTCTAATCCAAAAACTTAGCATTATAAATCATGGATTGTGGAAATTTGATTGCATTACTAGAAATAATTGTTGAAATGGCACTAACAACAAAAATACCTTGTTTTCTCTCAGTCAAGCTTTATGATGGAGGACCCTGCTGCTCGACAGATGAAGTACTAGGTAGTTCTGTCAATGTAAAATTCAGCTAAAAATATTTAGATCTTGCTTGGGTGCTTGGTATAGTAGTGGTTTCCACAAAAAGCTTGGTAGAAGCTATTTCTCATCCAGATTACACTAGGGCTATGCTCGGAGAGTGAGGAAATGAGGCCATGAGTGCTACTGCAGTTTTCTTTGTATTGGTCTCCTCAATACCTTGTATCTCTAGAAGACATCCCCCATTAGCTTCCTATTCTTCCCCCTCATAGAAAAATTGACCTTAATGTCAACAAATATTCCATTCTATCTTAATAAAAATAGACACTTTTCACAACTAAGAGAAGATCTTTGAACCACAAAGTTGAAAGAAATCAAGTTAATCATATTCTTTTAGGAAAAAATAACTTCAAATAATGATTATAGTCATAACCAACTCAAAGTAAGAGAAATTGAAAATTGTACAATGGTGGTCTAAAATTTATTACCACTATACTCCATTTAAACATCCCTAACACTTTGCCATAATGTATAGCTTTTATCTACACGAGCCTACATACAAGATCTATCCTTTCACATTCTCTCCCAATTATGAAAAATTAGAAATTTTTTAGAGTGTGGAATACAAATAAATCTTCCCATACTCTAGACATGGGATTGAAAATCCAAATACTTTCATTTTTACAAGTGTCATACTTCATACCCAATTTCAAAAGACTACTTTTTGGGTGTAGAATGAGATGAATATGTGTGGCATCATTAAGAAATGACATTTTTTACACAAGCCAAAAATATCACAACTAGGCACCCACATGTGAGGCTAATGTTTTATCTCCTCCTTTTACCAGTTTTAATTGTAACAATATCAATGCTACTATATTAGGTCCCATACTAAGTATATCTAACCACCTTTGTTATCTTGCATCAATCCATTTAATTTCAATCCAATACTTTCCATCAACCAAGTGAGGTGAGATAATTTATCATATGCCTCTTAATTCTATCTTTCACTATCAATTATATCAAAAAAATTGTTAATTTCACTTTTTTTCATATTTGAAAATTGATATAGTCTTCCCCATTATCAATGGCATGATTAGCCACTAGTATATTTGGGTTGCATTTTTTACCTAAATTTTTGACAGTAGGCCTATTTGGCTTGTAAAATTCATTTTTTTAAAATGTGATCCTGATAATGTCAAAATTTTGGCATCGTTTAAGTTTATCATCAAGATTTCTACGTTGTCAAGGATATGAACAAAAAGATGAAAAGTGAAACCTCATTTATTCATACAACAAAGTGCTAGTGAAAGGCTTCATATGCGTGATGAAGAGCCATTCAAGTAAGGGTTTTCAATGCTTTGATCTTGCATGATATAACTACTTTCCTTGGAGCCATATATTGCATATAATGCATTGTAGGGTTTGACTTGATGGATCAATAAAAGAAAATTCAAATGGCAAAACCCATGCTGAATAGATAACCAACACAATCAAGAATGTCTCCCATGCCCTACAATATTTAACAAAATTCAACTTTTTAGATGTCTTTCAGCATGAATCAACACAATAAATTTCTCAAAATGTTTTGGATTCATCACTTATTAAATTTTTCTCATAGCACATTGGTATTTAATGGTTTCTATAGAGCCCTCTATACGAATGTTTGGAACTTCAGAGACAAGATTAAAGATTTGAGACTTGAATTAGGGTGATAAATCAGGACCATTATGGGGTTGATCACTAACTTAATTAACCTTATCTTTATTAATATCCTCTTTTGAACCTTGGAATAATCTAGGGCACTCTTTCTAATTCAAGGGAATTTGTGGCCAACCTAAGTGAATGCACTAGCTAGTAAGAAAATAATGCTACTTAAATTTTCTATGAGTATTTTCTTTCTGCTAATGGTACCATGATTCTTATGGCTATCTACTTATTTGTATACAATTTTTTTAAGGTAAAAATGTCAATCACCTATATTTATTGAAGTAAAATTTAGAGAAAAATGTTAAGAAAGGATGAAATGATTAAGCAGTGGCTGCATATTTCTAGTATGCCCCTATTCACCCACAATATGAATTCTAATTCCTAAGTTATCACTTCTCACCCTTTTTAGGAGAATATTTGATGTTATAACTTATGATTGAAAAATAAGTGGCAAGCAGTTGCATGGGACCATGAGGCAAAGGAGGTATCATAGAAGTTATGCAAAAGACCTTGAAGTTTCATCTAGGATCAATTGAGTCAACCAGTTGCCTCTTCTGTTAGTGCTTAAATAATAATATTGAATCCTACTTGCACCTCCAACATTGTGAAACCTTTCCTAATTATGATGTGAAGATCTTCCAGCTAAGTTGTCAGTCCTTATATAGGTTTGGTTACATGTATAGGGATATGGTATGGTGGTTCACTAATGGCTTTTTCCCATGTTCCATAGGACTTGGTCATGGTTGTACAAATATTTATAAAGATTCTAACCATGTAAACAAAATTAATCATAGTATGCACTGAATAAAACAATTCAACCAAAAAATATTATCAAAGGATGACAGTCTGATGCTATGAGCCAACAAATTAAAATGGTTTATAAAGTTATATCTTCTAGTAAATATAGGATAATAGAAAATATGATAATAAAGGAAAATTAGTCACACTAATGCTTCATCTATATCTTAAAAATAGCTAAATCTTGAAGCCTTACCAAAAAATAAAGAAATTATGGCTAGTTATAATAAGTATCACTCCCTTTCTCACAAGATACAAGACATGCTTTCATTCATGAAATTTTTGTGGATCAAATCAAACATAAAATGTAAATGAAAATATAAATATAGAAATGAATCATTGGGAGAAGTGAAGAATTAATTGTGCAAGAACAAGGAAAGGAAAAGGGTGGCTTGTATGCAAATTGTGAACTACAACTCATCAAAATCAATCTAAAAATCAATCATCATTTGGTATCCCTAAAGAAGAAAAAAAAACCTTGGATCAAGAGGAGACACATAGTACACCATTGAGACTTCAAGTTGATTGCAAAATGAATCAAATTACAATCATGACCTATTCCATTACAAATGTTGAAAACATGTAACCAAGGTATGACATTTATTCTTATTATTGTAAAAACTATATTGATCATGAGGCAACATCCATTTCACGCAAACTCAATATCATGGTTGAGTCTTCCCTTTTTTTTACTCAACTTGATAGTAATGCAAATGAGATATATATTGTGGAATCGATCATAAAGGTCGTGACTTTGTTCATCACATTGTCGAAGATGTTAAAAGGACACAAGATATGTGTATGGGTGGTCACAAAAAGCTGAGAAGGTCAAACTGTTTATTTCCCAAGAAATAAAACACTTAGAAGAGATCTAAGAAGGCCAATTTTACATGTTTTCATTTATGATTGTTATATAAGGAATCTATCATTATAACTAATGGGTTTTACGATTCATCCTTTCATAAGAATTTTGACTATAGGGAAATATATTTCTTCGCAAGATGACATCTTAAAACATCTTAGGTGGCTTCATCTTAGGTGGCTTCATCTCCTAAACTATCTCTACTTACTTTCCCTCAAATTAGGTACACCAAGTAGGTGGGTATTCTGAAAATAAAAAGTAAAACATTCATCTCCATCCTATACCACTTGTACACAACAAAAATTAGGGTTTTCCACTATGAGGATTAGGAAGGAGATTCCATTTTAATTAAAACCCTAAGCATAGATTAGGGTAACCAATAGAGAAAAAATAAATCAAAAGTACTTCAAACTTAACCTACACACATTAAACTAATTAGCATCTTTTCTAGGAAGGAAAAATACAACTTTTCATAATGTAAGCATGTACGTACTATAAAAAAACAAGGAGATTTTAAAATTGTACTTGTTGTTTGTACATATTTGTTAGATTGTGGTGACTAACCAAGGAAGTATTGTACATGATCCATAATTAATTAGTGGGGTTCATGACTGGACCGAGCCCAAAGCAAGGGTTTGGGGCTATTTTATCCGCATTTTATGTCCAACATGTTGTAACTAATTTTAACCCTAAAGAAGAAAAAATACTTGTATAAAAGGGATTAGCATTAGGGATTGGTTCATTGTGGGTGATGTGAAAATTGCTTCTTGTAGTGGTATTGAGCAGTAAGGGATTACAGATTGTAATCAAGCTGTAATCACTGGATCATAATAATATTAGACTTTCTATTTGCTGGATGTAGCCCATGGTTTGGGTGAACTACATTAAATCTTTGTGTCTTGTGTTCGCTTATATGTGATTTAATATTTTAAGATATTATTTATATTTTCATGCAATTGTTATTTCTGTATGAGCCTAATCCTAGCAAGTGGTATTTCAACAAGGTTGGTTTTTAGTTATCCTCTATAAGAAAGTCTCACGATTGAGTGGGAGTCTCATCATTGAGTGGGAGTGATGGAAGATCAAGGTAAGCTGATGGTTGACAAGTTTAATGGGTAGAAATTTCAATTATGGAAGATGCAAATGGAGGACTATCTCTATCAAAAGGATTTATGAAAGTTGTTGGAAGGAAAAACTAAAAACCAGGGAACTATGACAAATGAGGAATGGAAGATTTTAGACAAAAAGGAACTTGGAAGCATTTGGTTATGTTTGGTACCATTGGTGACATTTAACATTACAAAAACAAAGACAATGGAAGAGTTGATGGAAACCCTAGTTAAATTGTATAAAATGCCCTCTGCTTCAAATAAGGTATTTATCATGAAGTGTTTATTTAATTTGAAAATGGTAGAAGGTGGATCTATTCTAGCTCATTTAAATAAGTTTAATATTCTTACTAGTTAGTTATCTTCTGTGGGTATTAATTTTGATGAAGAAATTAGGGCTCTCTTTATTTTGCGTTCTTTGCCTGAAAGCTAGAATGCCTTGATAATGGCTATGAGTAATTCTATTTATGAATCTAACACACTAAAATGTGATGATGTAATTGATGTTATTTTGAGTGAGAAAAATCATAGGAAAAAATTAGGTGGATCTACATTAGGAATTGATTTGAATGTAGAAAGTAGAGGTAGAATGACGGAGAGGGGAAACAATTCTCAAAATTGTGAGAAATCAAGCGAAAAATAGAAGTAGAAGACATCTCAATCGAGAGGACCAAATGATTGTTGGTATTTTGGGAAGCTAGGGCATAAAAAGAAAGACTACTAGACTTGAAAAAAAATGAAGGATAAAATCAAGATGGAGATAAGGAGGAAAATGTTGTAAGTAACAAATCTAAAGAGGATGCTTTGCTTCCTTAGAAAGTGTTGATGATTCATGGGTTCTAGATTATGGTACTTCATATCATGCTACACCTCACAAATGTTATTTCATTGATTATGTCCAAGGGGATTTTGGACTTGTTTATTTGCGGGATAATTAACCCTATCAGATTGATGGAAAGGGAAAAGTTAAGATTAAGTTTTAGAATGGGAATGATTGGCTACTACATGAGGTAAGACATGTTTCAAGGCTAAGTAAGAATTTAATGTCAGTAGGGAAACTCAGTGATGAGGGTTCTGTAGTTACATTTAATGATAAAAGTTGAAAGGTTTCAAAAGGTTCCTTTGTAGTAGTAAAAGATGTGAAAGTAGGCACCTTATATCCTTGTGTAGGTCATATTATTCCTTCTACTTTGATTGTTTCAAAGAAAAATGAATGTTTATGAACAATTGTTGTAGTTGAGCAAGGAGAACAAATAGCTACTATATATTTTGATATAACACTATGACACAATAGACTTGGGCACATGAGTGAGAAAGGTATGAAAGTACTTCATTCAAAGAAAGTTTCACTAGGTCTGAAATGTGTTAATATGGATTTTTGTGAAACTTGTGTATATGAAAAAAAAGAGAGTGAGTTTTGTGAAGACTAGGAAGGAAAATAAAACTGAGAAATTAGAGCTTGTGCATATAGATGAGGGGACTGGCTCATGTATCTTCCCTTGGTGGCTCTCATTGTAATGTTACATATATTGATGATGCAACTAGAAAAGTATGTGTTCATTTTTGTAAATAGAAATTTGACGTATTTCAAACTTTAAAAAAATGGAAATGCTTGGTTGAAAATGGGACTGGTAAGAAATTAAAATGTTTTAGATCTAATAATGGTGGTGAGTATTGCAGTCATGAATTTCAAGATTATTGCTCTGCTAATGGTATTCATAGATAGGAAATTGTTCCAAGGACTCTACAGGAGAATGGAATGGCTAAACACATGAATATGACTATAATGGAGTGTACGAGAAGCATGAGGTTACATCCAAGGTGTTGCCCTTAAACATGTGGGAAAAGGCTATTAATACTAGTGTATATTTGACTAATAGAGGTCCCTCTACTCTTATGGGTTGTGGTATTCTAGAGGAAGCATGGATTGGTAAGAAGGTGAGCTAGTAAATTCTCAAAACCTTTGGTTATGAAGCATTTTCTCATATAGATTCTAAAAATAGAACCAAGCTAGAAGCTAAGTCAAAGAAATGTGTATTTGTTGAATATGGCATTATTGAATTTGGTTATAGGCTTTGGGATTTTGAAAATTATAAAATTGTAAGAGGTAGGGATGTCATATTCAATGAGAAAGTATTGTTCAAAGATCTGTTATAGCAATATGACAAGAATGAAGATGATTATGTAGTGATGGATGATAATTCGAAAGTTGATGTTCCAACAATTCCTCATGATCTACAAAAAATCACAATAAAAAATACCATACAGCCAAGTGAATGTTAGATGGTCAACAAGGCTAAGTAGACCTCTAGAAAGATTTTATGCTTCCTTGTATTCTATTTTACTTACTGATTTTGTGAACTTGAATGTTATGATGAGGTTGTGTAGGTGGATACTAAGATTCAATGGGAGTCTATAATGAAAGAATAAATGGACTCTATTGAAAAATAAGACACGGGATTTATGCAAGTTTCCTAAAAGTATAAGGAATTTATAGAATAAATGGGTTTATAGGTTGAAAGAAGAGGATGGAGGTAAGAAATGATTTAAAGACAAGTAGTTGTAAAAAGATTTACACAAAAAAAAAGATATTGATTTTGATGATATATTCTCTCTAGTTAAAATGACTTCTATTCATACTATTTTAAGTATTTTGGCTACTAAAAATTTTCATTTAGAGCATCTTGATGTTAAAAAAACCTTCCTTCATGGTGATTTTGATGAAGAGATATATATGGTACATCCATAAGATTTGAAGTCAAAGGCAAGGAGAATTCAATGTGCAATTTGAAGAAAAGCTTATATGGCCTTTAGCAAGCATCTTAGCAACAGTATCTAAAATTTGATAGGTTTATACATGAGCATGGATACAATACATTTCATTCAAATCATTGTGTTTATTTTTAGAT
The DNA here is from genome assembly GCA_028749045.1 of Cupressus sempervirens. NCBI lineage: Eukaryota > Viridiplantae > Streptophyta > Pinopsida > Cupressales > Cupressaceae > Cupressus > Cupressus sempervirens. The sequence continues at coordinate 836,178,370 of CM053790.1, forward strand.
GTTGGATGATGACAACTACATTATTTGTATGTTTATATGTTGGTTATATGCTTGTAGCTAGGTCTGACATGGATCATATTAAGGGGCTGAAATGCTAGTGAGCACATGCATTTTCTATGAAGGATTTGCGGGCAAAAAAACAAATTCTTGGTGTGAAGATTTGCAAAGATAGAAAGAAAAACAAATTGACATTATCTCAGGTTGATTATATTACAAAGGTGTTGCAATGTTTCTTTATGGAGAATGCTAAAGCTATCAACACACCTTTACCTGGTTATTTGAAGTTAACTAAGGATATGTGTCAAAAGACACAAGAGGAGGAAAAGATGTCTAAGGTATGTTATGCTTTAGCTATAGGAAGCTTGATTTATGCTATTGTATGTACAAGGCTAGATATTTCACATGTAGTGGGAGTCATTAACAAGTATATGAGTCATCTATGAATTGAGTATTGGAATGCAGTAAAATGGATTCTCGGCTATCTAAGAAGAACATACAGTAATTGTTTACATTTTGGGGGCTCTACTACTAATTTATAGGGATATGTTGACTTCAATTTGGTAGGGGATATCGATACTAAGTGGAGTACTATAGGTTATGTATTTACTATTGGTGGGGCAACCATGAGCTAGGTTTCTAGGTTATAGAAGGTTAATGCTTTATCCACTATAGAGGCAGAGTATGTTGCTACTACAAAGGAAACCAAGGAGATGATATGGATTTAGTTCTTCTTGGAAGAATTGGGACACCCTCAGAGGGATAATTATTTCATTACAAATAGCCAGAGTATCATTCATCTTGCAAAGAATTCAACTTTGCATTCAAAGAAAAAACACATTTAGTTGTATTACCATTTCATTCGGTCTATTTTGGATGATAGGAAGTTAAAGCTAGACAAGATATATAGATGATAATCTATAAGATATTTTTACAAAAGGTAGTAACAAAGGAGAATTTGAACTCATCTTTAGCTTCGGTTAGTCTTCTAGACTAAACAAGAATAAAAGAACAACATCATCCACAGTGGTTTGATCTAGTGAGTGCCTCATGGAGTAGTGACATAGGTACAAGATCAGTCTCTAAGTGGGAGATTGTTATTTAGTGTGGAGCCTGATCAGCTCCCAAGTGGGAGAGTGTTAGATTGTGGTAACTAATCAGGGAAGTATTATACATACTCCATAATTCCTCACTAAGGTTTGGGGCTAGTACGTGCCCCTAGCAGGTGTTTGGGACTATTTTATTGACATTTTATGGTTGACATGTTGAAACTAATTTTAACCCTAAACTGAAAAATACTTGTATAAAAGGCCTTAAGGTTAGGGATTGTTTCATTGTGGGTTAATTGCAAAAATTTCTTTTTGTAGCAATACTGAGCTGCAAGTATTATAGATTGTAATCTAGTTGTAATCACTAAATCATAATAATATTGGACTTTTTATTTGGTGGACGTAGCCTAGGGCTTGGGTGAACCACATTAAATCTTGGTGTATTTTGTTCTATTCTACGTGATTTACTATTTTCTAATATTATTTATATTTGCATATAATTGTTATTTCTGCATGAGCTTAATCCTAACAACATTTTCCCACCAAAATTGCTTTCTTATTGACTTGAATCCATACATATCAACTCCAACACTTTCCTAGGTTGAAGAGCATTCATCTATAGGCTATATCTCTTGAGCTTACATATTCTTTCCTACTTGTTTGATCAAAACAAAACTCTGACTATTGACCTTCCAAATTTGTAAAAAAAGTTTCTTAGTAACAATATTTGTTGCATGACAACTTTTTGTCGATTTTGATACTTTTCCATATTTCTAATCAAGTGCTTTTGAAGGTGATAATATTTTTAGAATATATAGTCAACTGATATATCTGAGAGGTGGAGATGGGGGGTGTGGTGAGTCAATTATACAACTATTATCACAATCATTTACTTTAAACAATCTTCACCATCTGAGTAATGTTAACTAAAACTACAACAAGATAATCATACATAATTTACACCAGATATGCTAACTAGGGAAACCCTTGATCAAAGGGAAAACCCTAGTGAGGATGGTACCCACAAGATGATATACTAATATAAATATTCCTTGTTAGATGATAGATCCTATTAAGAGTTTGTTACAGCATTCAATACATATGATTCCTTGTTAGGAGACTTCAAATCCCTATTAGGAGATTCCAACCCTGTTAGCAGTTGTGCAAACCATAGTATGAGTTGTGCAAGATGACTAGATCCACTACCTAGAAAACTTCAAGGTTAAGGTCAAAGAACCCACTATCCAAATGATCTCTATATTGTTCATTGCATAATAATAGAACTCAAATGTAGTTCCTTCCTATATCTTTGTCCTGTCAACTATGTTGGAAATAGAGATGGTGTAACTGAGAGTGGTTGGGTTAATCAGTTACCACAAAAATAAATCCACAGATCCTTACATGTCTTAAAATATAGTTGCTACTGATACTCGGTAACCACAAATAAATGTTGAAACTTGATAGATGTTCTGTTAAATTATTAAGAATTTAAAGTGATTAACATGCATGCATAAAGGAAATAACATGAATTCAAGAGACACCAGATTTAACGTAGAAACCCAACATGGGAAAAACCACCAAGTAACTAGTTACCAATTTTCACTCTTTTGAAGTGAGCTCTGTTAGGAGCCAACCCTATTAAAGGTTACAAAACACACTCTTAGGTGTGACCCTATTAGAGGATTTAATCACCCTATAAGGAGTGGCCTGGTTGGAGGTCTTAAGAACAATTCAATTAAATTGTCACCTTGTTAGAAGATTTACAAAATGGCTGTTAAACCAACTCTATTAAGAGATTTTGAATCAGTGTTACAATGATTAGAAAGCAACAATGAAGTGATCTAAAATATATGCAACTTATCTTTGTTGAATACAGATCTCTATTCTACATCACTAGATCCTCACTAATCGAATACAACTTTGCAACTCCTTAAAGATATCTAATTCTTCCAAAACATTCGATCATATCTTCAATATTCACTCATACCATTTACATCTATACATTTGCACTCTTATGTTTCCACACTCTTACATCTATATGAATTCACAACTTGACCTTTCATAAATACCTTACAGATTGTCAAGTTAGCTCAATTATAAGCTACAACAACTGAAAAAAATTAAATCAGTCGCCTACAAACATTGCACAAAACAATTAAATATAATTCTTTAAAACAATAAAATTCTTCCCTGCCCAACCCAGCTTGGTGACCACTGCTCCAGAATTGTTTCCCCAGTGTTAACCAAGTGAAGCTCGGTAAACACTGCAAACCTTGCAACTTCCTTTGGAGATCGAGTTAACTCAATAAACACTGACCTTCCTTCACTTATCGAGTAAGATCAATAAAAGATAACTTTCTCTTTGATGACTGAGTGAACTCGAAAGACATTGACTTTCCCTTTGTTAACCTTAGGAGCTTGGTTAACATTAATTTTCTGCTACAAAATCCTTTGATGCCTGAGTGATCTTGGTAAGAGCTAACTTACTGTGTAATGTTCAAGAATGCTCGGTAGTCATTATAAATTGCTTTGCTAACCATCTGAGCTCAGTAGACTCTGTCTGATGGCTGATATGACATTTGTGTAACATCAAAGACAATACACAATTAACAATTGTATCCAACAATCTCCCTCTTTGGCATTGATGGCAACACAACATGTCATAGCAGAATGAAATTTTGAAAGTAAGTCTTTCTCTTGTATGGCAACACAAAATGTCAACATAACAATTTTCCCTCTTATAGTAATCTCCCTCTGTGAAGGAATTACATAGCAAACTCTTTATCTTAAACAAATTTTAGAGAGATATGATAGTAAAACTCTCCCTCTTTGACAACACATGCCAAAGACAACTCAACTCAAATGAATTTTAGTGTACCTTTAGTACTAATTCATATGCAATATTTTTTGATTATGTTGCATCAATTGATAGATCTTCAACCTAGTATGAGTTGATGCATCACTAAAACTTCATTTTAGTGAACTTTAGATAGGGGAGTGACCCCTAACTTACCTCTTAGATACAAGAATGCATCTTTAGGTAATGGTTTTTTGAATATGTTAGCAATTTGTTCCTTTGTATGAACATATTCCAATTTGATTTCCTTATCTTGCACCAATTCTCTAACAAAATGATATTTTATTGCAATGTGCTTGGTTTTGGAATGCATCGCTAGATTCTTAGATATGTTGATTGCACTTGTATTGTCATAGAACATAACAACTGGTTCTTTGATTTCCACCTTCATGCCTTCCAACATCTGTCTAAACAAAACAATATTAGAACAATTTACTACTGTAGCAACATACTCTACCTCTGCTATAGATTGGGATGTACAATTCTACTTTTTGTTTGTCCAAGAAACCAACCTCTTTCCAAGAAACAATGCACCTCCACTTGTACTTTTTCTATCGTCAAGGTTTCCTTCCCAATCAACATCAATAAACACTTTCAAATCCAGATTACCTCCAAATTTATACAATAAACCATACTCTTCAGTTTCTTTCAAATATCTCATTATTCTTTTGACTGCCATAATGTGATTTTATCTTGGTTTTGTTGAGAATATTGCTACAATTCCAACTGCAAGGGCAATATCTGGCCTAGTATGAACTACATACTGCAACTTTCCAATCATGGATCTATACAATGTTTGATCTACCTCTTTTGATTCATCTTCCTTGGTAAGTTTTAATCTAGTACACATAGGAGTCCCAACTAGTTTACAATCTTCCATTCAAAACTTTTTCAATATCTCCTTGATGTATTTTGATTGAGTGATGTAGATACCATTTTAATTCTATTGAATTTGAAGACCAACAAAGAATTTGGTTTCACCAAACATAGACATTTCAAATTCCTTGTTCATTTGTTCTGAGAATTCTTTGCAAAGATCATCATTTCCTGTGAACACAGTGTCATCTACAAATATCTCTACTAAAAAGATCTTATCATCTAATCCTTCCTTTATATACAAGCTACTATTATCATTAGTTCTTTGAAAACCAATCTAAAAAAGATAGTTATGCAATCTTTCATACCATGCTCTAGGGGCTTGTTTCAGACTGTAAAATGCCTTGTGTAATTTGCAGACCATGTTCTTCTTATCTGGATCAACAAAACCTTTAGGTTATTCAATGTAAACTTCTTCATCTAGTACACCATTGAGGAATGCTGACTTGACATCCATCTGATAAACTTTGTATCCTTTGAATGCAACATATGCAAGTAAAGTTCTGACTCCTTCCAACCTTGCAATAGGAGAAAAAGTTTCTCCATAGTCTATTCCTTTTTCTTGAGCATATCCTTTACATACTAGTCTAGCTTTGTTTCTTGATACCTTACCATCTTCATCTAACTTGTCTCTGAATACTCACTTAGTTACAATCACATTTTTGTCTTTAGGTCTAGGTACAGGAGTCCATGTCTTGTTTTTCTCTATTTGCACTATCTCTTCATTCATAGCCTCAATCCAGCTATCATTTTCCAATGCATCTTTGATATTTCTAAGTTCAAAATCAGCAAGTAAACAAGTACCTTTCAACTTATTTCTTGTCATGCTTCCTTCAAATTTAACTCCAATGATTTGATCTGTTGAATGGTGTCTCTTGACATACTTAGCTAATACAAATTCCTTGCCTTTTGAATGAATTTCATTGTTATCCTCTTGCATTTCAAGTTTAGGTTCTATCTGTTCTGGCTTAATAGACATTTTCTCGGTAGATGTTGGCTCGGGTCCTTCAGACTCAGTAGACACTTGCTCGGTAGATAGTGAATTTAACTTAGTTTGCTATGGCTTGGTTTGAAATTCATGTAACTCGGTTATAGATGACTCGGGAGTAGAAGATTCTTGATTCTCTAATGTAACTGGTACTGTATCAGATTCAATGAAGACAAACCTTTTATAATTTTTTGGTTCCCTTTTGCTTTCTTCTTCAGTCCTTTCTACAAACTAATCAACTTTCACATGTGCACTTTCTATGACTTTGTGAGTAGACAAGTTCAAACATCTATATGCCTTACTTTTACATGAGTATCCAAAGAATATACCTTCATCATCTTTCACATAAAATTTTCCTTTTCTAGATTCTTTCAAAATGTAACATTTACTTCCAAATACTTTAAGGTAACTTACATTAGGTTTATAACCATACCATAACTCATAGGGGGTTTTGAATGAGTCTTTCTTCTATTGTACTCAGTTCAGGGTATGAACTGCAGTGTTGATAGCTTCCTTCCAATATTTGATAGCAATGCTCTTTTCAATCATTAAAGTTCTTGCACAATCCATGATGGATTTGTTCCTTCTTTCAGCTATTCCATTTTGTTGGGGTGTTCCAGGGGCCGATACCTGTCTTTTGATTCCTCTTTCAATGCAAAAGTTATTAAACTCATGTGAAATGAATTCTCCACCTTTGTCTGACCTCAAGCATTTTAATCTTTTCCCTGTTTCCTTTTCTACTCTAGCCAAATACCATTTGAACTTTTCAAATGCTTCTGATTTGTTTCTTAGATACATGATTGTCATCATTCTTGAGTAATCATCAACAAAAGGAATGAAGAACTTTTCTCTAGTATAGCTTTCAATTCCAATTGGTCCACATAAATCAGTACACACAATTTCTAATAAATCTTCAGATTGATAGTTTTTACTTTTAAATCTATTCTTTCCCATTTTACCAATCTGGCAATTTTTGCATAGACCGACCTTAGGTTTCTTTATGTTAGGAATGCCTCTTACTTTCTTGAATTTTCTTATCTTTACCAAATTATCAAAATTTACATGACACATCCTTTTATGCCATAACCAACTTTCTTCAACTTGAGCAATGAAACATGAACATTCATGTAGTTCAAGATAGAACAAGTTACCTTTAGTTTGAGTACCTGATCCAATCAGCTTACCTTTGCCATCTAGCAGTCTTGCTTTACCATTCATGAATTCTTCTTTGAATCCATTATTGAGTAGCTGTGCCACACTCAACAAATTATGCTTTAGTCCTTCTACCCAATAAGCATTATCACATATAAGTTCCTTGGTTAGAGAGATTCTTCCTCTTCCTTTTATGTAACAAGGTTTATTATTACCAAACCTTAAACTACCACCATCATAGCCTTCAAAACGTTCAAACTTAGTTTTATCACTAGTCATATGATGAGAGAAACCACTATCTATAAAACATGTATCATTTACACTTACATGAGAAATAAGTGCCATCTTATCTTCCTCATCACTATCAGAATTATCTTTCATAACAATATAAAAAATTTCATCTTCATTATTATCAGAATCCTTAGAATCTTTAACCATGAAACATGATTTCTCACCTTTCTTCTTGAATGATTTGAAATCTTTCTTTCCATTCCATTTGTGATCTTTCTTCTCATCTTTATTCTACTTGTTTGGACACCTAGCAGCAATATGACCAACTTCTTCACATGAAAAATAGATTAGAGGTACTTTACCTCTGTATTTTCCTCTGCCTCTAGAATATTTCCTTGCTAGAAGGGCTTCAATTACTTCAAGATCACTGTCTGAAGTTTGGTCTGATTCATCTTCACTTAATGACTGAGATTCCTTTTTCTTTTTGCCTTTCTCCTTGAGTGAAAGCTTGGCTTCAAATGCTGATTCAATGTTCTTGGAAGGTGGAACATAGTTGTCAAAGTTGTCTAGTTCAAATGTAGTTAATCTTTCAACTATGGCCTCTAGGTTTATCTTGTGATTTTCTTCACATCTTCTTTTTTGAATTGTAGAAACTTTGATTGCATAAATGGGAAGTAGAGTTCCGAGAACTTTACTTATTATTGTCTTCTCCTTGATATCTCCTCCAGATGCTTTGATTACACTAACCCATGCTTTGACTCTTTCAACATATTTTGCAATGTTTTCATCCTCTCTCATCCTCATTTGATCAAATGGTCCTCTAAGACTTTCTGCTTTGGGTCTTCTAGCATTATCACCTCCATAGATCTCTTTCAGCTTTTCCCACATTTCAAAAGAAAATTTGCAATCTTTAATGTTATCAAATTCTTCATAACTTAGAGCAGATGCTATATCTATCATCATAATGTTGTGAGTCTTCTTGTCAACAATATCATTGATAGATAATGTACCAGATGGTTCTGCATATTTTTCATCAAGGTATTTTAGTCCTGTATCTCCAATAGAAGCTGGATGAAGTCTCATCAACACTTTCCATGCTGACAAGTTGTCCCTGTTAAGTCTTGGAATTTCCCTCTTATAAGACATCCTAATATTTAGCTTAGATCCTTGAAATCTTATCTTGCAAGCACCAAAAGCTCTGATACCAATTGTTGGAAATAGAGATGGAGTAATTGAGAGGGGAGGGGTGAATCAGTTACCACAAAAATAAATCTAGAGATCCTTTGATGTCTTAAAATATAGTTTCTATTGATACTCGATAACCACACAAATAAATGCTGAAACTTGATAGATGTTCTGTTAACTACTTATTAAGCATTTAAAGTGATTAACATGCATGCATAATGGAAATAACATGCACACAAGAGACACTAGATTTAATGTGGAAACCCAACATGGGAAAAACCAACAAGTAACTAGTTACCAATTTTCACTCTTCTAAAGTGAGCTCTGTTAGGAGTAGACCCTGTTAAAGGTTACAAAACACACTATTAGGTGTGACCTTGTTAGAGGATTTAATTACCCTATAAGGAGTGGCTTGGTTGGAGATCTTAAGAACAATTCAACTGAATTGTCACCTTGTTAGAGGATTTACAAAATGGCTGTTAAACCAACTCTGTTAAGAGATTTTGAATCACTATTACAATGATTAGAAAGCAACAATGAAGTAATCTAAAATATATGCAACTTATCTTTGCTGAATACAGATCTATGTTCTGCTTCACTAGATCCACACTGATTGAATACAACTTTGCAACTCCTTAAGGATATATAATCCTTCCACAAAATTTGATCATATCTTCAATATTCACTCATTCTATTTACATCCATACATTCACACTCTTATGCATCCACACTCTTACATCTATATGAATTCACGACTTGACCTTTCATATATACCTTATAGATTGTTAAGTCAGCTCAATTACAAGCTACAACAACTAGAAAACATTAAATCAGTCGGTTGCAAACATTGCACAAAACAATTAAACTTAATTCTTAGAACAATAAAATTCTTCGCTACCCAACCCAGCTTGGTGACCACTGCTCCAAAATGGTTTCCCCAGTGTTAACCAAGTGAAGCTCTGTAAACACTGCAAACCTTGCAACTTCCCTTCAAGACTGAGTTAACTCGGTAAACACTAACCTTCCTTCGCTTGCCGAGTGAGATCGATAAAAGCTAACTTTCTCTTCATTGACCGAGTGAAATTGGTAGACATTGAGTTTCCCTTTGTTAACCTTGGGAGCTCAGTTAACATTAAATTTCTGCTACAAAATCCTTTGATGCTCGAGTGACCTCGGTAAGAGCTGGTTAATGTTTAGGAATGCTCAGTAGTCATTATAAATTGCTTTGCTAACCATCTGATCTAGGTAGACTTTGTCTGATGGCTGATATGACATTTGTGTAACATCAAAGATAATACACAATTAACAGTTGTATCTGACAAACTAGAAATTTTCTCCTTTAGATCTTATAACTAGATATTATACTATACATCCAATGATCAACATTCTACTCCTTCTCACACTGCACACTAATACTTCCCATTCCACTTGATCCTCTAACTCAAGATCATTTTATGAGTAAAGAAATCCACTTTCCTTTATACCATATCTTCATAATAATTCCTTGAATCAGGCTTGAAGCTTTCAAAAATTAATTAAGATAATATAGTTAATTAATTTACAATTACAATAGCAATTTCATCTTACAGTCTATATAAAACTTCACATGTGTGAAACCACATCTTGTACACATGCTAAAATCATCACCTGACTGTCTTCTATCTTTGGTTGATTGTGCATAACCTCATTATATTTTGGCCAAAAGATATAATGTAAACATCAAAAACTACAAAATAGATGCCATGTTTCTATACTGCTTCCAGTAAATCAAGTGTAACTTCTATACATCATTGACTCATACTTAATCCTCTTAACTATGTCATCAAGACAACCTCAAGTACATATCTTCCACTACACATCATCTAAAACTTCCTTAGCTTCTACATATATTAATATTACTAACTATTATTCTTCCAATCTTAACAAAATTACTACTATGTTTACATCACTAAAAATTATAGTTATGAATGCAACATGTCAATACTCTACAATGCTTAGGATACTCTCACAATGTAGTATCATTAGTATTCATGCTAACAATCTCCCCTTTTGGCATTGATGGAAACATAGATGAGTAACATTTGAGTTCCAAAAATAACAAACTGTACTCTACTGTTGTCATCTTCTCAAATCCTCTTCATCAATATGAAATCTGAATCCCTTTGGAATACTGTATTATTATTCTTCTTCTTTTAAGATCACCAACAAATGTTCATAGTAAACAACTTACAATAATTTTTGGCTATATCTGCATACTTACACTTTCTTCTATGCACTTACATTTCTGACTACGCACTTATATTTCTGTCTGCACACTTGTATTTCCTTCTATGCACTTATATTTTTGATTGCACACTTACACGAATCTTTCAAAATCTCCCTAAAGAGATATATCTCCCCAATTTCCATCTCAATAAGTGCTTCTTTTTCTGTTTCTTATGTTCATTCTCTCAACATGTTTTTCATGTAAATTTTTTCCCCTATTGACATCAATGTCAAAGGTGTCAATCATAATACCAATTCTTACATACCAATTGCCAATTAGCTGCTCAAAATGTCAACTAGCACAAGTATCCAAAGACACTGTTCAATACCAATTAGCAAGAGTCCTTTATGACTTAGTACATACTAGACACTCCTCCATTCAGGTAGCATCAACATTAAGTCCAGTCTAACCATAGTGCTTTGTACCACTAGATTGTTGCACTATTTGCATCATCTACTCAGAAGTAGGTAGGGGCATAACCCCTAACATGCCTCTTACCTAATCAAAATTATCTTTAGGCAAAGGCTTTGTAAATATATCTACAATTTTATCTTTAGTGCTTACATATTCCAACCTTATCTCTTTCTTTGTTGCCTTCTCTCTCAAAACATGATGCTTAATCAATATGTGTTTTCTCATAAAGAATACAATATTGGGTTCTTAGACATACTTACTATACTTGTGTTATCAAAAGAAAATGATAATATGTTCTATAAACTCAATCTCAATATCCTTCAACATTGTTTCATCCACATAGCTTGATTATAGTTATTTACTTCTGCAACATACTCTACCTTAGTTGTACTCTAAAATACATAGTCCCATTTCTTGCTCAACCAAGAAACTAATCTTCCTCCAAGAAAGAATGCTCCACCATTGGTTCTCTATCCATCATCTATACTTCTTGTGCAATCTACATCACTATATGCTCATAAGGTTAAATCATTTGATCTATCATACCAAATTCCATATTTAGATGCACCCTTCAAATATCTAAATAGCTTTTTTATTGTTGCATAATGATACTCTTTTGGAATAGCTTGAAATCTTGCCATAATCCCAACTACATTTTCTATATCTAGTTTGGTGTGATTTAGATATTGTAATCCTTCAATCATAGATCTATATTTCTTCTACTCAATTGTAGGAGTTTCATCTTGACTAGATAACTTGTGAACAATTATCGTGGGTGTAACAATAGGTTTGCAGATTTCCAAACCAAATATTTTAGATACTTGGTTTTTGAAATAAATATCCTATCTTTGTTCTGTACAATCTACAATCCTAGGAAAAACTTCATTTTTCCTATCACACTCATTTCAAATTCATTTTTCATCTTTTTAGCAAACTTATCACTTTCTTTATCATTTTCTTCAAATATTATGTCATCCAAAAATATTAAAATGATAAATAAACCATCATCAATTTTTCTCAAATAAAAATTACCATCTGATGTACCTTTAATAAATCCAAGCTTAGACAAACACCTACCCAACCTTGCATGCTAGGTTCTAGGTGCTTGCTTCAAAGCATACATCGCTTTCTTTAGTCTCCATGCAAAATCTTTATCCTTTGTTAGAAGGAATCCATCAAGTTTCTCAATGTGGACATCTTCTTCAAGTTTTTCATTTAGAAAAGTTGACTTTACATCCATTTGATAAACCTTGAATTTTTTTCTTGCTACATAAGCCAAGAACATCCATACTAGTTTTGGTTCTTCCCATAGGTTCATCTATCTCTTCATAATCTATGCCTTTTTGCTATGTGTAACCCTTGTAAACAAGTCTAGCCTTTTTTCTCACAACTTCTCCTTCCTCATCCATCTTATTTATGAATATGCACTATTTTCCTTTAACATTCTTGTGTTTAGGTCTAGGAACTAATTCTAATGTCTCATTCTTCACAATTTGATCTAGTTATTCTTTCATTGCTTACATCTAGTGATGATCCTTACATGCCTCATCTGTGATCTTAGGTTCTACTTGATAAATTAGACATAATTCCTCATTCACTTTGTTCATTGTCATTGCACCTATATCCTTGCTCCCAATTATCTAATTTGGAGGGTGATTCTTTGTTATGTTTCTACTAAAAGTAGGAGTTGACATTTCAACTCTTACCTCTTCTCTCATTTTAGATCTTTGTTCTTCTCTATGCTCAATAGATACATCATTCTACAAATCATTGCTAGTCTCATAAATAACTTCAGCATTCTCTCTAAGAATTACAAAATTATCCTCTTCTTCATCATAATTATAATCTACAACCTTCTCTTTAATACCAAAATTTTTATCACTCCTTACATTTGTGTACTCAACTATAGTCTTAGTTCTATAGTTGAAACATCTATATGTTTTACTTTTCAATGAGTAACCAAGAAAATTACCTTCATCACTTCTAGGATGAAACTTACCAATATCGTCATCTCTCTTTATGTAACATTTACTTCCAAACTTTTTGATATACTTGACTAAGGGTGAGTGACCGAACCATAGCTCACAAGGTGTCTTTCTCATACGTTTTCTAATGTATACTCTATTTAGAGTATATACTATAGTGTTAACTACTTCTCTCCAAAATCTCTTTGAGACATCATTCTCAAATAACATTTCTCTTGCTACTTTTGCTACTAACTAGTTCCTTCTTTCAACAATCCCATTTTGTTCAGGTGTTCTAAGTTAAGATAATTGTCTTTTGATTCCATTCTCTTCACTAAACATGTTGAACTCTCTAGAGGTGAACTCTCCTCCTCTATCTGATCTTAAAAATTTAATCTTGAGATCGGATTTATTTTCAACTCCATTCTTAAATATGTTGAATTTCTCAAAAGCTTCAAACTTCTTTTTAAGAAATTCTACCCATTTCATCCTAGTAGAGAACATCTTTCTAGGAAAAGACACTTTCCTTTGTTTAGCCAAAATACATTCCTTCAAAATAACATTAGTAGGCTTAATAATCTTAGGTAGATATCTTAGTGCAAACGTACTACTAACTTTCACATTATTATCAAAGTTTATATGACAAATCCTTCTATACCATAACCAATTGTTCTCAACCTTTGCAACCAAGCATATTATTTTAGTAAGATTCAACTAAAATACATTACCTCTAGATCAACTTTTGGTTCCAATCAACTTTCCATCCTTTTCTTTAATAATGCAAGTCTTCTCTACAAACTGCAATAGATGTCCCATGTCTACAAACTGTCCAAAACATAACAAATCATGTTTCAAACCATCAACAAAGTAAACATCATCAATGTTAGTTTACCATCAAGAGTAATATATCTAATCCCTATAATATGATAGGCTACATTTTTACTAACTCTAGCAATGCCATCAGTTGACAAATTTGTTCATTTCGCTAGTCATGTGATGTGAACATCCACTATCAATTATCCAATTTGATTTCTTCTCAACTTGAGTAACTAGGGCTCTCTCTTCTCTAATTTATCCATCAACATTATCTTCTTAGCGATCACAAATCCTAATTCATCATCACTTCCACTCTATTTTTTTTCATCAGATTCTCTGTCCTCATTAGCATATAAACAGTTTCTATCCTTATCTCTTCTAGGCTTAAATTTTCCTCTAAACTTTTTCTCTCTTTTAGGACATTTAGATTCATAATTACCATATTCATCACAAGTCCAACATTTAAAGATTTGCTTACCATATTTCTCTCTTCTTACCAGAAGGGCTATTTCTTCTTCAATCTTCTTATATTCTCCAAATGTACTACTACTAACAAAGTCTCCTCTTGCACTAGCACTTATTGATAGATTAGGTTGAATATTTAGAGCACTGAAAGTTGTCTCAACTCTAGCTAGTTCTCTAGACTATTTTATTTCTTCTTCTATATATTTTAATCTTCCAAGCAATGTTTCCTTTGTGAAATCTTTTGTGTAGGGAATTACTAGCTAAATCATTTGAGGTTTTTTCTTGAGTGGTGGTGATAAAATTTTCAAGATCTTCCATATAACCTCATCATCTTGTTTAGTTCCACCAAGAGATCGAATACCTACCACAATTTCTGATATTATACCAACATAACTTCTTATAGATTCATCTTAGCATCTTTAAATGCACAAGTTTAATTTTGCAATTTCATTCTTTTTGCATATTTTCATGAGAAGTTTGAAATGTCTTTACTTTATTGTATTAATTATCTAGAAGATATGATTGTAGGGCTTCTCTAGCTCTCATGTTACACATGAATATATCTCTTTCTCTCTCACTACATTCCTCTAGCTTTGATTCTTCAATAGTTTCCTTCTTAGCTTATGTCAAAACCCAATATCTTGGACACATGCACAATAGATGAGTCTTCATATTTTCCTACCAACTATCATAGTTAGCCCCAACAAATCTTGGACAATTCTTCCTAAACATATTCGCAATTGATCTCCCAAAGCTATTAAGCCTTATCTTCAAGGACATGATGCTCTGATACCAATTATTAGCATATATAGTCCACTGATATAACTGAGAATGGGTGTGGTGGGTTGAATCAGTTATGCAACTATTATCCTTATCATTTACTTTATACAATCTTAACCATATGAGTAATGTTAACTGGAACCAAAACAAGATACTCATACACAATTAACGCCAAACATGTTAACTACAAAAATATTGATCAGAGGAAAAACCATGGTGGGGATGGTACCCATAAGATGATGTACTAATATAAATATTCCTTCTTAGAGGATAGACCCTATTAGGAGCCTATTACAACATTCAATAGATATAAATCCCTATTAGGATACTTTGAATCCCTGTTAGGAGATTTCAACCCTAGTAGGACCCTGTTAGGAGTTGTGGAAGATAGTTGGACCCACTTCACAAATAGCTTCAAGGTTAAGATCAAAGAACCCACTGTCAAAATGACCTATGTATTGTTCCTTGAAAAATAATAGAATTAAAATCTACTTCCTTTCTCTATCTCTATCATGTCAACTAGAATTTTTCTCCTTCAGATCTTGTAACCAGATCTCAACTACGCATCCAATGATCCCTTGGATTGCTTACTTTCATTTAGTAAGCATTCTTCTCCTTATCACACTATGCATTAATACTTCACATTCCACTTGATCCTCTAAACCAAGATCACTTCATAAGAAAGGATAACAAATTTCTTTTATAATATATCTTCATAATAATTCCTTAAGTCAGCCTTGAGGCTTTTCCTATTAACTAAAATGAAATAATTAATTAATTTACAATTATAGTAGCACTGTTGACTCAAAGTCTATACAAAACTTTACACATGTGAAACCACATCTTATACACATGCTAAAATCATCACTTGATTTTCTTCTATCTCTAGCTTACTAAACATCGCCTCATTATACATTCGCTAAAAGATATCATGTAAGCATTAAAAATTGCCAAATAAATGCCCTATTTCTACACTACTTCTAGTAAATCATTTATAACTTCCATACACCATTGACTTAGAATTAGTCCTCTCAACAATGTCATCAGGACAACCTTAAGATCATATCCTCCACTATGTATCATCTAAAACTTCCTTAGCTTATGTGCATACTAAGATTACAAACTGCTATTCTTTTAGTCTTAATAGAATTACTACTATGTTAACATTAATGTCAAATACATTCATGAATGCAACATGTCAGTGCTATGCAATACTTAGGATACTCCCCCTAGTATCATCATCATTCATGCTAATAAATATTGCATATGCATATGTACGTATTTATGTATATATGTATGTATGTATATAGATGTGTATACAATGTATGTATATGTATGCATATATGTAGGTAGGTATATATGTATTTATGTATATGTATGTATATATGTATGTATGTATATATGTATGAATGTATGTATATATGTATGTATGTATATATGTATGTATGTATATATATTGAGAGATCTTGTGGATTGTGGAGATCAATGCAGATCTAGGATTTCATTGCCATGCCCTTGTGATCGTTGTATATGTATGTATTTATGTATGTATCTAGTTGAGCACCTCCTATATTGCTCAATTTCTTGAGTTCATCTCTAACATAATTCTGATTATGTATAAGAGGATTATATGATTCTTCATTGTTTCCAATATCTATTTTCATGCTATATATGTACTAACTAGAATTCAAAAAAATTGCATTTGAATTCTCTGTTGGGGACATAATCATATTTTATTCCTTAATTTTGGATGCAGTAATGAGGGTTTTGGCTCAAGACATGGGAGATCATTTGAGTTGTGAACATAAAATTGGGAATGATTGGAGTGGTTCCAAATAATAAGACAATGAAATTAGCTCTAATAATATTACCTCTAAACTTTGTAAAGGATGTTGAAATGTTCTAAATAATAAAACAATGAAATTACCTCTAACTCATATAATAAAACTATAAAACTCACTCAACCTGTGCTAAGTGTCAAGCCATAACCTATTTCAATTTCTCTGTTTATTGATTAGGTATGCTTATTACAAATTCCTATAGAACTGTCATCATATTAGGTACAATAAAACAAACAATAAGTTGTTCCTAGATAGCATTAACTTGACTAGTCTATTTAGTCACATTGATTATTATCAAAAGATTTTAAACATAACTATATAAGGAGTGAGTTAGGATATATATAGGTTAACCTTACATTAATTGTAAACTACAACGCAAAGGTTGCACTATGGTATTACAAGATTATAATTATAGAAGACCACCTTATTTGCTCGAGTGGCTATATTATGGTGAAGAGCTATATTAGGTGAGTAAAGCTCACCAATGGTTATATGAGTACAACTACATCAAAATAATTATAATCTAGAACTACATATTTATTAGAGTGAGTAGTTCAAGGGTCTTTACCCTGTGGATATGGGTATGTAGGCAGCCTAGTAGGTGGAGTATGCCTCTAGTGTGCAGACACATTGGACATAATTAGGTAGCCTTGGACATAGTTAGGTAGCACTTAACCCTATATGTATATATCTATGCATACAATGTGTTTATATGTAGCTATTCTCTACTTAACAGTGACATTCACATGGCAGGGGGCGAGGGAGGGTAGGGTGGAGTACTTGAGCTTGCACCTTCTCCAATACTTCATTTCCATTAATTGCATTCTCTGAATCAAAGGTATAGATCTTTATCACTTATAACTATAATTTTAAAATAGTTAAAACCATAATATTTTCTTATAATTCTATGGTTCTCTTTGTAAGTTTATAATTGAAGTTTAAAAATAATTACATTTATGTACATCTTTTTCAAGTTTGATATTTCTCTTTTTCCTAACTCGTGGTCCAAGAATAATTTTTCAAAACACATATTGACTAGTTCAAGATTGAGCCAGACAATTGTTAGAAAGATTGTGTGAAAAGAGATAAAAAAAACATGATTGGTGCACAATAATCATCTTTTTATGCTCTTTTTGGCATAGTTGTTCTTACATTTTATGATTTTTGGTGAGAAAAAAATTCCAAACTAATCAGGTAGGTGATACAAAATTAGATCATAATTGGTTGAGGCATATATAAATACCTTTATTCAAATGTTATTGAATATTTCTTGAATGTTTCTGGAATGTTTGGGGTAGTAACTCCTTACACTCAACTCTTAACTAAAGTTATTCTCACTAGAACAATGAAATTACCTCTAAACCATGCAAAGGATGTTGAAGTGGTTCTCGGCCTTGAAATACTCTCATTACATAAGAAATGGAAAAGAAAATGGAGATGGAATACATGACAAATTGCACAACTTGTAGTCTTTATATATACTGAGAGATGTTTTTTAAGATGCTTATTACATATTAGCACAATAGAAAAATTGTTCCAGCAGCATACATATTCCAAAATCCAAATAATAAAACAACAAAACTCATTCAACCTATGCTAAGTGAAAAGATATAACTAAGTTAAATTGGTCTAGTTGTTGATTAGCTAGATTGATTAAAAATTCCTATAGATCTGTCATTAGATTAGATGTACAATAAAATGAAAAATCAGTTGTTCCCAAGTAACTTTAAGTTGATTAGTGTATTTATTGATTATTGTCACAATATTTTAAACATAACTATATAAGGAATGAGTTAGGATGTATATAGGGTAACCTTATATTAACTATAAACTACAACACAAAGGTTGCACTAGGTTATTACAGGTTTATTATTATAGTAAACTGCCTGATTTGCCTGAGTAGGTGTATGATGGCCAAGAGCTATATTAGGTGAGTTAATCTCACTAGTGGTTATAGGAATATATCTTCATCAAGACAATTAGAAACCAAAACTAAATATTCATTAGAGTGTGTAGTTGAAGGGTCTTGATCCTGTGGATATGGGTATATAGGAAGCCTGGTAGGCAGAGTATGCCTCTAGTGTATGGATGCCTTAGACATAGTTAGGTAGCCTTGAACATAGTTATATAGAACATAACCATGTATGTATGTATGTATATATGGATGGATAGATGTAACTATTCTCTATTTAATAGCATCATCCACATCGGGGGAGGGGCACTTGAGTTTGCACCTTTTGGAATACTTCATTTCCTTTATTTGTGCTCTTTGAATCAAAGGTATATAACTATATCACTTGTAACTATAATTTTAAAATAGTACAAACCACAATAGTTTCTTATAATTCCATGGTTCTCTTTCTAGGATTATAAAATTGAAGTTTAAAAATTAATTGCATTTATGTACATCTTTTTCAAGTTTGATATTTCTCTTTTTCCTAACTTGCAGTCCAAGATTAATTTTTCAAAACACATATTAACCAGTTGGAGATTGAGTGAAAATATTGTAAGAACAATTGTGCCAAAAAGAGCTAAAAAAGAATGACTATTGCACAATAATCATCTTTTTATGCTATTTTTTCCATAGTTGTTCTTACATGTTATGATTTTTGGTGAGAGAAAAATTCCAAACTAATCAAGTAGGTGATCCAAAATTAAATCATAATTGGTTGAGGCATGTTTAAATACCTTATTTTAGATGTTATTGAATCTTATGTGTTTATGTGCTACTATTAATGGCTGTTAAAGGTGAATGTTCTAGGTTGTTGTACCAATTCTTAAGCCCAAAAAAGATAAATCGTGATTTATAATGGAAACTTGGGTGCTTAACTTAATTAATGATCACAACAAGAAAAATACCTTGTGTGATTTTATTCATATTTCACCACCTAGTAGTGCATTGTAGGTTCTTATACATTCTTAAGTAGATATTTGTCAGCACTAGGTGTGTGAAGGCTCCATTCAAAAACATGCAGAAGAAAAAGAGGTCATGATGAAAATTTTTGATGACATGTTTTCCAAGTTTATACAGAAGTTCCTCAATGAAACTTCACATTATTAAATTTCTATCTTTTCAAACACCACTTCTTGTCCTCCATATCTTGCACAAATAAAAATATTGCCTCCAACATTGCAACCATATAATAAATGGAAATAGCACGTGCCTGAGCCATAACCTAGTTAAATTGGTCTAGTTGCTAGTTAACTAGGTTGATTACAAATTCCTATAGAACTATCACTAGATTAGGTACAATAAAATGAACAATTAGTTGTTCATAGCTAGCAGGATCAAATATAGTTTTCAAGATGATAAAATTGCATATGCAGATGTAACACTTGATAGACTCAATATGTAAAGGATGTGGAAGTCATATGAGCATAGTGAGGGGAATACTTGATCACACTAGTCATTTCTTCTTCCAATATTTTCCAATTCCAAAGTACAGTCATATTACTAATGTTTTGAGATCATCAAATTTGTGTGTCACTTAATAAAACTATATTCCAATCACTTTAAACTTAAGAAATAATAGAGTTCAAAATTAAATAAACTTACTAATATTTTATAGGATTCAAGTTATGTTTTGTTATAATTAAAAAGAGTAAGATGGTGTTGGTTAATGGAATAGATTATCAATTGACCTATTAATACTACAACAATAGCACTAATACAATTTCAGTACAACAATAATATATCAAAAACCAAAAAAAGAGAGAGGCAACAATAAAAGATATCTAGTAATGATGTTATTATTCAATAGAATTTTACATCGAGGCAGAGCCCACAATTAAAATCTTGTGCTACTATGATTTTGGAATTGTCAACGTCAGAAATTTGATCCATTGAGAGGAAAGCAACCACCATCAAGTTTGAATTGTTGGCATTAGAAATTTTTTATGCTGATAGAAAACCACTTGCACTTTAATCAAGCATTATAAGGATGCTTTCTAGATGTGCCTTTGCAGCTTCAAAACTAGTTTTCTAATGGAAATATCTGTGCAAAACACACAAACAAACATGTATGTAAAATATGGGTTTTTTGATTACACGTCCTATGTATTTGATTGTTATATAAACAAAATGTGGTCTCGTGGATGACGCTTCTTTTAGGATATGCTCAAAATGAATTGAAATGGGGATGAAACCCTTGAGATTTATAGGATGTTTGTGCAAATTTGTCATCGATGGAAATTTGGCATCTCATAACTATGTATGCTAAATGAGATGCTATGGAGACTGCATACAATCTGTTCATTCAAATTCGAGATCTTGATATGGTAACACTAACTGCAATGGTTGGAGCCTATGCTTGTAGTGGTTATGGTTAGGAATCTCTAAAACATTTTAGACTTGTGGTATTTACTAACTTAAATAACTTTTGTTTCACTATGTGTTAGTGGTGTCCAGACACTTAGCAATTGTTAATCAGGGTAGAAAATTTCATTCTCAAGCAATTAAAAGGGATTGGAGTTGGATGTCTCTATAGGTAGTGCTCTTATTAAAAAGTATGCCCAATGTAGTTACATAGTATGGTAGATGTCCTTATGGTTTTTGGAAAAATGATCTAGCAGAATTTCTTTTATCATCGATTATGCTCTGCATGGGTTGGACAAGGAGGCAATCCAACTTTTTGAATAAATTCAAAGTGCTAGAATCAAGCTAGATTAGGCTAGGATTAGAGTAGGAAATTCTTATTTAAACATAAACACAATCAATGAAACAACATGCAAAAAAGCATGTATCAGACCGTATTTCTTTTGCATAGTCATGATCTTCACCTTTATGGATAATGTAATTAAAGTAAGTGGTACCAAAAATGAATTTATCAAGTTGTCAAAGAATATCCAATTCAAGGTCATTAAAATATCAATTAAAGTTACTGGGGAATACATCAAAACCAACATTGGGGTTTCCCATCAAATGCTAGCATCACTGCCTCTCATCATTCCATACATACGAAACCTCTACAAAAATACCCAACTCAAGTTTACAATCATTGCTTCCATAACCAAACCAATCTTGGTCTTCCCCCCTGCATAGATAGAAGCAAATGAGTTGAATATATTTTCCCTATCAAGAAATGAAAATGTGAACACAATAAGAAAAAGAAAACATCAATGAAATCAATGTCTTTAAGATCTTGTTATATATGACATGAGTATGGTGCCAATTTAGGAATCCAACCACCTAAGCAAAAGAAAATATTTTTACTAGGTGTGGAAAAAGAGGGCATGAAAAATAAGAATTTTATTAGAAATAGGATTTAGAAACAATAGTGTAATTTTCATCAATACACACAAATTCTTCACCAGATTTTTTATAGATGTCTCATAGATCCATTTTGATGCATATTATGTTACATTTCTAAAATGATTGACTACTATTGGCTATACATTGCACCTATTCTTGGTGCAAGCACTAGTTAGCCTATTATTAGCTTGATATACAATGAGACAAATTCAATTTTTTAAAATTTGTTTGGTTGTCATCGATATTTTGATGCCACTTTTCATCGATGGTATGGCAATCCCATTGAGTCATCTCTGGCTGGCATCACTAGTTCGAAGGGGTTGGCCATTGATGGTAGAACAAACCTATCAAATAATCTCTACATAGTGTTGATAGTTTGACCTTTCAAATTAATTATCTGATGCCACCGTGTAACATAGATAGGGATGATTTTTTATAGAGTGGCCCATTGCTAAATTGGTAGTCATGGAGTGCACCAAAATTTTGACAAAATTCTATGAAATTTGACTTTTGACATTTAAGTGTCAAATTTTTGACAACCCATGCATTGAAAAATACATCCAAATTTACTAGTGAGCTAATCAATTAGCCATTATGTCACCCTCATGACACACATGTGATATAATGTTTTGGAATGAGAGAACTTATCCAATGGCTTGCAACAACTTTGAAGAGTATAAGTCGGGTTCCAATTACTACACTTTCTAGCTTGTTGAACATTAATGATTAGTTGAGAATGACCATCAATGAAAATTTGATCCACATTTAAGAACAATGCAAATGAAGATCTATGATAAATTGCTAATTCTTCCACCTAATATTATCAGTTTCTATTGAAAGAGAAACTAACCTCATTCATACCAAATTTCTAGAATAGTCCCTTAAACACACCCTAACACTTGAAATACCAAGATTACCATGAGAAGATCCATCAAAATTGAGTTTGATAAATTGCATGGGTGTTTCTTTTGATTCATAATCTTTTTCAATTTTTATTTGTCTTTTTATTTTGTAATTCATCACTTGGAATCTTGATGCCTTCCCACTCTTTCAACATATCATTTTCCCAAGAAGAGAACTACCTCCTATTTCTCATATGCATCTTTAAGTACAAATTAACACTTTCACATACTAAAGAATTTATGCTCATTAAGACCACATCTACTAGATCAATTTGATTATGGAGAATTCTTTACTCCTTTCCCACCAAATGACCCAAATTATAATGGCTAGAATGATCCTCAACAAAACTGCAAGCTTTGAACTCAAGAACAAAGTTGTCAATGAATGAATGAGATTGGATAACATGGTGGCTAATGGGAAACAAAAATAGAATTTAGACATTACATATTGCCAAAAACTAAGTTCAAAGAAGTATTGAACAAATAAACAATCCATTCTTTCATCTTCTTGAGTACATAAAAAAAATTTAAATGGGGAGTCACATATTTTTACTCTAATGGGATCATTACTTGTCAAGATCTTCTTTCTCAAATCTAATTGTAAAAAGCTTCATGCTCTTGGGGAACACAATCATTCTAGCAAAAGTTATATATCCCGTTGGTCTCTCCAACTAAGAAACTACTTTGAGTAGGTGTATATCCTCCCTTAATAATATAGGTACTTGTAATAGAGGGAAGCCATAAAATTTTATAGTTATGATTAGATAAGAATATTTTCTACTCTTGCAGTGAACCGCTAAATAAATCCTTTCTGAGACTAGTAATGCGTAATGAATTAGGATCTCTCAAAATTACCTTGCCTAAAGGAATTTGAACAACATCAATGTAATGATTATGCTTTGGGCCCCAACATTGAGAGATTATTCCATATACATAAATAAATACTTTATCCAAATATAGAGGTGTAAAACCATTCCATGAATCTAACCATAGGAAGAAATCCTCCAAATTATGAACTTTCTACGAAATATACTTTGTAATTAGGCTTCTTGAATCCACTAAGAAGCCACATTGAAGATATCTTAGGTGGATTCTCAAAAGTAATATTCTAGAAGGATCATCATAATAGAGATATTGGACATGTGTCAATCTGCACCAATGAAGAATAGGTTTGTTATAAATCTTCAAAACAAGCTTAACCCCAAATGCAACATTCCTAAGGTGAAGATCATGTAGACCATTCCCACCCATGAGTTTTTCCATAGAAATATCTTTAATAGATACAAGTGGAATTCTCCTCTTACCATCTAAGTTGTAATTCTATAAAAAAACCCCTAATAATCTTTTCCATATATTTAATAACTTAATTTGGGGTTTGGATAAATACTTTCAAGTAATTCAAAATTGTGGAAAAAATAGATTTGATTGGTGTTAACCTACCTTCTAGAGGTTTCCAACATGATAATTTGGCTATGATATCCTACCAATAATATTTCCCACTAACATCTTAGAATACTAGAATCCCTAGATAGGAACTAGGTAATACAGCCTCAAGAATTTGTTATTTAATATGAGGTGGATCAAGTTAAAAATAAACATTGACTATTTATTGGATTTTATCCACTAGCTGGGTACCCACTCATATAAGCATAATATATCCTTGACCTTAATAACCTTTTTAAATGGTGTTACACCAAATATTTGAGTATCTGTTAAGTGCACAAAGTTGAGTCTCAATTCCATGGAAGTCCACGGATTGAGATCATGCTCTTTTAGAAATGGGCACCCTATTAGGCTCAGGTGTTTGATTCAAATTTCAAAAAATGGGTACCCATTTTTAAAAAAATTGGGTTCCTATTTTTTTTTTTAAATGAAAATTTTGAATTTGTTAAAAAATGGGCACCTTTTTTTTTTTTTAATAGGCACCTATTTTTCAAAAATTGGTTTCCTGTTCTATATTTTTTAAAAATAGGTGCCCATTTTTAAAAAATCCATTTATTTTTATTTTTTGGGATTTAAAATGTGTTTTAAACGTTGAAAATACTTTTTTTTTTAAATGGTGCTCATTTCTTAGAATATGGGGTGGGATCATTTTCTCTTTCCTCAGACTTCATTTTAGGATAGGCTTGGTGTGACAAAGCCTATTCCTTGACCTCTCAAGACTTGGCTAAGGCATTAAACTAACAAATTCATGCCTTGCCATAAATTTTAGAATGTCTTCTCGATCAATTTTTTTTATGAAAGAAAAATTCATTAGAGTTCTCATTGTATTGATTTCATAATATAAATTTGATACTATTATGATTTATTTACTATTCTTGCATTATATTTTAATCAAAGGTGGTACATAAATATAAAATAGCGATGTTCACTAAAACTCTAAAAACTTTTTTTATTTTATAATTTTTTCTTAAATTAATTTATATTTTATCATTCTAAATACAATTATTTTGAAGTTAAGAATTTTTTTTTTGAAAAAAATGAAATTTTGATCAAATTATGGTGTCCATACATGAGAGGTTTTAAAATTTACCATTATAGCCAATTAAAAATTAAGAATAATAAAATTATTCAATCAAAAATATTTTCATCAATCTTAGGTGTGTTAGGTAACTTCTTTTAAAAGGATTTACTAAAATTCATTTATTTGTGTCAAATTATGGTGTTTGTACATGAGTGTGATGTGGTCCTCAAACATGCATTTTGAAAATGTGGTTTTCAAAGATCCATACCAAAAATAAATCTATCATATAGGTACACAAGTAAATTACATATTCAAAAAGAAAATTTTGAGGAATACAAAATAAATTTTTGAAGTTTTTTATATTCAATATCTAAATGCCTAAAATTTTGACATCAATTTACAAGAAATTTCAAAACTAAGAAAAAAACTTCCACTTTTTGCCAAAAAGTGAGACTTGACTTCTTGCACTTACACTATCATTTGCAAATTATGAATGTACCATAAAAATATTTCTTTCAAGAATAGAAATATCTTTCCATAAGCCAATTTGATGTGCACATCGAATCCTCTTCCTTAAAGTTTGGGCCATGATTATGAATAGGAATTGTGGCTAAGGGTCAGCCTTTCTGACTCTTTGAGTTGAATAAAAGAAACTATTTGGTAATCCATTAACTATTAATGAAAAATGAGGACCTTTTGAAAAATATGTTCAAAATCCACTTACATCACTTATGAAAAAATTTGAACTTGAGAAGAACCTTTTGTAGAAAGTTCCAATAACTTTATCATGAGTTTTCAGCATATCTAACTTAATAATACAAGAAATAATAATATTCTCTTTGATTGATTGAAATTTTTTATGAGGCATGATTTCTCCATCTGTGGTTTCTCTCCCCAATATGATCCCCCTATTATGAAAAACAAGCTTTTGAATAAGCCCTTGAATTAAAAGGTTGATGGATGAAGTAAATTATATCTTGTAGATAGTATTACATAATGACATAGGATGAAAGTCCACAAAGGTTTTTGGATGCTTGACCTTAGGTATCAATGAGATTTGTGTTTCATTGGAATGAGATACTAATGCCCCACTCTTCCTAGAAACTTCCAAAATAAGAAGAAGATTAGAACTAGCGAATTCCCAAGATTTTTGGAAGAATAATATAATGAATCCAATAGGGCCAAGGGCTTTACATCTAGTGGGAGAGAAAACAAAACTCGTACAACTTCATCCATAGTGAAGGTCTACATCAATAATGAGTTATTTGCTGATTTTTTTAATGATCGAATGTTCACTAATATCTCTTCCACTTCCTTTTCCCAATTAAGACTTTGACTATTTTATTGAACCTAACTAGAAGCTAACCTATTAAAATAAAAACTCCAACATCCCCCCATTACATTAATTTGAGCAATTATTGAAGTTGCAAAGGTTTTAAATCAGCCTCCTAGAGAGTTTAATGAAATGTGACCCTCTATAGAGTTTGATGAACCTCCTTCAATAATCCTTGTCGCTTGCTCAAGAAACAATAAAATGATCACATAAGTAGATCTCCTAACTATAAAATTGGATTTTTTATTCATAAATGCCCTCATCTCTCTTGCATAATGAGAGATATTTCCTATGAAAATTTTCATCTCCTTTGAGTGTGTTTAATGCCTCCTCTAGTGATGCACATGAGATGCCTTTCCTCTCAAAGTTCACATCTCCATTGAGTGTGTCTAATGCCCCTTCCATTTCTATGGAAGTAAGAACTATTAATATGTCTAGACATGGACATATTTACTTTGAAAGTCCACAAGTCCTTCAAGTGTGTCTAACACCTCCTTAAATGCTCACCAAGTCTTCTTGAAATCCCTCCCCACCTTGCTCTATGGAAGGAGAATCACATTGCCAATCCCACTCTTCTATGTAGGAGCACAAATATATCAACCTCTTTTCTTCATGGATGAATCTTCTATGCTCCAACATTATAAGGAAAGAGATATTTTCTTCCCATGAAATAATCATCTCCAACCAAGAAGCAAGCTCAAGATGATGAAAGTCCTCTAACCTCCATTGGCTCTTGCCTCCTGAATGGTCCTTCTATTCTTTAAAATACTAATCTTGGACCATGGGGTGAACTACCACCTTTATATGAGTCACAATACAACATTTGGGGTCAAAGTGCGATGACAGTTTAATTTGTGCTCATTTTCATGATTTATTTTTGTAAGTGTCTCTGAGGCCATCACAATACTAACATTGACATCATCATTATGACACCCATGTGAGAATTAAAAAAATTAAACATGACATAAATAATTCCCCATTGTTTTTTATTATGGAGAGCTACATGTGAAAGAGGTGGAGAACCCTGAATGAGGGTGGAGACCTTTGAACATTTTTGTTCCTTTTTCATTTGCATATTTCATTTTTGTGCCCTTGTGATCTCTACATTTCATTTCCATGCCCTTACAGCTCTACAATTTCATTTTTGTGTCATGCTTGTGTGATCTATGTACCCTTCCTCTATGATTTTCTTCAAGGGCAAGAAGAAGTACCTATGTAAATGTTCCTTTCTTTTCCTTCTAAACATGTATCTCTTTATATATTCAAAGAGATTTTTTTAAAGATACTTATTACATATTAGCTCACTAGAAAAATTGAGCTAGGTACATACATATTCCACAATCTAACTAATAGAACAATAAAACTCACTCAACCCATGCTAAATAACTTACCTCAAGATCCTACACAAAAATAAGGAAGACCATGACAAATGTGTAGAGTTCGCAAGAAATTTTACAAAAACATATCATAGTAGATATTTTTAGAAAGAAACATGCCATAACCTAGTTTTTATATATAGAGAGAGATCTTTTTGAAGGTTCTTACTACATATTAGCACAACAGAAAAATGATCGAGCTACATAGATGTTCCAAAATCAAATAATAAAACAATAAAACTCCCTCAACTCGTGCTAAGTAACATAGCTTAGGATACTACACAAAAATAATGTAGACCAAGAAAAATGTTTAGAGTTCACAAGAAATTTTACAAAAACATATCATAGTAGATATTTTTAGAAAGAAACAAGCCCAAACCTAGTCTATATATATACATAGAGATCATTTTGAAGGTGCTTAATACATATTAACACAATATCAAAATTGATCTAGTTGCATACATATTCTAGAATCTAAATAATAAAATAATAAAACTCAATTAACCCATGGTAAGTGATTTATCTCAAGATCCCACACAAAAATAATGCAGACCATGAAAAATGGCTAGAGTTCGCAAGAAAATTTACAAAAAAAATATGATACTAGATATTTTAAGAAAGAAACAAGCTATAACCTAGTTAAATTGGTCTAGTTGTTGATTATTCAGGTTGATTACAAATTCCTATAGAACTATCATCAGATTAGGTACAATAAAATGTACAATTAGTTGTTCTTGACTAGCAAGATCAAATACATTTTTTCAAGGTCATAAGCTTGGTGATTAAATATTGTATAATGA
The DNA here is from genome assembly GCA_028749045.1 of Cupressus sempervirens. Taxonomy (NCBI): domain Eukaryota; kingdom Viridiplantae; phylum Streptophyta; class Pinopsida; order Cupressales; family Cupressaceae; genus Cupressus; species Cupressus sempervirens. Next base: position 836,207,377 of record CM053790.1, read on the forward strand.
GCATTGTAAATTGTAAAATCAACAAAGAGCATTGCAAGTGGACAAATTTTCATTGATTATAATAAAGGTGAATTTGAGCAAGGTGACCAAATTTTTCTTTCAAAACCATATGTGCATATATAAACATTAAGAACAACATGTCCAATATTTTTGTAGATATACACATTAATTATACCAAATTTTTCTTTCAATACCATATGTGTAGTATAAACATTAAGTATAATATGTCCAATATTTTTGTAGATACACACATTAATTACACCAAAAATTCCTTTCAAAACCATATGTGCAGATATAAACATTAAGTACAAGATGCCCAATATTTTTACAGATATACACATTAATTACACCAAATTTTTCTTTCAAAACTATATGTGTCTATATAAACATTAAGTACAACATGTCCAATATTTTTGTAGATATACACATTAATTAAACCATTTTTTTCTTTCAAAACCATATGTACTAATATAAATATTAAGTACAACATGTCTAATATTTTGGCAGATATAAACAACCAACTCAACAAGGGCACACGAATAACTTATTTCCATGAAGAAGGATCATGTCATTTAATACAAGGAAATTTGATCAAAATAAGGGGACAATCACTGGATTTTTGTCTAACTTTCAAAAAGAAGGCGACAAATTTTTTTATTGTCCTTGCAAGAGTTGTAATGATCTAAAGACAAGAAGAATCAAAATCAAAACAATTGAGAGACATTGTATGGAGAATGGTCATACTGAAGGGGCTTTGATTATTATCCATTGGTAAGTTGCATATTATATTGTTTTTGTTATTAATATACATATGAATCATAGAATGACGATTCAATTATCATCATTTTTATATAGGTTGACCTCCCCAGGGTAGTACGTGAAATGGACCAACACATCTCAAAGGAACATGTAGGTGTGAATATGGAGGAAAATGGAGGTGTGAGTGTTAAAGGAAAAGATCAATATCCCATGGAAGATGATGATCATGCACCAGAAAACACATTTGAAGATGATGGTACAAATGCATTAATCGATGACACATTTGGTACTAGTGTTGCTGCTGATGATGATGATTATGATGAGGATGACATTGAGGTTGTCCATCATGCACCTCTACTTGCGAAGGAAAACATGGCCCTTTATGAAGGATCACAATAAACTCTTCTCTTTGTTGTATTTTTGTTGGTGAATTTGAAGGTTATGAATGGTTTATCCAACATAACAATGTCATGTATGCCAAGGTTTGTGATATATGTCATTATAATATATAAAAGGTGAAATACGTACATTAAGATTGTTTATACTAATGACCTATATTTTTTGTTGTAGATTGATAGGTGACTATTTGTTACCACCATCAAATGGTCTCCTTCAATCATACTGAGAATTATGTGCCAGTATGAAACATATTGGAATGAAGTATCAATCAATAGATGATTGCCCTGAAGATGATGTAATTAATCATAAAGAACACAAAAATGAAATAGAATGCCCCAAATTCCATATGAGAAGATATCAAGATGATCAAGTGATAAAAAAGGTTTCTCTCAAGGTTCTTTTTTACATCCCCATTATTCCACATCCTAAACGATTTTTCAAGAGCAGTAGCTTGGTACAATTTATGGATTACCACATGCATGTTGGAATTACAACTGGGAAAGGTAAACTATTGAGAGAGGGGGTGAATCAAAAGTTTAAACTTGCACCCATAAAAATTTCACCATTCATACATCACATGCATTAACATACTAAAATAACAAGTAAAGTAAATCCATCTAAAACATGTAAAAAAATTAAACACACACACTTGACACTAGATATGATTACCCAAAAACCCTCAAAATGAGAAGGTAAGACTAGGGTGGGGATGACACCCACAAATCTTCACTACTACAGCAATAAAGTGTAGCCAATTAAGGTTACAATGGTTTGACCATGAAACATGATCTACCCTATGAAGGGCCTACCTTGTTAAATGCTTACAAAGACTATTAAGTCCTACCTTCTTAGAGGATTTCAACACCCTATTAGAAGTGTGCTAAGTTAAAGGACTTTTGATCACTCACTTAGAGTGTCACCTTGTTAAAGGATTTCATAAGGCATGTTAGGACCACTGCGCTTAGGAGATTTAACTAAAATCACCTGTCAAAATGTCCTAGGATAGATCTTGTGGTTGGCAATTTCTTGCCTTATAATAGATCACCTCTATCCAATCTCTAACGAATCCTTTTACAATCTGATGTAGCAATTTTGTATCCTCTATCCTCTATTGTTCACTTAACTAATTTTGCAATTTATTGTCATTTGCTAAGTCACCTTGAATGCTCTAAAAATTGTCATGTTTGCACCTTCAATAATTCACCCCTTCACAATGCTCTCAACTCTCTTATCTCTCATAAAAATGTTAGGGCTTTATCCTCCTTAAGAAGACTTAGGTGGCTTAGGGTGAAGTATGAATCTATGGCTGAGATTCATCCATTTTGCCACATAAACCTTCCCATTTTTTGATTGGCTCCATGTAACTACATAGAGATTCTACATGTAGATTCATCCTTATCTTTAAAGAATCAAAATCTAACCTTATGTTGTCTAAAAAATGGTCTCCACAGTTGTTTGTGCCGTAACAAACAAATATGTCCAATTTGTGTTAATCGACATATGTAGTTGTTGATGCTCAACATACACTATAATTCTACTTCTTCATTTCTTTCAAGGAACCAGTTATCATGAAATATATCATAAATACCATCTCCTTCTCTTCTAAGAGTTCCATCACATATCTCAGCCTTACCCAAATTAGCAACATCATGCATAGATGAATGAAAAGAAAAATTGCCAATAAATACTTCATTCTGAAATTGATTTGAAAAAGTACCCGAGGCATCATCCAAGAAATGATTTAGCTTGAGTGATGACGAAAATGTACCTATGATTCCTTCTTGTTCATTGAGAATTGCATTCTCTAAGACATTAGCTCAACCACCACTAGATTGAAGGCCAGCTTCATATTCTTCTTTCTCAACAAGAAATTCAGCAGGGGCATCTTTCTCTAGAGGCATCTTTGTCTCATCTTCATGAAGAATTGAATCACCATCAAGAGGATTGGTTGGAGAGACATCTTTAGGCTGAAGACATAGAAAGAATTCAGCAATGACCTCTTCTTGTTGATCAAATGATATTTTTTTCCATCCTTCAGCTAGATAGTTTATAGACTGAGTGCTAATTTCAGGATTTTCAAAATGAGAAAGAAACTCTTCTTCATGCACTTTCACCTCTTCATAGTTACGTATGTCATCATCAAATGGATAAAGTCTTTGCAAGGGCTGGTCATTAGCTTGTAAGCATAAGGAATCATCCTCTTTCTTCATGATAATAGGAAATTCATCTTTAGACTGCATGTTATTCTGAATCTTATAATCAAGAAGATTTTGCAAAGAAAGTTGATTGACATCAAATGTGAAAAATTGAAAATCTGAAGGAAAATTGTCTACTTTCTCATCAATAAAAACTTTTGTAATAGGGAGACTATCCACATAGTTAAAACTAAAACTCTTAGGATGATGAGAAAAATATTTGAATACACATCCATTAAAAACAACATCCCCTACAAGGTTTGCCATTTCAACATCTTCATAATGAAAAGATTCAAGAAGAGAATCTTTTTCCACATTCTCCTCCAAAGAACCAGTACCCTCACAATCTTTTGTGACATTTAAAGATTCACTTAGAGAAAAAATGTCCTAAGAAAGTATCTCAATAGAATATTCAGGAAAAGAAAAATCACCATGACCTTCTACTCTACAAATTTTAGCATGAGATGAAGAAATATCTTGAGACAAGATTTCACCATTATTGCTTACCTCTTCTCCATTATTGGCATGAATAATCTCATCCACTGAAGTTGGATCAACTAGAGGTTGGAGTATTTTTGGCCATACTTCTTGGTCACTCATGACAAATAGATTTAGATACCTGGGTGAAACTGTGATAATGTGAGGTTTATCATGATTATCTTTCCTCAAATGCTCCTTCAATCGAACTACTTCCTCTTCAAGATTTTTCTCCTCTTTGTATTCCATTTCATCTGTCTCTTCTTTTTCACGTGCACCTCCTTCTTCTTCTAAATATTGCATCCTGGATCTTTTCTTGATGAGGATAGCACCATAGAAAGACTTCAACTAGCTCACTTGCTTTGCTACTTCTTTTGTAAATTCTCTTATGAGATTATCTTTGAAAGGTGGGATAAAGATGAAGATTTCAGAGGTATCTCCATCCTTTGTTGGAACCCATTCCTTCAAGATTTCTTGATTTGTAAGGAAGACTTTTTAGCATTCTTCCTCAATAGAGCCACCAACCTCCATCCTCGAGGAGGTACCTTAAAATTTCTAAGACAAGAAAACACTGCAACTGCGATTCTTTCCCCAGTAGAGTCACCATAAATCTATTAGTGAACAGATTGTCCTTTGAGAAATAATGTGCAAATCTGACCTTGAATGCCCAAATGAAAGAACAAATTTACACCAACAGTTAGATAGCTTATTATTAGATTAATAAGCTTCCTCTGAATTTTATCAGGTACAACTCCCCATACAAGGTTTACAATGAATTAATTATAGGTACTTTTGACCAGAAAGCATGAAAGGATAACAAGCATTTATCCGTAAACACAGAATAAATGCTAAACCTAAAAATTAAAAAGAAAGGAAATAGAATAAAATAGATTACACAAAGTTAATCTGTCGTACACTGCATTACATAATTTAAACAAAAGTGTATCTTCCATCCTCTTGAGAGAATATAGAAAATCAGAGCTTTAAAAGACATTTGGAAAAGATGATGCAAGAAGAAAACAATGATATTGAAACATAATTCAGAGAAAATTGAAAATGATGCAAAGTTCATGATCAGTGGAAGGAAACTATACCATAATCAAAGTTCTAGTGTAATTAACCTCCATCCTCCCTTCCCTAACCGCAAAAGATCGCAAAGTATCTTCTACACATTACAACCAAATCACTATTTCAAGAAAGATAGAAACTTCTTTCACAATGTTACATCAACCATTAAAATTCTATCTCTAAGTCAGACACACAGTTCTGGAAAAGAGAAATAACCCATGCTCTACCTCTCATAGCCTCTCAAGAAAAATGGAATAATTTGTAGAATATCCTTCTCTTCTGGAGCACAAAGCCTACCGTCAGAAGCAGGAAGAATGGAACCCCTTTTTTGTCTTTCTCTGAGCCTTTTATCTTCTTTCTTGTCAGTTCTGTTCAGTTTTGGTAACTAATTCTTGAAAACCTATTTCCATACTTTGGAATTATCTTCCTCCTTTTTAAATTCTAGGATATGCCTTTTATCACCTATTGGGTTTATATGATTTAATTAGAAACACACTCCTTATTCCTAGGCAAAGGTCTTCTTTTATCCTCTTTACAGAAATATCACAAGTGTTACTTATGATATTTAAGAATAAACCTCCCTCCAAGTAGGATGACAAGTGGCTTGATTCTACTGCTTGAGTGAATAACTTTATAAATACATTGAATTTTCTTGCATGAAACCTGGCATCCATTGAAAATAAGCTCAATTTTTAATGACTTTTCACCTGCTGAAACTACCTGTGGAATTTGTGAAATATCAAAGCATCCAAAATTATTTTCTTACATCACTGCCACAAATTTGTAAATGTGCACACCTCTATTGGCATCTTTCTTTGCATCATTTCTTGATACCATGATAGTCATATCTTATAAGGATAGCATTTGATATCTCAAATGTACTTGCGTGCATTTTGTAATCATTTCACTTGGTGAAGATTGTAGTTGGCATTATTTATCAAACAATGTTTACGAATGTTGATATCCCTATGTGTCGGCAATCCATTTCCTTTTGCTAAAATATAAATAGTGAGTTCATTCTTTGGTTGAATCTCAGGGACACATGATCATATTGAGACTTTGGTTGGTCTACCACCTCTGATTGTCATCTTGATACATATGAGTGCGGGTGTATGAATGGAAATCCCTTTTCTTTGCTTGGGTTTGAATTGAATTTAACGGGCTCTGTGATTGATTCCATAAATTGATTTCTTCAATACCCTGTTCAAAGAAACGCTTAAGAGCATTCACTAGATCCATTTCAAATGGACATATCCTCAGTCATCCATATTTTAAAGATACCCATACCCGATTACCATTATGAGCTTATATGCCCTTGAGATGGAGATGATGGATTTGAAGACAAGTATAAATTGCGACACATGTATGGGTTTGGATCATGGCTCGATACATGCTAGATTGTGGATGCAAATTATCACAATGTTTTCATTAGTTGTAAATTTGAAGAAGAACCCGTGTCGTATCATGACTCCAAACACTTCATCAGACATGCTATATGTGCTGCCTAAGCTATTTGCATCACCATGCATTCTCTTCAAAACTATGCACAATGCAGTCCATTGGCTCTAAAGACGTTCACGTGCCTCTTCATGGTGCAAACTGTATAGACCCAAACTCATGTTCTCCCCTTTTGAGCATTATGACCAATGTCCTTCATCAACATTCTATCAAATAGTTCACATACACATTGGCACATCCGAACTCTGTGCAAGTAACTCACGATGTCCTAGTAAGATTCTTTGAAATGTTCGAAGACTATTAACTATCTGAGTGTTGGCTTGAGAATATAATTCCTTGCTTCAAATATTAGAATTCATTGTATAGAAGCTAGAGTAGTGTGCATATTCAGAGCAAGAGTTTGTGTATGTAGAATTTCGAGATCAGAATTAGATAGATTTGCATGACTAGCTCCAGCCATTAAAATTAGAGTATAGGCTAACATTTGGTTTCTCCTTCTTCAGTCCCATACACATTGATACCTGGCATCCCATGAATCCATGTTGAACATTCTTTACTAACAATACTTTCTCTCACTAAAAATAAAGCTGTGTAGATAGGAGTCTAACTATAGGTTAAAGGGGAAACAAACCTTCTAAGGAAATTTTCCATAACCTTTTGCAATATAAATTTCATTCATAACCAGGTTTGGTATTGTGAACCATGACCTCAAGAACCTATGCCTCAAAATATTCATTTGGAATTTTTAGATAGTGTGCCTTCAATCTCAAACTTTAGAGCTTTTGAAACCAAGTTTGAATCCTAACTTTGAATCGAATCTTACAATTGAAATTGGATTCAAGAATCGAACTAAATATTGATTCTAAATTTTTTTGAGTTAATTGATCTGCACTTTGAACCGTGAGTTTAAACTTTGTTTGAATTGAAACACAAGATGGACCACTTGAACCACTTTCAACCACTTCAAACTAAGTTCAAAGTAGTTCAAAGAGGTTCAAAACCTAAAACTAAAAGTTTTAAAATTATGGGTCCATCTGTGTACTAACATGATCAAAATTGGATTTGTGCAAAGTTGAGCTTTTAGTGTAGATTGATCTAAAATCTTTTTCAAATCTTCTTTAGTTAACGGATTGATGTTTAGAGCTAATGCATCAGAGACATCCTTGAAAATTATATTTTCTGCAAGTGTAGTTGCATCATGAGAAGGACTAGTAGTCAGCATTTGTGTGTCTTACATACTATGTTCCTCATACTGTTGGTTAGTTGTTGCTTGTCAGTGTCCATCTTCTTAGTCTCCTTCTTTGTATTTTTATCTTCCTTGCTATCATCATTGTCACCCTCTTCTTTATCATCATATTTACCCTCAAAGGGATCCTTCTTTCCTTGCTTAACTATTTTTAATCCATAAATTCATTTCTAAATTTGAGTGGATTTCTTCACAACATCTTCAATGTCATTTTGAAGAATGCTAAAGGCTCTATATTTTGGTGTGAATCTTCCACCATATTTCTTATTTTTCTTAACAATTTTCCCGTTGGTTAGTTTTGGCATTACTTGGGCTAGTGTAGTCTCCCTTATTTTCTTCTCCAAATTTAAGAAATAGTGACATTGTTGCTCAACTAAATCATACAATGCTTTGGGTACATCATTGTGTATAGGGCTTCTCCTACTATATTTTTCTCCTCTTTTTTCAAATTATAAAAATTTAAATTCTTAAGACCAAAAAAATTAACATTATTTATGATATTTTCACACATATTCTCAAAATTAGGAAGTGGTGTATAACTTACCACTTTGAATCGGTCTTGATCATCTAACTCTATTCTTTCCTCATCTGAGTCTAGTTGAGCAATGTATTTTCTTCTTTCCTTCTTCTGCTCCTAACCTCCTTGTTCTATTTGTTTTGTTTTCTCCTTGGCCTTTTGGGTGGTAGCTCTTGTGCTTGCTCTAGTGGCTGGTGCTAGTTTCTTTGTTGAACTAGGTTTTGCAACCTTCTTAGCTTTGACCATAGTTTGTGCCTTGGCCTTTCTCTTTTCGGGTTCAACATGTATTGGTTCTTCCTCAACTTCTTCTTCCTTGGCACCCTCTTCTTCTTCTTTGTCCCCACCCATGCCTTGGGTTAATGCAAGAGGTTCTTTAGTTTGTTTGTATTCTTCCTCTTCATCCACTTCATCACCTTCATCTTCTTCTTCTTCAACACCTTCACCAAATTTTTCCTTAAGTTTCTTCACTAGTTTATCTTTCTTCTTCAATGTGGAGGCTTTCTTTAACTAGATTTTGACTTTGTACTTCATGACATCATAATTTAAAAATATTTTGGCTATTTTATCAACTTCTTCAGCAAGAAGTGCAGTGATGGCAATTGAGGCTTCATCAACATTAATCTCACACCCTAAGGGTCATAGCCATCTTACCCTAGGTATGGTAGCCTATACATGAGTCTAATCAATATCAACAAGAAAGCATATGTCATTGTAATACTATTCAACTAAGGAAACAAGTATTCTTATCCTCTACTTCATAGACTTCTTAAAATCTTCAAAATAGCTTGTCATGAAAGTTTCAAAGTTCTCACCCATATGCTCAATGTATTCATTTATTTGGGTAGCAACTATCCTATCTGTCTTCCATCCTATTTTACCAAAATATGGGAATATGTTTTGTGCATATAAAAATATGCAAATTAGAATTGATCCAAATTTGCACTAAGAACTCTTTGTCTACCTGATTGCTCCTAGGTTCTCAATTATTTGTTGTAATTGAAGTATAACTAGATCATGTAGGTATGATCTTTCTTCACAATTTTATATCCCACATCCACTGCAATATAGGGTACACTATTCAATTTAATTGATTGATAAAACTTTTGAGATATGACCCTAACTACAAAGTTTATCAGTGGATTAGTTATGGTATATATTATCATTCCATGATTATTCCACTTTGCACCTGTATTTTTCTTTATTTTCTCTTTAGAGTCACTCCGCGGAGTCTTTGGTTGATCTAGGGTTGGAAAATGAGTCACCTTGTGGATTATTCTCTTTGAAACCTTTATTGGCTCTCTTTCTAGCCATAGGGATCCATCATGAATTTTGCTCAAAACTATTCTTATCCAGTCAATTTTGAAAATAGTGAGGAATTCTAGGGCATGCATCAAAACCTTTCTTTCTACGATTTTGAACTCTTCTTTTAAGACATCATTTTCACAAAATCTGTCATATGCTTCCCTTATCTCTATATTACTAGTTCCACATGTATTGTAGTTATAACATTTTCTAACATCCTGAACCATAATAACTTTTGGGGGAATCATGGATAATGTACTTGACGGCTCTTGTTTATATGCAACATCTAGAATTGCTCTAAAATTTGGTTATTTCACCTCATTACTGACTAATTGCACATTCAACACTTGTTTTCCCTCTACATTTCTTGAACTTAATGCCATTATGAAAAACTAGGGTCTCTACCAATTTAAACTACGTAGCTTAGCTTGTGAATAAATACCTTTGAGATTCAAAGAATGTGAGTGAGATCATCACTGTGATTTTTGCAGTCCCTTCAAAAAAACTTTTGAATTGCCTTATGGACCTTTAGCTCTTGCTTAAATTCGAAATGACAAAAAAATTGGGTAAAAAATGACCATATACCCTTCAAAATTGTTGCATTTAATGCTTAGTGCTTTTATAGTTGCAAACTCGGCATCATCACAATTTTAGATTCACTCGGCATCTATAGGTATTATCATCACTCGATAGCTACTACAAACTTGACATCAACTAGCTAACCTGCTAGCTTAGCACTAACTAGTGTTCCAATCAACATCCATTCAAAACTTTTCATGCTCGGCAACAACATGAAAACTAAAATATTTAACTTTGAATTTTCTACAAGTTCTTGCATCTTCATTCATGCTAATGTAATATTTTTAGTACTCACTTCTTTTGGAAATGACGTATGATACAACACTTTAAGTATTAGTCACACATACCTCTTGTTTCCTTAGTTTAATGATGTGTGACCACTTGACCCATTAGGTGAAGTGATCCCTTCTCCATTTAATGTACTACAACCATCTTTCTTCTTCCATGTCTTATTCATCTCATTCTTGATGTGTTCAACATTTGGCTTACCTTTGCCTTTATCAAATTCACAACTTGGTGCCTTGGACCTAGTTGGACAATGCTTGCTAATATGACCAATCTTCAAACAACTAGAGCATGTGGTTTGAATCAAACACATCTTATAATTACCATTGAAGTGATTCCTAATACAATTCTTAGATACATATCCATATTCTTGACAATAATGACAGCTATATCTTGTATTGCAATCCCAATTATAAGATCTTCTATACCTTCTTACCTTTTTTTGGTTATTTGATGACCATGTGGACTTGCATCTTAATTCAAAGGCTCTATGTCCATACTTCTGATAGGTGTAGCAATATCCTTCAAATTTTGGTGCATGCATGGCTCTAGTTTTGCATTCATGTGCCTTATGACCTTGTTTATTGCACTTATGACAATGGACCATATTCCTAGGCTTGGCAATGTAATTTTTATTCTCGCTCCTAAACACATTAGTAGTATGCCCTTTCCTACCACAATTATGACAAGTAGGTTTGAAATTCTTACCTTTTTCATTCCTTTCTTCAATATATTTGGATGATTCTCCTTCTTCAGTGCTTGTGTAGCTTAATCTTAATGTATCTCTATTGGATCTAGGGGATTCAAATAATTTTTCAAAGTACTTGATGGCTTCATTTGGCTTGTTGAAACTTTCAAAAAATTCCTTTTCTCCTTTTAGGTCATTTTGCAGTTGTTCATTTTGTAACTTCAATGTAGTTATCTCAATATCCTTGACATTCAACTGATGATGGGCATTCATCATTTGGTGCAAGGTATCCAATTGCATGTTTGAGATCCTAGATAGTTGTATTGACTTCTCTTCCAATTTGTTTGCTAGCATTCTTTTTGTTGAAAATAGAGATGGAGTAACTGAGAGGGGAGGGGTGAATCAGTTACCACAAAAATATTTCTATAGCTCCAGGCACTCAGTAACCATACAAATAAATGCTGAAACTTGATAGATTTTCTGTTAACTTATTAAGCTTTTAAGGTGATTAGCATGCATGCATGAAAGAATAATCATGAACACAAGAGACACCAGATTTAATGTGGAAACCCAATTTGGGAAAAACTACTATGTAACTAGTTACCAATTTTCACTCTTCTGAAGTGAGCCTTGTTAGGAGCCAACCCTGTTAAAGGTTACAAAACACACTATTAGGTGTGACCCTGTTAGAGGATTTAATCACCTTGTTAGAAGTCGCCTTGTCATAGGTCTTTAAAACAATTCAACTGAACTGTCACCTTGTTAGAGGATTTACAAAATGGCTGTTAAACCAACTATGTTAAGAGATTTTGAATCACTGTTACAATGATTAGAAAGCAACAATGAAGTGATTTGAAATATATGAAACTTATCTTTTCTAAATACAAATCTTTGTTCTGCTTTACTAGATCCTTACTAATCGAATACAACTTTTCAGCTTCATGGGGATATCTAATCCTTCCTCAACATTCGCTTATTTATTCATTCACACTCTTATGCATCCATACTTTTTTTGAATTCACAACTTGACCTTTCTTATATACCTTGCAGTTTTTTAGGTCGACTCAATTACAAGTTACAACAACTGAAAAACATAAAATCAGTCAGCTGCATAAAACAGTTAAACTTAATTTTGTTTTTGGAACAAGAAAATCCTTTGCTGCCCAACCCAGCTCATTGACCACTGCTCCAGAATGGTTTCCCCAGTGTTAGCCAAGTGATGCTCGGTAAACACTGTGAACTTTGCAATTTCCTTCAGAGACCTAGTTAACTCAGTGAATACTAACCTTTCTTCATTTACCGAGTGAGCTTGGTAAAAACTAACTTTCCCTTGCCTATTGAGTGAGCTCGATAAAAACTAAGTTTTCTTCACTTACCAAGTGATCTCAGTAAAGGCTAACTTTTCTTCTCTTACCGAGTGAGCTCAGTAAAAGTTAACTTTTCTTCATTTACCGAGTGAGCTCGGTAAAAGCTACCTTTACTTGTAATGTTCAAGAATTCTTGGTAGTCACTAAAAATGCTTTGCTAACTGTCTGAGCTTGGTAGACTTTGTCTACTGACTGATATGAAATTTGTGTAACATCAAAGACAATACATAATTAACAATTTTATCCAATAATCTCCCTCTTTGGCATTGATGGCAACACAACATGTAATAACAGAAATGAAATTTGAAAACAAGTCTTTCACTTATATGGCAACACAACATGTCAGTATAACAATTCTCCTTCTAAGATAGAAAACTCTCCCTCTTACAGTAATCTCCCTCTATGAAGAAATTGCAAAAAAAAAAAACTCTTATATTTTGAACAAATTTTAGAGAGATATGACAATAAAAATCTCCCTCTTTGACAACACATGCCAAAGACAACTCAACTCAAATGAATTTCAATGTACCTTTAGTACTGATTCATATGCAATGTTTCCTAGTTATGCTGCATCAACTAATAGATCTTTAATTTGGTATGAGTTGATGTATCACTAAAACTTTATTTTAGTGAACTTCAGATAGGGGAGTGACCTAAAGCTTACCTCTTAGATACAGGAATGCATCCTTAGGTAATGGTTTTTTGAATATGTTAGCAATTTGGTCCTTAATATGGACATATTCCAATCTAATCTCCTTATCTTGCACCATTTCTCTGACAAAATGATATTTTATTGCAATGTTCTTGGCTTTGGAATGCATTACTAGATTCTTAGATATGTTGATTGCACTTGTATTGTCACAGAACATAACAACTAATTCTTTGATTCCCATCTTCATGCCTTCCAACAATTTTTTAAACCAAACAATGTTAGAACAGTTTACTGCTGCAACAACATACTCTGCCTCGGCTGTTGATTGAGATGTGCAATTCTTCTTTTTGCTTGTCCAAGAAACCAACCTTTTTCCAAGAAAGAATGCACCTCCACTTGTACTTTTTCTATCATCAAGGTTTCCTGCCCAATCAGCATCAGTAAACACTTTCAAATTAAAATTTCCTCCAAATTTATACCATAACCCATACTCTTTAGTTCCTTTGTATGGACATATTCCAATCTAATCTCCTTATCTTGCACCATTTCTCTGACAAAATGATATTTTATTGCAATGTGCTTGGATTTGGAATGCATTACTAGATTCTTAGATATCTTGATTGCACTTGTATTGTCACAGAACATAACAACTGGTTCTTTGATTCCCATCTTCATGCCTTCCAACAATTGTTTAAACCAATAAATGTTAGAATAGTTTACTGCTACAACACCATACTCTGCCTCGGTTGTTGATTGAGATGTGCAATTCTTCTTTTTGCTTGTCCAAGAAACCAACCTTTTTCCAAGAAAGAATGCACCTCCACTTGTACTTTTTCTGTCATCAAGGTTTCCTGCCCAATCAGCATCAGTAAACACTTTCAAATTAAAATTTTCTCCAAATTTATACCATAACCCATACTCTTTAGTTCCTTTCAAATATCTCATTATTCTTTTGATTGCCATCATGTGATTTTCTCTTGATTTTTCTGAAAATCTTGCTACAATACCAACTGCAAGGGCAATATCTGGTCTTGTATGAACTACATATTGCAATTTTCCAATCATAGATATATACAATGTTTGATCTACTTCTTTTGATTCATCATCCTTGGTAAGTTTTAATCTAGTACACATAGGAGTCCCAACTGGCTTACAATCTTCCATTCCAAACTTTTTCAATATCTCCTTGATGTACTTTTATTGAGTAATGTAGATACCATTTTTATTCTCTTGAATTTGAAGACCAATAAAGAATTTGATCTCTCCAAACATAGACATTTCAAATTCCTTATTCATTTGTTCTGAGAATTCTTTGCACAAATCATCATTCCCTGTGAAAACAATATCATCTACAAATATTTCTGTGAAGACAATCTTATTATCTTGTCCTTTAATATACAAGCTACTGTTATCATTAGTTCTTTGAAAACCAATCTGAATAAGATAGTTATACAATCTTTCATACCATGCTCTAGGGGCTTGTTTCAGATCGTACAATGCCTTGTGTAATTTGCAGACCATGTTCCTTTTATCTGATTAACAAAACCTTTAGGTTGTTCAATGTAAACCTCTTCATCTAGTATACCATTAAGGAATGCTGACTTGACATACATCTGATAAACTTTGAATCATTTATGAGCAGCATATGCTAGTAGGGTTTTGACTCCTTCCAATCTTGCAACAAGAGCAAAGGTTTCTCCATAGTCTATTCCTTCTTCTTGAGCATATCCTTTGCATACTAGTCTAGCTTTGTTTCTTGATACCTTACCATCTTCATCCAACTTGTTTTTGAATACCCACTTAGTTCCAATCACATTTTTGTCTTTAGATCTTGGTATAAGAGTCCAGTCTGGTTTTTCTCTATTTGATCTATTTTTTCATTCATAGCTTCAATCCAACTATCATTTTCTAATGCATCTTTGATATTTCTAGGTTCAAAATCAGCAAGTAAACAAGTACCTTTCAACTTATTTCTTTTCATGGTTCCTTCAGATTTATTTCCAATGATCTGATCTGCTAAATGATGTCTCTTGACATACTTAGCTAATATAGGTTCCTTGCTCTTTGAATGGATTTCATTATTATCTTCTTGCATTTCAACTTCAGGCTCTATTTGTTCTTGCTTGGTAGGTGTTTTCTTGGTAGATACTTGCTCGGTAGACATTGAATTAAAATTGGTTTGTTGTGGCTCGGTTTGAACTTCCTGCAACTTGGTTATAGATGACTTGGGAGTAGAAGTTTCTTGATTGTCTGATGTAACTGGTATTGTATCAGGTTCACTGAAGACAAATCTTTTATAATCTTCTAGTTCCCTTTTGCTTTCTTCTTCAGTCCTTTCTGCAAACTCATCAACTTTCACATGTGCACTTTCTATGACTTTGTGACTAGACAAGTTCAAACATCTATATGCCTTACTTTTGTATGAGTATCCAAAGAATATACCTTCATCACCTTTTACATCAATTTTTCCTTTTCTAGATTCTTTCAAAATGTAACATTTACTTCCAAATACTTTAAGGTAACTTACATTAGGCTTATAGCCATACCATAACTCATAGGGGGTTTTGAATGAGTCTTTCTTTAGCTGAACTTGGTTCAAGGTATAGACTACAATGTTGATAGCTTCCTTCCAGTATTTGATAGCAATGTTCTTTTCAATCATCAAAGTTCTTGCACAATCCATGATGGATCTATTTCTTCTTTTAGCTATTCCATTTTGTTGGGGTGTTCCAAGGGCTGATACCTGTCTTTTGATTCCTCTCTATGGAAAAGTTGTTGAATTCATGTGAGATGAATTCTCCACCTTTGTCTGACCTCAACCATTTTAATCTTTTCCCTGTTTCCTTTTCTACTCCGACCAAATACCATTTGAACTTTTCAAATGCTTCTGATTTATTTCTTAGATACATGACTGTCATCATTCTTCAATATCATCAACAAAAAGAATGAAGAAATTTTCTCCAGTATAGCTTTCAATTCCAATGGGTCCACATAAATCAGTATGCACAATTTGTAATATATCTTTAGATTGATTGTTTTTACTTTTAAAATTAGTCTTTCCCATCTTTCCAATCTGACAATTTTTGCATAAACCGACCTCAGGTTTCTTTATGTTGGGAATGCCTCTTACTTTTCTGAATTTTCTTATCTTTACCAGATTATCAAAGTTTACATTACACAACCTTTTATGCCATAACCAACTTTCTTCAATTTAAGCAATGAAACATGAACATTCACCTAGTTCAAGATAGAACAAGTTACCTTTAGTTTGAGTGCTTGATCCAATCAGCTTTCATTTCCCATCCAGTAGTCTTGCTTTACCATGCATGAATTCTACTTTGATTCCATTATTGAGTAGTTGTGCCACACTTAACAAATTATGCTTTAGTCCTTCTACCCAATAGGCATTATCACATATAAGTTCCTTTGTTAGAGAGATTCTTCCTCTTCATTTTATACAGCAAGGTTCATTGTTACCAAATCTTACACTACCACCATCATACTTTTCAAAGTATTCAAACTTAGTTTTGTTGCTAGTCATGTGATGAGAACAACCACTATCTATAATCCATGTATTATTTTTGCTCATATGAGAAATGAGTGCCATTTCTTCATCATTATCAGATTCATCTTTCATAGCAATGCAGACAATTTCATCTTCTTCTTCATCATTAGAGTCAGTAGAATCTTTAGCCATAAAACATGTGTTCTTACATTTGTCCTTGAATGATATGAAGTCTTTCTTGCCATTCCATTTGTGATCTTTCTTCTCATCTTTATTCTACTTTTTTGGAAACCTAGTAGCAATATGACCAAGTTCTTCACATGAAAAGCAGATTAGAGGTACTTTACCTTTGTATTTTCCTCTGCCTCTAGAATACTTTCTTGCTAAAAGGGCTTCAATTACTTCAAGATCACTGTCTGAACTTTGGTCTGATTCATCTTCACTTTCTTATAGAGATTTCTTTTTACCTTTCTCCTTGAGTGAAAGTTTGGCTTCAAATGCTGATTCAATGTTCTTGGAAGCTAGAACATAGTTATCAAATTTGTCTAGTTCAAATGTAGTCAATCTTCCAACTATAGCCTCTAGATTTATCTTATGATTTGCTTCACATCTTCTTTCCTAAATTGCAGAAACTCTGGTTGCATAAATGGGAAGTAGAGTTCTGAGAACTTTACTTATAACTGTCTCTTCACTGATATCTCCTCCAGAAGCTTTGATTGCACTGACACATGCTTTAACTCTTTCAACATATTTTGCAATGTTTTCATCCTCTCTCATCCTCATTTGATCAAATTGTCCTCTCAGACTTTCTGCTTTGGCTCTTCTAACATTATCATCTCCGCCATAGATTTCTTTCAGCATTTCCCACATTTCAAAAGCAGATTTACAGTCCTTAATATCATCAAATTCTTCATAACTCAGAGCAGATTCTATATCTATCATCATAATGTTGTGAGTCTTCTTTTCAGCAATATCATTGACAGATAGTGTACCAGCCAGTTCTACATATTTTTCATCAAAGTACTTTAGTCATGTATCACCAATGGATGCTAGGTAAAGTCTCATCAGTCCTTGCCATGCTAAGAAGTTATTTTTGTTAAGTCTTGGGATTTCCCTTTTGTAAGATATCTTGATCTTTGGCTTAAATCTTTGAAATCTTATTCTGCAAGCACCAAATGCTCTGATACCAATTGTTGGAAATAGAGATGGAGTAACTAAGAGGGGAGGGGTGAATCAGTTACCACAAAAATATTTCTACAGATCCTTAGATGTCTTAAAAAAATATTGCTCCAGGCACTTGGTAACCATACAAATAAATGCTGAAACTTGATAGATATTCTTTTAACTTATTAAGCTTTTAAGGTGATTAGCATGCATGCATAAAAGAATAATCATGAACACAAGAGACACCAAATTTAACGTGGAAACCCAATTTGGGAAAAACCACCATGTAACTAGCTACCAATTTTCACTCTTCTGAAGTAAGCCCTATTAGGAGCCAACCCTATTAAAGGTTACAAAACACGCTATTAGGTGTGACCCTATTAGATTTAATCAGCTTGTTAGAAGTGGCCTTGTCAGAGGTCTTCAAAACAATTCAACTAAACTGTCACCTTGTTAGAGGATTTACAAAATGGCTATTAAACCAACTCTGTTAAGAGATTTTGAATCACTGTTACAATGATTAGAAAGCAACAATGAAGTGATTTGAAATATATGCAACTTATCTTTGCTGAATATAGATCTTTGTTCTACTTTACTAGATCCTCATTGATCGATTACAACTTTGCAGCTTCATGGGGATATCTAATGCTTCCTCAACATTAGCTTATTTATTCATTCGCACTCTTATGCATCCCTACTTTTTTTGAATTCACAACTTGACCTTTCTTATATACCTTACAGTTTGTCAAGTTAGCTCAATTAAAAGTTACAACAACTGAAAAACATAAAATCAATTGGCTACATAAAACATTTAACCACTGCTCCAGAATGGTTTCCCCAGTGTTAGCCAAGTGATGCTCGGTAAACACTGTGAACTTTCCAATTTCCTTTGGAGACCGAGTTAACTTGGTGAATACTAACCTTTCTTTGTTTACCAAGTGAGGTCGGTGAAAACTAACTTTCCTTTGCTTACCAAGTGATCTCGGTAAAAGCTAACTTTTCTTTGCTTACGAAGTGATCTCGGTAAAGCCTAACTTTTCTTCTCTTACCGAGTGAGCTCAGTAAAAGCTAAATTTTCTTTGTTTACTGAGTGAGCTTGATAAAAGCTAACTTTACTTGTAATGTTCAAGAATTCTTGGTAGTCACTAAAAATGCTTTGCTAACCGTCTGAGCTCGGTAGACTCTGACTGATGACTGATATGAAATTTGTGTAACATCAAAGACAATAAAAAATTAGCAATTGTATCCAACACTTTTTTCTTCTTCAATCATATCCTAGTTTTCTATAGCTTTCTTCTTTTTTTTAGTCACCTCACATAGTAATATAGCTTGTAATTCTTGCTCCAACTTGAGATGTCTAATTTCTTTAGCTTGTGCTTTATTCTTTTTTATTAGATCTACAATTGCTTCATCAAATTCACTAGAGTTACCATTTGTAAATAACTTTTTGGTGTCAATCACTTTCTATTGTGTGTCATTTTCTACTATAGCAATCTCTCTTTCATTCTCTTCAAGGCATCTCTAGCTTCATTTAGTTGATGTAGTATAGGATGTATCTCAATCTCCTAGTTCTTAATGGTCTTTCCCAATTTGTAGATTTATATTTCAAGATCTTTCCTCTAAGTTGCAAAGCTTCTCCTTGTGAGAACTACACTTTTATATTGATTGTTGTAATTACAATTGGGCAAGGTAAACTACTGGGGGTGGTGAATCAGAATTTTGAACTTGCACCCATAAAAGTTTCACCATTTATACATCACATGCATTAACATACTAAAACAACAAGTAAAGTAAATTTATCTAAAACATGTAAGAAACTAAACACACACACTTGACACCAGATATGATTACTTAGAAGATCTCCAAATAAGAAGGTAAAATAGGGGTGGGGATAACACCCAGAAATCTTCACTACTGTAGCAACAAAGTGTAGTCAATTCAGGTTATAATGGTTTGACCATGAAACATGATCTTCCATGTGAAATGGTTGCCTTGTTAAAGGCATACAAAAACAATGAAGTCCCACCCTTTTAGAGGATATCAAAACCCTATTGGAAGTGTGACTGGTTAAAGTAATTCTGATCACTCACTTGGAATGTCACACTATTAAAAGATTTGATAAGTCCTACTAGGACCACTCCACTTAGGATATTTAAATGAAATCACCTGTCAAAATATCTCAACATAGATCTTATGGTTGCCACTTGCTTTCCTGATAACATATCACGTCTATCCAATCTCTAATGAATCCTCGTATGATCTGATGTAACAATGTTGCATCCTCTATCCCCTGTTCTTCACTTAACTAATTCTACAATTTATTCTTATTGCTAAATCACCTTGAATACTCTGCAAATTGTCTTGTTTGCACCTTTGATCATTCACCCCTTCACAAAGCTCTCAACTCTCGTATCTCCTCATAAAAAGTTTAGGTCTTTATCCTCCTTAAGAATACTTAGGTGGCTTAGGGTTAGGTATGAATCTATGGCTGAGATTCATCTATTTTGGGTCTTAAACCTTGCCATTTTCTAATTGGCTACATGTAATTACATAGGGATTCTACATGTAGATTTGTCCTTATCTTTAAAGAATTGAAATTTAACCTTATGTCCATTGAAAAATGGTTTACGTAGTTGTTTTATCCATAACAAACAAATGTGTCCAATCTATGTTACTTGGCATATCTAGTTACTAATGCTCAGCATACACTGTAGTTTTGCTTCTCGCTCAGCACCTGAACTACTTGGAATCTACTATTCACTCGACACTTGAATCACTCAGAATGGCCTATCTTCTCAACATTTGAGTGACTTGGAACATGAGTGACTTAGCATTCATTGCAACTTGACATGGTCTTGTATTTACATATTATACTCAGCATGCATTACTAGTTCAACATGAACTAAGTAAATGTCCTATGTGTGTTGACACTCAATTGTCAAAACCAAACTAAGATCAACAATGTAGAGGATAGAAGTTGAGATGACATTATTCAAATGCCTGTAGATGGTTTTGCATTTATGGACATAGAGGAAAAGTGGCCAAAATTTAGAGAACAACCTACAAATCTTAGGCTTTCCCTAGTAATTGGCAGTGTCAATTGATTTGGAGAGATGAGATCTATTTACTCAATTTGGCCTAGTTTTGTTATCCACAATAACCTTCCTCCATGGATGTTAATAAAGAGGGAGCACATTATGTTGACAATTATTGTTCTAGGTATTTTATTATTTTATTGTTACCTACATGTAATTATATGTCTTGGAGTGAAATGACCACAATAATTAATTGAAGTTATTCATTTGACTAGGTAAGTATTAAGTGAAAAATGTGAATATATATATATATATATATACATATATATATAGTGCCTCATATCAAGATGAATTTCTGGTGTTATTAAATGGTTTCACTATGTATGATATCTATAAACCAATTGGGCAAAAAAAAATTACAATTCATGCAATGACTGTGTGGACAATTCATGATGCCCTAGGGTTGACACATTTTTATTGTATGTTATGTTGAAATCTAGTTGTATGCTATAATACTAGTTCTAAAAATGAACATATTTAATCCAATTGTATCACTATCTTTTAGGTCTTCAAACAAAGGGAAAATTTGCATGTCCAATGTTTGGTCCAAAGATAAAGTCTCATCATTCCAAAAGTTTAAGAAACCAGGTGTTTGATGAGAATAGACATTTTCTTCACATAAATCATAAGTATCGAAGAGCCAAAAAACATATTTTCAATGGGAAAGGAGAGACTACATCAAAGCCATGAAGAATGACACCTCACCTATGGCATTTGGAATATAATAGAATTTGAGGTCATCAAGGCATCAATACTGACCACCTTCCAAAGGGACTAAAATGTTAGCCTAGATAATTTAGTAGGCTGATTAACTATGAGCAACTACAAATTGTGCATATTGGATAGAATGTAATAGAGACACTATGGAAAATATTGGATGGAAGGGATGACAAAAAAAGAACTTGCCAAAATTTGTAGTGACATTCAAGATTCGAATCATGCAATGAAACATATCATTGAATAAAATAGAAAAGCACACTAGATTAATGCAAGTTCCCTTCCTTGGTTATTAATGAAGCAACAAAGTAATGCCATAAAAGAAGTCATTTGAAAAAAAAAGATTTCCTACAAGATTTTCTATAAATCTCTGCAATTTCATATCATAGAAAAGTGAATTTGGCCTAGGGATGGAAATGCATGATTAGCATACCTTCATCAAGGTAAGCCATAGTCTTTTATATTTACATGATATTTGTGAAACTACATTCAATTTTCATTGTAATATGTTAGAAAACAATGAAATGGTTAGTTGACAACTATTGTAGTATGTGCTACTACTATCACTCCGAAATGACTTTGACAATAATATCAAACAAGTGACATATGATATTGGGAAATACTTTTGGAATAATCAAATGGGAAGAATAATTCTAAGAGTTGGGTGGGGGGGGGGGGGGGGGTGTGTGAACCAAAAGTATCACACTTTAACCTTAACAATTTTTGACTGAGAATAAATTATATGCATGCAAACATATCAGTTAAGCATAAAGTAAAATCATACATCAAAACACATAACACCAAATTTGGTAACCCAAAAACCCTCCATAATGAGAAGGTAAAACTGGGGTGGGGATAATACCCACAAAATATCACTGCAACAATAATGTTTGACCACTTCTAATGGTCTACCATGTTAAAACCCTACTCTTTTAAAGGCTTTACACTATATCAATAGTGACCTATTTAAAGGATTTACAAACACTTTACTTGAAGTGTCATCTTGTTAAAGGATTTTATCACCTTTTCAAAGGTTCTACAACCTAGTTGTTAAGCTAACCTATCACATTAAGATTTTCCTTCTAATACAATTGCTAGAGAGTATTAGAAAAATAAACTTGATAGCTTGCAATATTTGATTGCTGAATTTAGACACTTGATCTACTCTCTCAAATCTTGATCCTCTGAGATCTGATATCTATTCGATGCCCTTGCTCTATTCTGGTCAACTAAATACTGCAATGTTTCTCTTTTCCTCTAAGCCTTTACACACTTCCTTCTATATTTCTCTATAGTTTACCCATACACTTCTCTCATACATGCATGCAATGGGGTTTCGTCCTCCTTTTAAGGATTTTGAAGACTTAGGGTTAGGTATGGATCTATGATCCATATTAAATATTTAATTCCTGCTCATTCCTTGCACTTTTCTTATTGGTTGCATGCCTTCTCCATTTTTCTTATTGACTGCATGTTGATTGCATAGGAAATGTAAAAGATTCATTCTTATCTTAAATATCCTTCGAGATCCTTCTATGTCAACTCAAAAAATAGTTTACATAGGTGTTTGTGCGATTACAAACAACTATGTCCAATCTATGTGACTTAGCACTTGTTGCCTCTGATGCTCAACTCATATAGAAAAAATAGCTCACTTGACACCTATACCAATTTTGTTCACTTGGCATCTATAGTGACTCGACACCTATACTTTTCTTGGCACTTGATCTTCACTTAGCAGCTAAAGATTGCTTAGCACATGAAGATCACTCAGCACCTATTGTAGTTTTGTCTAACTTGGCATAAATTTTACCTCAGCATCAACTATTTACTCAACATCTTTACATATTTAACTCAGCAGGTGTTACTAGATCGGCATGAACTTAGTAAACATCTTAGGTGTGTTGACACAAAATAGTCAAAACCTACTCTTGGATTGAACAATCTCCCCCTTTTTCATGAGTGTCAAAAGCACTTAGCAGTATATCAAAGTCTAATCTCCTTGAGTAAAATATGCATACAGGATAGCATATATACAAAACTTTAAAACTTCTCAAAATTTTGTAAAAATTATACAAATATATACCTCAAAAATTTTGTAACTCCTGCTAAGCTTATGTGCCTATTTCTATAACCAAAAGTCTATGTTGTATGTGTCTCATGTTGAGTACCTTTTTTATTCTTCTTGTATTGTATCTTCCATTCTTACTCACAACTTCTCCAAAACACACTATATCTCCCCCATTATTAATTCTCCCCCTTTTTGACACTTATGTCTAAGGGTTCTAGGGATTAAGACCATATTTCACCAAAAATATTTTATTGACCTCCATAATCATCTTGAGAGAAGCATCGCAATTGTCCAAAACTATCTCCAATGACTTATGCTAGATTTCTATTTCTACTACAAGATGAATAAGTCCTTCCAAAGTAAAAAGATTAGGTTCTTTCTTGAGAACATTCTCTCTATAGGCTTGTTCTTTATGGAGTACTTCCAAGTGCAGGGTTATGGAAAACTGTATCTGCATTATTTTGGCCTTGATGTTGGCCTCCTTTGATGTCAACACAACTAGTTCCTTCTATATATGAAGCATTTGAGAAAAATGCCTCTCACTTTGAGCTGGATCATTTGGTAGCTAAGTGCTGAAAATCTTTAAATTTCTCTCCAAGCTTGGGATTCTTTGGCTTGTCTCCTGTGTGAAGTATGAAAAGTCACACAACTTTTTGTACAATGAGAATACATTCTCATGTACCTTTTTCACTTTTTCAATCTTCTTTGCCAATTCAACCTACAATAGTTCTATTTCACTAGATATTATCTCATTTACTTTTCCTTGGAATTTCTTCTCAAACCATTCCATGAGTTTGGCATTGGTTTCTTGGTCTACATTTCTCACCTAGTCTACAATGTCTGACAGTTGTTCCATTATTAGCTTTGTTTCATCAGGTGTTTGCAAGCTAAAGGCATACAAAAAGGTGTCCTTAATGTCATGTAATGTTTTCTTTTGCTTATACTCATTTCTAAGAATCTCTTGTCTTTTCCTCTTTTCTAGTGTCTCTTGCACTTCATATATCTATTGAAGGTTCATTTTTTTTGAGTCATAGCTTGGTATGACTATTTCTTCATATAACATAGGGTCTCCATAGTGGAGTACCCTTGTAACCTTAGTAGTACTTGAGCTTGGTGCTGATATTTGCAAAGGCATTGTATCAATGCTTGGCCTTTGCCGAGGAGTCCTTGAGGTAGGAAAGTTTACCAAAGTTTGTATTGTTTCCTACTCCTTAGGGGTTTTCTCTACTTCTTTCTCCTCTTGACTACTACCTTGATAAATTATAATAGTCTAAGAAGGTACACCTATAGTTTGTGCTATAGGAACATGTTCTCCTATTGATTCTTTTGTAGGCTCCTTAGTAGTAGTTTTCATCCTTGTTGTAGAATTAACCTTGGAAATTTTATCTTGTACCTCTTTCTCTTTAGGTTGATCTGTGGGAGGTTGTGTTGATTGTTCTTGAGTACTTTCCTTCTTCCTTGTTATTGCTGCTCCAGCTTTCTATAGTTCATCAACACTCACCAATACTAGATTTGTGCATAATTGTGCTTGTAGTGTTGATTGGTGAATGATCTTCTTGAGATCCTCTGTAGTTAAAGGATTGATGTTCTGAGTAGAGGTTTCATGAAAATCATTTATAGTGATTGTAACTATAGGTGTTCTGTGTGGAGGACTAGGAGGTGGCAATTGTGTATCTTGTACATCTTGTTCAGTTTGTTGCTCCTCTTCAGCTATTGCCATTTCATTTTCTTTTTCTGTTTCCTCCTCCACTATTTTTTTTTTTGATGAATAGTCTTTTTTTATTAATAAAAATATACTAATAATACAATTCACAAAAAAGGGGCCAGGGGATACAAGATCACCCCATGAAAGAGTTCACATGGTCAAAGCCAGACTTAATAACATGGCCTTAGCCAAAAAAAACAACTATTCATAAAAAAAAAAAGCAACCTTAGGTAGCCACAGTAGTGCCAACCAAGGGAGGAGGATCATCTTTGTTAGAAAAACCCCACATATCGGTGTGATTATGAGGTAGGCTGGGAGCAATCAAGCCATCATCAGCAGACGCAGGATCAATGGTAGTCTCTGTATCTTTAACCTCAGGCTGCGAAGGAGAAATCGCCAAGGCCAGGCAAGGATACTTTCCAAACTGTGCTCATCGAGGACTAAGAGGTGGAGTCGAGGACTAGCTAGAACCACCACGAGGTGACGAAGTAGAGTAGTACCTCCATCCATCATCACCACCACTAGGAGAGTGGTTGTGAGAAGCCTAAGAGTGTTGTGTGTGTGAGTGGCAGCCTGAGGACTGGCATCGAAAATGGTAGCCACAAGGCATCGAGACATCAATCAAAGCATCAGGAAGCACTCAGGCAATAGTGTAGGGACCATTGCCCCAATGATTTAACAACTCTTGTAGGTGAGAATCTTTTAGGGAAAATTTATTAGCTTGCACTTGGATCTGCATAATAACATTGTTACAAATGCATGCCTTAGTGTACATAGCAATCTTAACATCCAGAAAACTATAAGTGAATAGAAAAACATTCTTATCTTTCCATAGAGAGAACAAAATTTCCATCCTGAAGGTATGCCAAATCTAGTTGAACTTTTGAGTAATTATGGTGGAATCACCCAGCAGGATCATGTGCCATGAAAATGGTTCAGGCCTGAAAGGCTTGAAAAAATCATGAATCTAGTGCCAATAATTTTGAGCACACTTACAAAATCAAAATATGTGCAAAAAGGACTTTGGTTGACCACAGAAAGGCCATCTAGGATTAGGAACCCCAATGTGCTTGAGCTGAGGCCCCAAAGGAAGATCTTGGAAGGCAAGGCACCAAGCAAAGAGGGCAATCTTGGGTGCTATAATAGTGTTCCAAATGGTATCAAAACATTTTCTCCATTGAGAAAGTGAAGATTTAAAATGCTAGCACTAGCTAAGCATGTCCACCATTAGAAGATGGGGTGAAATCCATCTATACCCCATATTGTGCTTGTAATTAGAAAATACAGTGGTAGGATACCACTTCCAATCATGCCACCAAGGACAAATAGTCTAAATTCCCACTTTACGAACTAAGTGTACAGGGATGGAAGACAACAAAATGTCAAAAGTTGGTCGATAAATACTATCAAGGTGGTACTAGACTTGCATACCTTCCCATGACCCAAAACTCATGGTGACTCTTGAGAAGAGATCCTTAGGAGTTCGGATGCCTCGTTTGAAAAAATGTAGAGCATTGACACCTTGAGTCTTGGTGAGAGGAGTACTCTGAATGGAAAATAGGGGAGACCACCATATGTTCTATTGATTCAAGGAGAGCCCATTGCAAATCTAATATCCAGCCTAATGAAGCCAAGGCTTAATAGCTTCCCAAGCTTTCCAGATGCTCTTAATAAAAAAGGAGCCATGTATGGCCATGGGTTCACACATGATGAGAAGGGTTTGAAAACCATTCCCCTTCCATGCAGGCCTGTTAATAGGGAAGTTGAAAGAAATATAGTGCCATGCCAAAATATTCTAGGCTTCATCTCCAAAAATACCTCCGATAATCCATTTTGTACAGAGAGCAAGGCCTTATTTCTAAGTGAAAAGTAGGCCAGGACCACTAGACTATCTTGGGAGACAAAAAAAATCCCAAGCAACTCTATGAAAACCATGCTAATCAGAACAAGAAGCCCAAAGAAAATCTTGAAGAAAATGTTCCAGCTTAAGATAGGAAGCTTTCAAGGGAGCCCAACAGGAAGAGTAGTACACATGAGTGGCTACCAGAATCTTCGAACATATCTGAAATTTACTAGCAAGAGAAAGTGGCTTGGTGATCCAATATTCGAGCTTTTTATTAATCTTGGAAAGCACAACATTCCAATTCTCCACAAGAGAAGCCTAGAAGGCAAAGGGACTACCAAGAAAGTGAAATATTTCCTCATGAGTAACCCATTTCCACTGAAATTGGCTAAGCCAAGGTGGAGTTGGCAAGAATGACTGACGGTAGCAGAGTATCTTATGCCATTGAATGGCAAAGCTAGAGGCTTGACAAAAGGTGTTTAGACAATTTAAAGCATTTTGGATGTTTTCTTCATCCTCAAGAAGAGTAAGAAAGGAATCATCAAAAAAATGACCATTGACTAACTGGGAGGAAGATTCAGGTAAGGAGATACCATGAACCAGCCTTGAAGACATGGAATTAGCTAGCAAATAGCCAAAACCTTTAGCAGCAAGGACATAAAGCATTGGAGCTAAAGGGAAACCTTGCCTGATTAAACAAAAAAGTCCAAAAGCCTTAGATTGTGAATTATTGAGGGTAATTCAAGCATTAGCATCACCAAAGAGCATCTCCATGAACTAAAGGAAATTGGGACCAAAACCCAGAGCCTAAAGCATAGCCAAGATAAAGGGCCATTCAATGCAAAATAGGCTTTAGAAAAATCTATCTTTAAAAAGATAGCCTACTCCCAGATAGAAATGATGTTGTCAAGAATATATTTGGACTTGATGAAGCTAGTTTACTTAGGCCACACAATTAAAGGCAACATGTGCCTAATTTTGAGAGAGAGCACCTTGGAAATGATCTTATAAGACACATTCAAAAGGGTAATGGCCCTCCAATTGCATATGTCCTTAGGATCACCAAATTTAGGTATGAATTTGATATTCCCTTTATTTATAATTGCTCCTAAGATTTTAGAATGATATGCTTCGAGATAGACATTGTGTAGATCAAGACCTATTAGCTCCCAGAGGTGTTTGTAAAATTCACAAGGAAATCCATCACACCTAGGGGACTTGTCATTTTCCATGGAGTAAATTTCCTCTTTGAGGTCACTAAGGGAAAGAAGTTGCTCACAAAAAGCACGTGCTCAACTGCTAGGCAATTTGGAGTAATAGAAATACACATTTTGGGAGCTTCCTCCTAAGCAACCAAAGTTCCCTTTGAAGCAAAGATGTTCTCATTGTGATGAATGAATGCTTGCAATATGTTAGGGAGATTGGATAGAAAAATCATACCCTATTTGATCTTTTTAATCCCAACATTGGTATGATGGGCTCAGAGAGTCTGAAACAACTCCTTTGAGGCCTTATTGCCAACCTCCAACTAGTGGAGACGGGCCTTGATTTGGGCTCCTCAAGAAGCATATTTGCTAGCAATTTGCTTATCATGAAGAAGCTTGGCAAGTTGAATTTGTAGATCCACATCAAAGGGGTTGAAGGTGAGAGCCTCAGAGGCTTTTTTGAGGGCAAGGTTGTTGGCCTCATAAGAAGATTTTCTGAATATAGCCAACTAATGCCCATAGATGTGCAAGAATTGAGCAGTTCTAGTAATGGCATCATTCCACAATTGAATCCATCCCCTTGGGGAATGCAGACATGACTCCAAATTCTAGACATGTTGGATGTGTGAGATGGTGGAAGCATGCAACAAAATAGACGTGTTGAGGAAGAACTAAGATTGGGCCACCTTGGGGATAGCAGTTTGCCAAGAAATGACAAAAAAATGGGGGAGTGGTCAGATAATGTTACATCTAGTAGGGGAATGATAGAAAAATCTCGATCCTCAGAGAAAGAGAAAAAAGAATGCGTTGTAATCATAGCATGATCAAGACATTTTAATATGTGGTTAGAGCCAACTCAAAAGTTGGACCAAGTGTGCCAAACCCCACTATCCTGGTGGTGGTTAGTATTGGGACTAAAGAGGCCCAATTTATTGCACATGTAATATGAGGCTTGTCTTTCCCTAACTGTCTAGCGAAATGGCAGAATGTTGTCTTTTTTAGAGGCCACTTCAACCATATTAAAGTCCCCACACATAAGCCAAGTAGCTGGAGGCAAGTTGTCAAGCAGCCAGGCCCACATTTGGGATCTTTCCACAACATCATTGGAAACATAAATATTAATGACTCCAAAAGAATGATTGTTAATGGAAAGCAAAAGCCAAAAAATTCTATGCATGGGGTCAGAACCGTGTGAAATAATAGTAGAATCAAGGTAAGGTGACAAGAGAGTAACTATACCACCTCGGCTAGCTTCATGCTGGGAAGAAAACATCATGCCATACTGCCAAATTACACGACATGTTGAAGCAATCATGAAACTAGAAATTTTAACTTCTTGTAGACAAATAAAATCTAAATTACCAAGTCTATGATGGACATCCCAAAAATAGTACTTTCTAGGGAGGTCTGTGAGAACTTGAACATTCCATGAAAGGTAGTTCATGAGAACTCTTCCATATCATCTTTAGCCTCAAGAGAGGAGTAGCTATTCTACAAGAAGGTAGAATCGTGGTTGAAGTCAGACTCAAAAACCTTCTGGACTTACAACCTGATGCTTCACCTTTGGTATCGTTACACGTCTAGGAGGATTGCGAGAATTTTGCGACATTGGTGGTGCAATAGAAAAGGTAGCAAGAGGAGTTGGTACCCAAACCAAGGTAGAAACCTTAGTGGCTACCTTGATCCCCTATGAGCCAACAGGGTTTGAAACCTAAAATTTTTTGGAAGCCATTCCTTTGTCCGTCACTTGCATCCCTACACTGGCTAGAATTGACACTTCTATAGGGATAGGAGAAACTGTGACAGCTACAACATAAGACTACTTGGGGGGCAAGGGATTCAAGGGAGCCTTTTCCTTACACCCAATAGTGACCCATTCATCCTTTTTCCCTTTGGTCTATTTGACAGGCACCTCTTTAGGCATGGGCTTGACCCTAGGCATGGCCAGAGGGAAGTCCTTGATCTTGTGTTCTAGAAACTGACACCTATAATAGGTGTTGGGGAGGTTCAAGTAAAGAACCTTCTGAGAGAAGGTTGTAGTTCCAATATAAATTTCCACAAAATCCTTGAGATCCTTGGAAAGATCCACCTCTACACAAATGCATCATTGCGAGCGGGCATTGAAGAATTTCTCAGGCTCCTTGGTGATAACTTTGCTTTGCCAAGGGCTTTTTGCAATGGACTCAATGAAACTCCAAAAAGGTAGGGGTAAACTTGGGAAATTGACCCATACAAGAACCCTAAGCTTTTTGTCATTTGAGACTATGAAGTATCATGACCATTTTTGAAAAACAAGCAAGGAAGAATGCACAGACCATAGTCCATTGTTAAAGACCGCATCTGCTTACGAGGGGTTAGTGAAGTGAAATAAAAAAAACCTTTGGTAAGGTTTTGCACAGTGTCAAGGCACACTCTATGAGGATTCCATCTCTTGTTAACCCATTCTTACAGCATAGCTTTAGGGGGAGTCCTACCCACAAAATAACCTATCAAGGTGTGTTGTTCTAACCAATCACATGCAACATCAAATTCTTGCAAAGGAAAGATAATGTTAGGATTACCTCGTGAAAAACCATAGGGACAAACTTGTGTGGATGTTTGTTTGGAGGAGCTACCATGGTAGACCAAAGCAATAGTGTGAACACCAAAAGTAACTGGTTCATTGCTAGCTGGAGCCATTATAACCTAGCCTAAAAAAACTTCCATAGTAAATGCAGTGTGACAAGTGGAGCTAACAGAGGGAAAGTTTAGATGAAAAGCCATACGCAAAAAATTGAAAGATCTCATGAAGAGGGAAACCCTAGTAGAGAAAAAAACCACCCCTCTTCTAGATCACTATTTCTTTTTCTGGCTCCTTTTCTTTTTATTTTCCTCTTTCTTCTTCTTCCTTGTTGGCCTCAACCTTATTTGCATCTTTGTCCTTTTTAGTGTTTTGTCCCTCAAATCGATCTTCTTCTCCATCCTTGACAGTAGTCAAGCCATATATCAATTTCCACATTCTAGTTGATTTCTAGACAACTTCTTCAACTTTATCCTACAAGATACTGAAGGTTCCATACTTTGGTGCAAACTTTCTTCCATATTTCTTGTTTTCCTTAGTTATTTCGCCTTTGCTCAATTCTATCATTACTTGTGCCAAAGTGGATTCTCTTATTTCCTTTTCCATTTTCAAATAATAATGCCACTTATTTTCACTAATTTTATACAACTACTTGGGCATTGTATTGTCCAAATCAAGAGGTGTATTCTTGAATTTTACCACCATGGCATATACTGATTCCTCTACTTTATTTTGATCTTCTCTACTCAATTACCTAAAATCAAAATTTTTCAAACTAGAAAAATCTGCACTCTTTGTAACATTATCATAGATTTTAACAATATTTGACTTGGGAACATGGCTTACCACTCTAAATTGGCTGATGTCTTCAGATTTTGTCCTTTCCTCATCATCTAACTCTGGTTGTGCAACATATTTTCTTCTTGGTTTCTTTTGCACTTGACCAATCTGCTCAGTAGCCTTCTTCTATTCACTTGCTCCTTGACCTTTTGAGTTGAGGCCCTTGTGGTGGCTCTTGTCATTGATGTCTTTGGCTTAGTTTGGGTTGTCTTGGCAACCTTCTTTGCTCTAGGCTAGGCTATAGGCTAAGCTTTAGCTTTTCTCTTCTTAGGTTCTTGAGTTAGTGCTTCCTTGGCTTCTTCTTTCTTGGCACCTTCTTCTTCTTTATCATCCTCACCTAAGCCTTGTGTAATCTGCAGTGGGCCTTTCCCCTATTCATCTTCTTCACTCTCATCTTCTTCTTTCTCGGCTTCAACGCCTTGACCTTCTACTTCTCCTACTATTCCTTCTCCAATTTTTTTCGTAAGCTTATTTACAAGCTTATCTTTCTTCTTTAACGTGGAGGCAGTCTTTAGCTCCATATCAACCTTGGATCATACTACATCATATGTCCCAAAATGGTGTGCATCCTTATGAATTACCTCTGCAAGCAATGTTGTGATTGCTACTGATGCTTCATCAATTTTTATCTCATATCCTAGAGGTCTTAACCATCTAGTTCTTGGAATTGCTACTTGGATATAAGTGAAATCAATATCAACTAAGAAACAAATATCATTGATATGTTGTTCCACTAGGGAAACTAGTATCCTCAGTCTTTGCTTCATAGATTTCTTGGAATCCTCAAAGTAACTGGTCATTAGGGAGTCAAAGTTGTCTCCCATTTGCTCAATGTACTTGTTAATTTGAGTAATAGCTGACCTATTTGATTTCTAGTTTACTTTGCCAAAAGAGGGAAATTCTTCCAAAACATAGAAAAATATAAAAATTAGAACTGATCCAAACTTACACTAAGCACCTTTTGATCTCCTTAATTTCTCCCAGATTCTCCATGATGTATTGTAACGACAATTCTACTAGATCATATGAATGATCTTTCTTAACAATTTTGCATGCCACATCCATTGCAATGCATGAAACACTATTCAATCTACTAGATTGATAAAACTTATGAGATATGATTCTTACAACAAAGTCTAGAAGGAGATCTATGATTGTATCAATAGTCATGCCCTTTTTGTTCCATTTTACCCTAGTGTTGTTTTCAATAGCTTCCTTTGAATAACTTCATAGGGTCTTGTGCCAATATAGGGTTGGAAAACCTATAACCCTAAGCACGATTCTCTTTGTTATCTCAAGATAGGTCCTCCTTCCAACCATAAATAGCCATTGTGTATTCTACTTAGAACAATTCTTATCCATTCAATTTTAAAAACTGTGAGGAAAACTAGGGCATGTGTTAAACCCTTTGTCTCAAATATTTGAAATTTTTCCTTAAGCACTCAATTTTCACACAATTTATCATATGCTTGAAAAATTTCCAAGTCTGCTATTGCTCCTACCTTGCAATTGTAACATTTCCTATCATCTTGCACCATCACAACTTTGGGTGGAATCATGGATAATGCACTAGTAGGGTCATTCTTATAAGAAACTTTTGGAATTGGTCTCAAATTTGGTTGTTTGAACTCATTTCTAACCAACTGAAACTTGAAACCTTCCTTTCCCTTAGGGGTTTTAGAACTTGATACCATTTTGTAAATCTACAGTTTCAAAAGATATAAGACTTTATAACTACACAACTTAGGTCTTGAAGAATACCTTAGGTTGATGAAATATCTACTTGATCTATGTTGAAATCCATGCAAAAGGCTTCAGTGCTACTCTTCAATCACTTCTATGCTCTTCTCATTCTTGCTCTGTATTCAAATGATGAAAAATGATCAAGAATTTGACCTTATATGCTTTTAGAACTAGCATTAAATGCTTAGTGTGTATACAATTATAAACTTGGCTCCTTAAGGATTTCAGTATAACTCGGCTTCCATTAACTTTCCATCACTCAAATCCAACTAGATTTATTCTTCACTTGGCTCCCATTGCCAACTCAACTTCTACTAATAGCTCGACATCTATGGATAGCTCGACAACACTTGCAAAATTTTTAAGTTTTAACCTTGCATCTCTAATCATGTTGATCTCTTCTTTTTAGTTCTTTCTTTTCTAGGAACTAATGTATGATAAAACTTTGTAAATCAGTCCCTTATGCTTTCTCTTGCTTAGTTTAAAGAAGTGTGATCACTTGACCTATCAGGTGAAGTGATCCCTTTATTTGATGTGCTAACCTCATCTTTCTTCCTCCATGTTTTATTTATTTGTCCTCTGACATGTTCTATATCCACCTTCTCTTTACCTTTGTTGACTTTTGACATGGGTGCCTTTGACTTTGTTGGGCAATTCCTGCTGATATGACCAGTCTTCAAGCAATTAAAACATTTGGTTTGGTTCAACCATCTACTATAGTTCCCTCTTAAATGTGTCATTATGTAATTTTAGGAATGTGTCCATATTCCTGACAGTAATGACAGCTATACCTAGTGTTATAGCCCCAATTGTAGTAATGTCCATCGTTACCTTCTCTTGTTGCTTGATTTGATGTCAACATAGGCTTTCACCTAAACTCAAAAGATCTATGTCCATACTTCTTGCAATTATAGCAATGACCCTCAAATTTTAGTATTTTGATAGTCTTTGTCCTGTAGTTGTGTGCTTATTGTCCTTTCTTTTTGCAATTATGACAATAACTTGCATTCTTAGGTTTATTATGTTGATGAGCATTCTTGCTTCTGCATACATTAGAAGAGTGTCCCTTTTTACCACAGAAATGACAAGTAGGTTTAGTGTTCTTACCTTTTTTACTCCTTTCTTCTGCAGTCTTGGATGATTCTCCTTGTTTAGTGCTGGTGTAACCAAGTTCTAAAGTGTCATTGCTGGATCTTGGTGACTTCAAAAATTGTTCAAAGTACTTGATTGCCTCATTGGGTATGTTGAAGCTTTCTAAAACTTCCTTCTCCCTTTTAAGGCCATTTTTCTATTGTTCATTCTGCATCCTCAGTGTAGAGATCTCAATGTCTTTCATATTCAGCTCATGATGTGCATTCATCATCTGACTTAAGGTGTCTAGCTACATGTTTGAGATTCTTACAAGCTCAAATTTCTTTTCCTTTGGTCTATTGGTAGGATTTCTCTTGTCATCTTCTACCATAGCCTTGTCTTTAATGGATTTCTTATTTTGTTCAGTTACCTCACAAAGCATTATGGCATGTGATTCTTGTTCAAGCTTGAGTATTCTGATTTCTTCTGCTTGAGCTCTGTTCTTCTCCATCACGGCTACTATTTCTTTATCAAACTCTTTGGAATCTCCATTTGAATTATTTTTTGAGGTCTCAATCTCCTTGTACTATGTGTCATTCTTAGCTATGGCAACCTCCTTTCTTCTCTTTAAGGATTTTCTTAGTTCTCCTCTAGCCTCTTCCAAAGCATGTAAAGTAAGTTTTATGTCAATTGCCTAATTCTCAATGATCTTCCCAAGTTTGTAGACTTCCATTTCCAGATCTTTTCTCCAAGCTATAAGGCTCCTTCTTCTGAGAACTAGGCTCTGATACCAATTATTGGAAAAATCAAATGGGAATAATGCTTCTGAGAGGGGCAGCGAATTAGAAGTATCACACTTTAACTTAAAAACTTTTAACTAAGAATAAATTATATGCATGTAAACATATTAGTTAAGCATAAAGTAAACTCATGCATCAAAACATATAACACCAAATTTGGTAACCCAAGAACCCTCCAAAATGAGAA
Organism: Cupressus sempervirens; assembly: GCA_028749045.1. Classification (NCBI taxonomy): domain Eukaryota; kingdom Viridiplantae; phylum Streptophyta; class Pinopsida; order Cupressales; family Cupressaceae; genus Cupressus; species Cupressus sempervirens. The sequence goes on from CM053790.1 coordinate 836,242,875, forward strand.
GGTAAAACTGGGGTGAGATGATACCAAAAAAATATCACTGCAACAATAATGTTTGACCACTTGTGATGGTCTACCCTGCTAAAGGCTTTCCCTATTAAATGCTTTACACTATATCAATAGTGACCTGTTTAAAGGATTTACAAACACTTTACTTGAAGTGTCACCCTATTAAAGGATTTTATCACCTTTTCAAAAGTTCTACAATGTAGCTGTTAAGCTAACCTATCAACATAGGATTTTCCTTCTAATAAAATTGCTAGAGAGTATTAGATAAATAAACCTAATAGCTTACAATCCTTGATTCCTGAATTCAGGCACTTGATCTACTCTCTCAAATCTTGATCCTATAAGATTTGATAATTGTTAGATGCTCTTGATCTATTCTAATCAATCGAATACTACAATGTTGCTCTACTCCTCGAAGTCTTTTCATACTTCCTTCTATATTTCACTATAGTTTACCCATACACTACTCTCATTCATGCATACAATGGGGTTTCATACTCCTTTTAAGAATTTTGAAGACTTAGGGTTAGGTATGGATCTACGATCCATATTAAATCTTTAATTCTTGCTCACTCCTTGCAATTTTCTTCTTGGTTGCATGGCTTCTCCATTTTTCTTATTGGTTGCATGTTGGTTGCATAGGAAATGTAAAAGACTTTTTCTTATCTTTAATATCCTTCGAGATCCTTCTATGTCAGCTCAAAAAATGGTTTAAAGAGGTGTTTGTGCAATTACAAACAACTATGTCCAATCTGTGTTACTCAACACATGTTACCTTTTATGCTTGGCTCATATAGAAAAACTAGCTCACTGGGCACCTATAGCAATTCTATTTCACTCGGCTCCTAAACTTTGCTCGGCACTTTATCTTCACTCGACACCTAAAGATTTCTTGGTACATGAAGATCACTTGATAGCTATTTTAGTTTTGTCTAACTCAGCATACATTCTAACTCAACATCTATACATATTTTACTCGGCATGTGTTACTAGCTCGACATGATCTTAGTAAACATCTTAAGTGTGTTGACACAAAATAGTCAAAACCTAGTCTTAGATTCAACAAATACATGAGGTAGTAGTGATATTTGTTCAATATATCAAACAAATAATATTGTTAAGTCTCATATTTATATGTTTTTGTACCTTGAATCCATTGTAGGTGGTTGTCATCTAAAGAAATTGATATAGAAGTTATAAAATATTGAAAGAAAATAATTTGTCTACTAATGTGTGAAATGCAAAAGTGTTTACCTTCAACTTTTTTAAATGCACAAGCACACTACCTCATATGCCTTGTTGAGGAGATTGAATTGTGTGGACATGTACAACCTAGATCAATGTGGGTGGTTGAGAGACACTTGAAATTTTTGAAGGGTTTGGTGTGACAAAAAGCATATATGGTATACCAGATGATGGTGTACATTACTTAATATATTTCTAATCTTGTAGCAAATATCCATATAGATTACATTTGGGATCTCAACTCCATTAAGAAATTTGAAGGGGAGTACTTGGTGGGGAATCGTAGATTTAGGAAAGTGAAAGATAATAAATTATGAGATGTTAATTTAGTTAATTAATTCCTAATCTTCAAAATAAATCTATTGTAAGTAATCTATTTACTTTTGTACATATGTGAGAGAGTGGGATGCAATACATTTGTTTATTGCAAACAATCAAGATTGGATGATGGTATGGATTGAACAATGTCAAAATCATGGTCATAGACTAAAATGGTATTCCATGTCTTCATTGGTTAAACATGATCATTGTAATGAAGATCACAATGTTACACAAAATGAAATAGAATTAACATGTGCTTTAAGAGATCTCTAGGTACTTGTAAGTTTGTTAATCAACTATATGTTTTTGAACTCATAATGCAATAATGTTGGTGTAAATAAGTATTTACTTATTACACTTACTTAAGTTTTACTTAGGTTAATGCATTATTTAATTATTTTATATTATTTTATTATTATTTTAGGTGAGACACTTGGGAGTTTGTGTACTCTCATTGAGTTATGCAACTCTAATTATGCACATGGTGTCTACAACACATGAGTATGCATCATTCACTAAGTTGTCATGTTGACAACACAGTTATGCACACTCCTTATTTAACACATGTTGTCTACACCACTGATTTGCGTGCTACACCATTGTAGGCTTATCCTCACATCATTGCACTTAATCTCGTGCTTAATGGAGGATAACCCATATCTAGTGGACATGTGCCTAGTTTTATAACATATCATGATGTTGACTTCTATGCATTCTAGAAGCTCTTCTGAGGCCTTTATATTCAGGCACTCCCAGTGTACTCACAACTAGTTATTGAATGAATATCGTCATTCTGATAATACTCTGTCTATTTTGGTCTACTATGTGCTTGTGTTGAGTTCTTTAGTTATTGGGTGAATTTTGGCCTAAGCCAAATTCTTACAAATAATAATGCATGTTTGACATTATTGTAGGTGAAACACCATAAGTTAATGTAATGCAATGGTTATAAATTTTATATCAATGATTTAGATGAAATGAAGAGAACTTGTGATTCTAGGATAAGTACAATCTTTTAAATGACTAATATTTCATCTAGAAATGATTTACATCCTCAAGTGTCTCAAAATTGATACTATAGCATTTTGGTTGATATGCTTGAATGTGACTTTAATTCCTTCAAATTAGTTATCTTCGTCATCAAATAGTATAGAATACAACTCAATTGAAATGATCCTAATAGAACAATTATTGAGCATGAGAATTGATTTCCAATTATTAAGGTTGTTTGAGCTAGTTGGGGTTGAGCCCTATGTTCTTCCAAGCCACTATGAGAAGGTATTTTACTTAGAGGTTCCACATAAAATAGGTTGGTCATTTATTATTAGACATGATTCAAGGGGAAGGAAAATAAAGAATAATGTGATGGAAGAAGAAGATACCAAGGAAGAGGAAGAAGTTGATCATGATCTAGAGTTAGATGATGATGCTCCTGATGCAAATGATGTTGTTACTGATCATGATGATAATGCTTCTACTAATCAGAATAATGATGGTTCTACTAATCATGATGATGATGAGGAGGAGAATAAGGGTGATGATGATGATGATGATGATGACAGCCAAGATAGTGGTGATGATGATAATGATGATGATCCAGATGATGAGATGGATGAAAAAAAAAATATTATATTGTATTTGCAAGGGATGTAGAGGTTGTTCTTGACCTATTGAGGTCCAAGACAAAAGGAGAAATGATGTGGTTGGACAAGAAAAAGAACACTACAATGATCTTGAAAATATTTAAAGTCTCAAATTTTGAAAATTTAACCCTTTTATTTATTATTACAGAGGACCCACCTTTGCAAAGGATAGTGAGTGAATGCCCACAGGTGAAAAGAAATATCGATGATGAAATGGATATGCCTCTGTAACAATATAGGGAAGAACAAAAAAATGAAAAAAATTTAAAAAAAATGATTCATGTGAACTTATGTAACTTATTTGATAAGGATTGATGTTTATGTCTAGATATTTTACTTAGGTTCTATTGAATGTTCATGTGAAATTTCTAATGAATCTTATGTTTTAATATTAAAGTGAATGTTCTAATGAAAATTGTGTGTTAATGAATGTTACATTTTATTAATAGAATGAATTTATTTTAGATGTTAATGGGAAATTTTTATGTTGGGGGGCAAGGGGGGTTGATGTGGTGGGGGTGGGGGGAGCTTCCACCATCATGTGGTTGGCCCTAATTAGTAGAGAATATTAAACTATTTTTGAAACCAAGTGTATCTCAACATTAACCTATAATTGCATGACAACTAACTATGTGAATCTCTTGGTTTCAAGCAATGTAGAAGGACACTAAAGTCAAACTCATTGATTTATGAAATTTAGTTGTAGTGTATGAACTATTTGAAAGAATGGATTTCTATGGGATTGCCTCAAATTATTCTTCTCTAAGGTATTTTATTATTTTTGTTTATCTGCAATCATGTTTGATTGCGCTGTTATTTTTGCATCAACATCTTGGATCACATTCTATTATTCATCATATAAATAAGAGAAAGATATTAGAAATCAAGATCCAATGTTAGTAACATATGAAAGTATTTAGCTTGATTTATTTTGAGCTACTTCCAAAATTGATAGTAATGTTGAGGAGATTGAAGTGTTTTTAATACATAGAAAGCTCATGTTCATAGCTTCTCATGAAACACCACTAAGGTGGGGGTTAGAAACAAATGAGGTTGTAACTAGTCATTGTGCTCCAAAGGTGGAATTTTTTTCTTTTATATTTAGATCAAATGGAGCTATTTTTCTAATGGAAGGGTAAAAGCACAAATCTGTGTCACCTTTTTGTAAAGGAAAAGGCTAACAAAAGTATAATTGTTCACCTTCAATAACATAAAATTGGTATTATTATTATGAATTTGGAAATGAAGTAAACTAATGAAATGTGTAGAAATGGGTAAAGTTTAGGACTATAATTTTAATAATTATTTGGAATAAGAATTGATATATTTTCCTAATTTTTATAGATAATTTTTTAGGTGTTGAAAAATGATGAAATTTAGGGGTCTAGTTCCCACCACAAGACTATATGCAAATAAACTTATTTTCCTTTGATCTCAGACTATGTTATAGATAACATATATATCTAAAACAATCAAAAATAAAAATCAGCTTTATACCTATATTTCTCTTTTATAAGGATTGAAATCTCAACTCACTTGAAATCAATAGTTTTCATATCCCACAACATACTTTAAAACAAATCTATTCTAACTAGGAAAAAAATTATACATTCTAAAAGAGGACACTCGCCTCTAGGACATAATATAATTTTTAGATTTTTTTTTTATATGATCTAATATTTTTTTCTTTCTCAAAACTGACATCTTTCCAAGTGTTAAAGTACATGGTTGTAGAATTTTTTAATTACAATACACTATTATTAATTAAAATACTACAAATTCTATATGAGAATATTCTTGACTCTGAGCACTATAAAATGGTGTTTACATATTATTAAAAATATATCATAAAAAATAGTTAGAGTTATTGAAATGCTACTTTTTTAAAATAATTTTATTTCTTTAGTAATTGGATATAAACTAGTATAAAACATGCATTTAATAGAGATTTCCAATTGGAAAAGTGTGTGATCATATATAAGTTATCTAGAATGAATTTATCTAGATCAAATGTTTACAAAAAAAGGATTTTTGGATAAAAATACTCAAATTCAGTCATTATGATAAGTCAGCATGAAAGGTGACACAACTTTGTATTTTTACCTAGAAAGAAAATTAAATTATCTTATCCACTCTTACTTTGATGAAGGGGAAGGTTCCTCTTATATCACAAGATGGACTCCATCAACTACATATTTTCATTTTTGTATTGGTAGTTTCTCATGTCTAATCTTGCATTGTAATTATGAAACTAGGATGGGCAAAGGTATGAGTCACTAGGCTTTCCTACTCTTATTGTTATATTTTCCATTTTCTCATTGCATTATTGCACTCAATAACTTTTTTTGTAGACTAGGAGACATGAAGAAGAATTTGAATAGTGGAAACAAATGATATTAGATCATTCTAAAGTATATATTGATTCATGATATATTTTTTTAACTTTTAAATGAATCATGTCATACAAATTGACTTGATATGTTAGGAGGTAATAGATTTAAAGGAAGAAAAAAATCTTCTAGTGTATATGAATACACCACAATTCATGTGCTTGTGCATTCTATTGTTTCACAGTGTTGTCACAGACTATTCTCATTATTTCTTTTAAGTGTGGTGATATGTTGAATAATAGTATAGGGAACCTTTTAAAGTTTTAGCTTTTCCATGTAACCTCTTCCATTTATTATCACTTCAAAATAATAAATGAAGTGTAATTATGTCCTATAGATACATGTTCTTTTCCGTAATAGAGAGATATACAGTGCCATGCTTAATCTCTCATTTTATTTTATGTATTGGTGTGTCTGGGTAGTTTATCTTCCTTTGAAGGCGAAAAAGTTCATAGAGAAACAAACTAGCATACTGGCTTATTACTTAATAGTTTCCTTAAATTTTTACTTCATTTACTATCATACATGGTTAGACTCTGACTCAAAAAATTGGTCAATCACCATTAGATAGTTTCGATTATCATTTCTGGTCTCAATAGTCTTGAAATTTACATATTTGACATGCAATCAACTATTTAAATAGTTTTGGAAAGTTGTTTGGATCATATAGTATAGTAAGTCTGACATGTTTTAACATGGGCATAATCTGAAAAGTATGACATGTTCTAACATGGGTACAATTAGAAAAGTAATCAAGGTCCACTAGATAGATTTTCCTTGATTACTTATTATTAATATCACACATTCAATATCCATGATATTGACATATTTGACATTCAATCAAATACACAAATATTGTTGGAAAGGTGACTAATTGATATATTATTGTAAAAATTACATATTTTGGCATGGCTATAGTTGGAAAATTAACCAATGACCATTAGATAGTTTTTTCTTTATTACTTTGCATCAATACCATACATTCTTCTATATGATATTTACATGTTCAACATGAAATCAAATGCATAAATATAGTTTGAAATGTGACAAAAACATATAATTTAATAAATATGCTCATATTTATTTTCCAAGTTCTTTATCCCCCATTCGGATGCATCCTCATCTCTTGCTCCTATCCTTGATCCTTGTTATTTCCATTTTGAAATATTGTTCCCATAATTTTTAGGGTACTTTTAAAAATTGCCTTCAAACAATTCTTACATTTCTTAGATTCTTAGAATACAAGAATGTGGATATGGTAGGATCATACTTTATTTCATTGTAAATTCTAATATATGTATCACCTATGAATCCATGATTCTATCTCCAGTGGATGTTTAATTTTCAATAAATTAATATTTATCTATTCATTCTTGTACTATTGAAGTAAATTAGTTTTTAAATTTTGGGATTATGAATTTTTCCTTATACAATAATTGTGAAAGCTAGCAGTGGGCCAAGATATGTTGTTTCCAGTGCTAGAATAAGGTAGACATAGATAAGAGACATAGATAAGCTCACTGTAGGAACACGTGTTGTTCTTGACATGACAACACTTACAATAATGAGGGCTATTCATTGTGAGGTACCTAACATTAGAATATCATGTAAGAAGGCTATTAATAAGCGCATGAAATCATATCAAAATCTTTGAAGGGATTTTCTGGAAAAAGTCTAATCATTTTGTTTGTGTATATTGGATGTAGATGGACCCTGGGGTTTATAACATGCTACATGAGGATCTTGGCAATGTGAGCTACTCAATAGTAGGAGGGTTAGAAAATGAAATTAGGGAGCTAAGAGAGAGTCTATTGAACTTCTTTTAATGAATCCTAAACTGTTTCTTAGGTTAGGAATCAAACCTCCTAAGGTAAAATTTGTGTGGGGTGCAAATTTAATCATCATAATTATTTGTTTATATGAATTTGAACTTGCATATTTTATTTATTCTTGTTGGAATTCTTTCATAGAGGTTGATTCTTTTTTCTCCTATTTTAGAGAGTATTTCTATATGGCCCTCCTAGATTAGGAAAGTCACTATTAGAAAGAGTTGTTGCTAGTATAGTAACATTTATGCCAATTTCCTTAAGGTTATAGATTAAATTTTTTGATATCCATATTACTTTTATTAAATCCAACAATCTTATTTCTTGTACTTGAGTTTTGATTTATGCCTTCTTTTTGTAATATGATTTTTTAGGTGGTTATAAGTGCTATAATAGATAAATATATTGGTGAAAGTGCAAGGTTGATCAGGGAAATGTTTGGTTATGCACAGGATCACCAAGTATGACTTCTTATTCATTTTAACATCAAAAATATAATTAAAAATGCTAATATTTTCAAGATATAATAATAGTTTATTTTCAATTTCAAAATATTGTATATGTTGAAGTTAGCTTATCAAATCATAGTTATGGATGAAATTGATACAATTTGTTGATGCCAATTTAGTGAAGGAACAAGTGTTGATTGAGAAATTCAAATAACTTTAATGGAATTTCTTAACCAACTAGATGGTTTTGATCAATTAGAAAAGGTATTGTGTTTTAAGATGCTCAAGCTGTTGTAATTGTCAATCAACTACCTTAAACAAGAAACTATGTTATTTAACTTATTTGAGATTCTTCAAGGTAGTGTATTTTCATTGTGACATAAAAATCTTGTTAATTTTAACATTAAATATAGTTAAAAATGATCATGGAAACAAATCATCTTGATGTTCTAGACTCAATTATACTTAGACCTGGTTGTTTGGATAGAAAGATTGAGATTCCACTTCTAAATGAACAAGCAATAATGGAAGTACTGAAAATACATGCTAGAGGGATTGCAAAACATGAAGACATAGATTATGAAGCTTTTGTAAAGTTTTCCGATGTCTTATTTTGTTTCTCTAATAATTTGAAATTTATCAAAATATTTGAGTTTTTATCCTATATTACACTGGTATGGTCTAGAGTTGGTAATTATTGTTTGATTAGTAACTATATGGATGAGATTATTTCAACTTTTATCAGGGATTCAATGGAGAAGATATTCATAAAATTTGTATGGAAGTGTTAGTTGGTATTCTGAACCCCAAGTTTCAATTTGAAAATCTCATCCTCCTAATGATCTTTTCCTTGGTTCTCTTGAAATCTCCTATAGTAAGTGTTGAAAATGTTGTGTAAAGAAGATTTTAGATGAAATTTCATGATAATAAATCAAAATGCTCAAACACACAAGTTCATGGCTTTCCTTGGTAGGTTTGGAACTGATTGGATAAGGCTTAATGGTTAAAATGTTCAAATGGTTGGACAAATTCATTGGTTCAATATGGCGTAACAGATGTATTCAGGTGATTGTTTCCAAAATGTGCAAGACTACTGTTGGATTGTCAATAAGTTCAAAGTTCAAAGATCAATTCCACATGTTTAGAGGTGCAGTCCCATAGTTCAAATTTGTAGACCTAAAGGTACAAGTGTGAAGTGCAAGGTTCAAGTTCAAAAACATAGTTCATGGTTCAACAATGCAAATTTGGATGTAAGGCTCAGCTCAATATCAAAGATTTTGGATGTCTATATTCACTGGTCTGAAGGTGTAGGTCCAGATTCTCAGTTGTAAGGAACACAATAATTCATGGTCAAATATTCAAAAGCCCAACTTTATGTAGTAAATCATTCATTGAACCAAAAAAGAGAAAGATGTTGAGAGAATTAGAAATCCTCTCTGTTGAAAAGTCTTAGATGAAGATATTTTTGGCAAGAATGCAGACTGAGAAATGTGTACATTGAAGTCTTGAAGACATCCCTATCATCATGAAGCACTCATAGCCAAATCAAATTGTCACTCAAAGTTCAGGCACATCTTTTCACAAATATAGATGAACAATTAGTAAGAATCTGACTAGATTAGAAATTGGTGATGATAGTCAGCGATGTTCTTGATAAATGTGGAAAACCAATAATGAATTTTTGAAGGAAGCAATATGAACTGCCACCTAATCATAGAGACCAGAGACCACTGATTCCCAGTAAATTAAATCTCTTCCCTGGGTTTGAGTATATTGTAGATGATGGTTGCTACCGTGTGAATTTTTTTTTTGAAATTAGATGTGGCTCCCTAAATCCGATGGAGAGGATGTGAAATGAGTAAAGAGATAATATCCCATCGATCCAGAATGATACCTCAATCCTATCACCAACATGGGTGATCTTCTTTTTCAAATTGATTGTAGCTAATCTCGGAAGAGGCTTATAGGAAATGATGCCAAAGGAATCCAGACTAGCAGTGATGATGAGCATATGAGAAAAATAGAAGGTTGTACCCCGAATGATTATATGGAATATCGAAAGTTCAAATGATACATATCTGAATCCGATGCACTCATCCATTTGGTATTCCAATAAACAGATAGCCTACACACGCCCTGTGGCTCTCATGATTATAAATGTAGAATATTACACCTTCATGAGGCACTCCAATTAACCCGTGATTTCCCTAGTCATCGCCATCAAGATTGGGATCAAGTTCATGAGGGACATCCTTCATTGATACCACTCCTTACATCAATTTGAAATGTAATTGAAGAAACCTAAGCCTCATCTTAATCCCAATTGGATGGCGGGAAGCATAAGGAAAGCCCTGTCTGAAGGTAGAGATGAAATAAAAATTGAGCATACAAACTACAAAACTGATGCACGTAGAATATGTATTGACCCAGTAATAGAGATGGGCTCACAGATTTCTTCATTATAATAGGTGATTGGTATTTTCACATAAGATCTAAACTCAAAGAATGGAGGATACTCATAAATATTTGATAGGATGTCATCACTATCAAAGGCACGGTTGGAGAGTTCGAGCTACAGAATGTGAATCCCATGATGATGTAGATTGTGGCATGCAGAATGCAAATTATCTGGTTAGCCAAATACCAATGCAGTCAATATGGTCATCGCTTGTGCAAACAAACGTAAAAATTGGATCTCTTGTAAACATGAATTCTTCCACCGTCAAGTGCAGAGGTAATGTACAAGATATCTTTACCATCAAAATAGCCCAACCCTCATCCTATGTGAATAAGAAGGTAGGAGGAATAAGAAGATATTGACAATAGACAAAGGCACTCCAACCTGATTCCTCTCCATTGAAATCAAATGGGAAGCCATGAATATGAGATGCCCACGCAGAGGATACACATGAATTTCATCACGTCCACACTCAGAAATGGCAGAGGAGCTCTTTAAACTAATATGGAACGGCACTAACGACATTTGGACAATGATACAAAATAAATATTTGGTGTATTGCCAATTTTAGGTTGAAGCATGCAAAAGAACCTGATATGCAAAAGCATGGACAACTCATGTGAAATGTTTGACAAAGTGCGAGCACTTCCATGGAGATAGCCTGAATGGTAGCTTGATTAATAAATTTGGGCCATCGACTAAGGAGAATTCCCCAATCAATGTAGAGCATAAAATTATAAAAGACTTAAGTAGCGCAATCACTTTGAGTGCAGGAGCAATACAAATTCAGTGTTAATGCAGTCAGACCTCAAAATGAAGTCGAGCAAGTCATTCCAATATGATCAATTTGATCATCACATTGAAATTAATACCCAAAGTTGACAATGAAATATCACAAAAGTATCAGGTTAAGTCATTAATCTATTTATCTCCTCATACATCACGTGAAGTTAAATGAATTATATAAAGTCCATCAAGCCCAATTATTAATTGGAAACTTTAACAATGTTATAAGTTGTGCTGTTTGATTATTATAAAGGAGATAGACATCATGTCACCAGGGGATGAGGATATAAGGAAGATGGAGAACTACACTTTCCCTAGAATCAATTATCCAAACTAAATGGGAGCGGATAGAAGGAGAAGATAAATATGACAGAGAAATAGGAGTAGAGGGTTCCACTTTTCTGCAGATAGGATTGCTACATGATAGAAGGAGTCTTTTTTTATGTTTTCTTATCTTACTAGATATTATGTTGGGAGGGGAAAGAAATGGAAAGATAAACAGTAGTCTTTGTTTCTTTCATTTTTCTGAATAATGAAGTTGTACATGATTTTCTGAAATATGTTTATTTTGAGATGAAATGATATCTTGAAGGATATTGAGATTGTGTGTTCAATTCTTCATTTCTTGGTTATGGTGTGAACCATGGAGTATTTCAAGATTTTTATTTCCTTGTGCATTGATTTTGTTCAAGAGCTACAAGTGTATCATTATTCTATATTTGTGGTCTCTTTTATGTTCTTAACTCATAACAGAGTAAAGGATTGTATGTCTTTACCTTGGTTCTGAGGTGTTTATGTGAAGTAAGTAATGGTTATTCACTCCCTATCCAAGAACAATGAGGGTTGCCTTCACTTTCAGGTTAAAAGAATTTCTTAATTTCATTCTTTGTATATCTAAATTGTGGAACTACACCCTGTAAAATTCAAAGCACGCTTGCACAATCCAATGCTAAGGAGACCTAGATGTTGGTAGCTTTTTGTGTCTTCTTTGCTCGGTGAATAAGGGTTATTTTGGAAGTCTTATGTGAAGACAACTTTTTTTACCAACAAGATGCTAGTATGACAACCATCCATGCAAAGCATGATTATGTAATTCAAGAAGATGTTGTGAAGGTGAATTTTCATTCCCTTTTTGTTTACCAATTTATAAAATTGGAGTTGCTTGTGCTCTTTGGCCTATAACTTGTGTTGTTCGCAAGTTGAATGAAGTAAAAGAACTAGAGTCAAGTTGTTCAAGAGTTGATCTATGTATTAAATATCTATTTTTTTATTCAAAACAAACATACAAAAATTGTGTTTGGCCTTATTTGAGAAATCTTGTATGTTTAAGTGGTAGACAATCTTATCCAAATGATGTGATCATTGCACTAGTGTGGGCCTTATTTTTCTTAAGATTTAAGTCATGCTTTTCTATTTAAAATTTCAATGTAATTTTTTTAGGCATTGTTTTCATCTCCAATATGATCCATATTGTTTCAATGACTTCAATCATGCTTTAAAAGATATAAAAAAAATTATTCAAGGCTTGTCCTCTAGCCCATGAGTCAAAATGAGATTTAGGCTGTGTTTAGATGCCTATTGCCTCTAGAGTTCTCTATCATGGAAGGAATTAACAATAAAATACCAAAACTACCAATTTTTATTTTTTAATACAAGTCGTCTCAATTGCGACATCTTGCCCGATGAAAAGTTATTGCTCTCACATCATTGTCATCACACATGGTCACACTTGCAATGGTGACATCCACTAGATGGAAATTACTCAAACAATATTTTTGTCATATGTCATTACCATTACAACATCTACTATTAAAGATGCATGTGGAACCTACAACAACTCCATCACAAGTGAGATGACAGACTGAAAATGTCAGTCATCATAATTGCAATAATCAGCTGTCCAAATTATGATGGCATGAAGAGGTACTCTTCACTGCTCTATAATGTCCCCATCTTTTAGCAATTAACTGGAGTTCTTAGCCTTCACATTCCCCAAATGCTAAGAGGAGAAATAAGGGGAAATTGATTAAATTAATTTCTTATAAAGTTATTAAATAAATTAAAATTAAAAGGTGACTTTATATTTAAATAATATAATTAATTATTGTATTACAAGGGAGAAGCTTCTAGAGTTTGTATTAATTATTGGAAAGGGGGAAGCCTCTAGTAAATGCCATTAATTAATGTTTTAGTTCCTTCTAGAAGGGTGAAGGAAAAGGATAAATAGTGGTGAGAGTCTCATTGTTTAGCAGGGGATTTTTGTGAATGACATTTGATAAAAACTTGGATATGTGACTCACATATCTTTTCTTGGCATTAGAGGACATTCATCCTCTCTTGTAACATTCTAGACGCCATTCCCTTGGGGTTTGGCCTTTGGAATACTTTACTATGTACTTGATTTTATCAATTGAAAACTAATATTATTTCAGCAGTGGTTTAATCTTCAATTTGCATAAATTCATGTTATGTGGATTGAAATCTATGTTATTGTGTTCTTTTTATTGTGTTCATGTTACGTGGATTGAAATCTATGCAAAGACATTAAAATTGCTTGCAACAGTTGGTTCAATTTTTGGGCATTTCCAAGATGCCCATTATAGTGGTATTAGAGCTATAAATTAGGTGCCCATTACATTGGTATCAAAGCCCATTACAATGGCATCAGAGCTATAAGTCCTTCCATCATGTGGAGATCTTAAGCATTTTTGTTTGAGCATGCAACAAGGGCTTTATAATTTTTGCAATACCAGAGCCCATTACAATGGTATCAGAGTGGTTTACTGCCATCCTATGGGGGTGCCCATTATAGTGGTATCAAAGCTACCCATTATAGTGGTATTAAAGTTTACTTGCAAAGTGTTTCATGAAGTTATAACTAGTAGGTTCCCATTATAGTGGTATCAGATTCGTTTCCAGGGTATCCGTTACAATGGTATCAAAGGTATAAGTCCTACCATCGTATGGAGGTCTTATAGGAAAGTTGGGATAACTGAATAAAGAGAAAAGTGTTTCACAAAATGTATATCAGTCTAGATCAGGATGTGATGCTCAGACAGTTATTGGGTACATTAGAGGCATAGTAGAATAGGCAAATGGATATGATGTTGCAACTTATGGCTAGATAGATGGGCATCAATATTAAAGATTTATATCTTGCTCTAGTACAGGAGGTGGTTGATTCCTCCGATGGGATCAAGACACATATAGAGCCACCCAGCTATGATGTTGGTGATGTGGGTATTTCAATAGAGTCAATAGATGTGGGTTTACACTCTAGTATTATTGATTCACAATCTGGTGTTGAGTCATGTCTGTAGAGTCAGGAATCCACATATGAAGCTTTGTGAGGAGATGGAGATGCAACAATAGTGGGATTAGGAGAATGTAAGGATACTCCCATATCAATAGCCACTTCTGTGTTAGTTAAACCATCCAATGAGGAGTTTAGCATTATGCATGTAGTGGTTGATGTGTGTTCTAATGATGGTACACATGTTGATTATGAGCTTTCATCAACTACAAATTTGGTTCAGTTTTCTATTGTGGTATTTAATGATGTTCCTGTGTCCATATATTTCAATGTAGCTACACCTATTGTTGATACAATTAGCATGAGTACATATGGTTCACCTATAGCTACATATTTTTTAATACATGAGTAGGATTCCAGTCCAGTATATTTTATGTTGGCAGATACAAGGAAGAAGAGATTTCTTAGATCTTCTATAGAGTTGCCTTCTAGTGACATTCTGACTCTTACATTATCAGCACAAGTTTTGGGTGCTAGGCTACAGGGCATGTGGTTGGTCTTGATGATGCTAGTTTCTAGTTGGTTTAGTATCCACAGGGATCTCACATACTACTTCATTTGGAACCTAGGTGGAGCTTGGAGTTCATTGTGTTGTTGGATTGCTTGAGCAAAAAAAATCTCACAGGGGGTGGATTGTAATGTCCCCATCTTTTAGCAACTAAGTGGAGTTCTTATCCTTCACATTCTCCAAAGGCTAAGAGGAGAAATAAGAAGAAATTGATTAAATTAATTTCTTATAAAGTCATTAAATAAATTAAAAATTAAAAGGTGACTTTATATTTAATTAATTATTGCATTATAAGGGAGAAGCTTATAGAGTGTGTATTAATTATTGGAAAGGGGGAAGCCTCTAGTAATTTAATTTTCTAGAAGCACAATTAATTATTGTATTGCAAAGGAGGAGTTCTAGAGGGTGCATTAATTATTTCAAGGGGGAAGGTTCTAGTACTTGCAATTAATTAATATTTCATTTCCTTCTAGAAGGGTGTAGGGAAAGTATAAATACAGGTGAGAGCCTCATTGTTTAGCATCAGATTATTGTGAATTACATTTGATAAGAACTTGGATGTGTGAGTTATAGATCTATTCTTGGCATTAGAGGATGTCCATACTCTCTTGTGACATTTTGGATGTCATTCCCTTGGGGTTTGGCCTTTGGAATTCATCCTTATGTATTTGATTTTATGAGTTTGAGAACTAATATTATTTATGTAGTTGGTTCAGTTCTTGGGCATTTCTAGGGTGCCCATTATAGTGGTAACAAAGCTATAAATTAGGTACCCATAACATTGGTATCAAAGACCATTACATTAGTATCAGAGCTATAAGTCCTGTCATCCTATGGAGCTCTTAAGAATTTATGTTTAAGCATGCAACAAGCGCTTTATAATTTTTGCAATACTAGAGCACATTACAGTGGTATTAGAGTGGTTTACTACCATCCTTTGAGGGTGCCCATTACAGTGGTATCATAGTTTCCCATTATAGTAGTATTAGAGCTTATTGGCAAAGTGTTTCATGAAGTTCTAACTAGTAGGTGCCCATTACAATGGTATCAGAGCCATTTCTAGGGTATCCATTACACTTTTTTTTTTTTCAAATTGTGATGGCTTTAGATGTCACAATTATGATGGACTAGCTTTCCATCACAATTTGTAATAGAAAAAATTTGAAGGTCGTCTGACAAGGGCCAATTTTTGCTACTATTAGTCGGACAATGGTTAGGTATCGCAATTCGAGCCCAAATTTACTAGTGTCCTTTGTATGTAATGCATATATCCAAACAAGTATGTCTGACCTTCAGTTGCAATAAAAGCTATATTTTTCTTCAACTTTCCATCGATGAGGTCTTTGGTCTATTGAATACAATTTATCTATACATGTCCATTATGTTGATAATAAAAAAAATTAAATTCTCTTTTGGTAGGAATGTTAGACTTCTTTCTATAAATTAAATCACAATCCTTGGAAATATGATGACCCTTATCACTTCTATCTCCTCCATCAGTTAGAGAGGAAATCACAATTGCTAAACTCAGATTCATTTTGTTCAAAGTGAAAATAATATGATTGATGATTTCATGCATACTGTTAAGTAGGACATCCTTCACACCATCATCACCAACTTTATAATCCTCACTTGTAAGTTGATTAAGAAATGAACAAAAAGTATTGATATGTTGAACAATATTACCACCTTCTTTCATGTTAAGCCTAAAAAAAATTTTCTTTATGGACATTTTTGCACTTGAATCCTTGAACCAAACAAGCTATTAAGTTTGTCTCATATTTATTTTGATATCTTCAAAAAATTAAACTGATGTGGACAGACATATGATAAACAAATTCTAGTCAAAGATGTTGCCCTATGATCTTTAACCATCTACTTTGTTGTTTCATCTACATCTCTAAGTTTTGTAACAATTGCACTCATAATATCCCCAGAATTGTTTTCAATTAAAAGAAATTATGGAGTGTGTGGGGATGCACGTGCTGGCATGTGTCCTCTTTGTTTGAATTCTAGGACCATTTGGGCCATTCCCCTTCTGAGATTTCTTTTCTTCAAGTTGCTTGGACTATCAGCCCTTCCCTTATTTTATGGCATGTTTGGCTTGAGAGGAATAGAAGGATCTTTCATGATTTGTAGTTTGAGATTAGGCACTTGTGGGGGAGAATTGTTAATTCTCTTCAGGAAACACTCCTTGCTAAATGTGACATCAGTGGGGGTTTGGATCCTATTGATGTTGGTATTTACTCTTGCCTCTCCTTTCCTCTTCAAGGTTTCTCTCCCTCGATCCCCCACACCCACTCTAGGAATAGAGCTAAACAACACCCTCAGTGAGTTAATTGTTAAGGACATTGGTCTCCTCTTGAGGCAAGCACTCTTAAAATCAACACTGATGGTTCTTCTCAGGGACATCCTGGTTCGACTGGTATTGGGGGAGTTGGGTGTGATAGTTCTGGTGATATCTAGTTTCTATTTTCTATATACAAGGGTTGCTATATTAATAATCTCATGGAAGCCTTGGCTATCTTGGTTGCAGTGGAACAGTGTTTTCTACGTGGCTGGAAAAAAATCATATGTGAGACTAACTCGCAGGTGGTTGTGAACTTATTGCATAATAGGAACATTGTGCATGTGAATTGGCATTTGGCTCTGGTTATTTAGCAGATCATTCAGTTATGCAATTCTCTAGATTCTGTGTCTTTTATGCATATCCCTCATGAGTGGAACAATGTGGCTGATTGTCTGGCTAAATGGGCCTCTGAGCAGGGGCTAGCTTGGAACATTCTTGATCCTGGGATGCTTCCCCTTCATTTATCTCAGATGCTAGATCAACTTGTGGACCAGGATAAAGCTATGTAGTTCTCTTTGTTTCTTATATTGTTCAGCTCTATTTGATATTCAATAAATTTTTTACCCCTCTTTTAATTAAAAAAACGAAATTATTTCTTGATTTTCCATGTATGAAATTTAAGCTCTTCGAATTTGTAAGTAATTTTATCAATTTTGATTTCCTTATTACTCCAAAATTATTATAACTCTAAAAAAACCATAACATCATAACTGAAATATACCTTTCTCAATGTTCGATCATTCGCACAAGCATTTTAGTTTTGTTTCTCAAATGTAAAAACATAAAAATTCATTAACATTAGCAAATTACCAATAATTTTGATGATGTCGTATTGCTCTTCCCGGCAAGTGTTAGACAAAATACTATTAAATCTGCCCTACACCATATGCTTTATCAAAATAAATTGTTTGTACCTCTGTCATATCACAGTGTTGGAATGAGCGTTGAACACCCCTTGACAGTTCATTCAAAGGTGGCATATCATTCCCTTATAGAAGATGAAGCCAATTGAATTATTCCTCTGGACCAATCTTCTTCTCCTCTTTAAGAGCAGTGTGTATTTACCCGGTGAAAAAATCCCTTAAGGAGAGATCCAACTTAGGGCTAGCCAAGCCAAATATGGAGTAGACCAATGTTCTTTATGCTAAATACATTCCGATTTCCCTCCTGTCACTTCTCTACAAAACTGGCATTATCAATGCCTCTCTCACCCACCACACTTTCCATGTATGACATTGTATGGCAATAGATTACTTGCGCGAGGACCACAATAAACGTTTGGCAAGGACCAAAATAATCTCTGCTAAGGCGCTGCCTAGGATTTGAAGTGAATGAATTCTAGACTCCTTCAAATAGGTTCACAGACTTCCTCACAATATTTCTTTTTATGCACAAAAGAAAATCAACTACTTATATGCAGTCTTTCCTTTCAACATATCATCGACAACTCTCAGCCTCAAAATCGTAGGTGCTTTGACACTAAATGAAAGGGAGAATTTAAAACTAGATATACATTTGATATTATCGGATGTATTACAATGTTAAATGCAAATGTTTATAAGCATTGGTAAACTGTAACTAACAATCCAAAACTTACCCATGGGAATAAGTCCCAACAACTAACTACATTATTATTTTATTAAACCTAATTTGAAATTAACCTATTAATGTAAAATCTCTAACAATTTCCACAACACATAAAATTTGGCAAAGAAGACTAGAAAATCTCAATTTTCATGTCCTATCCTCTATAGAAAAACTTGTTGCAAGATTCCCTGAAATATGTAAGGTTTGTGCATTAAGGTAGAACTCTAAAGAAATCTATCACTATAGTTAAGATGAATCTAAAAATGTATTTTAAAAGGTACCAATTTATGTGGACTAATGACAATACCTTCTTTAGGAAGATTTTGGAACTATATTTTTTTTATGACTAATTCAGAAAGACTTGGATATATTTTCTTAAACTTAAGAAATAGAACAAAGTATTTACTAAATTTAAAGAATTCAAATTCTTGTCTGAAAATATGATTCGAAAAATAATTAAAACTCAAAGGTTGGATAATGGACGATAATATGTGTCTAATATTTTTAAAGAAATTTTTGATACTCCTTGGATTGTGAGGGCTATAGTATACCATATAATCCTCAACAAAATGAGATAGTAGAAAGGAAGAACAAAACCATAGTACAAAGTTGCTAAAGCTATGACACATGATCAAAACCTTCATACCTCATTTTGGGTACAAACTGTATGCATCCTAAAATGGTTGCCTAGACTATGGTCCTCAATTCTTCAATTTATCAAATTCATGAATCAATACATCACAATATTTATTGAATCAATTCAATTCATTTCCTTAATCAAATTGTAGTTAATTTAATTATTTCAATGTTTTCTAAAGTTTGATCATTTCATCAATAATCTTATTTAATTACGAGAAAATATCTCTTTTAACTAAATAATTTTATCTTATTTAACTAAAATCTCTTTTTTATTAAATAATCTTATCTTATTTAATTAAAATAAAACATCATTTTAAATAAATAAAATAAATTTATTTAATTAAAAAAAAATTTCTCAAGTAATTTTATCTTATTTAATTAAAATCTCTCTTTTTATCAAATAATCTTATCTTATTTAATTAAAAGAAAATCTCTCTTTTAATTAAATAATTTAATCTTATTTAATTAAAATCTCTCTTTTTTTGAAAAAAGAGGGGTAAAAACTTTATTGAAGAAGAGAGCAAAGCAGTACAAAACAGAACAGGGCCTAAACCCTAGGATACACTAGAAACCATAGAAAAATCGTAGAGGCAAAATCAACTCTCCCTGATTCCACTTACATCCTCTGTCAACATTCTCTCCAAGTCTTGACGTAACTCACCTGGCAGCTGCTCTCACTCATCAATCCGCCAACCATCTACATTTCCAGATGCCCACTTTGCCAAACTATCAGCTGCCCTATTCCACTCCCTTGGAATATGGGTATAAGACACTAAATCCATCATAGAACTAACCTGTAAAATCTGTTGCACTATCAAAGACAACTCCCTGCTAACATCCAAACACTTCCTCTCAAGTAGAAGATTCACAAGAACCTGAGAGTCAAATTCACAAATCACCTTGAGCCACCCTAGAGAATATGCCCTCTGCAAAGCATAAAGAATAACCAACCCTTCAATTCTATTAATAGTTTGCATCCCTTTATTGACTAAGAATACAAAAATCACCCTTCAAGAAAAGTCCCTACCAATCCCACCTATACTAGTAGGCCCTGGATTTCTCCTAGAGGAACCATCAGTATTAACTTTTAAAATGCCAGCCGGAGGGGTCATCCATTTCCCTATCCTTTGGACTTTATGTTTCACCCTTCTGCCTCTCCTAACACAGCCAGAGTCTGGAGAAATTCCTTGAATTCCAAACCTATCAACCATTACCGCATCATCCCTCTCAAGAGGCATCACCACCTCACTTTTATCTAAGACAATGTCCTAAATCATTCTCAAAATTCTAATCCAAACCTACTGAATCCCCAAAGCTTCTCCCCGAAATATTCTCCAATTTCATTCCAGCCAGAATTTCCATAACAAAAAGGTAGGTCCAGTATACCAAACATCCTGCAAGAAGGGAGCCAGGGATGGGGGCCTCCCCAGTCTCAACCAAAAATCTGTTAGAGAGGAAGCGTGAACGCACGGGCATTTCCAAACATCCCACCAGAAATGCCATAATTGTAGAGTGAAAGAGAAATGGAAGAATAAATGCACAAAGTCTTCTTCCTCACTACTACAAGGGATACATCTCAACGGGCCAAGAAAATCCCTCTTCCGAATATTGTCCCAAGTTAGGCACCTATTCCAAACCAAGGTCCAAATAATGCAGTTACATTTTGGCAAAGAAAATTGACTCCAAACTTTCTTCCACCATTGAACCTCCCCTCTCACCAGTTGTTGGGAGAGTAACTCCTGATAACCAGAGGAAACAGTATAAATGCCCTTGGGATTAAGGGACCAGTCCAGCACGTCCTCACCCCTAAGAGCATTACGGTCCCGAGCTGAAAGAATGAACTAGAGCTTAGCCTACTCTGCTTCCGAACAAAAAATAGGCCACTCCTCCAGATTCTTCCACCTTGCCTCCACCAGCTGACCCTGAGGGGAAAAAGATTTAAAGTCGCACACTCTTGACCATCCAGCATCACAAAAACTCTGAGCCAACCTGTGCAAATGAGGATACTGAACAACCAGGGGAGGATACCCATCCCAAGAATCATGCCATAACTGAGCCTCTGAGCCACTTTTGTAGATCCAATGTAAGCCACCCTTAATGAGCGTCGCTCCTTTCTTGAGAGTACTCCAAATCACAGAGCCTTTCCCACACAAACCATACCAAGGAATATCATTATGGGGGATCCCTGGAAGGTACTTCAGAGACAAAATTCTATCCCAAACCTTTTCCTTTTCCACACACCAATGCCAATACAATTTAGCAGCTAGAGCAGTACCAGTTAGCACTAATTGTCGTAAACCAAGACCACCAAACCGTTTTGGGTTACAAAAAACCTCCCATTTGATAAGACTCCACTTGGTTGAAGATAGATTACTAGCCCATAAAAATTGTCTTGCTAAGGAGTCTAGTTCCCTAACAAAACTCAACGGCGCTACCTGAACCATACTCCTATAGAGAGGAAGAGCTTGAACCACAGATTGAATCGGTTGGACCCGACTAGCAAAGGATAGCTAGCGGTGGGTCCAATGAGTAAATTTGGCCTGAAACTTGTCAAGATTGACCTACCTTGATTCCTTAGAATGCCTACCACCAAAGATAGGAATGCCGA
Organism: Cupressus sempervirens; assembly: GCA_028749045.1. Classification (NCBI taxonomy): domain Eukaryota; kingdom Viridiplantae; phylum Streptophyta; class Pinopsida; order Cupressales; family Cupressaceae; genus Cupressus; species Cupressus sempervirens. The sequence goes on from CM053790.1 coordinate 836,265,004, forward strand.
GGTAGAACACCGAAAGACTTCCAATTTGGAATCTGAGAATATGAGCAATTCTCCCCTGAATAGAAAGTGGAGTATTAAAGAAATAAATGTAAGATTTGTCCTCATTAATCATCTGACCTAAAGTAGCAAGATAAAAATCTAACACTTTGCATATATTAGAAGCCTCCCAAAAGGTATCCATACCCATCAAGGCCGTATCATCCACAAACTGTAGGTGAGATTGCACAAGAAGACCTCCTCCCCATTGCCAGCCCTAAATAAAGCCCCCTTCAACATTATTTTTTATCAACCGGCCCAGACCTTCTGCCAAAAGAAGAAACAAACAAGGAGATAGGGGATTGCCCTGCCATAATCCTCGAGAAGCACCAAAGAGATTAGAGTATTCCCCATTAATCAAGACTGAGAAAGAAGTTGAATTCACACAACTCATAACCCACCGAATCCATTCCTCCTCAAAACCAAAGGCACCCAAAACCCTTTGGAGAAATGTCCAACGGAATCTGTCATATGCCTTAGCCATGTCCAACTTAATGAACATAGCCTTGTCTTTAGAATTGGCCATAGAATGAATAGTTTCAATCGCCACAACCACCCCACCCAAGATCTGGTGCCCTGTCACAAAGCCACTCTGTTCTTCAGAAATTAACATTGGAAGCCACTTTTTTAACCTATTAGCTATCAGCTTAGATATAGTTTTATAAATAACATTGCAAAGAGAGATAGGGTGAAATTGACTAATCCGATCAGCCCCTTCCCCCTTGGGGATGAGAGCAAGGAAAGTAGAATTTAGAGCCCAGAGCATTTGCCTGTTCCTCTGGGATTCTTGAACAATTGCCAGTAAATCTATCTTGATAATATCCCAAAATTCTTGGAAGAACTCAATTGTAAAGTCGTCTAGACCTAGAGCTTTTTCTTTTTTCATCTGGAATATAGTCCCCTCTAATTCATCCAAAGAGATGGTGCTCATAAGATCCTCTTTCATTTCCAAAGAGACTAAAGAAGGAATACAAGAAAGGACCTGGGCCTCTTCAACCGAGTCCCCCTATGAAACCTCCCTAAATAAAGACTCAAAATACTTTACAGCTTCGCTGAAAATATCCTGAGAAGAAGAGAGTGTCTCTCCCCTAACATTCACCAAGGTTGATATGGAGTTACCATGTTGTTTGGCCTTAATTGAATTGAAGAAGAAAACAGTATTCTTATCCCCTTCTTGAAGCCATTCAATACGAGCTTTTTGTTTCTAGTAGATTTCCTCTCTCAGTTCCCACTCCTCCAATGTTTTTAGAGCCCTAGCTTCCTCCCGCAACAAATAATCTAACACCCCCTCTTCCCTTAACAACCTGGTAATATCATTCAACTTAGCCTGGGCTGCATATTTCTCTTGGAAAATATTACCAAAGCAATACCTATTCCATCTTTTAAGCTAATATTTAACATATTGTAGGAGTTTAGCAATGATATACATTGTTGTACCAAAGGTAGGTCTACCATCCTTCCACCACTCAGCTACATAGCCATATAGATATGGGTCCCTTAACCACATAAGCTGGAACTTAAAAGGTGGCTTCTGAGGCAACCAGTTGGAGGATATAACTAACTTAATGGGCTAGTGATCTGACCCTCTCCAATCTAATATCTCAGACCTAGATGACCATAATCCACCCACCCAAAAAAAGGATACCATGAAATGATCTAGTCGTTCCACAATGCAATTATCTCCTATTCTTTTATTATTCTAGGTGAATTGGCCATTACTAGGCTTGATATCTACGAGATTGAGTACTGAAATGTTCTCCAAAAGAAGCATCGAGGAGGGCTCAAGTCTTAAAATACCCCCCCTTTTTTCAGAGAGATCTAGAATAGCATTAAAGTCTCCAGCAATAATCCATGGAAAATAAGGAAATAACTGACAAACAAATGAATATTATTCCATGTAAGGATCTTACCTTGGAGCTCAACAGGGGCATAGACATTGGAGAGAAGAACAGACTCTCCTGACTCGTAGCACAGAGAGACCAGGGAAACAGATGATCTAAACGATATCCACCACATAGGTTGGATCTTTCGTGGGTTCCAGAGGCAAGCTACCCCCCCTTGAAGATCCCTGAGCTCCAATGCATTGAAATTGACCATTCTTCCACAATTTAGGAGCTATACTCATCATACTCTCAACATAAACTTTGGTCTCCTGAAGAAAAAGAACATCAAGAGAATGAATTCTAACCAATTCTCGAACAACTTTTTGTCTAGGGCCGTTGTTCAAGCCCCTTGCACTCCATGAAATAATGATCATTTTTGGGGAGTCGAGAAACGAGAATCCAAGGTCTTGACAACTCCTAACTCCACCAGATTCTCCCCAATCATCTTAATCTTCTCCATGTCCTTCTTATGCCAACTTTTACCACTTTTCTCAAAAACCCCCTTCTTTTCATCCTTCTGAAGAATACCCAAGTGAGGAGAAGACTTTCCATGCTTATCCATATTCAAAACTACACTTTGTGTAGGAAAGGCCGCACCCACTAGTTCTTGACCCCTATCAACATTTAACCCTAGAGTCATCTGAGTCCATGCCTGCCCATCAGTGACCATAGGCATAGCAGGTTCAACCTATGGAGTAGGAGGAGGGTTGGAAGAGACAATCTCCTGAAGAGGCTCCACAACCAATTGAGCCAAGCTACTAGATCTCAGAATAACTTCTCACTGCCCCAGTTCATCTAGGACTTCAAATCTATTAAAGGTATCCTCCTCCTGTCTCTCCATCAAAGTCCTCTTTTGACCTCTATTACGATTGCAAGCCTTGGCCTGTACAAAGCCCTCAACATCCTTTTCCTCTCTTAAATTTGGCTTCTTCCCTTTATTAGCCCCAAGATTGTGATGAGGAGGGGGTGGAGGCTACTGATCAACCAACTTGGCCTTTGGGTACCTATGCAATAGGTGGCCATATTCATGACAAAGTCGGCACTAGAAGCGAAGGGTCTCATAATCGAGTTGTTGCACCCAAGAATGTGGTCATGCGCACATTTCAACTTCATCTAAAAGTGGTCTACTCAAATCAAGCTCCACACATATTCGAGAAAGAGTCATAACCCTCTTCCCAAGGGTTTGGGTTGAGGACCCTACCAGTTTCCCCAACATCGAAGCAAGCATATGGAAAACATCTTCTCGACAACACCCTATTGGAAATTTGGATAGTTGAACCCACATTGGGACCCAATTCGGAAGCTCCTCAGAGTGGTTATATCCTGCATGCCATGGCTTAAAAAATAGAACAACCTGGTTGTAAAAATAGGGCTTGCCCTCAAATACCCTATTACGATCTACCATGTAGGTGAATGTAACCATGAAGAAGTTGTTTGCAAGCAACGTGACATCCATTTCACCCTCTGGCTCCCAGATTCTCTAAGCCCAGTTTTCTAGAAATTTGAGGGATACTCTTAAACCCAAAAATTTACAGTACAGTGAATGCTTTGAATAGTATTCCACATCCTTAGCAATCATCTCGTAAGGGATTACCAATTTAGGTCTTTCTTTGCATTGCTCCAGGCACCCGTTTATCTTTGTGATCTGGGAACTGCTAGATGGATTTGATGCTGTAACTCCTAAACTCTGAGACAAAAGGGCATTATCAAACACCCTCTCCCCTTGACTTGGAAAATGCATGTCCTCCGCATCATGCAAAATAATGTTAGGTGAGACCCCTGACGGCTCACCCCTCATCATTCTTCCACTGGCCTGGAGTAATCACCATAGGGGACCATGAACTGGCCGCCACACAAACCACCATCCCCACTACTCGCAGACCGAACCAAGAGTAGAGAAAAGCCTGCAAAAATGGCATTATAGACTAGATGCCAACCCTCACGCTTACTGAATCACCTCCCCCCGCTGGCGCACGCACAGAAAGCTCAGAACGGAGCTAGGGCATGACTGCCCTAGCTCATCAACCTCACACAGACACCCATCACAGTGCACATTAGTCATTAAAATCTCTCTTTTAATTAAATAATATTATCTTGTTTAATTAAAAGAAAATTTCTCATTTAATTAAATAAATAAATCCCCACTTAAAGCTCTCTTTTTTATGAAAAAAGGAAATAAATCAAATAGAATCTTACAAAGATTCCTTTTACTTGCACATATCCCTAAGTGGTGGTTTTTTCCTCTTAGTTGAATTTTTAGGGATTCATCCCACATTGCTCTTGTGAGACACCTCCCATTTCTACACTTTCCTTTATAAGGAGCCCTCTCATTCTTGTTTGGATAGATGTTAGTTGCTATATTATTGTTATGTTCTAGGTTTGGAGAGCAATTTTAGAGAAGGAGTTTGAGCATTAAGGTTTGAGCCTTAGGGTTTGGACATTGGAGCTTCATTGCAACTTCTCCCTTCCTGTCTTCTTCTCTCATGCATTTATGGCTTCTATCATCATGCTTCATCCTTTTATTTTCATATTATCTTATAGTCATATTTGAGTTCATAGATTAATCTGGCATTGTTATTTCCTTTCATAAATTACATTTCTTTTCTTGTATTGCTTTTCCTTGTTATCATTTAGATTAGCTTGCATCTTCATTTGCATTCATATTTTCATATTTGAATCTTCCATTTTATTGTATGCTTTCATGGGCACAAACTAGGTCAAACTGAGGACCTCCATTATAAACCCTTGCATGAGTAGAGAGTTATGAGTCACCATTTGAGGCCTCATTTTTAAGAAATATTGGATATAATGACTCATAGAAGTGTGTCAACATTTTAGCACATATTTTTTGCTCACACAATGGGGCAACCCACCTTTACATGTTAGTTTTGGCTATTTTTGGAGCTAACCTCCTTGTGCAGATATGTCGGGAGAAAAAACACATTTGATATTATATATCTGATCATATCTCCCAAACGACTTTGTATTTTGGTCTAGAATATTTTTTAAGGTTGGATAAATATCAGACAAGTTTCAGTTAAAATTTTAGATGTTTTTGAAATAATTTGTATTTTTTATATTTTTTACTTTATTTTTAAGGAAAAAATATTTTTGAGATCAAATAATCACATGTTTCAAAAAAATTTACATTTTTGGAAAGGTCTATAAATTCTAAATGATGCAAGGAGGGGTGAAGAACAAGCCCGGCCAAAGGCACACCTAGCTCTCCAAACCGAGCTTGCAAAGTTAACACAATGGAAGAAAACACAAAAAGAGAACAACACCACAGAGAGAGGAAACAATATTCTTTATTGATTCATGAAAATATTAGCATACATGCCCATTTGTAAGGTCTTCTAGTTTACAACCAAATACACAAATTCAATTCTCAAATCCATGATCATTCTTAAGTTCACATTTCCAAGCTCATATCCTCCTTCAATAAACCTCTAAGTTCTCTCTCAGTCCCTCCTCCTCTTCCTATAACTCAATTGTAGGCCTCCTAAAGTACTTATGCAACCATAGGTCAGCCCATCACAAAACTAAACCTTACATTGAATGTATGCACAACCATAAGTTAGCTCACAAAAAATATTAACTACCTATACCAAAATTAAATGTAAGAAAGGTCAGCCCAAACTAGAACCAAACATATACCACTCGACAAGTGAAGATTTCACAAGAACACTAGCGCTTGGCAACCATGCAAGCTTGGCATCCAAAGAGTCACTTGGCAACAACTATGACCTCGGCATCCTCCAATACTCGGGAACCAAAGGATCACTCAGCAACCAAAGGAATCACTTAGTAGCAACTAAGAACTAAGCATCAACTAAATGGTCAGCAATCACGGAAGCCCAACAATGCAAGACATTGCAACTAGGTAGAAAGAAAAATTGAGAACATGTACAATATCAGTGCAACACAGGATGCTCCTATATCAAACAACCATGGTTGGAAGAAATGATTCTCTTGAATCATTGAGACATTATAACCTGAGCTGAATCTAACATAGATTGAGAAATCCATGAAGCATCTTCAATGGGTTTGTTCTTCCACTTCACCAAATATTCATAGTAATCTTTTCCTCTTGTGCTCTTACCAACTCTCTGATCCAATATTTGTTCAACTTCTTCAATTTACTTCTTAAGATAATCATTTGACATAACAACTTTATCATCTAACTCATGATACTTATATAAATCAGCAACATTGAATATAGGAGATATATACATGTCATCAAGTAACTCAACTTTATAAGCATTTCCACTATCAAACTTCTTCAAGATCTTACAAGGTCCATACTTCTTCATCTTTAGCTTACTGTATGTTCCAATAGGAAATCTTCCTTTATTCAAATGAACCATTACCTCATCACCAACTTCAAAAATATGATATCTTCTAGACTTATTAGCATTCTCCTTATACTTGTGATTACTTTGTTCTATCCTCAACTTAACTTCCTTATGCAAAGATTACATAAAATTAGAAAATTCTTCTTCTGTAGCACTTCTCTTTTCTTCACCAACAACATTCTTAAAATCTGTTACTCCTCTAGGCTGCATTCTAGTAACAATCTCAAAAGTTGTTTTTCCTTTACTCCTATTCATAGAATTATTATATGCAAACTTAGCTTGTGCTAACACCACTTCCCAATTAATTGGCTTATCTCCCACTAAACATCTCAGGAAATTACCCAAGCTTCTATTCACAACCTCTATCTGTCAATCTATCTGTGAGTGTAATGTAGAACTAAATTTCAACTTAGTACCCATCTTCTGAGCCACAAAGTCTTCCAAAAATAACCAACAAACTTACTATCTCTGTCAGAGATAATACTTCTTGGTAATCCATCCAATCTCACAATCTATTTAAAAAAAAGTTTAGCAACATGCTCAACATCTAATGTCTTCTTACAAGGTATAAAATAATCCATCTTAGAAAACCTATCCAAAAAAATAAATATAGAATCATACTCCTTCATTGTCTTGGGTAATCCAAGAACAAAAACCATACTGATGTCACTCCATGGTTTCTCAAGAACAACAATAGGCATATACAAACCAATATCCTGGCTTACTCCTTTTGCAACTAAATAAACTACACAACTCTTCACAAATTTTTGAACATCCTTATACATTTGTAGCCAATAATACTTCTCTTTTAGCAAACTCAATACCTTATCCATTCCAAAATGTCAAGCCAATCCACCACTACGCTTTTCCTTGATAAAATTCAACCTCATAGAACTTCTAGAAATACACAACTAAATTCCTTTAAACAACATACCTTCTTGAATTAAATATTCATCATACTTACTTATGCGATCTATTAGATTTGTTTCTTTGCACTCTCTCCATGCCTGAAGAAAATTAGGGTTAGTATCATACAACTCTTTCATTTCATCGAAACCAAGAATTTCAACATTCATTTTAGTTAATAAAGAACATCTTCTGCTCAATGTATCAGTATCTCTATTAGTAACTCCACTCTTATGCTTGATTACAAATGTGAAACTTTGCAAGTACTCAACCCACTTCATATGTTGTTGATTCAATTTATGTTGACTTCCCACGTATTGTAAAGCTTTATAATTAGTATACAACACAAACTCCTTAGGAATCAAATAATGTCTCCACTTCTTGAAGGCTTGAACAATAGCATAGAACTCTTCATCATACACATAATACTCCCTTTTAGCATCATTAAACTTTTCACTAAAGAAAGCAATAGGTTTACCTTCTTGACTTAATACAACTCCTATGGTGGTACCACTAGCATCACATTCACCCTGAAATACCTTATTAAAATAAGGAAAATCCAATATTTGCGTCAAAGTGTCAAAACTCTTAGTGGCTCCATGCATCCACTTTGAATTCCTTTTTATCTCTTCTCATTGGCTTAGTCATAGAATTACAAACAAAAGTGAAATTTCTTATGAAATTTCTATAGAAACTAGCCAAACTATTAAATGATCTTACCTCACCCACATTCTCAAGTGTAAGACTTTCTAAAATTTCTTTAACCTTGTCTGCATCCATTCTCAAACCATTGGCTACAATAACAAATCCCAGATATACAGCATCTTCTTGCATAAAAGAACACTTTTTTAGATTAATCATCAACTTCTCCTCTTTCAATCATTGTAATACTTGTCTAGCATGCTCAATATTTTCTTCTTTAGTCTTGTTGCATATCACAATATCATCTAAATAAACAATAACAAACTTACCTAAGAATCTTTTTAGAATTTCATTCATCAACTTCATGAAAGCACTACTTGCATTAATCAAACCAAAAAGCATAACAAACCATTCATACAAACCATATTTTTTCTTGAAAGTAGTCTTCCATTCATCACCTTATCTAATTCTAATCTGATGATAGCCACTCTTTAAATCAATTATGGTAAAATACTTTTCTCCACTCAAACAATTCATTATGTCATCCATCCTCAAAATAGAGAACCTATATTTTACTGTGATCTTGTTAATAGCTCCAGAATCAGTACACATTCTCCATTCTCCATTCTTTTTAGGTGCCAATATAGTAGGTACAAGTCATGGACTCAAACTTTCTCTAATGAAACCTTTCTCCAACAACACATACACTTTTCTATTAAGTTCTTCATTCTTTGTAGGTGTTAATCTATATGGTATTTTATTGGCAAACTAGCTCTAGGAATCAAATCCATACAATGACTTATACTTCTCATTAGAGGTAAACCATTAGGAATATCCTCTGCACAACAATTTCCTTATACTCATTTAGTAATTCTACAATTTCTTTTCATAATCAGTCAATACTATCATCTATCACTCGGTCCTTACCATCAAAACTTGGTCCTCCAGGAATTATAGAAAAAAAAACTTGGTTCCTTTTCATTTCCTTTTCAAATTGTCTCCCATTAAGCATGCAAACTTTTATTGCAATACAATTAACCTCGTTTGGACTTTCAATCAAAGGTAGCAATATATCTATCATATTGCCAAGGTCTACCCAACAAAATATGACAACAATCCATAGGCATATTATCACATTGTAACATTTCATCAAAGTAATGTCCAACCTTGAATTTCACAAGGCATTGCTCACTTACCAATCTCTTAGGCTCATCTTTGATCCATGAAACATGATAGGGTTTAGGATGCTTTAGCCTCTACAACCATAACTTTGTAACTAGCTCTTCTAATGCCAAATTTGTAGAGCATCCACTATCAATGATTACCTTGCTATATTTTCTAGTCATCTTACATTTAGTTTTGAAAAGACTTCTCCTAATGATAGGTTCCTCATCACTTCTCTTATTACATAAGGTTCTTCTCACCATTAGATTTTCTCCAGGCTCAATTTGTAACTACGCCCACCATAGTGAAGCACGACCTTTTATCCTAGTAACTGCAATCTTCACCTCGCTATTATCAGGAGTATTTTCATACTCAAATAATTTCTCCATATCAGAGACAAAATCCAACATAGCATTGGTGTCCAACTTGCCATCATAAGGGACAACTTCAGTAGTAGGTTTCAAATGCACCCTAAATAATACTCTCAGTAATATTTCCTCATTAGGTTCTTGTAAGATCATAACCCTCTGTAAGTCATAGGTGAGATACATAGATCTACAACCCTACAACCAAATCCAAATCAGGTTTCTACATGATCCAAAGTCCTATTACAAATTGTCCCACACTTTGGTGATCTACTTGTAGACTTAGGGACAATTATGCTCTGATACCACCTGACGCAAGGAAGGGGTGGAAAACTAGGGCCAATGGCATAACCAACTCTCCAAACCAACCTTGTAGAGTTAACACAACGGAAGAAAACACAAAAATAGAACAACACCATAGAGAGAGAACAATATTATTGATTGATTCATGAAAAAATCAGCATACTTGCTTGTATATGAGCAATGTTAGTATGCTAATAGAAACCAAATTTAAATAAAGCTTCTACAAACTAAAAAAAATTCATAAACTTCAAGATAGAATAAGATGAGCTCTCAATTGAGAATATGAGCCATTAATGGGCTCTCTCAATGAAAAGCTCTCTTGTTGAGTGGCTTTGTCTAAATAGATAGGATGTATGCTCAAGCTTATGCTTTAAAAAGGGCTTCAAATAGAGTTGGAATTTGGGTGTGAGTGTATGGTTTTGATGTAAAATGGCTTTTTAAAAGGGCATTATGACTTACTTCATAGATTGTGTTAAAATGGCTTGGGAGAGGATTCCTTAAATAGGCAAAGGGCTTGAGGGATCAAGGGCTAGGATGCAAGGATGGGAAAAAGCTCATGAAGGGCTCAGATTGCATCAGAGGAGAGCACATGGATTGTGCTTCCTTATAACCAATCAGGGAGTGACACATGTCACAGGGTGAGAGGATAGAGGAAAGGGAAAGGATGAGTCAACAAAGGAGGCTCAATGGATAAAATCTTCATAAAGACCCTCATAATGGCTTGTAAGAGCAATAAAAGGGCTTGGAAGAGTCATTTATGGCCTAGTGGACTTTATAAAGTTTTATGGTTGGGATATTTTGAAGGAGATGAGAGGAATTTTGACTTGGGCTTGATTAGGAAGGTTTTAAGCTTGCTTAGGCTTGTGCAAATGATTAGAGGATGGATTAGGATGGTTTACGATTAGCTTAGGGATAGGCAAGTGGATGTCATTTAATGAGGTTGGGTGAAGGAGGAGATATTTGTTAACTTTGGCTTGGGTTAGTAAGTTGTAACCCATGTTTAGGGAATGTGACAAGGTTAGGAGGGGATTAGGATTAGGTTTAAAGACATCTTCTAGAAGAGTCTAGACTTTGGATGAGGATAAAGACTTTCTAGAATAGTTTAGACCTTCCTAGGATGAGGATGAAGACTTTCTCGAAGAGTCTAGAACTTCTTAGGATGAGGATGAATTAGATTTTTTTGGAAATAAATAAAGTTTTATTTATTTCAAGGATGTGGGTTGAGGAGATATTTATTAAAACTTTTTTAATAAACATGAGGATTAATATTTAATCTTAATTAAATATTTTGAGTTGGGATTAGGGGTAGAAAATGATGGGACTAGCCTTTAATCAAAATTAAAGGAGGATTAGAAGATTTTGGAAGAGGTTAGTGGTCTTAAGGAAATTGGCCAAGTTTTGGGCAAAAAATAAATTTTTTTATTTATTTTAGTTTTTTAGGTCAATTTATTAATTAAATAATTAATAAATAAGGAAATAATGTTTAAATAAGATTTAAACATTTTTGGGAGGGATTCTTTAATTAAATATTTTTAATTAAGATAAAGAGATTTAATGGCATAAAAATAAATAAATAAATTAATTAATTAATTAATTAATGATGATGTCATCAGGGACTTTTTTTTTTTCAAAAAATAGAAATATTATTTTCTAAAGGATGTTTAGGTGTCTACATTTTGCCCCTCTTTGATGTGATGCTGCAAGTGGCATGACATCAAAGATAAGAAACTAAGATGCCCAAGGCTAGAGCAGAAGAGCAGAGAATGGACTGTGAGATGCCCCCTCAAGAAGGCAGCGGGGAGAGAAAGTGAGACTCGATGGCTTCTTGAAAAGTACAAGAATCCGAGATGAGCAAGAAGACTCAGATTTTCTTAAGAGAAGAGGTTTGGTTAGCTCAAACTCTCACTATGGGAGAATGATAAAGGGAGAATCAAAGGTACAAGAGGAAGCAAGCTTAAGATCTCAGGTATTGTAGAGGATGAAGGAGTGGAGCGCTATAAAAGGAATCCAGGATGGGGAGATGGATGAGGGGACTAAAAAGATGATGCAACAGGATTTCAAAGAGTCATATTGGTGGAGATGGGTTTTCGAGATCCCTAGGACTAGGATTGTGGATCTCGAAAGATGAGGCTTGGTGGATTGATTTGGATTGGTGGATCGCTAAGACCAGGATTGTGGATCCCTAAAGCTAAAGGTGAGGAGTGATTCAAAGAGATACTGATGCATAAGTTGGGATAGGAGAGATGGATGCTGGATATGGATGGGGGATAATGGAGATGAAGGAAAACCATTGAAGCTTTTTGAGCGGGGGGGATACTTCAAAGAGAAGTACCACCACGTATTTGAGCATTAGATTTGTTATAGGACTGTTGGTTAATTGCCAAGGTTACCATGAACATCAAGGCCATGTCACCAACCATCTAGAGGACTGACAGATTGACTCAAAACAAACACACAAGTATTGCCCCAGCATCACACATGAAACCCGAAGGAAACAGTGTGGAACCAACACTGGGTAACCCACAAGCAAAAAAGAAACAAATTTAAGACTTGATCAAAACCGTATGCTTAGAGTGCCCCATTTGTAGCATACCATGATATGGAAGATCGTGGCAACTTTGAGGAGGGAAAAAAAAGATTGTTTGGAAAAGATACTTGAAGACCCAAAAGGGAAAATTCCAAATCAAAAGAAAGTGAAAATCCAAAAGAGAAGCATTTGCCAATGAGATGGGTAGGACGAGGTACTTGTTAGAAATGGAAAAAGAAATATATAAATAAACAATACCAGGAAAGAATCTAAGTGAATAAATGCATGAAAAGATATTACCATAAAATAGGAGAGAGAAAGCTTCAAGCTCCAACACCATGAGACAAGATATTTGGAAAGGGGAAAGAAAAGAAAACCCCTTGTGACATTATGAATGAGGCAGGAAAAGCCTAAGAAGGAAGAGAGAGATAGAGAGCAATGCTCATACAATAATTGAGAAGAGGAAGAAACCTCATTGTTAATTGAGAGAAGAGGGTCATCTCTTAAATAGAGATGAGAGAGAGGAGTTAGAATGTAACTCCCATGTCTATGAATGCCACCATTCATAAGTGTGGGAGGCCAAGTGTGAGATTCCTCTTAAGGAGGAATAATCTAAAATTAGAAATTACAATATATATTTGTCCTCACATATTCCACTAGATGACAAAATAAGATGTAGTGGAAAAAGGACAAAAAAGAAATATATTAGGATACCTTGGCTTATATCCTAATATATTACAACAATAAAGAAAGGAGTTCTAACCTTGGTTTATAAATACACCAAGGAAAGATTACAACTTCTAACAGTACTAACGGACCAAGATCAGACATGAGGAAAGCTATATTCTACAAGGATCTATCGAAGAGCACCTAAGCTGATGGATCTAGAAGAGTGATGCATCTAGCAAGCTAAACTAAGAAGGATAACACTTTGGTGACAGGAGATCTAGCTAAAGGATGTATTGGAATAGCTAACCAAGGGTTGTCCAATGTGTGCAAGATGCTAAAGATATAATGATACTAAGCTAAAGAGGATGTACAAGCTGACATACCAAGATATTTACAAGCTGAAGCTGACCAAGATAGTTACAAGCAGGAAAAAGCTTAGGATGATAGGATAGTAGGATGGTTCAATGTTGTGCAAGATGCAAAAGCTAAGGGTGGGGTGATAGTGAAAGATATGGATTTGGCAGGATGCATCCAATGATGATGAGAGATTTTGTGACCAAGGATAGCTAGATGAGCAAAATGAGATGGCTGGATAGGATGGTAGATAGCTAGGATTATGATGGATATAAAGAGATGACATTGGGTTTGCATGAGGATAGCCTAGAGCTAGATACCAATGACAAGGGAGGATTGACAAGACAAGATTTCCAAGGAATATAGTGCCCCCAGTCAGAAGATAACATGCCGAAGGAGGTCTTATGATGGATGTGATAGGATTGAAGCTAGGATGGAAAAAGCTAAAGGGGCTAGGGAGATGGATGATAGCTAGGATGGTTGGCTAAAGCTGCAAGAGATAAGTGGATGGTGTGAGATGGAAGGTGGAGGGTGGAGGATAGGTGGATAGATTGGTAGATGGAGTTGGATGCCAAGAGATGACCAAAAGCATGAGGGTGATAGGCTAAGCTGGGGATGGCGAGATTATGCATGACACTTGTTTGCCAAGTTTTCATCATGGTACTTGTCCAAGGAACTTGAATTGCCAAGCTTTCACCAGTGGATGCTTTATTTTTCTTTATTTTTTCTGACTTTTTGACTTTGGACTTAGCCGGAATGATTTTGGCTTTCTTCAGCTATTTTGGCTTTTTTGGAAATTTTCATTGGCTGTTGGAATGTTCAATTTTGTTGCTAGCTATAGGTACACCAGATGCGTGATTTATGCAATAGATTGGATTAGATGGGATTGATGGTAGGAGATGGAGGGATGAAAAGGTTGGAAAGGAGCATGAGATGGGGATGCTTGCAAGAGCAACATTGGCACATGTTGGGACGGGTGTGAAAAGAGCATATGGGGGATAGATGGTAGATGCAGGTGTGATGGAGGATTTGTGGAAGCGTGCTTGGGGATATAGGCACCCAAGATGGAGTTAGGAGATGGGGGACATGAGTCACTAGATGGGGGATTAGCAATGGTGGATGCCTTTATGCATTGGGTTTCAAATTTTTTCTTTGGGATCCACATGGTTTCGATTTTTCTTTTCATATGCGTTTGCATTATTTTGCATTCTTTGATTGGATTTTTCCTTTTTGGAGTATGTCTTTTAGAATAGACATATGATTGCCTAGGATGTGGATATTTAGCTTTATGCATTTTGAAGTTGGCATTTACATTGTTGTGGTAAGCTTTGGGAAGATGGTTAAGAGAAGCTTTGTGAGATGGAGAGGATATGGGAGAGCGTGTAGGGGGATGATGATGGATGATGTGCCTCGATATGTGCCTTTGTTGATCTTTCATAGGAATGGAGGGAATAGGATTTGAGTGATGGCTGATAGGAGGATGGAGGATGGTCGATTTTGGGGCATAGGGACCCAAAATGGATTTAGCGGATGAAGGGGGGATATGGTAGGTTGTTTTAGTTTGCAAAGATGGTGGAGGGGGGATGACATAAGCTTTCTTGAAGGAGTGATGGGAGGCTGGCATGGGGGGGTTTGGACATAGGCTTGGTTTGGGGTGTGGTGTACCAACACCTTTAGATCGTGAGCCTTTGGATACATATCCAAGACCATGAAATCCTAGATTTTTTTGTCCAATAATAGGCTTTTTGATTCCTTGCTCTTGTGGTCCTAAACCTTGACCTTGATAATGCCATCGATTGAGCATTTGAACTAGCTGAGGATACTTTTTGCTTGCAGAAAATGGTGGAAGTGCTTTATCAGATGTACTGCAATAGGGAGATACTATTCTTAATTCTTCTACTGAGAGGAGGCCACTATGGATGAATGTAAGTCAACCAAGAGGGTATATTATAGATGGTGAAATAGCTTGGATAGGTGGTAAGATGGAAGCATGGAGTGGAGGAGATGGTAGGATAGGATCTTGATTTAGCTGATGGGATGAAAAGATATCCTACAGTAGAGGAGGTATGGCTTGAGGTTTTGGAGATGGAGAGGATAGTGACTACACTATGGATGGAAGACATGGTACGATGATATCTTCATTTATGCTTTGGGGGATGTCAACATGCTTTTGGGTAGGATCTTGATAGGATTTTTTTGGAGTGGATGGTGCGATAGGAGGTGAAGGGGTGGACTCTTCAAAGGTAGTAGATGGATAGATGGGAGATTCAATATTGGAGATGGGTGAGTAGAAGATGGATGCATAAGGGTCATTATGGGAGATTTGGGAAATGGTTGGAGGTGATGTGGATAGGATTTGGAGGGTTTTGACAGATGGTGGGATTTTGATGCTTGTGGGAAGTGGAAGGATTTTAAGAAATTTGATGGATGGTATGGGGATGATAGCTATGGGAGATGGAGGTGATATTATAGATGGGGAAGCTTCATTACTGACTACTTCACATGGTTGGATTAGATAACATGGCTTATCGACTGCTGGAGGTGACTTTTCTTGTATTTCCCCTAGGATATTCCTTGGAGACTCGTGTGTCAGAGGTGGAGGTGGATTGACAGGAATAGCTAGTGTGATGGGGGTGGAAGACTGGAAGCTTGGTTGATTGGGTGATGGAGGAGAAGCTGGGATATCAGATGGCATGACTAGATAGTTTGGAAGAATGCATGGATTTTGTGGGATGCTTGGGGGAATATTTCTAAGGCTTTCAATATACCCGTCATAGTCAACAAGATTTTCATCATCATTGGAATAGGAGGTAGCAGGAGCAAGGACAATATGACCGAACACATCATGATAGCTTTGGGATTTCATGTTTTGATGATGACTCGGATGGGGATGGGGTCTTGCATATGGATGAGCATGGAAGCTCATGGTTGGATTTGGATTAAGTGCAAATTTTGGATTGGCTAATGAAGGATTTCCTAGGGAGAGTCAAAGCTGTATGATAGACCTAAGGAGGATTGGCTAGAGATTTTTGGCTTTCCTATGGATGGAAGACTTCAAGGGCATGCTGTCAAAAAGTGAGAGTTTTGCTTTCCTATGCACTAGATTGGTGGAGATTGTGTCAACTTAAGGATAGACTAATGATCCTATGGGCATGACACGAGATTGACGACTTGTGGATCTCAACCTTTAGCTCAAGGTGATGAGGGATAACAAGTGACAAAGCTAGATTACCCTAGAAAAAGCTCTATCAAAGGGATAACCTTGGTCAGGTTGGTGGATTGGTCAAATTGATTGCATAGAAAATTCTAGCAGAATGACAACAACTCTCTAAAGGCTTGGGTGTGATTTTGGATTGGGTTGCTAGCTGGCTAGGGGGATGATTTGGAGAGACTTTGGATTTGGGATTGTTCTAAAGCAAGGAACTAGATAGATTCAGTTGTAGTAGGGGAGCTTGGATGATTTTCTGATGAGGCAGTGACTATGCTAAGTATGCCTTGAGCTGGGAGATTTCTAATTTTTTTGGGATTTTGACCAAAGTTGGCAAACATTCATTCAAAAGCTATGAACAAACAAGAAATTTTTTTTTTGGAGCAAGCACGTCAAACACACCAACATCCTAGGAATCTTTCTACAAGGATGAAATTTTTTATAGCTAGGTAGTCCTCGATATACGCAACGTACATGAGGCCCAAATCCGTAGATGAAACCAAAAAGATGTCACACAACCGAGAGGAGCGGTAACCCACTTCTCCTCTTTAACTTCTCAAGGGTATAAAGTTCCTTGAGGCTTAGCCCGAGTGACAAAATCTTGATTCCAAGAGAGGTGTCTTTAGATTCACCTCCCGATTTTTATACTCCATCGAAATGATGGAGTTGAGGTCATCCCAAGGGGCTATGAAATCCCCAAGTAGGCCTCCTAAAAACTGTAAAACAAGACCACATACATGATCTTGGGCTTTAAAAGACACGCATTTATTCCAATTGATGATTTACATTTTGTAAGCTATGATTGAAGACACTTTTGATTATAGCATACAATGTTCATTCCAATTTGACAGAATCGTTAGTATAATGAAAGTTGAGAGATCGTCAACATAAGAAATGCGAGCGCCATTGAAAATGCGTCAAAACCATGCAATGTTCATTGATTATTAGGCATTCAAGATTGAGTGTGAGTTTTTTTTAAGCCCAAAACAAAGATGTGTGAAACTCGATTGCCAAGCGCACACCCGAAGGCCCTCCATGTCAAGATTTGTCCAATTTTTATGCCCAAATGAGGTGTGAGTGAGGTTAATGAGCATTTAAGGAATTTTCTAACTTAGAAAAATCACTAAAGATCCAAGTGAGTGGAGTTTTATCTTTGTGGAGCACTTAAAACCCTCTTAGGTAGACCCATCCCCATAGATGGCGCTGAGATTGCAACCAATGGTTAAATTGATAGGTGATTAAAGAGGGTGAGTCCAACTAAAAACTCACTTAAAGTGTCTTTATTTGGTTTTCATAATTTAGGAAGTTTCTAGAATGTAGATTCTTTTTATGCCCCAAAAGATGATTATTTGATCTATGACATTCAAGATTGGATTTGTTGTTTTAATCATGCATTCCAAGAAAAAATTGATTTTAATCCATGGAACTCAAGAGTGATTTTTAGCAATATGCATTCAAAGACAAGTGATTAAACATTCAAGTTTTTTCCTTTGAGCATTCAAGATTGAGATTTTGTGTGTTGTTTTAAGAACTTTGAAGTGCTTTGTTTTAACCTTAGATCATTCAAGATTATTTTGGACTCAAAAATGAAAATGACTCTTTGGACTTTGGTTTTCATTTAAGATTTTGTGTTCTAGTTTGCATATTTTAAGCCCAAAAATGATATTCCTAGATTGTTTTGATGCATGAAAAACCTAAGAAACATTCAAGATTTTGCAACAAGACATTTGTTTGGAATAAATAACAAAGCTTTTAAGACAATTTTTGGCAACCATTTAGGACTCTTACTTTTCATGAGACTTTTAAAAGAACTTTAAAATATTTGCAAATGAGGTTCATTTTATCCTTGATTAATGCTTTGAGTTTGATTTAGATTTTAGTGTGCACTTAGTGTTGATTTTGAACCTTTTGAAATGGAAACTTGAAGTTCATTTTAAATTCCCAAAAATGAAGTGTTCCTAACTTTGCATGAATGCATCTAAAACCTTGATGTTGCAAGGATGCAAATGATTGGATTGGTTTTGTTTCACTTGTTAAAAGATTTTTTCTTTTTTGTAAGTTTTTAATTTTTAATGGATTTAAGTATGATTTGGGGGTTCATTTTAAGCACTAAAAAGAAGTGTGTATGATTTTGCTTCCTTAAAAAAAAAAAAAATGGCCAAGATCTCCCACAAGAAGAAGAAGAAGAAGTAGATGGAATAAGAAGAATATAGACAAGAAGAGGAAGAAGAATTCCAAGTTGTTTGTCCACCTATAAGCTTGAAAAATCTGCAAACACTATGAGATAGATTATGAGTTCCTTTGTCTTTTTCATGCTCATGTGGACCTACAAAACCAATTTATACAATCCTATCAATCACAAAAACAAGAAAAATTAGCCAAAATTAGCAAATGACATGCAAAACTTGACTAAAAAAGAAAATGAAGATGACCCATGTAGGGTCCCCACTAGGTGTGCCAAAATGTATATGAGCAATGTTAGTATGCTAATAGAAACCAAATTTAAATAAAGCTTCTACAAACTAAACAAAATTCATAAACTTCAAGATAGACTAAGATGAGCTCTCAATTGGAAATATGAGCCATTAATGAGCTCTCTCAATGAGAATCTCTCTTGTTGAGTGGCTTTGTCTAAATAGATAGGATGTATGCTCAAGCTTATGCTTCAAAAAGGGCTTCAAATGGAGTTGGAATTTGGGTGTGAGTGTATGGTTTTGATGTAAAATGGCTTCTTAAAATGGCATTATGACTTACTTAATGGATTGTGTTAAAATGGCTTGGGAGAGGATCCCTTAAATAGGCAAAAGGCTTGAGGGATCAAGGGCTAGGATGCAAGGATGGGAAAAAGCTCATGGAGGGATCAGATTGCATGAGAGGAGAGCACATGGATTGTGCTTCCTTACAGCCAATCAAGGAGTGACACATGTCATAGGGTGAGACGATGGAGGAAAGGGGAAGGATGAGTCAAAAAAGGAGGCTCAAGGGATAAAATCTTCATAAAGACCCTCATAATGGCTTATAAGAGAAATAAAAGGGCTTGGAAGAGTCATTTATGGCCTAGTGGGCTTCATAAAGTTTTATGGTTGGGATATTTTGAAGGAGATGAGAAAATGTTTGACTTGGGCTTGATTAGGAAGGTTTTAAGCTTGCTTAGGCTTGTGCAAATTATTAGAGGATGGTTTAGGATGGTTTAGGATTAGCTTAGGGATAGGCAAGTGGATGGCATTTAATGAGGGTGGGTGAAGGAGGAGATATTTGTTAACTTTGGCTTGGGTTAGTAAGTTTTAACCCATGTTTAGGGAATGTGACAAGGTTAGGAGGGGATTAGGATTAGGTTTAAAGACATCTTCTAGAAGAGTCTAGACTTTGGATGAGGATAAAGACTTTCTAGAATAGTCTAGAACTACCTAGGACGAGGATGAAGACTTTCTAGAAGAGTCTAGAACTTCTTAGGATGACGATGAATTAGCTTTTTAGGAAATAAAAAAAGAAAAAATTATTTCAAGGGTTTGGGTTGAGGAGATATTTATTAAAACTTTTTTAATAAACATGAGGATTAATATTTAATCTTAATTAAATATTTTGAGTAGGGATTAGGGGTAGGAAATGATGGGATTAGCCTTTAATCAAAATTAAATTAGGATTAGAAGATTTTGGAAGAGGTTAGTGGTCTTAAGGAAATTGGCCAAGTTTTGGGCAAAAAATAAACTTTTTATTTATTTTGGGTTTTTTGGTCAATTTATTAAGTAAATAATTAATAAATAAGGAAATAATGTTTAAATAAGATTTAAACATTTTTGAGAGGGATTTCTTAATTAAATATTTTTAATTAAGATAAAGGGATTTAATGGAATAAAAATAAATTAATTAATTAAATAATTAATTAATTAATAAATGATGATGTCATCAGGGACTTTTTTTTCAGAAAATAAAAAAATTATTTTCTAAAAGATTTTTAGGTGTCTACAATGCATAGCTGTAAGGCCTTCTGGGTTATGAGCAGATATAAAAATATAGTTCTTAGATCCACTATCATGTATAAGTTGGCACTTCCAAGATCATATCGTCCTTCAATAAACCTCTAAGTTCTCTCTCGTTCCCTCCTTCTCTTCATATAACTCAATCCTACGACTCCTTAAGTACATATGAAGCCACAGGTCGACCTATCATAGAACTAAACCTTACATTAAATGTATGTGTAGCCATAAGTCAGCTCACAAAAAATATTAACTACCTATACCAAAATTAAATGAGCAAGGTTGGCCCAGACTAGAACTAGACATAGACCACTCAGCAAATGAAGACTGCACAAAAATATTGGCACTCAAAAACAACATGAGCTGAACATCCAAAGAGTCAATTGGCAACAACTACTAAATTGACATCCTCCAATGCTCAGCAACAATGGAGAACTTGGAAAGTAAAGGATTACTTGACAACCAAAGGAATCACTCAACAACCAAAGGAATCACTCGGCAATAACTCAAAACTCAGCATCAACTAAACGCTAGACAACCATGGAAGCTTAGCAATGCAAGACACTACAACTTGGTAGAAAGGAAAACTAAGAACATTTAGGATATTAGTGCAACCTAGGATGCTCCTACATTGCTAAATATGGCTTTTTCTTTGTGTTTTGAGTTTAGAGCTCATATGAGGGCTCAAACACTTGCTTTAGAAAAACTATTCTATTTTGCAAAAATGGGTCCCTAGGGCACAAATGAATATATTTTTCTAAAATTTAGACTGTTTTTGAAAGGTTTCTATTTTTTGATAGGGCTATTTTTTTGTATTTAGGGTTTTGGGTCCAAATTTATGGCATATAGGTAAAATCTTGTTGACTAGGTCAAAAATCAAAATTAAAAAAAAAAGACATTTAATTAACTTGTATTTAATTTTCACATGGTTCAATGCCTGATGTGCTTTTTTATTTGGGTTATTTTCTAGTTATTTTTACTCCTAATAATTAGATTTTTAAATCTAATTGTAAGGTTTACATAAGACATATCTATCTTGTATTAGTTTTCTTCTTGTTTTCTTGGAGTACTTGCTTAGTTTGTTAGATCAGTGGACTGATATGCACACATTGCTTTGGATCTAAGATATTATTATACATCTCTATAGTATTTGGGCTTTGAAATTAAAAGTGAACCTCTCATGTGTTTGGGTTGAGCTTTTTACATACTTTCATGCTTCAAATTTCAATTGGTGCTCTAAATTTGGACTTAGATTTGCTTTCTTGCACACATGTTTCACATAGTAATTATGCCCTATAAACACTATTTGTGGTCATCTTGAGAGATTGGGTTTTATTTGCATGTGTTACATGAAAAGATTTTCTTGAAAATAGATCTCCTTGTAGGTAGGGAAGGATTTGATATTATTTCATTGTCTCACTCAATTTTTCTTTGACATTTGATAGTAATTTCTCTCTTGAGATTGGTAGTCATTGTTGTTGGCTTACCAAACCTCAATGAAATGATTACAAATTGTCATGTCAATGAATCTATTTTCTATGTTTGGGTGAGGTGAAGAGGCTATAGGAGTATGTTTTGTTCCCTTTTGGGCACATTAGAAACTTGGAACTGTTGAATCTGAACTTAGTCCCCATGTGGTCCAATTTTATGTGTCTTCCTTGATTAGAGAGGGTTACTATAGCAAACACTCCCTTTATTGGGTAAACCACATAGACAGAACCTCAAGTAGTAGAAATCATTTTCATTATGTTAGGAATACCTGCTATATATAAATTTCCTTATGGAACAAATCTCCATGAGTGTAGTCTTTGTTGGGGCTATCAGATTTCCTTAGCTTCTTCGATTGATTAAATTATTGGAATGTGTCAAAACTCTGGTGCACAGAGATTGGATTTGGTCCACTTGAGATTGAAAGAGTTTCATAATTGACCATTACTAAGAACCATAGTGTAGCCCATCTTTTATTTTCTATGACTATGTGTGTGATTGAAGAATATTTTGAGAACATACACAATAGTGGTTCTATGGATTGGATTCATACTAAGATGCTATTCTTGTTAATGTGTAAGTTTGTTTTGTCCCTTGCCCATTGCTTTTAGACATTTTCTTGAACTCCTTGAGTGTTTTCTTTCATTCTTGATTTATGATAAAAAAAATTTGATGCATATAGTTGGTCAAATAAAACAAATAAGAAAACTAAGTTCTTAAGTTGAAATCTTTCTCAAATTTTTATTTTGTCATTTCTCACCATCTTTGGTTGATCCGTATTAAATTAGGTCACTTACCCCACTATTTGGAAGCTTGTTTTCACCTTGGATTATTGTGTTTTCAAATCTTGAATTAGTAATCTTTTATTTTACGAGTGACCTTGCTTGGAGTTGGTGAGTTAGAATCCATCCTTGTTGAGAAGATAAACCTTTGGATTCTTTGATAACACACTTGGAGAGTCTTAGTAATATCTTGTCCATTCACTTCCATTCAAATTCAATTTCAATTAATTATAATTTTGGTAAATCATCCTCTTGATCCATATGTGCTACAGTATTCACCCAAAGTAGGGGGCACTTCTGTGGTAGTGTTGGTTTACATCTATTCCAAAAAATCTATCTTATCATCTCTCTTTTGGACAAGTGAGTGCTTTTACTATCCTAGTTGGGTACTAACATTTCTTAGGTTTGTCCTATCACTTAGTACTTTTCATTTCATGTTGGCTACAACAAGATATCAAGTAGATCAAGGAAAGTGACCTAAAGTAGTCTTAAACCAATTACCCTTAGTTCAAACTTGTCAAAGATGTAAGGGAAGAAAACCCATATTTGACCAATCACCTAGGAACCATGTAAAAGTTTGATTTCATCCCAAGAGTAACCTTAGTGAGTTGAGTACACCCTTAGCACCACCTCACTTGGATATGGATATGAGTTATACGATGACTCAACAATAGAGGGAATAAATGGATGAATTCCTTGATAAAATATTTTGAAAATATTAATATACTATTTTTTTGGTAGTTCCTCTCATGAATATAATATCAAGAAGAACAATCACAACATAAAAATCAAGATGATGAACCTTATGGCACTTGTGTGAATGGAACATACACCAATAATTTGTTTAGACATTCAAGACTAATTTCACCACTCAAGACACCTTAAAGATGCATGAGTGAAAGACTTAAGAGAATTGAACACAAAAATAAAGCCTTCCTAGATGAACAAGCTACAAAGGAAGAGCAATTTAGACTCCTAGAGTTGGAGAGACAAGCCTTGTTAGAGATAGAAGAGACAAATGATCCTACTTACTTTTATGTCACTAAGTGCATAATGAGAATGCAATCTAAATTTAAAAAATTATTAGAGGAAAATATTACATCATTACATGAATCATCTTCTTTAAGGTCTACATGTTCTAGTGCATGACATCAATTTTCTTCATCTTTTAGATCCAAAGACCTCTTGAGAGAGAATGTGAGTAATAAATCCTTTGAGAATATACCAATATTTCATGATGAACCTATCTTTGACCAAGATGAGAATGAAAAAAAAGGTCCTAGATGTACTTTTGAGAGAAATTTTACTCCTTTGGGATTTTCATATGATATGGTGCTTGGGACCATAGTTGTGAACAAGATAATTACTTTACCATACAAATCTAGACATTATGAACCTAAGGTAAAATCTCCATGGTGGAAAGATGATCACTATTGTGGTTACCATAGAAATAAAGGTCATAAAACTAAATATTCTATTATGTTGAAATGTAAAATTCAAGATTTTACTGATGATGGAATCAATGATATTGAAATTCCTAATGATTTATATAATGAAGATGCCTCTCTTGATAAAGACCATGTTGGAGAATCTATGTCTAGTGATGGTCTCATTGACAGCTCAACTTGTTCTAGTACTTATGAAACTCCCAAAAGTTCAAAGATATCGAAAATTCCTCCATCAAAAAAAGAGCCTAATGCTTTCCTCACTATTTTTTTGTATCCTCAAGGGATACCTCTAAAATAAAATCAAGATAATATACACTTGGCTGAAAACTTTTTTCATGCTACGAAGACTAAAGATGCTCAACCTTCATGTGATGGCATGCCTCCTATGCTCACTTCAACTAGTCATTCACTATCTCTTCAAGATGGTATCATGAAAATTTTGAATATTATCCATTGTCCATAGAAGTGACTCCATGTCAAGAGCACTCTCAAAAGGATAAAGATAAAAATTTCAAGAAAGATCAAGATCAAGAACCCTCCATGCTATCCAATCCTTTTTATGATGTGTCTTATCTGTTTCATGGTTATTTTAATTCTTCATGCCCTTTCTCATTCATTATGTCATGTCTTAAGTCTTCTCCTAAGAAAAATCAAGCTACTACTTATAATCATGAGCCTATTGAAAATCAAGAGAAAGATTCTACACTTATTTTATTCAAAGATCATTTTCAAGATCAAAGTATTATATCTTTTTGTTCTACCACTCCATGCTTGCTTCCACTTTCTAGTCTTCTTAATTCTTTTTGAGCTCTAAATAATCCTATCAAAGAAATTTCTCATACTTTAGATGATCATGATCCTATTGAAAACCCTAATGCTCACTCTAAATATTTTTATGTCCTTGGTTTTTATATAGATGTTGATGGACTTATTGATTCTCCTTTCTCATTTTCCATGTCCATTCTTGGACTTCCTCCACCAATACCAAGGGCTTCATGTCTGTGTTCCATCTTGGGTCCTTATGTCCCTTCATTTTCCCCTCCTAACTCTCCAAATTCATCATACATCTTGGGTCCTTACGTCCCTCCATCTCCTACCTTTCCTCAAGATAAATATAGATGCATATCCTTGAATCCTTTTCATCCACCCACCCATCTAAAAATAGCATAACCTTTTTCTTCTTCCACAAGTCCCAAGTCTTTTGGAAGTAACTTGAATGTTTCAATACAAGAAAAAGAAGAAACACAAGAATCCATCTAAAAAAAAAGATCACAATGTCTCCTCTAATTGACATTGGGGCATAAAGTCAAAAGAGATATCTAAGTAGAAGATATTCTCTCTAAATCATCAAAAAGAAATGAAAAGCTTATGGCTATATGGATTCAAAAGAATCTCTTGAAAGAGTCTAATGTTGAGAAACAAGTGAAGTTGACATTCAAGCTTCCAAAGACTCCCACTTCATCTTCTTCCAAAAGAATTCTTCCATTCCATGAAACTAAACCACAACCTCTTCTATCTATTCACCATATTCCTTAATTTATTTTTCCTCCATCCTCTCACCACCCTTCAAGGTCTATGTTGATGCTAATATTTCCTTCCTTTCTATCTACCCTTTCATAATCCTTCCAATCACTATACTTCTACCTTCCATCATTTTTCCTCATTTTCCTATTCCTCCTATCTTCCAACCTCACTCACTTTGCATAAAACCTTATCTATTATTTTTCTCTTCCATCTTCCTTTTCTGATTAGTATCTTTGAGCATATCATTTTGAATTATTGGCATATCCTGGTTTATCCTTTCAAGGAGCATTATCTAAAAGGATTGCCTTCTTCCAAAAAGGAGGAAAAAATTGAAAACTTGAAAGTGTGCCTTGGTGAAAACCTAGAAATAGGCACCTTGGTAGAAAAATTAAGAGAAATATTTTTTTCATATGGTGAAATACACTCCCTTGTGGAACTTAGCATAAGTATCGTGATGAAAACCTGGCAATCAGGCATCATACATAGTTCTTCTACATCTTTCATCCACTAGTACATTTGGCCTCTGTTTTTGAACAAACTTTTCGTTTAGAGGCCAAATTGGCTTGTGAAATTCTTTTTTTTTTGTTTATGCTCCTGAAAATGTCAAAATAGTGACAAACATGGGATTATATTGGAAAAAAATGAAAATTGAAACATAGCTTTCATTGTTTCATTGTGTTGAAGCACTTTTGGGCAAGAGGAGGTGGGTACATATATAGATCTTTTGGCATCATAGATTAGTGGTAATTTATTTTAAAGTTAATGTTTTGATTGCGATGCATGAAATATGGGTTGCTCCTTGATGTGCATTGAATTTGAGTAATTAATTTGGAAAGTTCATCAGAGTAGAGATGCAAGAAGAAAAAATTAAGCTCCCATTTGCTCCTTTGTTACAAATGTCCTTCAATACTACCTCCAATGGACTATTGTGATACCTAGCCACTATTGAAACCATAGAGGTTTGTAAAATTAGGGTAAATAGTATTTATCATGTTCCAAATATCTATAGCCTAATATAATCAAAGGGATCACACACATTTTTTAAAACTTGGAAAATTAGATTTCTAATGTAAAAACCAAAATACTAGATATATTTTGTAATAGAACATAATGGAAATAGGAATGATGAATAGAAAAACCAACTAGGCATCACAACAATTACATAAACTAGGAGGAAACAACATATCCAATCATTAACCTAGATAATGAACACCAAAATATTAACTTTATTACTGAATCTCATTTAATGATGTTCACATATAGATGCATTCAAACATTTGTCCATGTAATTGTTTGGCCAACCCTTTCCTCCATTATTCTTCTATAGCTTTCCATTGTTCTTGTACTTCTTTCTTGACTTTGCATACTTTCTTCCCCTTTGATCACAAATGTATTCCTCTATTAGTTTTCTTGGAAATACTCCATGAACTCTTCAATGATGGGGTCTCTGGCTTCCTTCTCTCTCTAACACCATTTCCATTCCTTCTATTGTGTTCATCCTATTTAACCTCTCTTCTATTCACTTCAACACAACCTCATTGTGATTTTGTTCAGCCTCTCTATTTACCAACTTTTTCTCTTTATTGTAGAGATAGCCTTCCTTTCTTCCATCATTCACAACCAATTATTTTATCCATCACATTTCCCTCCAAAATTATCTATTTTCAATTTCTCTACCTCCTAACCTTCCAAATATCAACCCCTTATTGTCCTCAAATTCTCATTACTCTTTACTCATTCAATTTTTTTTCTAACTTTCTACTCATGTGTTGATAGAAACTATGGTTGCTCAAAGAAAATTCTAGATGCACAGAACTAACAATATGAAGACTTTCCTGTACCTAGTCACAACTCCAAAAATATTACATAAGGCCAATATCTTTCATGTCAAATTCAAATGCCAACTCCTCCTTGCAATATCCTATTAGCTCCTAATCACTAATAAGAATAAGGTCATTCACACATAAGACTAAAATTAATAGATCAAATCTATTTAACTGATAATCACGAATACAAGTTGCATGAGTTTTTGTGAATACTAAACTAGTGTTAGTTACTTTAGCTAGTATGAGATCTCTAGCTTGCACATGTGAACAAAATTAAAATTACACATTCCATATAGTTGGTCCAAAGGACCTATACATGTGTTTCAAATATCTTATATAGATCCCACCATCAACTATGATATATAATATGTTTACTAATTTTTTTGAGAAGGTTTATGAAAAATTCATAAACTAGGTTTTGTAGGACTACAAGGAGATTCACCCATTTGTTATCATTTTGGTATTATTCATTATATTTTTCTTTTGTAAGACTTTTTTAGAGTTTTAAACATGTTATAAGTGATAAGATCAACCATAGGAGATGTGGTGAGAGCCTTGGGTAGTGAGAAAACCAATTAATTCTATTTCAAAGTAAACCTTTAAGCAAAGTTGGAAAACCTTGTGGTTTGTTATACATTCTGTAGAGTGATTTGGTCAACTGGTTGACCTATCTTTGCATCATATTGGTATCAAGGCATGCAAGATATATCTCAAAGATAACATACTTATACCTAAGGCTCAATTGTTTCTATTATATTTATAAATTTTGCATGCTTCTTTAAACCTACAACTTTTTTCTTCTAATAGTGTAATTATTTTCACTTGGCTTCTATGAATTTCCATAAGTTTATCTTGAAAAATGTTTTCCCTTCTTTTTTTTCAAAATTCCCTCATGATTCATAGGCTATCAAGATTTGAGCTTTGATACCATTTTAATAACATAGTATTGTACACTAGATTTGTGTCACACTCTAAACCATTCTATCCAAACGATTCCATGAGTTTGGAATGCTTGGATGCCGGCTTAGAGCTCCCTATCCACGGAGTGCAAGAGAGTGTATTTCAAGTTCAAGGGCTCTCAAATGAGCCTTAGAGATACTCTTCTTGCTAGTAAACCATGCAATGGGAGGTTCCAAAGACAAGATGCAAGAATGCAAATGTCCCAAGGAGTTCCTCAAGAATGCAATGCAACTAAAGATTAAACTAGAATGATAATGCAAAATGCAGCTATGCTAAAACATGTATGAGAGTGTTACAATAACATTATTAAGCTATGTGAGATTAAGATACATGTAAAAATGAAAGCTAAGCTAAGATGCTATGGTATGAGAGAATGTAGACAAGAAATAGAAATTCTCCACAAAGCTCCAAAGAAACATGTTAGAAAATCTGCAGCATAACAATATTCAAAATATGGATTGATTGAGGGGGAAAGCTCTCTCCATTTTAAAGATGTATGGACAGTAGAGATCAAGATGAAGATGGTGGATGATCAATGGTGGAATTCAAAAAGAGGAGTGATCCATGTGCACACACAAATCAACCAATAGAATATAAGTTGACTTGTCATATAAGACAAAAGTCACAAAGCCTTTTATTTTAATTGCAAAATAGAAAAAGGACTTTATGTGTGCACTTTAAGTGGGTTAGAAGAATGGGGTCTTTTATTTAATTAAAAGGGGACATGTTCTTTTAATCAAATAATGAACTTAGGATAGCATAGTCAAACTATAGGTTATAATCAAATAAATTGATTATTAGCAATTTGGCTTAGGTAAGTGATTAAATTAATTTAGCCAAAATGTTGAAAAGGGAGCTAATAGTCTAGATGACCATTTTTAGGTGATTACATTTGCACCTCTTTGACTAATGTGTGATTGATTTGGGAACACATTATGTCAAAGAAAATCGAAGCCAAGTAGGCGATGATAGATATAGATGTCTAATTCCGAAGAGTGAAATGCAGAAATAGATAGCAAGTCCTGAATGCATAGCCTGATAGCAGTAGTACTGAACACTAGGAAGAGATGATGTCAGAATTCAAGAAGAATACTAAGACTTAGAAAAGAAGATAGAGTGAGAGCAAGTGAGAAGATCAAACAAATGCTCCTAAGTAGTGATAGAGTATTTTTGCCCCCTCGGGATCGAAATTGAAATGAGGTAAGGGGATGCAAAAATTGGCTAGAAATGAGAAAATTAGAATATAGCAATGTCCAAGATGACAGATAGATGATTAGAACCCAAGAATGACTATATAAAAAAATTGATAAAATGCCCCAGTTTGACTAGAGTTGACCTTGAAGGATATAGCATAAAAATAAGGTCAAAATGAGTAGAAAGGTGATTTTAGACATGAAATAGTGAATTTAAGTAGATATGAAGTATGGAAATGATGAAGACATGAAGAAATGAAGATGTCCCAGTGATGATTCAGACATTAGACCTCAAAAGGTCAGCTAACTACTCAGAAGAAAGTAGAATTTTAAAGACAATTTTGACCATCAAGATGAACTCGAATTTGGATTTCGATCTCGAAAATGAATCTAGGACATCAAAATTATTTAAGAGGTCAAAACTTTATATAATGTGATGATAAGATAGAAAAGAGATGAAGCGAAAGATTAAGAAGCTGAAAAGACATGAACAAGAAGAAAGTAAAGAAATATATGAAAGGAGTTAGCTGATATGTCCACAAAAAGATGAAGAAAGAGAGCTTTCCCCATATGCAAGAATGCAAGACTAAGCTAGAAAATGAACCTAAAATGCAAGCTAATATGCAAAGTGGTTTACCAGCAAGAAGTGCATAACATTTAGACTCTTAATTTCATCATTGAGCATTTATTAGGGACATCATGAGATCATACAACCATCACTAGTATAACTATGAGGATATGAATATGATCGATATTAGATAGGTATGTGGAAATCCAATCTAAGCATCAGATACATGTAAGTCAAGATAACTACACGATTAGATTCCCTAAGTTTAATTTAGCAAGATTACACCTGTATCAAGCCATAAGCGCCAGGATAAACCCTGAGTGCGGTCTTGCAAAAAAATCAAGGATGATACATTTATAAGTCAAAGTGTTGAATAGGACAAGCATGAATGCTTACAACACTATAGACAAACAAAAGTATACCCACAAGCAGAAATCAAGAAAATATGTCCCATGCCCCCAGTCTTCTAGTCAGTGACATCCTTGAAAGACTATTAGGGAGGGAATACATGGCAAAGAACTCATCATAGACAGCACACAAAGTAGATAAATGTCAGCATAGCTCAGTCGTTTAAGTGTTAAAGTGTGTGTGTGCAAGTTACTTGGCCATTTCTTCAAGACTTGATTCTGATAGTGAGAAATATCATGACATCGAAGACCGTAGGTAAACTATCTATAAAGTGTTGAAAAACACTTGATGTCAAAGTGGGGGAAGTGTTGAGAAACACTATTTTCTGAGTTGTCAGAGAAACCCTAATGTACAAGAATACCTCAAAAGGCTAAGAAGCTATGCCCCTACGACAAGGACAAGAAACAATTCCAAGCTAGGAAATGTGTAGCAAAATAGGTGATTGAGACTGATAGACATAGGTGCGAGGGTTTCAAGTAGCACCTATTTCCAGGTTTTCACCACTTGACAAATTTTTTTCAGGTTTTTTTTTTTTTGATTTTTTTTGATGATACATCAAAGTTCCTATTGCTAGGTTTTCACTAAGAAGATCTTTTTTTCCAGGACATTTTTTGATTTTTAAGACTTTTTTCAGGATCATATATGATTTTTTTTGGAATTTTTTAGAAGGTTTTAGAGATCACTAGTTCTCAAGCAAGATCACATCATTTTCTCCCAATGTCTAGCAAGGTATAGGACATGATGGAGAAACAAGCCGATAGATAAGCAAAGATGCATAAGAAAGGAATGTGAAGCAAGTGAAAGTGATCCTCAAGGACTGACTCCTCAAGAGTACCCAAGCTAGGGAAAGATAGCCATATAAAGTAGGTTTTGGATAAGCAATGGAAGAAATGAGCAAGATAGCATGTAGGATAAGCAATGAAGCCAACAAGTGAGATAGCATGAAGTGTGTAGTCCAAAAGAGTAGCCATGTCAAGAGACCTATGAGAACCATGTTTCATTTATTATGATCAAGACCAAGGGGTCAACTAGATAGTATAGCAATGGGATAGAGCAATAAGAATAAAGCTCAAGATAGAGGCTATGAGTGAATGGGAGAGCACAATAGAAAATCTGGTGGATAAGATAGCCAATATGCAAAGATAGCTCAACATTGTCAAGATCAAAGAGAGAAGAAGGGATAGATGGATGATGGAAGAATTACACATGACGCTTGTTTGCCAGGTTTTCATCATGGTACTTATCCAAGGTGCCACAAGAAGTAGTTTTCACCATAGGATAAATTTATTTCTCTTTACTTTTACTACCAAAGTGCCACAAGAAGTGGTTTTCACCAAGGCACATTTTCATTTTTTTTTTTTTTTTTGCTTTTTTTCTTTTTCTATTTTTTTTTTTTTTTTTTGAATTTAGATAGAGTTCAAGCTTTTTGAATGTAGATAGTGCTCCTATAGGAAAGATAAGACATGATAAGCCAAGACCATAGAAAGGTATGCTCAAAGATGTTGGTAGGGTGATGAAAGAGAAATGGTAGTAGGAAGAATATATGGAGGATAAGAGTTCATGTATAGAAATGAGGTGTAAGCTTTAGAGGATTTCATCTGGGTAGCTAAAATGTTGGACAAGATCAACATTGACACACACCTTGAAGGGTATTGGAACAATGGATGAATCATGGATGAAATAGCTTGAGATTTAGATGTATGAGGTGGTAGAAAAGATTTGGAAAAAAGTGGAGTGGAAGGCTTTGGAATATTTTTAGAAAGATTTTTTAAAGAAGATGGAATGAAAGCCTTTGGAAGCTTGAATGTCAACTTTGAAGTATTTTCAATATTCAAGTCTTTTAAAAGAGACTTGGGAATCCATATAGCTTTAGATTTTCCTTCAGATACTTCAAAACACATTTCTTCAATAATGGGTTTAGGAACCCATATTTTCTTTGATTTAGTCTTTTTAATAGTTGACCTTTGTAGTCTCTTTCGTGAATTCTCCTTCTTAGCATTCACATGTTGATTAGATGGGACATAGTGATCTTTCTTTTTCAGTGGATTCTTATGTTTATTCCAACTTCCAAAGGACTTGGGATTTGTGGATGAAAAAGGATGATATGACTGGTTTAGATGTATAGATGGGTGAAAAGTCATCAAGGATGAGTGTCTTTTTTGATCTTGAGGTATTATAGGAGAGCTAGGGAATGAGCTAGGAGTGAATGTAGGAGATGAAGGAACATAAGGTCCCAATATAGATGGAAGGTTTGAAGACTTTAGCTTTGATGGATGAGGACCAAGGATAGACTTAGGAGATGCAAATGGATAGTGAAAATGGATATCAACATCTTTAGAGTGAGCAACGTGGTCAAAGTCATCAATAGACTCATGAGTACCTTTGATAGGAACAACATTTTTAATAGAAGCACTTAAAGCTTGAGCACAATTTTGAAGTGGATGTGGAGAAGTAGAACATGAGGGGATGCTTTGATCTTGACAAGTAGCTTTGGATAGCATATGAAGAGAACTTTTCTCATAATTTTTAGTAAGCTCAAGGGAGATAATGGAAGTGGTATCTTCATCATATTTAGGAGGTGGATAAGACATAGGATATGGAGGAGTGACATTTTGAAGGAGATGAAAGGGTGCTTGATCTTGATCTTTCTTAACATTTATAGCTTTTTCATTTTGAGAGCCCTCTTGACATGGAGCCACTTCTAAGGACAAGGGAGAATGAAGAGTGAATGGAGTAGTGCTTGGATTAGGCATAGTAGTGCATGAAGGTTGAGGATGTTTAGGATTAGTAACATGGAAAAGGTTTGTAGCCAAGTGAAGGTTAGCTTGAGTTTCTTTTAGAGGTAGCCCTTGAGGGTACA
Source organism: Cupressus sempervirens (assembly GCA_028749045.1). Lineage (NCBI taxonomy): Eukaryota > Viridiplantae > Streptophyta > Pinopsida > Cupressales > Cupressaceae > Cupressus > Cupressus sempervirens. The sequence continues at coordinate 836,298,450 of CM053790.1, forward strand.
CATATTGCATATGGAAAGCACTAGGTTTTTTGTTTGTTGGAGGCAAGTTGGAAAGATTTGAAGTGTTGGGAGATGCATGAGTGTTGGGAGAGGTGGAGGTATCAAGGAAACCATCACTAGACATAGGTTCATTCATGTAATCTTGCTCAAGAGAAGTATCTTCACCACATGAATCATTAAAGGTATCAATAATTCCATTATCAATAAGATCTTGGATTTTATGTTTTAGCTCAATGCAGTCTGAAGTACTATGCTCATTATGTTGATGATAAGCACAATAGATATCCAAAAAGGGGTTCCATATGAGCTAGACTTAGGTAACATGATGATCTTATTTCCAAGAAGTTTTTGCAAAGTGTCATCATAAAAATCTTCCAAGGGAGCAAAAGTTATATTAGAAGTATGTCTAGAGTCCTTTTGTTGTTTCTCAAGTGAATGGTATGTATCCATGTATTCATCATTATCTTGGTCAAAGATAGGTCCATCATGAAATTTTAGCATAGGCTCAAAGTAGGCATCACTTGCTTGTCCTCTAAAGAGGTCTTTAGATCTAGAAGATGAAGAAATTTGATGTCTTGAAGTAGAGCATGTAGACCTAGAAGAAAAGGATGACCTTAAATAAGGTGACTCACATGCATGTAAAGACCTTAAGGAAGATTGATGTAATGATGCAATCTTCTCCTCTAACCTTTCCTCCAGTTTAGACTTCATTTTTGTCATGCGTTTAGAGAGATGAAGGTAAGAAAGATCATTTGTCTCTTCTAGTTCTTTGTATTGTGCATATAGATCTTGAAACTCTTTAGTGACATGGAGGATATCATAATCATCTAGATTTGGTTGAAGTTTGGTAGCATAAGGTTTAGATCCCATAGTTTTAGATGCAAAGCCAAGCATAGAGGATAACTTGATGTTGAAACTATAGGAGGTAGAGTGTTCACTTGCCAAGATAGTAGAGAGAGATTAAAGTGACTTGTCAAACAATATGTCCAAGAAACTTACGACATGAATGACTCAAGTCAATAGCTAGGCAAGATGCCCAAATAGCCAAATAGATAGAGCAAGCGGGGTGACAAGTGAACAAACTTTCCCAACCCAAGAGTGTAGTCAAGAAATCAAGGTAATCATTTCAGGAAAAGGATAACTAGCAAGCATGCATAGACCATGAAGTTAGAAAGGCCAAGAGCACCAAGACCAAAGAGTCACTTTAAGCATGTTCAAGAACTAGAAACATAAAAAAATAAAAATCAAATGATGAGACTCCCCTTAGAAAGCAACACAAGAAAATGTTTGCATTTGATGTTTTGACTTGGTTGACAAAGTTTGACAATAGTTGATAGCATAGCAAGTTTGATGTTCAAAGGCAATTTCTTTCCAAGCAAGATAGTGACACATGGAGTAGTCTCCAAACAATCAAGAAAGGGACAAAGCAACCTTGCATGATACAAGCATATGTGACGTCTCAAAAGAATTCCTTAAAATTATCGTCATGTGTATGTTCCAAAGATTTCCACAGGTCTAGCACATTCGAGAACACATAAAGCAATATCTACCTAAAGGACATGGTTCTTTACTCAACAACTTGGCCCACACTTGATGCTCTTTTGCCTCACACCAAGTGGTTTTCCACAAGAGATATTGGCTTTATCATGGAAATGCCATAAGCATAACCAAGGGAACACATATGGTGAGTGTAAATCTTGGGGTGATCCGGGTAGTCCACTAGGATCAATCCTTGCACCAAGAAGTTGAGCGGCTAAAAAGGGTAGTTACTAACTTAGGGTGTTTAGACATGGCTTCCATTCATAGTGTTCCTCTTGCTCCCAATTATGGGACACCTCACCTTGCGATGAGTAACCGATCTCGCGATCACAAGAGTACCTTAAGCATTCTTGCCTAGTGATCTCCCTATGGTCAAAATCCCATAAGCGATCACACTAGGTGAAGAAAAACACTATGTCTACCAAGGTTTTGTGTCCTTGATAGCCTTGAGTTTATAGTGGGTTGGAAGAGCTGGGTAATCTGCTTGTCCCCACTTGGGTTGTTCCTCTCAGGTTGTCCGAGAGCAGGCCCTCTAAAGAATTCTAACTACACAAAGTGGATCAACTTTTGGAAGTCAAGATTTTTGGTTCACCACAAGGGTGAAGAGCATACTCTCCTATTCCAATCATTTTCTCCCAAACACGCCAAGAAGATTTAGTTACCCCTTGCTTTTGAAACCAAATGGCAAGTCAAGATTTCTGATTCACCACAAGGGTGAAGAGCATACTCTCCTATTACCAAAAGACTCCAATCACAAGTTTTATGTGCCTATAAAAAATAAATAATTAGTCAATGCCACACATGAAAAAAAAAAAGCAAGAAATTTTGAGTTTTTATGCTTTGGGCAGCCCTGCAAACAATGTTAGTAGCTCTTGCGCATTTGAAGCTTTGACATGCGTTCTTTTTATGCAATGTTTCAATTTTTTTTTCATAAGGATGGCAACCTGTAATCACAAATTGTTAGCACCAAAAGTTAGTATGAAATAACATAAAAATATGCAGTAAAAAGTGGTGAGTTTCTCAAAAATCCAATTTATCTTCTAACCAAGTGCATGCAAAGAAAGTGCAAGTTAATCACAAATGCTCTCATTTTTACTCTTTGATTTTGACCTAGTCAACAAGATTGGACTTGTTTACTATGATTTTGTATCCAAAAATGAAAATGAAAAGAAGACACCCCTATTAAAAATCAGAGAGCTTTCCAAAAATTCAAGAAATTTTAAAAAATCTCTTCATTTGCGCTCTAGAGATCAATTTTGTCAAAACAAGCCAAATTTATCAAATTGAGTTTTTGATCTTTAATACGACCTCAAAATTCAAAACATAAAGAAAGAACCCCCATTAGAATTGAAAAAAAATTCTAAAAATGTAAGTTTTTAAAAAAAAATCACTAATTTGCGATCAGAAATGACTTTTTATGAAAAATAATGAAAATGTCATAACTTCCGCAAATCACGTCAAAATGTTCTAAAAATTGGACTGAGACATTTGGAAGACATAAGAAACTTGTAAAAAATAATTCAAAATCAAATGCCAAGTGGTTTAAAAGATATGGTCAAATCTTTAAACCAACTAGATTTTTGGCCTTCAAACCAATCTACTTATGGGTTGGCCTTAAAACCAAAGTAATAATTCTACAAAAGAATTTGATTAGATCCAATATGCTGCTATAAAAAACCAGAGATGAAAAATAAAAACAAATGGAGCTAAAAACTTGATTCAAGCCCCACGGTGGGTGCCAAAAATGTACACTCGAAAGTGTCACACTCTAAACCCTTCTATCCAAACGATTCCATGAGTTCGGAATGCTTGGATGCCGGCTTAGAGCTCCCTATCCACGGAGTGTAAGAGAGTGTATTTCAAGTTCAAGGGCTCTCAGATGATCCTTAGAGATACTCTTCTTGCTAGTAAACCATGCAATGGGAGGTTCCAAAGACAAGATGCAAGAATGCAAATGTCCCAAGGAGTTCCTCAAGAATGCAATGCAACTAAAGATTAAACTAGAATGATAATGCAAAATGCAGCTATGCTAAAACATGTATGAGAGTGTTACAATACCATTATTAAGCTATGTGAGATTAAGCTACATGTAAAAATGAAAGCTAAGCTAAGATGCTATGGTATGAGAGAATGTAGACAAGAAATAGAAATTCTCCACAAAGCTCCAAAGAAACCTGTTAGAAAACCTGCAGCATAACAATATTCAAAATATGGATTGATTGAGGGGGAAAGCTCTCTCCCTTTTAAAGATGTATGGACGGTAGAGATCAAGATGAAGATGGTGGATGATCAATGGTGGAATTCAAAAAGAGGAGTGATCCATGTGCACACACAAATCAACCAATAGAATATAAGTTGACTTGTCATATAAGACAAAAGTCACAAAGCCTTTTCTTTTAATTGCAAAATAGAAAAAGGACTTTATGTGTGCACTTTAAGTCGGTTAGAAGAATGGGGTCTTTTATTTAATTAAAAGGGGACATGTTATTTTAATCAAATAATGAACTTAGGATAGCATAGTCAAACTATAGGTTATAATCAAATAAATTGATTATTAGCAATTTGGCTTAGGTAAGTGATTAAATTAATTTAGCCAAAATGTTGAAAAGGGAGCTAATAGTCTAGATGACCATTTTTAGGTGATTACAAGTATGAATGTGGACATGCAACAACTTATAAATGTTCATGAACACTATATTTTGTATATTTTGTATTGTTTTGAAATATAACACAAGAAAATTGAGATTTATTAAACTATTACAACTTATTAAACATTTTTACTATTAGGAATAGACACAATTGTTATTCCAAATGTTAATCTAAATGGTGATCTGCTCTTAAGGGTGTCCCTTTTCAAAAAGCTTGATCACTAATCAAAGAGGGATAATGTTCAACACATGAATTTTTTTCTTCTTCTTTTTAGATTTGAAGTGAATCCCTTCTCTTCCTTGCATATTATATAACTCAAACTCTCCTTTCTTTGAACATCTTAATTAGGGAAGACAACCCTTAAATGTTGACAATAACTAGGCAACTTAATTGACAGGTACAAGTGTAGCTTCTCAAATTGTGCTATGAGCTGACAAATAAATACTTTAAAATTAAGGCAGATCCAAAATTCTTCTTATTCCAATTTAATTAACTATAAGCAATAAAGAAAATAAACTGCAAGCTTGATGGCCCTCCTGCCATGCTCATAAAACATGTCAATATCCAACCTCAAACACTGTACTCCCAAACATTCTATAAGAATTTAAAGGATTTTTACATGATTTTTTTGTTATTAAGAAGAAATTTAGGAAACTCCAATTGCTTCTCAATTTCTCCATTTTGGTTAAGTGTAATGTCCCCCTTATCCAATCTTCTACATATATAGACTCCCATGCTTCCATTGCTATGACAATGAATGTGGAGAATGCTTCTTTAGGATGCTTAATATCCTTAACACAATACATATGCTTTCCTTTGCCTATTTGTATTTTCTTTGACCTTTTGATATGGTGCTAGCATATGTTTGATTATGTCTATTGTAATTTCTTAGATTATGATTTCCAATTTTATTATATAAGAATTTGATATATTGAGGAAATATAAAAGGGGCCTTGCAAAGTGTATTAATATCCTTTGAACTCAATATGTAATATAGAGGTTATTACAACTTAACTACCAATTTGAATAACATTTATGTCTATTTATGACATCATCAAAAATGATATGTGGGACTTTAGAATATACTAGCTTGAAGTTGTGTGTTGTATCTATATATAGGTAATTAACAAGTGGGCTGACATCACATCAAAATTATACTAGCTAGTGACAAATTCAATTTCATATTCCACATGTATTATTAATCAGAGTATTGGATTACATGTTGACTTGGATGATTCAGTGAATGTATTAATGGTATTTCTTCTCCATTGTATAAATATCATGTACTATGATAGCCATGTATGATGACTACTCCATTGTATAACCACTCTAAGATTTTACTTGTATATGATAATTATTACTTTTGGTGTATGCTAGAAGTTACATGATAACAATGATCAGAGGCAGGGATATGCCATTTGTGATATTTTGATGTTATATATATATATATATGTATGTATGTATGTATGTATGTATGTAATTGTCTCTATTATAGGAATCATCTTTGATGTGTATTTGATGTTAAATATGCTCTTCAATGGATGTTGTCTTTGATATACAATTGTATTGCTTGCACCAACAATTGCTATTGCAACCTTCAATTCTCTATAGCAGAGAGATTCCACAAAGGGACTGTTGGTATAAATACGTATTTACTATTTATACTTACTTAAGTTTACTTAGGTTAATGCATTATTTTATTATTTCACATTATTTTATTATTTTATATTTCTGGGACACTTAGGAGTTTGCACACCTTTTTGAGTTGTCATGTTGACAACATAGAAGTATGCAACTCTATTTAACCACATGGTGTCTACAACACTGGAGTTTGCATCATTCATTGAGTTATCATGTAGAAAACACAGTTATTCGCACTCCCTTTTTAGCACATGTTGTCTACAACACTAATTTGCATTTTACACCCTTGTAGGATTATCCTTTCATCATTGCACTTACTTCCATGCTTAATGGAGGATAACCCATATCTAGAAAACATGTGCTTGGTTGTATGACTTATCATGTAGCTGATTTTGAGGCATTCTAGATGCATCTCAGAGGCCTTTATATACAAGCACTCCTAGTGTACTCTTATGAGGTATATTGAATGAATATATCATCATTCTAATCATACTCTCTCTTTCTGGTCTACAATTGTTCTTGTGTTTGAGTTCTTAGTTCCTAGGTGAATTTTTCCCTAAGAAAAATTCTTACATGGTATTAGAGCTTGGAGATTTAATCATCACATAGTTGTTCGAGACCATTGTTGCTTCAGCACCTCAGCCTAAATTCAGAGTACTAGAGAAATTGGGAGCCTCTAGAGCTAGATCTGACCTTTCTATTACATCCAAAATGTTGATTCAATGAAGATCAACTTAAAATTGCCTACCCTAGGCCAAAGTCTACCATGAGAATTTTTTTTTTTTTTCAAGTATGGTCATTTGTAGATATATTTGATTGATTTTTCGAGTCTACAATTTTTTTCTTTGTATTATTTCGATTTTTTTCCCCCTCCAGGTAGGTGGTAGAGAATTTTTTTTTGTAGGTACCGAGCTGTCAGATCCAGGCCCTACATAGGAGAATATTCTTTGCACAATGGAACATTCCAACTAAATCTAGCATTCACACCATAGACTAGCGATCACTTCTTTATTTACTCCCTATGGCATTTGGGTTTTATCACACATTGTATGTGCTTATCCCTTGCATATGGGATTAACCTTTGGCAAATCTAGTGACAACTGATAAACATCTCTAGTGCATGGCTTTAAAACCTGACATCAGATAAACACCCATCAGCCCATGTTTTTGGTTTTTGATGCTCACTATTTTTAGTAACCCCCACACAAAAAAAATGCCCTTCCATAGTGGACAAGTGGCCATACACCAAACAGACATGTGGAGGAATCCCAACACACACCACATGGCATAGAGCCCACGTTAGTAGTCAAATCTAACTTAGTGCACTATTGTATAGTAAGAGGACACATCATCATGTACATTCATTGACATGATAGCACCACCTAAGTTGATAGGTAGACTGCCATGTGTTAGAAATCCATACATTCCATATTTTGACTCAGCAACCTATACTACTACATTAGTAGGGGGCCTGAATTTTTTTTATGACATTAGCATTTTGCCAGGTTAAATTTGATGGCCATTTGAGCATCATTTCTAGACAATTTTAAACTACTGTGACAACCTTTTGACCATCAAATTTAAGCATGTAGTTTTCCTTCCAGATTCCTCTCTAGATTATTTTTTGATTTGATAGCTTGACTTTCCATGCCCATAACTTGGTCCTCTAGACTCCAATTTAGGTACAATTTTTTTTGAAATTGGGTAGAATTTCTTAAACTTTCTAGTGGTGGTTTTCTTTGCTTTGGGTGCAAAAGTTTTTCAAAAATTGCATTTTTTGGCAATTATATGGCAATTGTACCTACTTAATCCTACATTTTCCAACCTCAAATGTTGCATACGGGCTCATCTAGTCACCTTTTCAAGTTCCATTTTTTTAAGTGCATTAATTTCATCTACTTTCTAGATCTACAATTAGATTCTAGGGTTGTGTGGACAAAAATCTCACTTTCAGAATAAGGGCTTTTTATGCATTATACTATTTCAATTACTTTTCAAAATTGTTGAACATTTGAGCTACAGTGCTTAGTGATAGATTTGTGCCTCAAAAGGTAGTTGTAAAAGAAAAATCAAAAAGTCCACTTTTTTTCATTTTCACAAGTGGCCCATTGTACATGCATTGTACATGCACTACTTATAAAGTGCCAAAAGCATCTTGTTTTGTTGGGGGGGGAGTGGGGGCTTTGATTGACTGAAAAGGGGGTGTGTGTATTATGTTTTTGTGTCTCTCTTTTGTACTATTTTCATTATCTGCATCACAGGTTCATTTAAATTTCCACCTCTAACTTCATGCAATTATTCTACATGGAAAGATACTGCATGGAGTAGATTAATGGAAAATGGTTATAGTCTTTATGTTGATGGCATGATTACCAAACATACTGATGCTAAAGAACTCATTGAATGGAAAAAACAAGACCAACATGATTTTGGAACTATTAGGAGTTGTGTACACAGAGATCTCTTCTTCCAAATTGCTATTTTCACAAAATCCAAACTAGCTTGGGATAAAATTGAATCATTGCATGGTAAGGTGGATGAAGAAAAGGGATTTCAGATTGTGGAGAACTTTGAGACAAATCAAGATTACATCAACAAAGCCAATGAGTATAGGGCACTAGTTAAAGATTGTGGATATCCCATGAAGGATGACAAATTGATTCATCACATCCTGAGGAGGCTACCTTCAGATTATGCTTCCTTTGTTCAAGTTTTAATACTCACAGGTTGACCATGGGAACTTCTTACTAGAAGCCTTCATTTGATGCATTTGAAAAGATGTTGGTTGTTGAACAATCTCACTTGATGGATTTAGGACTTCTCATAACATCAAAGACCAAAGTCTTTGCGGCTAGGGATGAGCACCAATCAAGTCAAGGAGGGAAAAGTTCTGGCAACAAGAAGAACAAGCAATGGAAGTAGAAATCACAATCTAAGACACAACAATCCTCCTCATAGAAAAACAATTCTTCTTCCAACAAGAAGGGAAGTAATGAAAAGAAGGAAAAAAATATTTGTGCATATTGCAAAAATCCAAATCATGATGAGCATCATTACAAAACTAAAAGAATCGATGAGTTAGAAAATATCCTCTGGAAGAACAAGATTCAAGTGCCATGTACTTCCAAAGATTCAACTCCACCCACTTCAAAGGATATAGGGAAAGCACTTATAGAAAATACAAGTTCTTCTTCAGAATAGATACCTGACTCAGGTGCTTCCTATCATATGAGTTCTTCAAAGGGAGACTTTTCTTCATTGAAGCAGTCAAAGGTACTGCACATCTTCGTGGAAGATGGTACTAAAATGGAATTTGAAGGAAATGGACATGTGGAAATGGACAATGGGGAATTCAAATATGTTCTCTATGGTCCAGACCTTAGCTCCAATCTCCTCTTAGTTTACCAAATCACTCACCTTGGAGATGATCACAATGTTGAGTTTCTTCCAGATTTAGTAATGGTGCACAATCTTAGAGATGATTCATTGGTTGCAGTGGGGAAAGTCAATGATGACAAGAGACTTTATTCCTTCTCCCACTTTATACCTAAGTCTCCTTCTCAAGCCTTTTTAAATCACTCATATTCACAATCTACATTATGGCATGAGCGGTTTGGTCATCTTGACTTACACTCTCTTCAACAACTTTGCTCCAAACACATGATCAAAGGTCTATCTAATATAAATCTTTCTAAGGGAAAGTATTCCTCAAGTTTAGTGGATATCCATCTTTGGGAGAAGTATGATAAAAGGAAGTCTACAAGAGTTCCAGTTGTTCTCTAGTTGGTTCACATTATTTTAGCAAGACCCTTTGCAATGACTTTAGTTGGCCAAGGTCACTACATCCTTACCTTTTTTAATGACTTTTCATATTTCACATGGGTCTACTTCCTTCATCAAAAGAGTGAAGTGGTTCATAGGCTTCAAGCCTTCAAGATTCATGATGAATAGAAATCCAAGAAAGCCATCAAGGTTCTACAAGTGGACAATGAGAATAGATATGTAGATAGAAGACTTAGGGACTTTTGCAAACTTGAGGGAATTGATCTTCATAATCCACCAGCATTCAATCTGCATAAGACAGATGTTGCAACTATGAGGATAAAGACTCTCGAGACCATGGAAAGTTGCATGACAAAGGCAGAGTCTCTTGATCCTACATTAGAAGTTGAAGCCATTAGTAGTGCTACTCACATACTTAACAGGTCTCCTCATAATGCCTTAGATGGGAAGACTCCTTTTGAGGCATGGTGCAGCAGAAAACTAGTTGTGAGTCACTTTAGAGTCTTCAGTTGTCCACCATGGGCAAACCTATCTTACAGAGGTTGCAAGGCATCGACACCTAGGCCTTGTACTTTCATTGGATATGAAGATAGTGCTAAGGCATACAAACTTATGGATCTAGAGACTCATGAGATCTTTGTGGAGAAGGATGTTCACTTTGAGGAAAGTTCACCCAGCTTATCCTCTACTCCTCTCTAAACTTCATATATTGTGGAAACTGATAGTGACACTAGTGATAGTGCTTCAATAGATTTAGACACATGGGGTTCTATCAACAATCACAGCAAGAGGTCATGACATTAGTCTAGTTCACGTGCTTATATTGCCACAGTGAAAGGTCTAGCATAACATGGTAAATCTTGTCTTCTAGCTCCAACTTTAGATGATGACTACATGGTAGACATTACAAGCTTGTTCATGGAGTCACACACCATAGACTTGGGAGAGAGCCTTGAGGACCTACATCTTCTCATTGATGATGATGATCCTTCTACAACTATTGTGAGGGCTCACTCTGACCCTCATGTCCATTCTCTACATGATCAATCTTTATAGGTTGGCATGATTGTGGATCCTTATGAATAATAGTTGTCAGAGGTCTCTTTATCAGTTGAGGAGATAGATGGTTCATTGGAACAGGTTCAATAGGCATCCTTGCTAGATCTTCATTTGTTCTTTTTAGTACATTTGGAAGGGGCAAACATCAGCATCAACACAAGGATACTTGAGTAGGTTTCAGGGCCACCATACATCTTTAGGATTCTACCTTTGCCTTTGTTTCTTCCAAAGGGGAGGAGCATCATTTTGCACTCTTGGACCAACTTCTTCCTTAGACCAACTTTCACTGACAGACACTCTTCATTTGGGGGTGGGGGTAACTACCTTGTCTCTCTTCCTCTTCTGTCTTATGGGGGGAACTTTTTCTTCTTATGAGGTACTTGTTCTTCTCCTTCTTCACTTATGTATATACTAGATGAATGTCATAATGGGGGGGGAGGGGGTCTTGATTACTCCATCCATCCATACCTCTCTTTTCATTTCTCTTTTTGGGGGAGGGTTTTTCCCATGAGGTTTTTCCTCTTTCTCCACTTTATGAGAGGTTACATTTCATTATGTACATGGGTACCTAACATGGCCTAGTAGTCAAGAGCCATCTTACAGTTTATCCTAGTTTTCATAAGCTTCAGGGCATTCCCCTAAGTTGCATTTAAGGGGGGGGTGTTGGCGTAAAAATGTATTTATTATTTACACTTACTTAAGTTTACTTAGGTTAATGCATTGTTTCATTATTTTTCATTATTTTATTATTTTATTTTTGTGAGACACTTAGGAGCTTGTGCACCTTTTTTAGTTGTCATGTTGACCACATAGAAGTATGCAACTCTATTTCAGCACAAGGTGTCTACAACATTGGAGTTTGCATCATTCACTGAGTTGTTATGCAGACAACATAGTTATTTGCACTCCCTTTTTAGCACATGTTGTCTACATCACTGATTTGCATGTTACACCATTGTAGGCTTATCCTCTCATCATCACACTTACTTCTATACTTAATGGAGGATAACCCATATCTAGTGGACATGTACCTAGTTTAATGACTTATCATGTAGCTAATTTCAAGGAATTCTAGATGAATCTCAAAGGCCTTTATATATAAGAACTCCTAGTGTACTCTTATGAGGCATATTGAATGAATATATCATCATTCTGATCATACTCTCTTTTTCTGGTGTACAGTTGTGCTTGCGTTTGAGTTCTTAGTTCCTAGGGGAATTTTTACCTAAGGAAAATTCTTATAGGGACTATATAATTTATAAAATCAATTCTTTTTATTTTCCTTTGGAGAGTCGATCAACATATAAAAAAGATACCCTCTTGTTGCTTGGGAGAAGGTTTGCCTCCCTAAGAGGTACAGAGGTCTGGGCATTAGAAAGATCACCCACCTCAATAAGGCTCTCCTAGCTAAACAAATATGGCGGATCTTTAGTAGCACCGGTGAATGGAGGGACACCCTGGTAAACAAGTACCTTAGAAGACCCACTCTTCTTTTCACCTTTTTTAATGAAGATATCCCAAAAGGATCGAACATTTGGAATGGGATCATGAAAGCCAGGGACCTGGCTAAGGCCAGGATATCATGGAAATTGGGAAATGGGAAGGACATCCAGTTCTGGTCGGATAGATGGCTTTCCCAAGATCCACTTACCAATAACCCTATTTTTGAGAGATGGATGCAAGCTTGTACTGATCAAATTGGGTCCAAAGTTTGTGATTATTGGAATGGCCAGGAATGGAGTGACCTATCCCTCATCTCTGAGGACTTGACTCCTATAATGCTTATGCTCAATTCCATGATTCCTATCAATTTGGGGGATGAGCTGGTCTGGAGGGATAATCCCAATGGAAGATACTCTATTGCCTCAGGCTATAATTCCCTTTGGAGCTTAAAAGAGAAGGCCCCTTGGGCGGAGGCTTGGATTCTGGGTCTCACTCCAAAGATCAACATTTTTTACTAGCTGGCTCTTCAGAACAAAATCCTTACTCATGACAATCTCATGAAGCGAGGACATGTTATGCCCAGTAGATGTCCCTTGTGTAAGAATCAGGCTGAGACCGGAAATCACATTTTCATCTTATGTGACTATGCCAGGGAGGTGTGGAATGTCATCACACATGATAATGAAACCCTCTGGTGTAAACCGAATAATCTCATGGATTTTTTCCATCAGTGGAAAGGTCTTTGTAAGATTGCTGGTCGGCAGGATCACTCGGACTGGATTTTACCCCATTTTTGTTGGGGAATTTGGAAGGAAAGGAATAATAGAATATTTAGAGACAGAGAGGAGCCGGCTATAATCCTTGGCAGGAAGTTCTCGAAGAATATAAAGGAAAATCTCCAAGTGCTGAAGGAGGAAGAAGAAGAAGAAGGGGACAGAAAGATAGCTAAAGAAAAAGACAGGAACCTCAAAAGGCAGGATGCTAGCTAGCTTCTCCCCCCAGATGGTTGGTCAAAAGCCAACTTTGATGGGGCTTCGAAGGGTAACCCAGGCCCTTCAAGTTGCGGTGGAATCATAAGAAATAGCTATGGGGAGGGAATAGCTACCTTTGCTTCCCCGCTGGGAATCCAGACTATTCATCTAGCTGAAGCAAGAGCTACGAGTAAGGTGGTCAAGTTGGCTTTTGAAGCCGGGATTACTAAACTCTGGCTTGAGGGGGACTCCAAAAACATTATTAATACCATTAATGGTATTTCCCCTCCATCATGGACGATTGCGAACATAATTGCTGAGACTTGCGCCACTCTCACAAAGTTCAATAAGGTCCACGTCACTCATGTTTACAAAGAGGCAAACCCAATCGCTGATTGGTTTGCTAATAAAGGGGTTAACGCTACCAATAATCTGACCTGGCATGCCAGAAAATATTTTCCGGTGGAGGCAAAGTTGCTTATCGACCAAGATAAAATCTTGGGAAGGACGGCTCAAATCCAATGCAATTATGGATAATAAAGATTGCTTAATAAATGGTAAGTGCCATTATTGGCATCGTGATTTTCACCAGCAAAAGGGGTTTCCTCTGACATTTCAACACATTCGAAAGGACGATACCATTATTTTTAGAAAGGGGTATATTCACGGGTATCATAAAAGAAACATCACCATTTTTTCGAATGCAAATAACTTGCACAGTTCAAAGTTCATGAGAATTGTGGAAGTTGATCAGGTAAACATGACGAGTGAGAGGAGCAGAAAGGAGCCAGTGGGGGAAGTTTAGAAGTGGAAGAACAAGGCCAAAGTTTGGAGAGAGCTGGAAAAGGGTGGGGTTACTAATTTCTTCGAGAAACTTCATGGCTCGAATCCTGAGATCACTAACAGCATGGTGAATTCGTGGAATAATGGTAAGGTTAAGGTGAATGGGGTCTACTTTCAAATTACTGAGGATGTGGTTGCTAAAGTCACGGGGATTCCGATGGAGGGGCATAAATTCTTCAGAGACAAGAAGATGTCTTCTAATGCAATCAAGGATTTTGTGAAAAACACTGAAGAGCTGAACAAGCTAGGCAAGAAAGAGACATTTTTTGTAACGGATACTATAAAGAAGCTCTGGAGGTATGTTCTCTACGCTGTCATTGAATATATAACCCTAGACCCCAGGTTTGATAGGGTTAGGACTCACCATTTTGTGATTCTGAATCATTTTCGCCATGGTAGTAAGATCTCCTTCCCGTATTATCTTTTTAACTTGATGAACAAGGCCATTTCTAGTTTTAAAAAGAAAGCTACCATCAACCCGGCACTGCATGAGGGTCTTCTGCTTCTGATTCATGAGCATTTCCACGCTCAAACCATTAGCAAAAACCCTATCCAGGGGGCGGATGTTGACAAGAGCAGCTCCAATTTTTCCTCAGATTCTGACGATGTCGAGAGCATCAGCTCTGATGAGGTTTTTGAGCATTCAGGTAAGAAGACTAAAATCCATAAGAAGGATTACCCCTCTATCAAATTACCCAGCAGAAAGAGCCCTAGAGGTCATACCCCAGCTAAAACTAGCTCTGCTGAGGTGGAGGAGGAAATGGATACTGATGATTCTGACAAGGTTTCGAAGGAGGAGCTGGATGAGGAGAAACTGAGAAAAAGATAGAAGAGGGAGGGAGAGAGCATGGAGTGCTCCAGTAGTCAGGGAAAGGATTCTCTGCCCATTCCCCTCTCCCCTATACATCCTCAGCCTCCTTTGGAGGAAAATGACAACTCTGGATAGATTGAGGGGGAAGTGCAAGTTAATAACAAAAGGAAGGCTTGGAAGAACTTGAATGTGAGAACGGCCACTATGGGAATCTACAAAGAGGCGATGAACCCCCAACTCTTGGTGGATGACCTCGAGAAGCCTAGACTCAATGAGCTAATTGACCCGGCTATGGTGGCTATTTCTGATAATGCAAGAGAAATGGGCATGAATCTGTTGAACAATGCCCGCAATAGCATGATTGACAACTTCAGATCAATTAAATGGATTTTCCATGAGCTTGAGGATGTCAGAGATAGGGTTTCCCAAATGGAAAAAATCAAGAGCAAGACAGGAGCAGAAAGCCAAGGTGACCGGAACAACTGGGAGACTCTGATGGAGAGGAGAGTAAAAAATATTGAGAACTAAAATCACAACCTGGCAAGTCAAATGATCTCCCTCCTCGCTTCGATCAACGACAACATCCTCTCTCTCTTGGAAAATCTCAAAGATAGGAACCAGATGGAGGAAGATGATAAACAGAACAGAGACAAAGATAGGCTGGATGTGGATAAAGCCAAGGACAGCACTATGGAGTAGGATTTGACGAACGCCCAGGATCATAAGCCAGAAGAGCAACAAGAGTGCACCGAAGCTGCCCAGACCATGCTCGAGATGGAGAAGTAGTCTGCTAGGTTGGGTCTCTATCCTTTGGTTTTTGTTTCTCCTGGCTTTGGCTTTTTTTCTGGTCTCTGTTTTTCTGGTTGGTTCTCTGGCCTTTTTAGTGGGCAGTTGTTTCGAGCTGGGCCTTTGGGCTTATTTTCATCCGTAAGGCTTATGTTTTGGCTTGGCATTTTTTCGCTTATTTTCAGCCTTTCTTGTTGTTAAACTTATGGGTTTCAGGACCCCTTAAAACCTGTTTACCCTATCAAAAACTTATATAAATATGTGCTTTGGGATATGAAGAGACATGGTGGAAAGTTATCACCTTTCATAACTAGTTTATTTATTCTTCATGAATATTATGAATAAATCATGGATGATTACCCAAACATTATGAGCCATTAAGGACAATCAATAATGTAAGCCCCATAATGTTGGCTAGTATAACAACATAGTAACAATGCATAATCTAGTACATCAATTGGAAGTGAGGCTCGATTCTGTTGATGCATGGAAATACCAGTAGTGATGGTATATAGATTCATCAGCTTAATATCTAATAGAGGTTTTTATAGAGATGATTTTTTTGTGAATTGAGATGCCTATACATTGGAGTATTTGCTAGTGGAGACATTGATTTTTATCATCAATATTTATTAATGTTGATTTGCTATTTATTAATATTTTCCCTATTCTCATTATGGATCTATTTGTTTCATGTATTGTTGATTGATACTGGTCCCTACCATAATCAATTATTATATTATTACTGGTGATGTAAAGATATTCCTGACTAGTCTTGTAAAATAACCAAGGAGAAATAATGCAAGGTTAGATAATATATGATTAGTTTATAATGTCAATATTAATGATTGTTAAATATTAATATATTTATAGATTTTTTTCAATACAACTATCACCCTACCAAAAGGAATCTAATTATCAATGTTGGATGTTCTTTTAATACACTTGATATAGAATCTAGATGTTGCAAACAAATCATCCTTCTCCCACCAATGAGTTATTCCATTCAAGAAAGACCATGTTTGATGATATCAATGGACAACAAAATAGGGAGACAATTGCTAGATTGTGGTCTAACTTAAAAGGACAAGGTGATTTAAAATATTATTGTTCTTGCAAAATTTTTAAGGGCTTAAAGACTCGAAGATATCTAATCAAAACAACCAAGGAACATTGTAGGCAACATGGTCACATTGAAGGGGGAAACAAATTTCATCCATTTTTATGTATTTGAATAATTTATAAAATACATCAAACATGATTTTATGTCATGGTCATGGTAATTATAAGGTCATCATTTTGCTATAGGCCAACCACCCTGGGTTTCATGTTAAGGCCCATGACAATTCAGAGAATGTGGATTTCAAAATGAGGGAACATGGAGGTGTGAATATAAAAGTAGAAGGTAGTTATCCAATTGAAGAATATCTAAATGATGAAGAAGATCACGATGATCAAGATGATGATGATGATAATGGTATTGACATAGACCTTGATGTACCTATACTTGAGAAGGCACATGTTCCCTTATACAAAGGCTCCCAAACAATTCTTCTTGTTGTTGTATTGTTTTTGGTGAACTTGAAAGTTATGAATGGTTTATCCAACATAGCAATGGCATGTATGTTAAGGTATGTCATCGTTTCTAATTTTTTAGTCTTAATTCCCTTACAATTAACATTGGGTGAATTGTGTAGCAATTAATATTCTTTATATTAACAAATTTTAATTTTTTTTTGCATAGGTTTATAGGTGAGTGTTTGTTACCACCATCAAACATTCTACCTCACTTGTACTAAGAATTTATTACCATTATGAAATTACATGATTCTTAAATCAAGACATTTTCCTATTTGTAATACAATCCAAATACTATGAACAACCACTTATGAACATCATAATGGATGCCAAGATGTCATCTCTTTAGTTTGGACTACAATGTCCTCTTTTTTGGTTTATGCAGTGGAAGAGTTGATATACAACTTTATATGTATGACATATTTTTATCTACCATGATTGGAAACCTTAGAAGCCACTATATTCAATAAGATTCTAACTTTTCCCTTGTGGGTATTCATTACTCAATGTTGTAGAAAAGCATTATTATATAAAGCTTATCTTTGAATTCATTTAATACTTTTGAGTAAAGTATTTAGTGTGACTACAACACAATGGAATGGAATAAATAACATTCTCAAAGGGTCACTATCATGTCATGTGCTCTGCCACTAACATCCTTGTGCAAAATACAATCATATGACATAAAAGTATATATTTGAAATGCATTATTGTGTGTATGTATTATCATTTAACACATTGATTAAACTAAGTTTTACTTTGATGTTCTAATTTTCATGCCACTAGTAGGAATTAAACTGGATTTTATCAAGTTCTAATTACCATGCTATAGTGGGAATTTCTACTTTATTGAATATGTATATGGACAAATGGCCAAATAGGAATTTTGGATCCTTGTAGCTTTATATCTAATAAGATAGATTCCCTTTTGTAGATGACCTCTTCGAAAAATAGGATAGATTGCTTAAGAGAACAAGATTCTAACAAGAGAAAATATGAGAGAGACAAACATGTTCTCATATCTGATGTTCCTTTCATATTGGTTATGAAAGTTACACCAGATCAATAATGATAGAACCACTATTACAATAGTTTTAAAAAACTAGGGTTTTATAACAAAGCATATCTCTTCTATTTTTATGAACCTTTGCATTACCTATTCACTAGGAAAAACATAACCTATCTCTATTTTCTCAAAAGAGTTGGCTGATCCAAATGCTAAGAAGGGAATATCTTGATGTTCATCAATTTGAGTTTGCTAAATTTCATTATTGTGTAAATAAATAATCTTTTAGTAGGTAAGTCATTTACATTTGTATGGAGTGTAAGTCAGGTTGAAGTTTATTGTTTCCTATTTTGGAGAATGTGTTACTGTTAATTTTCTTTCTAAAACATACTTTTGTCTTGTTGTTCAAATTTGAAAATAATGTGTTACTGTTAATTTTCTTTTTCAAACATACTTTTTTTTTTTTTAAATAAAGATTGGTATTTTTTTTTTCCATTCAAGTATCATTTGTGAATTAGTTTCTAGTGATGCAGCCTATTTCTTTGTTATGTGTTTTTCTTATACATCAAAATGGGCTTCTTACTTAGTGTATATGTGGCTTCAATATTGTTAATTATGTTTTTATCCAACTCTCTAGTTGTTCTTGCACAAAATAATTTTTGGCAATCAGCTCATTCTACCTTTTATGGTGGCAGCGATGCTTCTAGCACTATGGGTAACTATTTTACCTACTATACCTATCCCATTGTTGTGATATACTATTTGGATCTATTAGCCTATGTCACTAATAGATCCAAACAATATATCACAACAAAACTCAAAGTAATCAATGAGATTTTGTTTGTTCTTTTATCACTTGTCTTTTCCATTGGCTCTCTAAGTGGCATGGGCTTACTAAAAAACAACAAGATAGGTATTGTTATTTTCTAATCATTATGAAGATTGACATAGGACTTCATAGAACTAGCTATTTTTTGTATCTAATTAATGCAAAGAGCCATAATAGAATTTTCCAGATTAACAAACAACTATCTTGTAAGCCTTGTAAAGAAAGTTGTAATGCTTAGTCATGTTGCTTAACTAGATCATGTTACCTTTCCTTTATCAAGAACTGCAACACCAATAAACCTTGATTAGGTACTTTATGAAATTTTTTGTTA
The DNA here is from genome assembly GCA_028749045.1 of Cupressus sempervirens. NCBI lineage: Eukaryota > Viridiplantae > Streptophyta > Pinopsida > Cupressales > Cupressaceae > Cupressus > Cupressus sempervirens. The sequence goes on from CM053790.1 coordinate 836,317,719, forward strand.
ATAGCTACATTTCGATACTTTTATTCACATATATATTGTTTACTCAGTGCCACTTATGCTGATAGGTATATATCAATGTAAGTTGCAAAATTATCTATTGATTTTTTAACATTTAATAAGGTGATTCTCATAAATGATATTTCACCTTAAATGCTTAATTATTCAATAATATTGGTAAATTTTCACTTATTTAAACTAGATAATGGTAATTGTATTAATTATTTAATTTAGTTTTCTATCAAACCTTTCAAATATGTAGTGTGAAATATAGACTCTTTAACTAAGTGACATTTTCCATTTGTGTTAATGTTCACTATTAAACATTATTGCGGTTCTTTTTTTGAAAGTTCAATATTGTGATATATCATGTTTTCTATAAATATTAGATTGTATGAAAAAGATGACATCTCCAAGCATCCCCATCTCCTATTTTCAGAAATAGGTGATCTGGTCTAGGTGCTAGTTTCCTATAAAAGTACTAGTACATGTCTTTTGACAACCTAAGGGTACATTGGTAATATAAAAAGCTACATTTCAGTAAGTCTCTATATGGTGATGTTTAATTATTCCTAGTTGACATAATGCTCAAGTAATGTGAATCATCTAATTTGGAGTAATCTAAGGTGCATTCCTTTTTTTAAAAATCATTACAAAGTGCAGAAGTATTTTATACATATTGGAGAAAAATATATGTTCTACATATTTTTACAGAAAATAAGATAGTTTACATGACTTTATAGACTTCCATTCTCATTATAATCAAAATTATTTTCTCTCTAAAGTGCATAAGGTATAGGAGTTTGCAAATTTAATTAATTTATGATATAGAAAATAATAAAGGGGCATTAGAGAAGGGGAGATTAGACATGCAAGTGATAGAACTATACAAATGTAACAAAATAAATTATAACGTATACAAGAATTGAAATACTTTTCTAGAGGAGAACAAAAATAGAGGTAATGACTGGCATTTAGATGTGCACTAAACTCTAGTAGATGATGTTATTTTTTAGATGAATGCACCTAATGAAAAACTCACTATTGTAATTGGCTAAAGAACTCACTAGTTGACATGCATAGTACTACTTCCTTATCATTCTCATATTGATTATAGCTCTATTTTTTATATAAACAACTTTCTTATGCCATCAAAGTCTATTCCTACCACAAATATGGGTATGCTATTGTGGTAGCCTATTGTCAATTTAACTACCTAAATTTAATTGATATCTCTATTTATATTGTCTCTATTTTATATGAAGTATATGGATTTTATCTTTTTTTTCTAAGTTTCCAAATAGAAGTGGATTTTTACCTTCGTATAGTGGTGCCATGTCCATTATGCCTAAATGAAAGTGGCCATTTCTCCTCTAGCAATATTGTTGTGTAATTATAAATGAAAAAGGTGAATACTAATCCCAACAACAAGAGTCTCATCATTTTTAAACCTCAAAAAGGACATGCATTGTTTAAATACTTCCTTAAAATTAGAATGCCTTCCAATGTGACTTTCCTTCAAAGAAACTAATATTTCCTAGTCTAGAGCAAAGGAGTGACTATTTCTATTATACTTATCCTAGAGAATCATAAGACATATTGCCTTGTAATATTCATATTCCTCTTCAACATAGATCAATCCTATTGATGGCTTTAACACTTCAAGTATTGCTATAGTGTTTGATTTATCTTTTTTAGCCTACTTAGGAGGAAACATCTAATTCTAAAAAAGCTTCCTCATCAAAACATTTGTGTCCTAAAAATTCTTGTTAACATGTTGCAGTGTAAAGTTAGGTGACTGTGCAGATGGCCACCCTAATTTGATAATAAATCATTCCCTCTTTAAAAAAAATTTCCATACATGCTCTACATAGTGAGGGCATATGGGAGTGATTAACCATGTCTAGACATCCATGAAGTGCCATAAAAAATATTGATTCATGCAACCTAAACCACATGACAACCTATACTCATCTGAGCTACCTGAAGATCATAGAAACCAATCTTCAAGGCCTCCCTAAACATCATTTTGTTGTAGTTATTTTCAATCAGCTTAATGGAAATATTTATTTCATTAGGAAACACCATATGTTCATAAGTAGAAGGAGACCCTTTGCCTCAAGGATTTTACTGAAGCCAAAATCTTATCCATCCATATGATCTCTTTTGTAAGCCAAAGAATTGCAGCATTAGTAGTCTCAAGAAAAAAAATTGGCATCATCTATTCCATCACCTACATCAGCTAAAGAAAATCAAGTAGCATCCAGGAAGAGAAGTCCTTTGTTGCTTGATGCAGATTTCTAAAATTGCCCGTAGACTTTGACATCTTTTTCAAGTTGAGCATCACATGCCCATTACACCTAAATGAACATCACCATTTCTCCTCTGGAAACATTTTTTTATGTGTTTATAAATGAAAAAGGTGAGATGGTTTTGAATCAAATTCTTACCAGAAACTCATAAATCAAAGGGGTACTAGTACTCAAACTCTTTCTTCATGCACTTTAGCAAGTTAGCAGGAATATTTGAGTGTGGAAAAGGACCCCCACAAAACACATAATTCCAAACTTTGTCTGCCATCTACTCATCTTTTATTGTAGTGGTTGTCTTACCATAGATATCCCCATTTTGGAAAAGGTGAGCAACAGTGTACAATATGCCATGTATAGTGTGGAGTTAGATAAAGATTCTACAAGAAACTATTCATCACATGGAATTCTTGTTCCAAGGCCAAATGATCTAGTAGCAAGAGGTGACCTCAATGGAAGACCAATTACATCATGTCCTATCAACTCAATCGTACATGATGACTTTTTGGGGACCTTGGACATATTTGGATAAGCAATATTAATGGTATCCCTCTAGGTGATAATATAGTCTTTAGTTGTACTATAATCTATACATATTTTAATCGATAATATTTTCAAAAAAAAATTAGAACTAAATGTCACAATTTTGACACAAATGAGCATAGCATTTCAATGAGGATGCTATACATGCCACGTGAGTTTTGACCAATAATCATTGTAATTTTGAGGCACATATGCATAGCATTTCAACAGTGATGCTATACATGGGATGTGCATAACAACTATTACTTGTCACAATTTTGACAACCATTGGTCACATAGGTGGAAACAATGTTTGTGGGTTGAGGTGGATATCCTAACAATAGTTCTTTTGATATATCTACCATAGTAATGTTGCAATTTCATCACAAGATTCGGCTGGCATAAAATTGATGAAAAAGTACAAACAATAGTGTTGGTCATTTTGTTGACATAGTAGAGTCAAAACTGCAACAAATCCTCGCCAAAAATTGAGTCCAAATTTACTATTGATCCATTCCATCATCTTTCTTTGATATTGACAATGTTGACCTATACACAAACATTTGGCTATCTTGTGAGATATCTTACCATGATTTTTCTTACATTCCTTTCATGCTTAGCCTTCATATCAATTTTCCTCCGTTCATTTTAGCCTTTCACTATCCTTTTTTCATTTGATTTTTGATCTAATAAAAAAGAGTAAAAAATTATGCTATGAAGTCTCTTGAAATTTCTACTCCTTTGGATTGCATCCTTTCCTATTTTTCATTACACTTTCATGACTTATCCTATGTTGGCCTTTAATATCTTATCCAAATGTTCTTTACAGAAAAATTTTTCTCTATCTTGGGTACTCTTGAGGATTTTTCCCTTGAGGATTTCTTCTTTTCATTTTCCTTCATTCTCTTTTCTTCCATCTCTTCCACTAGCTTGTTAATCCCTCTTGTCCTCCACCTTGCTAGATATTGAGACTACATGATGTGATCTTCCCTAGGAGTTTGGTCCTTGTTTGATGTGTGGGGGCATCCTTTGTAGATATTTATTGATCCTAAAAAAATCAAAGAAAGTGATATATTTAAAAAATCCAAAAAAATGATATATTTCAAAAATACAAAAAAAGATATATTTCAAAAAATCCAAAAAAACTGATATATTGTCAAAAATTCTAAAGATTGGAATGTGTCATGAAAAAATTATCATCTTAGTGAAAAACCTAGCAATAGGCACTTTAATTTATCTCCAAAAAAATTATATATTCGGGTATGTGCAGGATCATGCTGTGCCAAAAAGTGGCAATCTGAAAAATATGTGGTTCAGAAATGCCTCAAAGAATTTAAAAATCTATTCCAATTTTTTCCCCACCCATCCTGATACTAAATGAAAACAATTAATACCTTTATAATTCCTACTATATCGTTCGATACCAACCTTATATAGTCATCTTTAAAACATCTTGAAAATGTGTTTTTGGCATGTTTTTATGTGTTTTTTACTTCAAGCATGTAGCTAAGGACTTTTTTTTAACCAAAATTTGATGTAATGAAAAGGATTTCTTAAGAATGTTCTTAGCTTTTCATAAATGTAAGGTTTTTCAAATTACAAGTTAAGTAATTATTACTTATTTTCTAATGGAGTTAGCTACAAAGTGCTGATTGACATACTGGTTGAAAAATAGCTATAACTTTCAAACCATATAAGATTTGTGAAATCCAAAAGATGCGTCACATTCTATGATTCGACTAGTATAAGAAAAAAAAAAGAAACTTAATTTTGATTTTTCTTGAACTAGTTAAGGTGGCCGGACATGAGAGTTTTTTAATTCTAAAAATAGTATAGTAGAAAATTCATAATTAATTATTTATTTGGAATAAAAATTCCCAAAAATATGTGTCACATCCAAGCATGAGTCTAATTTATATATATATAATTATATTTAAAAATATTATCATTTGATTATGATTAAGGTGGTCAGACATACACCTACTTTTTATTTTTGCCTTGAAATTTTTGTAGAATTGCATTAAAATCCAAACTTTTGACCAATCAAATATTTTTTTCTCTAGATAAGGCCTTGTATTTTAGAAACTAGATTCAATTTCCTACAGATTATTTTCTTACAACTTTTTGATATAAAGTCCAGAACCATTTTAAAATTATGTGTCAAGTTGACATAACCCTGATCTACTAGTTTTTCACTGCCACTTAAGGCCATAGTTTGGTACACCATGATCTTGCCCATACCCATTCCAAAAATTAAAAAATTGATGAAAAATAATTGCAATAAAATCCAAGTGGTGAAAACTTGGAAACAAGTGCTACTTGAGACCTTTCCACCCCTATTTCTTAGTGTGTGTCCTCGACAATTAGCCTTTCTCCGTCATGCCTTTTCCTTTTTACCTTGGTTTGGAGTTGTTCTTTGTCTTTGTCTAGGAGGCATAACTATGTTAACTTTGGTCTCTTGGATGTATTAGTCTTTAGGAAACCTCACAACTGATGTTTTCCAACACCACCCCCACTGTATTTTTCAATGCAACCCCTAACATCAGGTTTTTTTCAACACTTATTGGTTTGGTCTCACCCATTTTTGTCATGTGATCTTACTTACTTGCAATAATTTGATCCTTATCCTCAAAAATTAGTATAAGTTAACTCACTTAGATATTTAAACACATACACTTAATGCTCGAGATATATCACTACCTTTTGTTTTTGTGCTGACTATTATTGATTTTTGTTAAGTGTTCTTGTCTAGTAAGTCTTTCCAATATGCCTAGTTAGAGGACTTGGGACATTGGGCATGTTATTTATTTTCTTTCTTCTTGTGGGTGTGTTCTTGAAAATCTAGAGCATCTCTTGTTGTACCATTAAAACACGTGACTATTTTTGCACAAACGTTCTTATGGTCATCCTAGCATTTATGCCTTGATGCAAGCATGGTTTTGCTACAATAAATTGGGTAAGCTAACATCGGAGTCATCTTGACCTCTATGTCTTTGATGATTATGTTAGAATCTTTCCACACTTTAATCTGATATAAATCACATTCATATCTTCATACTTGTGCTTGTGTCTATTGATGATTGTGTGATCTTCTAATGTTCGTTAATAATGGCCCATTGATGAAAATAAGTTCCTTAACATTTTCTAATGAATTATGAACACAAAAACCATGTTAATGTTGCTCTATTGCAAATACACCTTTGCATTTTCATGTAGCTTGCATTATTAGACTTCATTTTTAGGTTACATTATGAGTTTGAGAGGGTTATTCTTCATCTTTCTTGTGGACTTTTAATCAACTATGGTTATGTCTTGATCTTCATTTCCTTATCTTCTTTCATAATCTCAATCAAAAAAATTTACCTTAAACAGTTGATTGATTCTGAGGCATTCTCTTTCTTGAGACAAAATCTCTTTCTTCTTTCCATTTCTTTCCACCTCTTCCAAACTTCTATCTTCCATTTGCTTTCACCCCACTCTTTCCTTCTACTTCAACGCTGGGTCATAATCTTTCATGTTGGACAATCTACCTTGGTTCTATGATCCTTATATTGTTCATCTTACATTAAGAACCTTATCTTTAGTTTGATTTGATCAAATTTATCATTTTTTTGTTTCTCCTCTATTTCATTTTGATTTTGATCACGAGGAGGCAGTACCTATTTTTTAGAATCTTTTAGAATAAGTGAGAGGGGGGGGTGAATCAGTTACTCAAGGTCCAAATGCCCTATTTATACTACTTTTAATGAATTCATACACTCTTCATCCATCCAAACTTTAATCAACCATATTAGCAAGTTACAGTAAATCAACATGCAAAAATAAAACATGCAAGATCAACACATGACACAATGATTTATGTGGAAACCCAATTTGGGAAAAACCACCAGTAACATGCTACTTGATTCTCACTCTTCTGAAGTGATGCCCTGTTAAAAGCCTGCCCTGTTAAAGGCTTACAACACACTGTTAAATGTGATCTTGTTAGAGGATTTCACCAAACTATTAGGAATGGGCCTGGTTAAATGACTTTAGAACATTCACTTGGAATGTCACCTTGTTAAAGGATTTATCTCATGATTATCAAACCAACCTAAGTCCATAGGATTTAAACTAACTGTTACAATTGCTAGAAACTAACGATAATGGTCTTTTTGATCTTATATAACTTACAATATACTTTGCAGATTTCAGATCACACTTTCAGTTCAATCCTTATGCTTGGCTTTAATCACTTCAACTCTAATTTCTTGTCTTCTTCTCAAGTTTCATCTCCTTGAGTCTTCTTACTCATTCTACCAATGCAATCATCCTTGTGATTGTCTTACTGAAATAGAATAACTATGCTTTATTTCCTCCTTAGCACTTTCTTTAGCATTTCATGCTTTCATGCTTGACCACCTCTCTCTCATTCATTCCCCTCTATCTTTTTATTATTAACTAATGAATCCTTAAATAGAAATTTGACTTCCCTTTGCTGTTCGATTCTCCCTCTCCAATTTTAGGGTTTCAAGATGGATTAGGTAGGATACAATGTATCTACCCCATATTTTGTTCTCTTCTAGAAACTTTGCCAGCTATATCCTCAAAAATGTTCTACATGGTGTTCTATACCACCAGCTCATCATTCTTAACTTCCATTTAATTCACAAACTTCTAAGTAACAATCTTGTCAGCTTAGATCTGGCGAATCTTTGATTTCCAGAATAATGCAGCAACTCGGCATTATTGAGTTACTGGTGATTGGCACCTCTATATTACTTGGCACTATTGCTTTTCCTGGTGCTCAGCACTTGGTTCTGCTCGGCACTTATATCTGCTCGACACTTGGTTTTGCTCGAAACTTATATCTGCTCGGCACTTGGTTCTACTCAGCACTTGATAAACTCTGTGTCACTCAACATCTGAACTCACTCGGCACTTGAGGTTTACTCGGCACTTAAAGTTTACTCAGCACTTGAAGTTTACTCAACTTTAACTAGGAATTTACTCGGTTCTTACTGGCTTGCTCGGCTCCTTCTCTCCAATGAACTTAGTTGAACTCTACAAAAGATTTATGTAAAACCTTATATCTTTGATATCTTTTAGTGTGCCCATTCTTTGTATCTTATAGTATGTCATCAGATACACTTTTTCATCAATGGCTTAGCTGACTCTTGTACTTCATTATAATATCATAACTTTAACCTTTCTCTAGGTGTTCTAGTTACATCTTATTGATTGCCTCCTCTAGAATCAACAAATTGATAGTATTTGGATCACTAAAGCAATTGTCATTCTTGCAAGTAGCAAGTTTGACATCAATAATAAAACAATGATTGAGTACATTCTTTACTAGTTCAATATATCATTCCAACAACTTCTCTTATGATTATTTTAGCCATTTTCAAAAATATCCCTCTTTGGCATTGATGGCAAACCAAACTGATCAATTAATCAACTTAGTTACGACCAAGATTGTATACATTGTCTGCTACATTTCTTTTCTGCTGCATTTTTGCTACTGATCTCATATATATCTCCCTCTTTCTTTGTATTGATTAGGTTTTTGCATATTTCTCCCTCTTTGACATAAATGCCAAAGGTGTAGCATCTTTATCATGCAAAATATGAACATTGGCTTCTTGTTATTTTCTCCCTCTGTCACCATACTTGTGACTTATTCGGAGTTTCTGTTCTTGCTGTCATCTTCTGCATCAATTTATTAATATTACAATGATTTGTTCCTGTTGACGCAGGGCAGCTTCCTTGTTTCCTTAAATTTCTTGAGTTAGGGGTATTACCCGCAACTTGTCTCTTAGATATTCATAGGCATCCTTGGGCCATGGTTTGGTGAAGATATTTGCAACTTGTTCCTTTGTGTGAATGTATTCCAACTTCACTTTTTTATCTTCTACCAATTCTCTGACATAATGATACTTGATTTCAATATGCTTGGTTTTTGCATGCATCACTAGATTTTTGGATATGTTTATAGCACTTGTATTATCACAATACAATATCACAGGTTTTGTTACTTCTTCTTTCATTCCATTCAATAGATGTGTGAGCCATACAATGTTTGTGCAATTGATTGCAGCTGCCACATATTTTGACTCTGCAGTGGACTGGGATGTGCATGTTTGTTTCTTACTAGTCCAGGTAACCAGCCTTTTGCCTAGAAATAATGCACCTCCACTTGTGCTTTTTCTATCATCAATATTTTCTCCCTAGTCTACATTTTTATATGCATTGAGCTCAAATTTTCCATTCTTTTTGTATTATAGACCAAAGTTATCAGTTCTTTTAAGATATCTCATTATTCTTTTAACTTCTATGAGATGATTTTTTTAGGATTAGCAGAGAATATGGACACTATTCCAACTATTAATGCTATGGCTGGTCTACTATGTACAACATATTGTAGTTTTCCAATCATGGATCTATACATTGTTTGATTGACTTTAGCTAACTCATCATTTTTGGATAGCTTATTTCCTATTTCCATTGGTGTGTTGACTGGTTTGGATTCCTCCAGTCCAAACATTTTAATAATCTCTTTGATGTACTTTGATTGTGTAACAAATATTCCATGTTTGAGTTGATGTACTTGCAATCCAACAAAAAATTTGATTTCTCCAAACATAGACATCTCAATTTCACATTTCATTTTGTCAGCAAAACCTTTGCAAAGTACTTCCTTACCACCAAATACTATGTCATCCACAAATATTTTAGGTACAATAATGTCTTTACCTTCTTCTGCTTTAATGTACATGTTGTTGTTATCATCAGTTCTTTCAAATCCAATTTGCACTAGATACTTGTGAAGTCTCTCCTACCATGCTCTTGGTGCTTGTTTCAAACAATAGAGTGCTTTATGTAGCTTACACACCATATCCCTATTGTTTTCATCAACAAATCCTTCTGGTTGTTCAATGTAGACTTCTTCTTCCAGTATACCATTTAAGGAAGCAGATTTTACATCCATCTAATAGACTTAAAAATTTTTGTAGGCAGCATATGCAAGTAAAGTTCTTACTCCTTCCATTCTAGCAACAAGAGCAAATGTTTCCCTATATTCTATTCCTTCTTCTTGAGCATAACCCTTGCATAGTAGTCTAGCTTTGCTTTTGGTAATCTCACCATTCTCATCTAGCTTGTTCCTGAATACTCATTTGGTGCGAATCACATTCTTGTCAGTTGGTCTGGGAACCAAACTCCAGGTTTTGTTTTTCTTTATTTGATTAATTTCTCCTTCCATAGCTTTATACCAGTCATCATCTTGTAATGCACCATATACTGTCTTGGGTTCAAATTTGCTGATCAGACATGATTCATGTCTTAGTATGTTCCTTGTCATTGGTCTTGCATCTTTGTCACCAATTATCTGTTCAGCAGGGTGATGTCTTTTTACATATTTGGATACCCTTGGCTCTATCCTGGTTTCCATGTTTGATCTCTCAGATTCAGGTTCACTATGCACTTTGTTGTCAGGTTGTTCTTCATCATGTGTTCTGTCTTCAAAATCAGATTGTTCATTTCCTTCATTGTGCAACTCAACTTTTGAATGCAACTCGGTATTCACTGGTTGAGACTTGGCTGAGACTTATACTTGTTGTTGAGTTTCAATTTGATTGACATCATCCTCATCAACAGTCATTCCTTCATAAGAATACACAAAGGTTCTGTATTCTTCCATTTTCTTTGGTACATAAGCTTGAACTTCTATGTGCTCATCAAAATTTACATTTGCACTTTCCACAATTTTGTTAGTGTTAGTATTCAAACACTTATATGCCTTACTTCTAGTGGAGTAACCAAGAAATATGCCTTCATCACTTTTTGCATCAAATTTTCCATTTCTAGCATCTTTAAGGATAAAGCATTTACAACCAAATATTTTGAAATGTTTTACATTAGGTGAGTGAACATACCATAATTCAAAAGGTGTTGTATTTGTACCTTTTTTGATTTGTACTCAATTCAGTTTATTAATAGCTACACTTACAACTTTTCTCCAGTATTTTAGAGCAACAGTCTTTTCCATCATTAATGTTCTGGCACAGTTAATTATAGATCTATTTCTTCTTTCAGCAATTCCATTCTGTGGGGGAGTTCTAGGAGCTGACATTTGTCTTTTGATTCCTTTGTCATTACAAAATATCTCGAATTCATTTGATGTGAATTCACCACCTCTATCTGATCTTAGGCATTTCAAACTTTTTCCTGTTTCCTTTTCAACTCTAGCCACATACCATTTAAACATTTGAAAAGCATCATATTTTTGTTTTAAGAACATAACAGTCATCATCCTGAAATATTCATCAACAAACAACATGATGTATTTATCTCCTCTGTAGCTTTGTACTTCCATTGGACCACATAAGTCAGTGTGAGCTAACTCAAGTATCTCTTTAGATGTATAGTTTTTGCTTTTGAAACTTGACTTTGTCATCTTTCCTAGCTGACATTGTTTGTACATGATATTATTAAGCTTCTTCAATTTTGGTAAACCTCTGACTTTCTTCATTTTACTGATGTTGACTAGATTGTCAAAGTTGACATGACATAATCTTTTATGCCATAACCATTCATCATCAAATTTTGCAATAAAACAAGAAACATTATCCATATCAAGGTAAAATAGATTACTCTTTGTTTGATCTCCTTTTCCTATTAGTTTCCCATTAGTATCATAGATTTTTGCAATTTTGTTTCCAAATTCCACTTTGCAACCTATATTGCCTAACTGTGAGACACTCAGTAAATTGTAGTTTAAACCTTCAACATAGTATGCATTGTCACATGAAATTTGTTTTGTGAGCTTAATGGAACCTTTTCCTTTGATTTGACATGGAGCATCATTACCAAATCTAACACTATTTCCATCATATTGAGTAAAGTTAACAAACTTACTTTTGTCTCCTGTCATGTGATGTGAGCATCCACTGTCTATGATCCATCTGTCATTCTTGTTCATACATGTTACCAGTGTTGTGGGCTCTTCTTCATCAGATTGGTCCCACATGGCTACATAAACAACTTCATCATCATTGTCATCAGAATTTTCTTCAACAATGGAACACTTCTTACCTTTTTCTTTGTAATCTCTTTTGTGATCATCTCTTGTGTACTTATATTTGTTGCCTTCCTTGGAATCCTTTTTCTGTGGACATCTTGCAGCATTATGACCTACTTCATTCCAATTAAAACAAATGATAGGAATCTTACCTTTGAATTTTCCTTTGCCCCTATGAAATCTTCTAGCAAGTAAAGCTTCCAATTAATCTACATCTTCCTCATTAGTGCTACTATCACTGGATACATATTTTATTTTTCTTCCTTTCTTTGATTTCACCTGTTGAGAATCTTTCAATGATAGCTTGGCCTTAAAAGCATATTCAACATTTTTAGGTCAGTAGTTGCCAAAGTTAGATAACTCAAATGCAACGAGTCTACCTATTATACCTTCAAAACTTAGATTGTTTCCTGGTATACATCTTAGCTCTTATATTGCTGATACTCTAATAGCATAGATAAGGAGCAAGGTTCTTAAGAACTTACTATTAACAATATCTTCATCCAGTTGACCACTCAAGCATCTTATTGCACTTACCACTTCCTTTATTCTTGCACCATACTGAGCAGCGTTCTCATTTTCCTCCATTTTCATGTCATCAAACTTTCCTCTGAGACTTTCTCTTTTTTCTCTTTGTACATTTTGATCTCCTCCATAGATGTCTGATAGGGCTTTCCACATTTTTAATGCAGTGTCACATCCTTTAATATCATCAAATTCAGCATAACTAAGTGTAGAGGAAATTTCTAGCATTGTCTGATTGTGTTCTTGCTTGTTTTTCATATCTTCTGTAGTAGGAGCACTTGTTGGATCTACATGTTCAGTGATGATTGCATTTTGGGCATAGTCTCCTATGGATCCAAGATGTAGCTTCATCAAACTTTTCCATTCAACAAAGTTGTCTTTGTTGAGCTTGTGAACTTCTCTTTTTGGCATTTTAATCTTTTCTACTTGTAGTCTTTTTAAACTGAATCAGCAGTCAAGCTCTGATACCAATTTTTAGAATCTTTTAGAATAATTGAGAGTGGGGGTGAATCAGTTATTCAAAGTCCAAATGCCCTATTTATACTACTTTTAATGAATTCATACACTCTTCATCCATCCAAACTTAAATCAACCATATTAGCAAGTTACAGTAAATCAACATGCAAAAATAAAACATGCAAGATCAACACATGACACAATGATTTACGTGAAAACCCAATTTGGGAAAAACCACCAGTAACATGCTACTTGATTCTCACTCTTCTGAAGTGATGCCCTATTAAAAGCCTACCCTATTAAAGGCTTACAACACACTGTTAAATATGACCTTGTTAGAGGATTTCACCAAATTGTTAGGAATGTGCTTGGTAAAAGGACTTTAGAACATTCACTTGGAATGTCACCCTATTAAAGGATTTATCTCATGGTTATCAAACAAACCTAAGTCCATAGGATTTAAACTAACTGTTACAATTGCTAGAAACTAACGATAATGGTCTTTTTGATCTGATATAACTTACAACATACTTTGTAGATTTCAGATAGCACTTTCAGTTCAATTCTTATCCTTGGCTTTAATCACTTCAGCTTTGATTGCTTATCTTCTTCTCCAGCTTTGTCTCCTTGAGTCTTCTTACTCATTCCACCAATGCAATCATCCTTGTGATCGTCTTACTAAAACAGAATAACTATGCTTTCTTTCCTCCTTAGAACTTTCTTCAACATTTCATGCTTTCATGCTTGACCACCTCTCTCTCATTCATTCCCCTCTATCTTTTTATTATTAACTTATGACTCCTTAAATAGAAATCTAACTTCCCTTTGCCGCTTGATTCTCCCTCTCCAATTTTAGGGTTTCAAGATGGATTAGGTAGGATACAATGTATCTACCCCATATCTTGTTCTCTTCTAGAAACTTCGCCAGCTATATCCTCAAAAATGTTCTACATGGTGTTCTGTGCCACCAGCTCATCGTTCTTAACTTCCATTTAATTCACAAACTTCTTAGTAACAACCTTGTCAGCTTAGATCTGGCAAATCTTCGATTTCAAAAATAATGCATCAACTCGGCATTATTGAGTTACTGGTGCTCGGCACCTCTATGTTTCTCGACACTATTGGTTTTACTGGTGCTCGGCACTTGGTTCTGCTCAGCACTTATATCTACTCGGCACTTGGTTCTGCTCGACACTTGGTTCTGCTCGGCACTTGATAAACTCTATGTCACTCAGCATCTAAACTCGCTCAGCACTTGAAGTTTACTTGGCACTTGAAGTTTACTCAGCACTTGAAGTTTACTCGACACTTGAAGTTTACTTGGCTTTAACTAGGAATTTACTCAGTTCCTATTAGCTTGCTCAGCTCTTTCTCTCCAATGAACTTAGTTGAGCTTTACAAAAGACTTAGCTAAAACCTTATATCTTTGATATGTTTTAGTGTGCCCATTATTTGTATCTTATAGTATGTCATCAGATACACTTTTTCATCAATGGCTTAGCTGACCCTTGTACTTGATTACAATATCATAACTTCAACCTTTCTCTAGGTGTTCTAGTTACATCTTATTGATTGCATGCTCCTTGACAATCAATAAATTGATAGTATTTGGATCACTAAAGAAATTGTCATTCCTGCAAGTAGCAAGTTTGACATCAATGGCAAAACAATGATTGAGGACATTCTTTACCAGTTCAATATGTCATTCCAACAACTTCTCTTATGATTATTTCAATCATTTCCAACACTATCAAACTTCAATCCTTGATTCAGATTTATAAATCATTGTTCTACCTAGGACAACCTTGTCTTTGTCAAGGCAAAATTGTTATAATTTTTTTTTATTCTTTGTCCTTATGTGTTCCTAAGTTGACCACACATCTGTGTTGTCTTCTGATCCCAAATCAACCTCACACTTCAACTACATTCTTTGACTAAACATGTTCCTAAAATTATTACACATTAGTGAAAAAGGGGCAAATGTATGCACCCTAGAAGAATTGCCTAGACTATTGGCCCCAATTCTTCAATTTATCAATTTCCTGAATCAATGCATTACAATATTTTACTGAATCAATTCAAATCATTTTTCTTGATCAAATTGCAATGAATTTAATTATTTCAATATTTCCTAAGGTTTGATGATTCCATCGATATTCTTATTTAATTAAAAGAAAATTTCTCTTTTAATTACATAATTTTATATAATTTAATTAAAATCTCTCTTTTTTATTAAATTATCTTATCTTATTTAATTAAAAGAAAACAACCTTTTAAATAAATAAAAATAATCTTATTTAATTGAAAGAAAATATATCTTTTAACTAAATAGTTTTATCTTATTTAATTAAAATTTCTCTTTTTATTAAATAATCTTATCTTATTTAATTAAAAGAAAACATCCTTTTAAATAAATAAAATAATCTTATTTAATTGAAAGAAAATTTCTCTTTTAATTAAATAGTTTTATCTTATTTAATTAAAATCTCCCTTTTAATTAAATAATCTTATCTTATTTAATGAAAAGAAAGTCCCTCTTTTAATTAAATAAATAAATCCCCACTTAAAGCTCTCTTTTTGATGAAAAAAAGAAATAAATCAAATAAATAAAATAAAATCTTATAAAGATTCCTCTTTTGCACATATATCTAAGTCGTAGGCTTTTTCCTCTTACTTCCCTTTTTAGGATTTATCCCACATTGCTCTTGTGAGAAGCCTCCCACCTCCACACTTTCCTTTATAAGGAACTCTTTCCTTCTCATTTGGATAGATGTTAGTTTCTATAGTATTACCATGTTGCAGGTTTGGAGAGCAATTTTGGAGGAGTTTGAGCATTAGGGTTTTAGCTTTAGGATATGAACATTGAAGCTCCATTGCAACTTCTTTCTTCTTGTATTCTCCTCTCATGCATCCATGGCTTCCATCATCATGCTTCATCCTTGCATTTTCATATAAGCTTAGAGTCATATTTTCTTTCATAGATTAAACTTGCATTGTTATTTTGTTTGATAGATTAGATTTCCTTTCTTGCATTGCTTTGCATTGTTATCATTTAGATTAGCTTGCATCTTCATTTTCATGCATATTTTGACATTTGAATCTCTCATTTTATGGTGTACTTGCATGGTAACAAACTAGGACAAACTAAGAGCCTCCATTATAAACCCTTGCACTCCATGAATAGAGAGCTACGAGTCATCATTTTAGACCTCATTCTTAAGCAATCTTGGATATAATGACTTGTAGAATTTTGTCAATATTTTAGAACATAGGACCTTATAGCACTATTTTCTACATACAAAATAGATGTCCTCACTCTAGTCTTGACAACATAACTCTTGAAGAATCTTTCACTGGAAAAAAATGTCTAACATAAGTCACCTCATAATTTTTACTTGTCCCAACTATATTCACATTCCTAAAGAGAAAAGGTGAAAGAAAAGATATTTTTGTGATATATTGAATCATCCTAGGCTTACATAATATATTTTCCTCATTAGGAAGAAAAAAGAACTAATTAAGGATGTAACCATTGAAGATGTCATAACATTCAAAAATTCATAAAACATTAGATAGACAGAATAAGAGACACCTCAAAAAATAGAAGAAAACCATGATACTGAACTTTTAAGTGAGACACTAGTAGATAATTTTGAACCTATATGGTCTACTACTAAGCCTTCCTAATATGCTAATAATAGTATAAAAAGCCACTCTAGAAACAAAAGTTCTCGAAGAAAAATAAAATTATTTTGCACACAAGGCTACATTATGAGAAAGAAAGAAGTGGATAAGTTTCTCAAATTATATTTCTCTTCTGAATGAACTTATTAACTATGAGCCAAAAAATGCTAAAAAGTGCTAAAAAGGTAAGTTTGGAAAGATGTCATGGTCCAAGATTACTAATTCACCTCGAAGAGCGATGTCTAGCACATAGTATCCCAACTTATAAGATAATCAATTCTCTCTTCTTTATAGGTATTTAAAATCAAACACAATAAAACACATAACATATGAAAAATATAGAGACAAATTTATTGCTCAAGGTTTCTCCCAAAAGGAAGGAATCAAGTATGAGGAAATATTTACCCCAATTTCTAGGCACACTTCAATAAGGACCATCATTGTTATTGCGGCCTCAAATTAGTAGAAAATACATCACGTGGATGTAAAGACTACACTCTTGAATGGTATTATAGAAGAGGAAGTATATCTAAAATAAACCAAAGGGTTTATTATTTATAATAGAACCTCTCATGTATATCCATTATAGAAGGCTCTTTATGGCCTTAAGAAAGCCCCAATATCCTGGTATGATAAGATAGGTAGCTATCACACCATGTTAGAATTCTCCAAAATTTAAGAAGATCTTAAAACTTACTTCAAGGAAACTAATGGTGATATGTAAATCATTTTTCTTTGTGTTGATGATTTAATAATCATAAGTAAGGATCATCTCATCATAAATGAAAATAATATCTTCCATTAAAATTTTATATGAAGGACTTGGGTCTTCTACATTACTTCTTGGGTTAATAAGTATTGAAAGAAGAGAAGTGTATCATTGTAAACCAAGATAAATACATCATTCATAGAAAAGAATCTAGATGAGTTAAAAAATGTAGCCTCCAAGTCAGAATTCATTGATCCTACACTCTATCATCAAATAATTGGATCTCTATTGTATTTGGTGAATGCAAGCCCTCAAATTTTTTATGCTACAAATACTTTTAGTTAGGTCATGTGTGAACCCAAAAATATACATCTTATAGAATAAAAATAAATAATAAGGTACATCAACATGGAATGATTGAACTTGGATAAAAAAGGATAATATTGATATACATGATTTCCATGGATATTCAAGCTTAGATAGGGCACTAGTTTTATTGATGATAAAAAAACCACTCGATATTGTTTCAACTTAGGTTGTGTCATAATATCCTTGTTTAGCATAAAAAAATATTCAATTATAGATAATTACATGAAAGAAATTATATTGCAAAATCTTTCAGAGATAGGGAAGCAATATGTTTGGAAAAATTACTAGTATGATTATTTTGACAATCGATAGACCTCACTATTATACACTATTATAACCATAGATGTATGAAAATTTTAGTAAATCCAATGTTTGACAATAGAAAAAAATACATTGAGGTCACCTACCATTATATCATGGATATTGTGGAAATAAATGTCATACAATGGAAACATACAATAATAGATGGGCAAATTGTTGACATCCTTACCAACCAGTCTCAAAATTTAAAGTGGACCACTTCAGATGTAAGCTTGGTAGGATTAAAATGTAAAATATTTTAAGAGGGTTAGTTTTAGTTAATTTTATCTTTTCAAAGGTATATGTGTATATTGTTTACAATGTGAGTTACTACATGTTTATGTAGAGAAATAATAAAAGGTAAAAATCTATTTTTAGTATTTCATGTTGGTTATTATTGTAAGATGATGATCTTAACAATATTTTAACCTTTTATCATGTTTGATGTCATTAAGTTGACATCTATGGAGATCATGATAGTGCTGGTCTCATATAAAACTTTTGAGGTTACAAATTAATAAAATATAGAATGGTGTATACTATGAGACGTAGTGTTGGAGACAACATGTGAATATATTCTCTTTGGTAGGCATCATAAGACTTGATGCTTATGCACACATCAAGAAAAAATATAAGTATGGTGAATATCTTATAAATGATACTCATATATATACCATATTTTGATGATATCATTAGGTGATAGCTAAATTATAATCTATATTATTCTTTATATCACATTGAAGTGATATTTCTCTCACATCATTGAGAGCATAATGTGCAATCAATTCTCTCCAACTAAGGAGTGATTTAATGTTATAGTTAAGGTTAGATTATATTTATCATTTATGTAGTCTATTATTATAATTAATAAGTTAATTTTTATTCATGACTTTTAATATTTAGACAACTATATATATATATAAATATAAGTCTAATGAATAACTATTGATCAATAAATCTTGATTGATTGATTACCATTTTATAAGAATAAACTTATATTAACACTTAATATGGAGAGATTCTATTATTTTAAGGAAATAACTATTGTTGCGAGTAAACATTTGTATGTGTCAAGAGTATTGAATAACTAGGCACGTCTTGTGTAGGACTTTTCCCTACATGGCTTATGCCACTTAGAGACATGCCTCTCCATGGAATTTTCCTCCTCTATTCTATATCTATATCTAGAGACCCCTTTTTGATATGAAGCAGATATAAAACAATAAGTAATAGTATCTAAGGTTTACCACCTAATATAAGTACTAATGTCTATATCATGCAATATTTTCCTATGTCATTGTATCTAAATACATTGAATGTGAACTTGATTTTCAACCATGATAGAGATAAAACAACTCCACAAATATTATTTCAATATTTCTTATTATTATTAATTTTATATACTAAGGTGTTTTAAATAGGGTAACCTAAAAGCCAATCACATCAATAAGCTATCCAATAGTCTCTCAAGACAACACCTTAAGACAATTAGATATAGTAGAAGACTTAAGGTGAACAAACTTTCCATGAAACATTTTTAAAGATATTTTTACATTTCTATAATTAATTTTGAATATGATATTAATTTTTTGATTATCAAGACTAATTGGTAAAACCATACTATCTATCAACAATATAGTTTTTTACCAATTCAAACATACTCATCAAATTTTAGAATTTATTTTTATTTTTTCAAAAAACAAATCATCAAAATAAAATCAACTTCAACACAAAAATTATTTCTCCACACAAAATTAACATCAACATCAACATTATTTATTATCATTAATTCTAAACCTGAACCTACCTTCCCTTCTTTTAACCTACCACATTTATCAGTCTATGTTGTAAAGGCAAGGGGCTAAAGTTTTCAACTTCTTCAAACATTTTTTTTTGTTTATTGAATGCCATGCTTTCTAATATGATCGCATACTACACTATATTTTATTAAAAAAGTCATTTTTTATGTCATATATATAAATAAGTTTTATCCTATTGGCTCATGTTATTTTTCTTGGGAGTCTTTTCTTTTTCTGCTCAAATATTTGAGCATCACAATTGTCATTTTCCTAAAAGGGTTACATGTCTATTGTTTCAATTCTTGATACATTTAATGCCTAAAGGCCAAAACTTGTAGAGATGACATTGTCTACATGGGATGAGGTGTATATTTTTTAGAGAATTTTGGATACATTGATTCACATGATAGGAAAAAGTTGGAATGTAGACATATTATAAAATAAGAATGTACAATTAAAAAGTATTGCTGAATTTTAGTAATGCTTTCTATTGATTTCTTAAGTTGGAACTATTAGGTATGTTCTCAATAGTTCCTTTCACTAGTTTTCATTATTGACATGCTATGTTTAGAACTAAAGAGAATTTTGTATTCAACTTTTCTTGTAGGCTAATAACTTATTTTGCTAAGAATAATTTAACGGGTATAGCATATTGTAAGGAAGAAAATGTGAATAGAATTGCTTCCTACACTAATCTTTGGGAGGATGATTATACAAATTCAACTAACTATTGTAGACATCTCTTGAAATGCATAATGATATAATAAAAATAACAATGAAATCATAACACAATGATTACCATGGAGAAACCCTTCGAAGAGAAAAGCTCCACCATCCAAAACTTGCACAATGTATTATCAAACCAAGATGATTATACACTTGCAATGCAAGTTCTTATAGGAGCACTTCACCACAACTCAAACTTGGAGAGACTTCTTCTAGCACCCAGTCTTGCAAACTAAACTCAATTGCCCAAACACCTCCCCAATCCCTCCTTAAATTATAGTGATTTTACATCCTCGAAACCACTTGTGGTTTCAAAACCATGGGAAAATATACCATGCCACATGTTACCCATTTTTTACATTTACATTTCCAAGATGGAAAAAACAACTAGGTTAGAATAGTAATCTCATCCATAATTTTTTCTCTTAGTTTAGACCCCACTAAAATTCATAAAACAAGATAACTATACTCTAAAAATGGCCCTCCTACATTCTACTATGGATAGGGCACCTTATGTTATTTTATACACTCTTTTCCAAGATATAAAGAAGTGAAAAACTTCCACAAACAAATTCTAGAATTTTCTAAAGAAAGATTGCAAGTTTGAGACACATGTTCTCAACATTCTCCCACTTCTCGAACCCCTTGCAAGAGTTAAGGGATCCAAAATATCATGGAATTATTTTCTAGGGGCCAAGAGGCCCATAGACTTTGAACACCATCTAAAATTCTTTGTGCTCACAGACTTAGTCAATGCATCATAAATATTCACTAATGTCTCTACCTTATCTAGTTTCACCTTGCCATCCTCAACCATATCTCTCACAAAATGATATTGTATGTGAATGTGTTTGGTCTTAGGATGAAAATTTGGGTTCTTCACTAGGAAAATTAAACTCTGATTGTCACTATAAATTGTCATTGCACCCTATTTGAACTCTATCTCTAAACACAATCTCTTTAGCCAGATGGATTCCTTGTAGGCATGAGTAGCTGCCATATACTCATCCTTAGTAGTATAAAAAGAAACCATGGCCTATCACTTGCTCATACAACTAATTGCACTAGCAAATAATGTAAACACATATGCATTGGTGGATCTTATACTATCAACATCATCAGCCCATTCTGAATCCACATAGCCTTGGATATCTAAGGAATGCTCATTTCTTGTTCCATGAAAACATATCAAGTACTTTGAGGTACCCCACAAGTATCTTAAAACTCTTTTTATTGCATCCCAATGTGCTCTTCCTAGATTAGACATATAACTAGAAAGTACTTACATTGCTTGTGCAATGTCTAGTCTTAGATAGACCATAGCATACATAAAACTTCCAATAGAAATTTGATATGGTACTCGACACATTTCTTCCATCTCTAATGGGGATGTGGGGCACTGTTAACTACAAATCATTGTTCCCATTGTAACAGGAACACTTAATGGTCTTGAATCTTCAATATTGAACCTTTTCAAAATAGTAGCAACATACATACTTTGGCCTAGCCAAATCTTTCTATTTAGTCAACTCTTATAATCTCCATTCCAAAAATGTGCCTAGCTAGACCAAGATCTTTTATTTCAAACTTTATTCAGAGCTGAGATTTTAACTCTGCAATCAAACATTTTACTTTGCCAATAAATAACATGTTATTGACATACAAAGGAATAACGAAGAAACTATCATAATCAGATTTAAAATATATAAAATGATCAGATTTAGAATGCACAAATCCCAAACTCAAAACATGTGTATCAAACTTCTAGTACCACATCCTTGGACTCTGTTTTAAACCATACAAGGTTTTTTTCAATTTATAGACCAAATGACTTTTACCACATAGTGCTTTGGATGTGGCATATAAGTTTCTTCCTCCAAATCTCCATGAAGGAAAGCAATTTCTACATTCATTTTCTCAATCTCTAGATCATAAGCTACTGCAATAGAAAACAAAAATCTAATAGATGTCATTTTGGCTACTAGAGAAAAAATCTCACCATAATCTACTCCCTCACCTAAGAGTAACCTTTTCCAACCAAATATTCTTTATACTTCTCAATGCTTCCATGTGAATCCATCTTCCTTTTGAACACCCATTTACAACCAACATGTATCCATCCTTTAGGCAATGGTACAAGTTCCCATGTTTGATTCCACTTAAAAGTTGTCATTTCCTCATCCATGGCTATTTTTCAAGACTCTAAATCATTCATACCAAGAGCCTCTTGTAGAGATCTTAGTTCATCAGTATTAGCATTCAATGCAAATATGCATCTGCAATCATTAGGAGAAAACACATACCTCTCAAGTGGTTTCCTTTGTCTACTAGATCTTTGAACAAGATTTGGTTCAATTTCAGCTTCAAGTACCTCTTCTTCCTCTGATGATTTAGAAATCATGGATCTCTCTTCAATTTCCTTCTTTCTAAAGTCCTCGATTCAACTTTCTCTGGTGCAACATGTAGTTAAATCACATCTTTCTTTTCTTCTATTTGTTTTGGCTACAAGGCTTAGTTTCTCTAAAATAACATTTCTAGAATAAAATACCTTTTGTGCAATAGGATCCCAAGGCTTGTATCCTTTCACACCATAACTATATTTGATGAAGATACATTTGATAGCTTTGTTTTTCAATTTTATTTACTTCTCCTTTGGCTCATGAACATATGCTTTGCAACCAAACATCTTAGATGTCTAAGTGAAGGCTTGTGGCCTGACCATACCTCCATTGGTGTCTTATAAACAAGAGCTAATCTAGAAGACCTATTTAGTAGGTAGCAAGTAGTGGCTATAGCTTTGGCCTAGAACTTTTGTTCTAGTCTAGCACCACTCAGCATACTCTTAGCCTTGTCTCTTAGGGTCTTGTTCATTCTTTCTGCAACTCCATGCTACTGTGGAGAATATAGAGCTATCTTCTCTCTTTTAATACCACAATATTTACAAAATGTGTCAAAATCATTGGAGTGAAATTCACCACCATTATTAGTTCTTAAACAGTTTATTTTCTTTCTAGTCTGAAACTCAACCATTGCTTTAAATTCTTTGAAACAACTAAAAACATCAGCTTTACTCCTAAGAATAAACCCATTTTCTTTCACTAAATTCAGCAATCAAAGAAATATAATAAACTAATCTACCAATAGGAGGAACATCAATTAGACCAAATACATTCAAATGGATGAAATCCAAAATACACGAGGACTTATGACAACTCGTGTAAACCTAAATGCATTCTTTTTACCATAGATACAATGCTCACAAAAATCCAATTCAAGACTACAGTCATTCAAACCCTCAATTCTTATTTTTCAAGGTCCATAGACCCTTCTCACCTATGTGGCCAATCTTTGGTGTCACAACATGGTCTTCTTTATAGGCAACTTTGATTCAATAGATAGTGCACCCTTGGGTACCCAAAAACTATGACCATCTATTGAAAGGGAAACTCTCTCCTTCCCAACTGAGTAGTCTTTTTCACAATCTTATTAGAAGTACTATTGCACTCAACTATGCATGCATTAATCTTGTAGAATGTAGCCAATCTTCCTTCTCTTGCTATCACCATAGCACCTCTCACCATTTTTACACCTAGTTTAGAATATTTTACATGCACAACATCTTGTTGGAAATATACAAGGAGTAACTGAGAGGGGTAGTGAGTCAGTTACCACTAAAATAATTCCCAGATCCTTAGATGTCAATAATAAAATTTAGACTAAGAGAACTGATTACTGCTGCTACTTAGTAAATACACTGAAAATGTTGTAACTTGATAAATGTACAGAGTGAATTACTTTTAGTAGATCTTAAAACATTAATAGTAATTAATTTGTGAGCATGAAAAAAATAACATGAACACATGAGACACCAGGATTTAACATGGAAACCCAACATGAGAAAAACCACCAATGTAAATAGTTACTATTTTTCACTCTTAGGAACCAACCCTATTAAAGTTTACAAAACACACTATTAGGTGTGACCTTGTTAGAGGATTTAATCACCTTGTTAGGAGTGGCATTGTGAGAGATCTTAAAACAATTCAATGGAACTATCACCTTGTTGTAGGATTTACAACTAGCTGTTAAACCAACTCTGTTAAGAGATTTAGGTCATTGCTATAATGCTTAGAGAGTAACAATGAAATGATGTAATTGTGATGCAACTAAATTGCTAAATATAGATCTCTAGTACGCTTAAAAACTTGATCCTTCCTAATCGAATATTACTTTTCTTCTTCAAAAGGATATCTACTTATCCTTCAAGTTCGCTCCCTCTCTTTCCTTCTCAATTCAATCAACACACTTGCGCACACTCTTGAAACCCACAACTTGACCTTATATTTATATCATCTAAATTGTCAAGTCATCTCAATAAAAATTAGAATGACCATTAATCATTACCATAGTTGGCTAGAACCACTGCTTAAAATAATTAAGCTTCTCATGCCAAAACAAAAAAAATCCTTTATTGGCTAACCCTACTCAATAAACACTTGTTCTGAGATGATTTCCTATGTTAACCAACAGAATCTCAATTAACACTATGAACTTGCAAATATCCTTTGGTAACTGAGTGAACTCAGTTAGCACTAACTCTATCCAACTTTCCTTTGTTAATGCTAAGAATTTGGTTGACACTGATTTCTACCATAATTTCCTTTGATCATCAAGTGAGCTCGGTAGACACTATCTTTGCAAAGTAAACTTCAAGAATGCTCAGTGGACACTATCTTCATAGAGTAAACTTTAGGAATGCTCATTAGACAAGGAAAATTGTCTTGCTAACCAAATGAGCTAGGTAAGCACTAACTAACAACTGATATGACTTTTGTGTGACATCAAAGACAACACACAATTAGACAATTCTATCCAAAAATCTCCCTCTTTAGCATTGATGGAAACACAATATGTCATAGCATAATGAAATTTGAGAACAAGACGTTCTCTGATAGAAAGTTTGTCCCTCTTATATTTTTTACCAAAAACTTCTTTCATGCAGTAATCTCCCTCTATGAAGGAATTGCATCACTTCTCCTTTTTGAAAGATATTAACAAATTTTAGAAAGATATGATGGTAATCTTCTCTCACTTTGACAACACATGCCAAAGATAACACATACCAAATTAATATCAATGTACCTCGAGTACTAATTCAGATGCAATATTTTCTTGACTATGCTACATCAACTGATTGATCTTCAACTTGGTTCCTATTGATGCTTCACTAAAACTTCATTTAGTGAGTTTTACATAGGGGAATGACCCCTAACATACCTCATAGATACAAGAATGCATCCTTGGGTAATGGCTTGGTAAATATGTTTGCAATCTATTCTTTTGTATGAACATATTCTAATCTAATTTCTTTGTCCTACACTGATTCTCTGTCAAAATGATATTTTATAGCAATGTGCTTAGTTTTGGAATGTGTTACTTGGTTCTTTGATATGTTAATTACGCTGGTGTTATCACAATACATGTAAACTGGTTCTTTGAACTCAACCTTCATGCCTTCCAACAATTGTTTGAACCAAACAATGTTAGAACAATTTACTATTGTTGCAACATATTATACTTCTGCCATGGATTGGGATGTCTAATTTTGCTTCTTGCTTGTCCAAGATACCAACCTTTTAAGAGGAAAGAATGCTCCACCACTTGTACTTTTTCTATCATCAATATTTCTTGCCCAATCAGCATCAGTGAATACCTTTACATTTAAGTTTCCTCCAAGTTTGTACCATAAACCATAGTCTTCTGTGCCTTTTAAATATCTCAAGATTCTTTTGACTACCATCATGTGATTTTCTCTAGGTTTAGTTGAGAATCTTGCCACTATCCCAACTGCTAAAGCAATATCAGGCCTTGTATGAACTACATACTATAATTTCCCAATCATTGATATGTATAAGTTTTGATCTACCTCTTTGGAGTCATCATCTTTTGTAAGCTTTAGTCTAGTACACATGTGGGTACCAACTAGTTTTGAATCTTCCATACCAAATTTATTGAGTATCTCCTTGGTATACTTAGATTGAGTAATGTAGATATCATTCTTATTCTGTTGTCTTTGTAATCTAACAAAAAAATTTATCTCATCAAACATGGACATTTCAAACACTTTGTTCATTTTTTCTAAAAATTATGGATCATCATTCCCTATAAATAGAGTATCATCCACAAATATCTCTACTAATACAATCTTGTTATTTGGTCCTTCCTTGATATACAAACTACTATTACCATTAGTTCCTTGGAAACCAATTTGTATAAGGTAATTGTGTAACCTCTTACACCATGCTCTAAGAGCTTTTTTTAGACCATATAGTGCTTTATGTAATTTTCAGACCATGTCCCTTTTGTTTGGATCAAAAAAAACTTCTGGCTATTCAATGTAGACTTCTTCATCAAGAATTCCATTGAGAAATGTAGATTTAACATCCATCTGATGTAGTTTGAATCCTCTATGAGCAACATATGCAAGTAAGGTCCTAACACCTTCTAATCTTGCAACAAGAGAAAATATCTCACCATAATCAATTCCTTCTTCTTAAGAATAGCCTTTTCCCACTAGTCTTGCTTTGTTTCTTGATACGTTACCATCTTCATTCAACTTATTCTTGAATACCCATTTTTTTCCAATGACATTTTGTCTTTAGATCACTGCTACAATGGTTAGAGAGTAAAAATGAAATGACCTAATTGTGATGCAACTGAATTGCTGAACATAAATCTATGTTCTTCTTAAAAACTCAATCCTTCTTGATCAAATATTACTTTTCTGCTCCACAATGATATCTACTTATCCTTCAAGTTCTCTCCCTCTCTTTCCTTCTCAATTCAATCACCACATTACTCAACTGTGCATGTGTTAAGCTAGTACAATGTACCCAATCTTCCTTCTCTTGCTATCACCATAGTACCTCTCACCATTTTCACACCTACTTCAAAAAATTGTACATGCACACCTACATCTATTAGCTTACTAATAGATAAAAAATTCCTCGCTAGTCCAAGGATATGTAAGACACCATCAAATCTTCTAATTCTACCATTTAAAAATTTTACATGAATAATTCTATGACCAACAATATCAAGAATTGAGTTATCAACCAAATACACCTGACCACCATCAAAATTTTCATACTTACTAAACTAATTTCTATTAGGAGTGATGTGGAAAGATGCACCTGAGTCTATTAACCATTTATTTTCACCTACATGAGTGGCCAAGGCTATGATTAAAGCATCTCCATCTTCCTTTTCTGACTCAGAACAAAAATCTTGCTTCTTCTTCCTTTTCTTCTTCTCCACTTTACAATCCTTTCAGAAGTGTTTGGGTTTGCCACAATTCTAGCAAATTGCCTTGGACTTACTAAGAGATCTTGATCTCCCCTTATTCTTGGACTTAGAATGGCCATGCTACTTTTTAGTCTTGCCTCTTTCTTTTGGTCTTCCTCAAACATTCAAAGCCTCTTTGGCATTTAGAAAGAACTTTATTCTCATCTCCTAAGAAAATAGAGAACCAACAACATCCTCCATCTTTGAGACAACTGAAGTGCTCCCTATGGCCATAACAAGGCTATCCCATGAGTTTGGCAATAAACATAGCAAGATTTGGCACCTTCTTCATTCATTGGCACCCTGATAGAGATCAACTAAGTCACCAACATATTAAAGCTTTCCAAATGCTCAAAAATTTGTCCACCTTCTTCCATTCTCAAGAAAAGCAACATCTTCCTCAAGAAAATCTTGTTTGCGACTGATTTCACTTGATAGATCTCACTTAGCTTCTTCCAAAGATTTTTTGCAGTAGGTTCTTCATGAACATTAATCAGAATTAAGTCTACAAGACACAATCTGATGAGACCTTTATCTTTTCTATCTATCACATCATACTATGTGGCTAAAGTTAGATATGCGGGCCTCGGCTTCTTCTCATCAATTTCATTCCATAGATCCTAATCATTCAATAAATCATCCATCTTCAGCTTCCACATCTCAAAGTTTGTGGCCAAAAACATTTTAACATCAATTCTCTTCAACATTATTTCCATCTTTGCAATCCTGCAACACAAAAATGAAATACTTTGCATAAGCTCCCACTCAGACCTTGATTAGCTCAAAAAAACCTATACGCAATAAATAGAAACAAAGTTGGCTAGGCTCTGATACAATTTGTAAGGAAGAAAAGGTGCATGAGATCACTTCCTACACTAATCTTCAAGATGATGATTATGTAAACAACTCATTATATGACTAAATTATGGGGGTCTAAACTAGAGAACAAAATTATGGATGAAAATAGTATTCTTGGAGTTACAAATTACAAATGGGTAACATGTAACATGGTTATTTTGCCCATGGCTTTGGCCCATGGTTTTGTGAAACTAAAAATGGTTTCCAATTGGAAAATCACTATAAAAGGAGGACTCGGGGAAGTGTTTTAATCATTTAGTTCAGTTTACAAGATTATTGCTAGAAGGAGTCTCTCTAAGTTTAAGTCTAAGTTTGAGTTGTGGTGATGCACTCCTACAAGAACTTGCATTACAAGTGTATTGTAATCTTCAAAATTTGATAATATATTGTGCAAGTTTTGGAGGGTGGGGTCTTTCTCCTAGAAGGGTTTTCTCATAGTAATCATTGTGTTATGAGTTCGTTTTTATTTTGATTATGTTATTATGCATTTCTTGAGATCTCTACAATAGTTAGTCAAATTTGCATAATCATCCTCTCAAAGATTAATGTAGGAAAGGATTCTACACACCTTTACTTCCTTACAAGTGGTATTAAAGCTTGACCAATTTTGGTTCTATTTGTTGGGTACAAGGTTGTTTAAGCTAATCAAGGTTTGAGTGGGAGATTGTGCAGAGGTTTTTTATTTCTATGTTGCAGGATTGCAAAGATGGCAAGCACATTAGGGAGGATTAATGTAGAGAAGTTTTTTGGCACAAACTTTGAAATGTGGAAATTGAAGATGGAAGATCTATTGATTGATTGAGATCTATGGGATACAGTCAATGAAAAGAAGCTAAGGCCCATAGATCCAACTCTAGCCATAGAGTATAATGTGAGAGACAAAAATGTTAAAAGTCTCATCAAATTGTGTCTTGTAGACTCTATACTAATTAATGTCCATGTAAAACCTACTATGAAGAAGTTTTGGAAGAAGCTAAGTGAGATCTATCAAGAGAAATCACTTGTGAACAATATTTTCTTGAGGAGGAAGTTGTATTCCTTGATAATGGAAGAAGGTGGACAAATTTTAGAGCATCTTGAAAGTTTTAATATGTTGGTCACTTAGTTGACCTCAGTTGGGGTGTTGATGGATGAAGAAGAAAGGTGCCAAATATTGGTATGTTCATTGCTAGACTCATGAGACATCCTTTTCATGGCCATAGGGAGCACTTTAGTCATCTTGAAGATTGACAATACTGTTGGTTCTCTACTTTCTAAAGAGATGAGAAGGAATGTTTCTTTGAATGCGAAAGAGGCTTTCACTGTTTGAGGAAGACCAAAGGAAAGAGGAAAAAACAAGAAGCGACATGGCCATTCTAAATCCAAGAATAAGGGGAGAACTAAATTTTATGGTAAGTCCAAGGTAATCTGCATGAATTATGGCATACCTGGACACATCCAAAAGGACTCCAAAGAGGAAAAGAAAAAGAAGAAGCAAGATTCTAATTCTAACTCTAAGAAGGAAGATGGAGATGCTTTCATCACAACTTTGGCCACTCATGCATGTTAACATGCATGGTTGATAGACTGAGGTGCATCTTTTCACATGACTCCTAATAGAGATTGGTTTAGTAAATATGTAAAGTTTGATGGTGGTAAGGTGTATTTGGGTGATAACTCAATTCTTGATATTGTTGGTTGTGGAAGTATTTGTGTGAAATTTTTTGATGGTAAAATTAGAAGATTTGATGGTGTCTTGCATATCCCAAGACTAGCAAGTAATTTTTTATCTATTAGCAAACTAATAGATGCAGGTGTGCATGTATAGTTTTCTAAAGTAGGCATGAAAATGATGAGAGATGCTATGGTAATAGCAAGAGGAAGCTGATTGGGTACATTGTACTAGCTTGATGCATTCATAGTTGAGTTCAATAGTACTTTTTATAAGATTGTGAAGAGGACTACTTTGTTGGAAAAGAAGAAAGTTTCTCTCTCAATAGATGGTCATCGTTTTTAGGTACCCAAGGGTGCTCTATCTACTAAATCAAAGTTACCTATAGAGAAGACTATGTTGTGGCACTAGAGACTCTGCCATATAGGTGAGAAAGGTCTACAAACCTTAAAGAACAAGAACCTTGTTGATAAGTTGAAGTACTGCAATCTTGATTTTGGTTTTTGTGAGTATTGTATCTATGGTAAACAAAAACGCATTAATTTTTACTCAAGTTCTCATAAGTCCTCATGTATTTTGGATCTAATCCATTCGGATCTATTTTTTCTAGTTGATGTTCCTTCTATTGGAAGATCAATTTATTATGTTTCTTTCATTGATGATTTTAGTAGAAGAACATGGCTTTATTTTCTTACAAGTAGAGCTGAAGTTTTCAGTCATTTCAAATAATTTAAAGCAATGGTTGAGTTGTAGACTCGAAAGAAGATAAAACATTTGAGAACTGATAATGGTAATGAATATTGATCTAATGATTTTGACACATTTGTAAAGATTGTGGTATTAAAAGAGAGAAGACAACATTGTATTCTCCATAGAAAAATGGAGTTGCAGAAAGAATGAACATGACTTTGATGGAGAAGGCTAGGAGTATGTTGAGTGGAGCTAGACTAGAACAAAATTTTTGGCTAAAACTATAGACACTACCTACTATCTAATAAATAGGTCTCCTAGATCAGCTCCTATTGATAAAACACCAATGGAAGCATGTTCTAGCCATAAGCCTTTACTTAGACATCTAAGAGTTTTTGGTTGTGAGGCATATGCTCATGTGCTAAAGGAGAAGCAGACAGAATTGGACAACAAAGTTGCCAAATGTATCTTAATTGGATATGGTTATGGTGTGAAAGGATACAAGTTTTGGGATCCTGTTGCATGCAAGATATTTTACTCCAGAAGTGTTATATTTAGAGAAACTAAACCTTCTTCTATTACAATGCAACTAGAACAGATAAAAGAAAAGAAAGATGTGATTCAACTTCCTACTACAGCTAAGAAAGTTGAATCAAGGCCCTTAGAAAGACAAGTTTTTGAAGAGAGCTCTAAGAGTTCTAAATCATTAGAGGAAGAGGGAGAACCTATCATGAACCTAGACCTAAACCAGATCTTGTTTGAAGGTCTAATAGATAGAAGAAAGCACCAAAAATGTATGGATATTCTCCTAATGATTGGAGGTGTATATTTACTTTGAATGCTAATATTGATGAACCAAAATTTGTAGAGGATTCTCTTGGTATGAATGATTCAGAGTCCTGGAAGATAGCCATGGAAGAAGAGATGGAAGCTCTTAAGAGGAATGACACATGGGACCTTGTATCATTTCCTGAAGGATGGAAACCTATTGGTTGTAAATGGGTGTTCGAAAGGAAGATGGGTTCAAACAGAAGCATTGAGAAGTATAAAGAATGTTTGGTTGCAAAAGGTTACTCCCAAGTTGCAGGAATTGATTATGGTGAAATTTTTTCTCTTGTAGCGAAAATTGTTAGAGTAAATAATTAATATTTAATTATTTATTCTATTGCTTAAGCTTACTTAGGTCATGCATTTATTTAATATTTTATATTTAATGCATGTAGTGGTTAGTTGTTGATAACACGGGAGTTTGTTCCCTTCTTGTTGTCATCGTTATCTTCTACCACCTTCCAGCTTGTTCTACAAGCTTCCATGAGCTCTTTATATTCGGGCTCTCTCTCATTGTATTTTGAGATCACAACATCATTTCTTATTGTAAATAAATTTCTCATTGTGTTTGCATTCATGGTGTCTCTCATGTCCGTTTAGGGTTTTTTCCCGTGCTCCATGCTCTTCCCTTCTATGGCTTCTCTTTGACAGGTTTCGCATGCAGTTGATCTTGGCGTCTTCGGAGTTGGCTTTCCTCAACTCCAACAAAAATGACATCCATTCAATTTATACTTTCTATTTTAGTAGCTTATGATCTAAAAGTTGAGAAGATGGATGTGAAGATAACTTTCCTTCATGAAGATTTGGAGGAAAAGAAATTATGACACAGCCAGAGCACTTTCTGGTGAAAGGTAAAAGTCATGTGGTTTGTAAATTGAAGAAATCCTTTTATGGTCTAAAACAAAGTCTTAGGATGTGGTAATAGAATTTTGATACATATGTATTGATTTTGAGGTTTGTGTGATCCAAATATGATCATTGCATATACTACAAGTCTAATGGTGATTATTTCCTTATACGTTGATGACATGTTGTTTATTGGCAATGGAAAAGGTTTGACTGTAGAATTAAAATCTTAGCTCTTAGCAAAATTTGAAATCAAAGATCTTGGTGCAGAAAGGTACATTCTAGGAATAGAGATTATAGGAGATAGGAAAAATAGAAATATTTTACTAGGACGGAGTAAGTATGTTGGTACTATTATGAGAAAATTCAACATGTATGATTCCAGACCATTTAGTGTTCTTGTTAATATGGGAAAAAAGCTTTCTAGCTCACAATGTCCTACATCCCCATTGGAGATGGAAGAGATGAGTCAAGTACCATACTAGAGTTTTGTTGGAAGTTTGATGTATACTATACTTTTTACAAGACTAGACATTGCCCAAGTAGCGAGAGTACTTTCCCATTATATGTCTAATCTAGGAAGAGCACATTGGGATGTAGTAAAAAGAGTTTTCAAATACTTGTAGGGTAACTCAGATTAGTTTATATATTTTTATGGAATAGAAAAAGAGAATTCCCTGGATATTTGAGGCTATGTGGATTCAGACTAGGCCAGTGATGTTGGTAGTAGAATATCCACCAGCGCATATGCGTTTACATTATTTGATGGTGCAATCAATTAGATGAGCAAGTGACAAGATGTCATCACTTTGTCCACTATACAGGCAAGGCAGAGTATATGGAAGCTACTCATGCCTACAAGGAAGCTATCTAGCTAAAGAGATTGTGTTTAGATATAGAATTCAAATAGGATACAATAACAATTTATAGTGACTATCAGAGTGTAATCTGCCTAGGAAGAACTCGACATTTGATACCATGACCAAGCACGTTGATGTACAATATCATTTTGTGAGAGATATGGTCGAGGATATGGCAGGGTGAAGCTAGAGAAGGTAGAGACTTTGGTGAATGTTGTCAATGCTTTAAATAATCCTGTGAGAATAGAGAAGTTTAGATGGTGTCTAGAGTCTATGGGACTCTTGGCCTATAGCAATTAAATCCATGGAACTGTGGATCCCCTAACTCTTGCAAGGCGTTCAACAAGTGGGAGAATGTTAAGGATTGTGTCTCAAAATTGGAAGCTCTTTTTCTAAAAAAACCTCTAGATAATTGTAGCTGAAAAACTCTAGAATTTTTTAAGAAAATTTTAGAAATTGTTTGTGGTAGTTTTACATATGTTTATGAGCTGGAAAAAGGTGTATGAGTTGTTAAAAATGTGTCTAGTCTCTAGAAAAAATGTAGAAGGGCTATTTTTAGAGTGTAAATAACTCATTATATGACTTATGAATGAAAATTCTTGGAGTTACGAATTACAAATGGGTAACATGTGGGCATGGTTGTTTTGCCCATGGTTTCAGCCCATGGTTTTGTAAAACAAAAAATTATTTTCAAGTGGAAAATCACTATAAAAGGAGGGCTTGGGAAGCTATTTGAATCATCGAGTATAGTTTGCAAGACTGCTACTACAAGGAGACTCTCTGAGTTTGAGTCTGAGTTTAAGTTGTGGTGATGCACTCCTGTAAGAACTTGCATTGCAAGTGTATTGTAATCTTCCAAATATGAGAATACATTGTGCAGGTTTTGGAGGGTGAGATTTTTCTCTCAAAAGGGTTTCACCATGGTAATCATTGTGTTATGAGTTCATTTTTATTTTGACTTTATGCATTTCTTGAGATCTCTACAATAGTTAGTTGAATTTGCATAATCATCCTCTCAAAGATTAGTGTAGGAAGCAATTCCATGCACCTTTGCTTCCTTATACCCTATACAACCTAACTCTCTCTCTTCTAACTTATAGAGTGCATGAATACAATAGGCTCCCACTCTCAAACAAAATGAATGTTTCAATAGGGTTGAATTGAAAACCTTATCTTGTTTAATAGAACTTAAGCCATTATTCATAACAAATGCCATGTTAGTTTTTTATTTTTTGTTGTTTAAATAGAAGGACTTAATATAGTATCAATCTATAGGTTTTTGTGAGCTTTCTTAGTTTGTTACATTGGTTTTAGGTGTATTTAATAACAAGAACAAATTGCCAAATTAAAATTCCCTTGATTCTATTAATTAAAATAATGACATAGCTTACACTTATAGAAAAATACGTAATTAAGAGGAAACTTTTCTTGATAGACTACATGGTTGCCCTAGTCATCCTTAAGTTCAATGCTAAAAAAATAATAAGAGATAAAGATATATAGACTTCCAAATGATCTTATACTTTGAAAGTAATGAACTGCTTACATCAAAGCCCTGCATAATGATTTTGTTCATATTATTTGTA
Source organism: Cupressus sempervirens (assembly GCA_028749045.1). NCBI lineage: Eukaryota > Viridiplantae > Streptophyta > Pinopsida > Cupressales > Cupressaceae > Cupressus > Cupressus sempervirens. Next base: position 836,352,839 of record CM053790.1, read on the forward strand.
AGATCTTCAACACCATGTATAATCCTCTATGATTTTGTTAAATAATTCCACATATCATCATTAAAATTGTTTCTACCCATTCATTGAAATTCAGGCTTAGCCTAAACAAACTTTGATTCATTTAAGCAATTCACCCAAACTACACTAATTTTTTAATAAAGCCTATCCAATGGTATAATAGTATGCTTTTCAAATCACACCCTTTATAACAATCTATTTTTTTGATTAAAAGAGGGGTAAAACTTTTATTGAATATCAAAGAGAAAGAAACAATACATGAAACAAAGAGAACTACATAGCTTTATCCTGGTCCACAAGTTGATCCAACATCTGAGATATATCAAGGGGAAGCATCCTAGGATCAAGAATGTTCCAAGCCAGCCCTTGCTCAGAGGCCCATTTAGCCAAACAATCAGCCACACCGTTCACTCATGAGGGATATGCATAAAGGACATAGAATTCAGAGAATTGCATAACTGAATGATCTACTGAATAACCAGAGCCAAATGCCAATCCACATGCACAAGGTTCCTATTATGCAATAATTTCACAACCACCTACGAGTCAGTCTCACAGATGATTCTTTTCTAGCCACGTAGACAACACTGTTCCACTATAAGCTATTGGAAGTAATCAAGACTAACAAGGTTATTGAGAGGGGAGGGGTGAATCAGTAACACTAAAACTTTAAATCAATTCTGCATGGTAATATATTCACCATTCATCCATCTAATCTACTATATGCATGAAAAGATAAACATTTATAACACATGAACACACTAATTTGGTGACCCAAAAACCTTCCAATTAGAAAGTAAAACTAGGGTGGGGATGATGCCCATAAAACTTCAATACTGCAGTATAAAGTTGGCCTGTTAAGGCTTACAATGATCACTTCTGATGATTTTCCCTGTTAGGAGAAAGTAGGATTGCTAGATCCACCTTGTTAGAAGATTTACAAACATACAATGAAGTATGCACTCTGTTAGAAGATTTACAAAAGACTACTAAGTCTACCTTGTTAAAAAATTTACAAATTGATTCACCTATTAGAATGAAGCAATGGATCTAGTTACAACTAATTGCTGATAAGATCCTTTATCCTCTAATCACCTGATGTGATAGATATAACTTTTTTGCATCTATGTTGACCTTGTTGTATTCCTCTGTTCTGTTGCCGATTCACTTTCCCTCTTCTCAAAATATTGCAATATAAAATCCCATCCAATTTCTCATCATGTATTATAAATGATATAGTAAATTACATATATACCATTCCAATATTTACTTGACAAGGTCAAACAAACACAAGTGAACAAAACATTATTGAGTCGGCTAGATAGTAGAAAACTCGGGTTCCAAAAACTAACTCAGTGACCTTCTGATACTTGAAATCCACTACAATACACTACATCATCATGGACTTGGTAAGAGTAGAGGCACGGTCCATACTAATCATTCTAAGTAGCTTGGAACTCGGTAACCATTGGTGACTCGGTGAATATTGTGTCACACGGTAAAAACTAAATCCATTGATAACCTTCTTCACTTGGTAAACACTAATTCCTTCATTTACCTTGTTTACTCGGTAAACACTAATTTCTTCATTTACCTTGATCACTCAGTAAACACTAACTCCTTCATTTACCTTGATCATTCAGTAAACACTAAGTCCTTCATTTACCTTGATCACTCGGTAGACATTGATTTCAATTGATGACTAGGTAAGCATTGAGAACTTGGTAAACACTATGAAGCTCAGTGACCACTAACTGCTTGGAGAATAGGTATGTGCAGGATCATGGTGTTCCAAAAAGTGGCGATCTGAAAAATATGTAGTTCTGAAATGCCTCAAAGAATTTCAAAATCTATTCCAACTTTTTTCCCACCCATCCTGATACTAAATGAAAACAATTAATACCTTTATAATTCCTACTATATCTTTCGATACCAACATTATATGGTCATCTTTAAAACATCCCAAAAATGTGTTTTACGCATGTTCTTATGTGTTTTTTACTTCAAGCATGTAGCTAACAATTTTTTTAAACCAAAATTTGATGTAATGAAAAGGGTTTCTTAAGAATGTTCTTAGCTTTTCATAAATGTAAGACTTGTCAAATTACGAGTTGAATAAGTAATTATTACTTATTTTCTAATGGAGTTAGCTACAAAGTGTTGATTGACATATTGTTGAAAAATAGCTATAACTTTCAAACCGTATAAGATTTGTGAAATCCAAAAGATGCGTCACATTCTATGCTTTGAATAGTATAATAAAAAATAAGAAATACTTAATTTTGATTTTTTTTGAGCTAGTTAAGGTGGTCAGACATGAGAGTTTTTAGATTCTGAAAACAATATAGTAGAAAATTCATAATTAATTATTTATTTGCAATAAAATTTCCCAAAAATATGCGTCACATCCAAGCATGAGTCTACCTTTTATATCTAAAATTATATTTAAAAATATTATCATTTGATTATGATTAAGGTGGTCAGACATACACCTACTTTTTATTTTTGCCCTGAAAATTTTGTAGTACTGCATTAAAATCCAAACTTTTGACCAATCAAATAATTTTTTCTCTAGATAAGGCCTTGTCTTTTAGAAACTAAATTCAATTTCCTACAGATTATTTTCTTAGGAATTTTTGATGTAAAATCTAGAACCACTTTAAAATTATGTGTCAAGTTGACATAACCCTGATTTGCTGGTTTTTCACTACCACTTAAAGCCATAATTTGGTACACCATGATCCTGCACATACTCGAACATTGTTCTGCTTGGTAACCACTATGAACTTGGTAAACATTGTTGAGCTACCCATAAGATCGATTTCCAAAGGAATGCTTGGTATCAACTGTAGACTAAGTGATGAGCTTGGTAAGCATTCAGAATCGAATAAGTGTTGTAACTAATGACAAATATATCATAATTTCAACAATCTCCCCCTTTGGCATTAGTGACAAAAACACTTATGAGCCAAAACTATATACAACAACTAACATACTGATGTCTGATTCTTCTGAATATACATGGCTTCCTTACATATAACTCCCCCATACAATATACACAAGGTTTTTACATGAGTTATATGACTTTTATTCATAGTATCTCTTTGTCCCTTTTGTACATTTATCTCACCAATATTTCTTCCTGAGTATCTTATTTACATGAGTTATATGACTTTTATTCATAGTATCTCTTTGTCCCTTTTGTACATTTATCTCACCAATATTTCTTCCTGAGTATCTTATTTACATGAGTTATATGACTTTTATTCATAGTATCTCTTTGTCCCTTTTGCACATTTATCTCACCAATATCTCTTCCTGAGTATCTCTTTCTCCCCCCTTTTGACAATAATGCCAAAGAATAAAATAATGTATTTACATAGAGACACCAAAATGTGAAATAAACTCATAATGTACCTGGAGAATGAGTTGTAGAGTCTTATCCCAATTTTCTTGCAAGATTTTGCATGTGAATAGAGCTATTTGAACTTCTGCAAAGAGTTCAATCACATGGTCTACAATAGAGAAATTGTTGTCATGGATCAATGATTTTGAATGTGCAATGTGTTTCTACATTGTGTCCATGATGGGAAGGATCATATTCTGAATATCTAACAATGTAGATCGGATCCTTGCCTCTTCCCTCAACAATTTTGCCTACTTCTCTGACAAAAATTTGATGCTAAGGTGATGAGATGAGCTTGAACTGAGGTCAAGCTTCAAGTTTTATACGCTTGCCTTCAGATCCTCATCTATCTTATTCAGTTTCTCTCTTATCTCCTTAGTATACTCGATAACATCACAAAGCTTAGCAAAAAGAGATATTACATTATTAAAAGAATTTTCAATGTTGGCCCAAACTATGGTTAATTCAACCTATTTTATTGCTATATGATGAGCAATGTGCTCAAGCACCTTATTATCAAACTTCTTTTCTGCCTTCTCCATCAAGTTTTCTTGACTAGAGATATCCTCATTGAATTTAAATGTGTTGAGAAGTATCAACATCAACACGTATAGCTCAGTAATAATATTCTTCACTTCATCAATAATTTTAAACTCTCTATCTCTCTCATTCCTTAGTTGTTTCTGCTTTGCCTTCAGTTCTATGCACTGACTGAGTAGTCTTAGTTCATCAACTAAAGCATTATCTGTATCTATCTTGGGAATGACAATTTAATTATCCAAGTCTACATCCTCATCTATTGTCTTTCCTCTAAGCAAAATTTTTAATAGATTCATTGGTTTTTCTGCTGTTCTAACATCTTTGCCTTTGAAAATAGAGACAATGGTTGATGAGGTTGGACTGGCTATGAAAACTGGAATAGGACCAACTAAAGGAAGACTAAGAGAGGGGCTAAATGTATCCAAAATTGATATACTTCCCTAAATTGATGTGCATACCAGAATATTCACAATTGAAGAACTCACTGGTGCAAAAATTGGTGCTAATGTAGCTGAAGTTGACCAAATTGGAGAGAAAATTGGAAAACTTACTGTACATACTGCAGGAGGAATTGATACTTCTGATGTAGTGACTGTTGCAGTGGATGACTCGTAACTAAAGAAGTTTCCTACAGCTCGGTAGATTAAGTGCTTGGCACTTGCATTGGGAATACTTGGAGCTCGGAGGAGATTGGTGAAGATTGAGCAATTGATGTGGTAGTAGTGCTCACAATCTCACTAGTGGAAGTTGTCTCTATAGTAACAAATTTTGGTGGAGTGTGAGGAAGAGATGCATTGACTGCTACTACAATTTTCATAGGGTCATCCTCTTCTTTGTCTTCCTCATTAGCTTCTTCCTCCTTTTCTCCTTCCTCATTCTCCTTTATCAGATCCTGGAGATCTTCATTAGTTACATTCATGGAGATGGAATCATTACCTCGCTCATCATCACTATCATCATCCTTGATTTCAATAGGTTCATCACTTGGCTTATGCAGTTTATAAGTATCATTCCAAACATCAACTGCATTCTTAAAAACTAGTTCAATATTCTTTAATAATATGAGACATTTATTGAATCTCTTATTCATTCTTTCTTCCTGATCCTTCATTGCCTTTTTGATTTCTGCATCTATCAGGCTAGGTACCAGTTCTCTCAATTCTTGTTCAAAAATGTCTTTAACAGTTTTTCGGTGATCTCCCATCTTACCTTTATTTTATCAAACAATATTGTAGGAATTTGGGAGACAAATTGGTCTAGGGAGAATTTCCAAGTTCCCAACTTCTCCATTACCAGATCTTTAATTTCTTTTTGTTCAACAGGAGTCCTAGTTTCATACTTTAATGCTTTAAAGTTGTTGATTCCTACACCAATCCCGATTTGTTTTAGCCTATCTTCAAATGTTAGAGGAGGCTTGCTAAACACAACTTCACTTTCCTTTTTGCCTTTCCTCGTTCTCCTTGTGAATACTGCTTGAGGTTTGGTGATAATCACCTTACCTTTTTTCTTCACAGGCTATTCTTTTACAAATTCTTCTTCTCCTTCTTCTTCTCCTCCTTCTTCTTCACCTTTTTCATCTTCACCTTTTCCCTCGGTGAGCATAAGAGGACCGGTTGTAGTTTTCAATTTGTCTATTTTTCTCTTGCCCTGGCTTATGGCCTGTGGTAGCTTGATTTCAAGCTCAATTCTAGGCTTAGCTTCATCATAGGTTCCAAAAATTTGATGCCTTGGGTCTACTGGCTCATTTACTAGTGCTTGTATGATATTTCTAGCTTCATCAGTATTTACCTCATAGGGAAGAGGTTTCACCCATGCAACTCTGAGACTGACTGCCTGAATGTATACCTTGTCACAGTCAACCATGAAGCATACATCATCCTTATAATCTTCAACAAGCTTGGGAGGAATTTTGAATCTATTGTTCATCCTTTCCTTGAAGTCTTCAAAATAATTATCCATAATACTATCAAAATTTTCACCCATCTCTGCTACAAACTCATTTATTTGATACAAAATTGGAATGTGTTTTCTCCATTCTACTATTCCTTTTGATGGAAAGAATTTTTGTACATAGAAAAATAAACATATTAATAGAGAACCAAATTTATAGGGGTTATTCTTTAAAGTGCTTATGCTATCCATATTTTTATTTAGTTGTCTCAGCATTACTTTTGACAGATCAAATTCAAGGTTTTTCTTTACAATCTTGAGGGCCAGATCAACAGCTTCACAAGGTACACTATTTAATCTGCTGGAACTATATAATTTATATGCAATTATATGAATGCCAAATCTTAATTCCACATCAGGTACTCTGTTGACCTTTAAACCTCTACCATCCCACTTGGCTAGGGTTTATTTTTGTAGCTCTTCTTGACCTAGCATTTTGGTGGTTTAGGTTTTGCTGAGCATAGGGAGACTCGTGATTTTGTGAATCATCTTCTTTGTTATCACTACGGGTTGCTCAAACCACAACTGACCATTATGCACCTGACTCAAGACATACCTAATCCATTTAGTTTGGAATTTTCTAGGCATATGCATGATATGAGTCAAGCCCTTGGTTTCTAGATGCTTGTACTTGGGTTTGAGGCTTCCATCCACACATAACTCGGCTAGGGCATTGTCCATATCTAGTGTCCCTATCTTTTGAAGAATGCATTTGAAATGAGTACGAATGTCATTTATAAGTAGTACCTTTGGTGGAATCTACGATTGGGCTCCGTGCGGGTAGAGCAATTCAGCTATAGCGAGAATGAGCTTGAAGCTAGGTGCTTTCCATTCCACTCCCTTCACAAGAATTTCAAAGCTTCTCTTTTCCTTGCTACTACTGGTGCTTGTGGATGCCATTGCTACTCAGTGAGTGAATGATTTTGTAAAAAAAATTCTTCACTGAAAAATCACTTCAAATTGCTTGAACTCACTTGCATGCTCTTGAAAATCTCTTTGCTCTATATATTTTAAATTCATGGTGAAAAAAGAGATCAAAATCTTCCTTTTTAATGAAAAATATACCATTAATGCTTGGGTACAAAGGTAGCTGAGATGACCTAGGGTTTGTCAAATAGTCACTGACTTACTCGGTAAACCTTGCAACTCAGTAAACAAACAAAACCTTTCATATTACCGTCCTAGCTCGATTAAGTCTGAAACCAACATTGCTTGGTAGATGCACCACAGTGAACTATGTCTTATATCTAGAATATTGATTTTCCATTTGCACTTCTTTATTCTGGAACTACTTAGGATATTGCTTGAAGATGCAGTCCCTAATCTTTTATGAGTCTAATTAGAAATGGTGGAGTCGCCCACTTCTTGAGTGACATTGCCATCGTTTGAGCTTTTTGGCTCGGTAGATTTAGGAATCCACTATTGTCTCATTTGTTTTTGAATGTTGTCAACTCTAGCTTTCTTGTCATCTTCAATTCTTCCTATGTTCATGCAATTCTTGAATATATGACCAAGTTCGTACATGTATAACATCTTATAGTAGTATCTTTTTTCCTTAGGTGATGCCTTGCACAGTTTATTCCAATGTGTCATATTCTCCACAATAGTGACATCTGCACCAAGTATTGTAGTCCCAACCAAATAATGCATTGACAATTTTTTCTATTGGATTGAATGATTTAGATCTGCACTTAGATGCCTTGTGACCTTGTTTCTTGCATTTGTGACATTTGCCTTCAAATTTTGGTTTCTCTTTACATTCATTGGCTTTGTGACCATGCTGACTACAATTGTAGCATTTACCATTGAATTTTCCTTTACCATTGCTCCAACATCTGTTAGATGTATGACCTAACTTACCACGGTGATTTCAATTAGGTCTTTGATTCTTTTGGGTACCCTATTTGGAAGATTCACCTTCTTCATTGTATCCAAAGCCTTCTTTACTTTTTTGTCTATGAAGATTCTTCTCACTTTGCTGATTCAATTGATCCATATATACTTGAGATTTTATCATCCTTTCATTGACTTTCTTTTCAAAAATTAAGTCATTTTCCAAACTTTCATTGATTTGTCTTTCAGATCTCAGATCACTTTGTAAGTTTGCATTGATTTGTCTTTTAGTGATTAAATCATTTCTCAAACTTTCATTCTCAGATCTTAGATTCATAATTTCTTTATTTGCATTAGATAGTTGACCTACAAGATCTTCATGCTGAAGGGATTGATTATTTCTTACCTCTAAGTCTTCATTTTCCTTGTTTCTCTGTTCCAAAACTTCACATAGCCTGATGGATTGGATTTCTTGTTCTCTTTTGAGCTTTCTTACTTCTTCCTGCAGAGAACCATTCTTTGCTAGGAGTTCCTTGATTGCTTCATTAGCTTCATTTGAATTGCTTGATGGTAAAAGGTCTTCAATCTTTTCTTCAATATACTAATGATCATTCATTCATCTTGCAAGTTCCTTCCTTCTTTTCAGAGATTGAGAAAGATGCTCCTTTGCTTCTTTGAGCTGAGCCATGCCCATTTTTAGATCTAGCTTTTCATTTTCAATAGATTTGTCAAGTCTAAATATATCCATTATCCTTGATCTTTGCTCAAGCTATCAAACTTTATCCTGAGAACCACAATGCTCTGATACCCATTGTTTGAAATAATCAAGACTAACAAGGTTTTTGAGAGGGGAGGGGTGAATCAGTAACACTAAAACTTTAAATCAACTCTGCATAGTAACATATTCACCATTCATCCATCTAATCTATTGTATGCATGAAAAGATAAACATTTATAACACATGAACACACTGATTTGGTGACCCAAAAACCTTCTAATTAGAAATTAAAACTAGGGTGGGGATGTTGCCCACAAAACTTCAATACTGGTGTATAAAGTTGGCCTATTAAGGCTTACAATGATCACTTCTAATGATCTACCCTGTTAGGAGCAAGTAGGATTGCTAGATCCACCTTGTTAGAGGATTTACAAACATTCAATGAAGTATGCACTCTGTTAGAAGATTTACAAAAGACTATTAAGTCTACCTTTTTAAAGGATTTACAAACTGATTCACCTGTTAGAATGATGTAGTGGATCTGGTTACAACTAATTGCTGATAAGATCCTTTATGCTCTGATCACCTGATGTGATAGATATAACTTTTTTGCATCTATGTTGACCTTGTTGTATTCCTCTATTCTGCTGCTGATTCGTTTTCCCTCTTCCCAAAATATTGCAATACAAAATCCCATCCAATTTCTCATCATGTATTACAAATGATATAATACATTACATATATACTATTCCAATATTTACTTGGCAAGGTCGGCCAAACACAAGTGAACAAAACATTACTGAGTGGGCCAAATAGTAGAAAACTCAAGTTCCTCAAACTGACTCGGTGACCTTTTGATACTTGGCATCCACTACAATACACTGCATCATCATGCACTCAATAAGAGTAGAGGCATGGTCCATACTAATCATTCTAAGTAGCTTGTAACTCGGTAACCATTGGTGACTCAGTGAATATTGTGTCACTCGGTAAAAACTAAATCTGTTGATAACCTTCTTTACTTGGTAAACATCGATTCCTTCATTTAACTTGTTTACTCGGTAAACACTAAGTTCTTCATTTACCTTCATCACTCAGTAAACACTAAGTCCTTCATTTACCTTGATCACTCTGTAAACACTAAGTCCTTTGTTTACCTTGATCACTCGGTAGACACTAATTTCAATTGATGACTAGGTGAGCACTGAGAACTTGGTAAACACTACAAAGTTTGGTGATCACTAACTACTCAGAGAACACTATTATGCTCGGTAACCACTATGAACTTAGTAAACACTGTTGAGCTGCCCATAAGCTCGATTTCCAAAAGAATGCTCGGTATCAAATATAGACAGAGTGATGAGCTCGGTAAGCATTCAGAATTGAATAAGTGTTGTAACTAATGACAAATATATCATAATTCCAACAATAACCAAGATAGCCAGGGCTTCCATGAGGTTATTAGTATGGTAACCCTTGTATATAGAAACCAAAAACTGGATATCACTAGAACTAGCATGCCCAACTCCCCCAATACCAGTAGGACTAGGATTTCCTTGAGAAGAACCATCAATGTTGATTTTAAGAGTGCCCACTATAGGAGGAGACCAACGGCCCTGATGATTAATATGCTAATGGTGTTTCTTAGCTCTATTCCTAGAGCGGGTGTGGGGGATCGAAGGAGAGTAACCCTGAAGCGAAAAGGAGAGGCAAGAGTAAATACCAGCATCAATAGGATCCAAACCCCCACCAATGTCACATTTAGCAAGGAGTGTTTCCTGAAGAGAATTAACAATTTTTCCCCACAGGTGCCTAGTCTCAAACTACAAATCATGAAAGATCCTTCTATTCCTTTCAAGCCAAACATGCCATAAAATAAGGGAAGGGTCGATAGTCCAAGGAACTTGAAGAAAGAAGTCTTGGAAGGGGAATAGCCCAAATGGTCCCAAAATTTAGACAAAGAGGACACATGCTAGCATGTGCATCCCCACACACTCCACCAGAGGTGCCAAATCTATTTGGCAAACAGGCACTAGAAAAAAAGGTGAGATATCGTCTCTTCACTATTGCAGTAGAGAACACAGATGGAAGACCCCTGGAAGCCTTGCTTGCAAAGATTATCCCAAGTAAGACAACGATTGTAAACCAAAATCCAGAGGAAAAAGTTACACTTAGGCCATGAAAAACTATTCCAAACTTTCTTCCACCAAGAGACCTCCACCTCACCAAAAAGTTGCTTTGTCAATGCCACGTACCTAGAAGAAACATAATACTTGTTAGAAGAAGCACCTCCCCAAGCCAAAACATCAAGTCCTTGCAATGAGCTACACTTCCTAGAAGCCAATATCCTGGATAGTTCCAACTGATTGCCCAATGAGCCACCCAGAGGCCAATTAGAAGAAATCTTCCATCTATAACCCACAGCAAGGCTCAGGTTAAAAGCCTCCTTATAATGAGCCACCTTATTCCATCTAGAAAGGAAAGAATCAAAAAGAGCCTGCAAGTGAGGATGAGAGGAAAGGAGAGGAGGATGCCCATTCCAAGAATCACTCCAAAATAGAACCTTAGTGCCCCTGTTGCAAATCCAAAATAAACTTTGCTTCACCAAGTGAGCACCAATCTGGAGGGTATTCCACATCAGAGAGCCTCTTCCCTCAAGAGAAAATCGAGAAACTTCTAAAGGTTCAACACCAGGTAAATACTTGTGTGATGGGATACGGGCCCAAAGCTGAGACTGACTAGTACACCAATGCCAATAGAGCTTGGCAGCAAGAGCTTGACTACATAAGATAGTAGACTGAAGGCCAAGGCCTCCTTCCTTTTTTGGCTGACAAATAGTATCCCAATTGATGAGGCTCCATTTGGTATGTTGCAAATTGCTACTCCAAAGAAATTGGTGAGAGAGGGCATCAAATTCTTTAAGAAAATACACTGGGGCAGCCTAAACCATGCTTCTGTATATGGGAAGAGCTTGAATTACAGATTGAAGGAGTGTCACCCTACCAGCACTAGAGAGCCACCTATGAGTCCAATTATTGACCCATTGTTGAAGTTTGTCAAGAAAGCTTTTCTAGAAAAGCCTAGGCTATCTACCCACCACAATAGGGACCCCCAAGTAAGTCAGAGGGAGAGACACAATCTGAAATCTCAAGATATTAGCAATCCTCTGCTGGATCGGCTCAAGAGTGTTGAAGAAAAAAATAGAGGACTTGTGGTCATTGATTTTCTTCCCAGAGATAGCCAAATAAGTATCCAAGGTGAGCCGAAAGGCTTTAGCTTCTCGATTCTGAGCTCGCCCAGCAAGGGTAGTACCATCAACAAACTAAAGGTGAGAAAGAGCAGGCAAACCATTTCCCCATTGCCATCCTTGAATCAAATTTTGGGAAACATGAAACTTGATAAGTCTACCAAGTCTCTCCGCCATAATGATAAACAAATAAGGCAAGATGTGATCTCCCTGACAAAGACCTCTAGAAGCCATCAAAAGTTAGAAGAATTTTTTGCAAGAAATCCCAATTGACTTTGTCATAAGCCTTAGCCATATCAAGTTTTATAAACATAGCACATTCCCTGGAAGTACACATAGAGTGAATAGCTTCAAAAGAAATAACCACCCCATCCAAAATTTGTTTTCCTACCACAAAACCCCCTTGTTCCTCAGAGATAACCATAGGAAGGAAAACTTTAAGCCTCTCTGCTAGGAGCTTAGTGATGATTTTATAGACCACATAACAAAGAGAAATGCACCTAAAAATGTCCAGCTGATTAGCCTCTTCCTTCTTTGGAATAAGGACTAAGAAAGTAGCATTCAAGGCCTAAAGCATTTCTTTGTTGGAAAAGGACTCCTAAACCACATCCAAAAGGTCATGATTGATAATATCCCAAAATTCTTGAAAGAATTCAACAAGGAAACCATCTAGCCCCGGAGCTTTGCCCTTCTACAAGCTGAAGACCACCCCCTCCAATTTAGACATACTAATTGACATCATAAGAGAATCATTCATCTCCCTGGTCACAATAGAGGGAATACAAGACAAGATAGTATTCTCCTCAATCTCTGTTGGAGGTAAATCATCTAAAAAAAGAGCAGAGTAAAATTGAATAGCTTCCTTGGAAATAGCTTGAGAAGAAGTTAGACACAGCCCATCAGAAGTAACGAGAAAAAATGTAACTCCTGTTATGTCGAGCCTGCACAGATTTATGGAAAAATGCAGTGTTCTTGTCCCCTTCCTGAAGCCAATCAACTTGAGCCTTCTGTTTCCAATAGATTTCTTCTCTAAGATCCCACTTAGCTAAATTAGCCGAAGCTCGGGATTTTGCAATGCCAAGAGCTTCTGAAAAACCCAGATCTCGAATCTGCCTTGTAATAACATCAAGACGATCCTGAGCCCTCTTCTTCATAATATGGAGATTACCAAAACAATTCCTATTCCAATGCTTCAACTTCCTTTTAACAAATTGAAGTTTTTTAGAGAAGGAGTACATAGCAGTGCCATAGGCAGGGCTTCCCTATCTCCACCAGTGAGCCATTAAGTCATGAAGAGAAGAGTCTCGAAGCCACATCAGTTGGAACTTAAAGGGAGGGTTCTTGGGGACAGCAACATAAATAGCTATGAGCTTAATAGGCCAGTGGTTAGAACCTCTCCAATAAAGAATTTCAGAAGAGAGCAAAAGAGAACCAGAATTTCAAAATTAGGAAATAAGGAACCTATGCAAGCATTCTGAGATAGCATCATTTCAAACTCTTCGATTGTTCCAAGTGAAGAGCCCATTGAGAGGTTTGACATCAGACAGATGTAAAAGATCAATATTTTGTCAAAGCTTAGAAGAAGGACCCAAGCGAGCTAGCCCACCCTTCTTCTCCTCTAAACTAAGAACAAAGTTGAAGTCTCCAGCCACAGTCCAAGGAAAGAAAGGATGACAACTTCTGACATGCTTAATATGATTCCAGAGCTTAGACTTGCTAGGAAGATCAATAGGAGCATACACATTAGTAACAAGAATCATCTCACCAGACTCTAGAGAGGAAGCAACCATTGAAAGAGTCGAGAGGCAAGAGACCCAGTAAAGTGGCATAACTTTCCTAGGATCCCAATTGATGGCAAGACCACCAGAGCTCCCCAAAGAACCAATACACTGACATTGGCCTAGAAACCAAATGTTAGGAACACAACTAAACATGGAGCCCATTGAAAGCTTGGTCTCTTGGATACAAAGGATATCTAGAGAATGCTCAACCATAAGATTGTGAATAGCTTTTTGTTTAGGGATACTATTCAACCCCCTCACATTCCATGAGAGAATAATCATTGAGAAGAGTAGGGAAAATGCTCATCCAAGGTCTTGACAATCCTAGACTCTACCAATAAATCTCTTGTAAGTTTAATTTTTCCTGATCCTGCTTTCACCCAACTCTTGAGGGAGTAGTAAAAGAGACTTTCCTAAATGGTCTTTGCATCAGGCCCAAAGCAAGAGAAGATCCCTTTCCTTTACCAGAGGCAAACACATCTTTAACCAAATCTGCTAGAAGAACATCGTCCTTTTCCTATAGAGTAGGAGAAACCACAATGGCACCAGACTCAAGACCAATAGAAGTCCCTGGTATATACTGAACTACAATGTCCTGGTTGCCACTAAGTGTAGAATTCCTCCTCTCTAAACCAGTAGCTGCACGTTGAGCCTCTACAAGAATACCTTCTTCTGTAACCATATTGTCAAGAACCTCAAAACAATTAAACCTTGAGTCCACTTGCTGATCTATATGAGATCATTTTTGACCCCACCCCTTAGCACGGTTTCAAGCTGGGATAAACCATCCTTATTAGGACCAGTAGAACTAGATGGCCCTGGCCCCTAACTTGAAGTGTTCATATGAGCTTTCCCTTTACCTACACTATTAGACTAAGCATTTCCTTTTCCACTAACATTTTGACCATTCCCCTTTCCACCATTAGCCATCCTTGGGCCAGAAAACCTAACAAGGGTACCATTGCCTTTGGAGGCTTGAGGGCATTGACACTGTAAATGACCATACACATGACAAAGGTGACAACGAAAGGGAATATATTCATAGTCTAACTATTGGATCCAAGAAGAAGAACTGAGAATAATTTTTAGAGAATCTGGCAAAGGATTATTTAAATCAATTTCAACACAAATATAGGCATAGGAAATAACTTTTTTTTCCAGAGTTTCGTGGGCTATAGCAGTCAGCTTTCTGAGCATAGCGGCAAATTGTTACAAGATATCCTCATGCTAGAACTCCAAAGGAAGTTGCTATAGGTGGACCCAAATAGGAACTCTCGAACGAAGATCCTTAGCGGAATTGAACCCCAAATGCCAGGGTTTGACAAAAAGACCTACTTTGTCATAAAAATATGGGCCTCCCTCAAAGATCCGATTTCGATCTGACATGAAAGAGAAATTCACCAAAAAGTAGCTATTCGTCCATATCACCTTCCACCTGCCAGGAACGGTGAATCCAAGCTTCCAAAGCTGCTAGAGAAATTTGAGTACTAAGAAACTTGCGTATCAATGCATATGTGGCCAAATAGTCCACATCCTCCATTACTACTTCTAGAGGAATAACCAGTATAGGCCGATCCTAGCTATGTGGAAAACAACCATTAACTTTATTTAACTTTTGGCACTCACTAACATAAAATGGGTCCTTCTCCTGTGGCTGCGCCCCAGGAGAAGATCCATCACAACGAGAGGCTCCAACAAGAATGAGACTTGTGGAAACCCCACTCACAGCCATAATAGCTAGGCAAGCAAAATTTGAAAAAAAGCTCATAAAATTTGTTTTCCACAAAAAAAATAAACCTTGCACAAAAATAATCGTCCAATATTGAATCTACAAAAGATCTCACCAGATAGAAGAGAAATGGGGCTCTCTCCCTATGCATGCACAGCCCAGCGGCAACAAAACAAGCTTCCAAAACCCTAACATGCAACCGCTTCTAGTTCCTATCCTCCTTTCATCCTTCCTCATCACTCGCTTCCTGAAAATTATGTGAAAATCATTAATAATTAATTGTAATAAAGAACGGAATTAATGCTAAGAAATGTCACAAGTACCATATTTGTGGGTTTCCTTGAGGCCTCGTGGTTTGAGGAATTTTTTTATTGCCGTAGAATTTGGTACATTGATGCTCTCGTAGAAGGGCAGCCTAGGTAAGTCTTCACAGTAGCTTACATTCCATACCTCATTACTATATTTTGGTTTGATCTCCTTGGGAAGTGCAAATACTTGTTATGCAATTGAATCCGTTTGATCAATAATATTTTCCTTGATGTCGTGATCCTTAACTAGATAACACCCCCATTCTTCACAAGCTCTTTTTGTATCATCATCATTTGGGTCAACATTTAATAGATAAGAAATTAAAATAACTAGAACTTGTTTGCAAGAAGACATGAGGATGGTTGGTCTCTTCACAGATTGACCCTAAACTCTTCTATTTATCTACAATAATGGTGAAGATGCAGAGTGGGATGAGCATAGAAATAAGCTCTGTACACTCTTGTTGTATCTGCTGGAGCATTTGAGAAAAGGTGGATCTTGCTGCAATATATATAATGTTTTGTTAGTAATCTAGATGTCATCATTTTGTTGAGTGGGCAACTTGAAAAATAACAAAAACACAGAACAATACAAAATACCAAACAAAAAACACAATGTGTTGCCACACAATAAAATATATTATATTTCATTCATTGTTTTCCCATTGCCAATTGCATTACATGATGCCTCTATTTATAGAGGTCTTAGTTTATTTCTGGAAACATCTACATTAGCTGACAAAACACAAAAACTTTTCTAGATTTATATATTTGAGAACATTACCTAACCCTATTCAGCAATTTCTAGAATCATGTATTGCACTTTACATTTCATTTGAGGGGAAATTACACATTCCAACACATCTTTTCACTATGACTCTTTAAGCCACAAATATTACATGGATGTAGATCCCAACATTTGTCTTTTGTGTGTGCTTTCCTATTACAATGTGAACATTGCAAAATATTTATGCCTTCAACATATTCTCTTAACCCTTTATTCATCTTTCCATTTCCTGCATCATATCCAAGACTTAGATATTTTGGCCTGACTGTAGCCTCAATCAGATTCCTTAATCCTTGTTCATCCTTTCCTAAACCTTTACCTTTGAAACTCATTCTTTTCATAATCTTCAAGCCAATACTATTATTATCATAACAAACATAATCTGCAAATTTCTTTTCATTTACTTTCTTACACTTTCAATCACAAACACTTTTAGTTTCAGAAAAATCACATTCACTCAAATCATTTGTGTCACAAGATACATCACATACAAATGGTTTTACACTCAAACATTCTTTCTCTTGTTTCAAAGTAGACAGATCCTTCTTTAACATACTCTTTTCCTCTTCCAATTTCTTCACATTTTCTTCTAAATCTTTGTTCATTTTCTCAACATCATCAAACAAATTTAACTTTTCTTCTAATTCTTTATTTTTCTCTCTAATCTTATGTGTTTCCTTCACTTGCCAATTATGTAGTTCTTCCACAAATTTTAGCCTATCCTCTAGCTCTTCAATTGCCTCTATATGGACACTAATTTTATTTAACAATTTAGATTTTTCTTCTCCCATTTCATTTCTCACTTTTTCCAATTCCTTTTGCAAAATATCTTTTTCACACAATAATTTTACATTTTCTTTCTTCACCATCACTAGTTCTTCTTCTAACTTGTTTGTCTTCTCTTTTTGAACTCTAACAGATTTTCTCATTGAACTCAACAATTAAACACACTTTATTCTATTTTTTTTGGAAAATTCTAAATACTTTTTTACTTCCAGACTTAAATCTTCAAACAACTTGAAACAAACCTTTAGATAGCTCAACTTCTCACTTCTTAGTTAACACCATTTTCTGACTATGATCTTTTTTTCTTTTAAAGACAAAAGTATAATTTCTCAAACACCATTAAATAACTACAAGAATTCACACTATACCTTTTTTGCCGACTTTCCCTCTTTCCTGCTCAACACTTCCTATGTGGTCTTCTTCAAAACAATTATCACTCTCATAACACAAACATTCCCCACCATTTAGTAGCACCAACACACCACTTGCTCTTTTATCACAATTTGAAATTTGTCCAACCTTCTATCCAACCTAGCTCTGATACCAATTGTTAGGTGGGCAGAGGCACAGTAAAATATGAAACACAATAAATGTGATGCGGCACAATATTTGATTATCCTTTTATTGATTGACTGAATGAATACACGACACTCCCTTTTATAGGCAAGTTTACAATCTCTAGAAATCTCTAACATTTGCCGACAACAAGACAAATATCTACAAAATTCTAGAAACCTAAACTTATATTATAGTATAAAGCCACACTTTTTACAAATAAAAGGTGTCTTCTTTATACCCATCTACTTAACCAGTGGACCTTCATTTCCTTGCACATTTCCCAAAATTCAAAATTACTTTTTGATAAGTGAGGGTTAATATCTAGGATGTTTACCCTACCTTGCTAAGTCATTATTTTGGTAAACCAAAACAATCTCTTAACCAAAATGTCTTTACTCTGTCATCTTCTATGCTATGCCTATATAACTTGTACCTATAGAACTTGTGATAAATCTATCTGTACATGGAATATTATTTAGTGCTTTTAGACACATTTTTATGAAATCATAACCTTACTTACCTCAATATTGCATAACCTCATCTATTTTCAGTAAATCGTGCTGAACCAAAATGGGTAGTTGGTCATTGATTTCTTTAAACCTAATATTTGGTTTTTAATTTTTTATTATGTGATTCATAAGTTACACTGAGTGACATATATATATTTGTCTTGTGTCATAATCGTGCTGAACCAAAATGGGTAGTTGGTCATTGACTTTTTACAATATATTTATAATATTTGGCTTTATACCTAAACCTAAACTTCTAGAATCATTTAATGAATCATTTAATGACAGATTGAGTAGAAATTAATATTTCTAACACATTTCCCTAGATCACATCTGGTTTATAATTTTTACACCAACTTCAAATATTTATTCAGAAATCTACTCGCTAAACAACGAGTAACAGAAGATTATAAATGTCTTATTATGCCTAGTTTCATCTATCTTCAAGAAATTCTCATTTATGTCCATTTAAACAAATCATACAGTGATTTTCAAGGGCTCACTCTAGGTTGAATATAGTTTCCCGACATTATATTGAAGCCCCGCATCCTTAGCTTTATAGTAGCTACATTATGAGCGCTAGATCTAGTCTAAAGAGGATTTTTTTTCATCAATATGGAGTGTCATTCTATTTTAGCTAAATCACTATTTTGAAAGGAAATTGAGTGGATTTTTGTCAACTCCACTTGTTTATTCTAATTTCTATCAATTAATATCCAAAGTGCAGACCATGTATTTGTTCTATGATAAATTATTAAATATCCCTACTAAATCTTTCACTAAAAAACAAAACAATTATTTCTGAGACTTTCCTCATGATAGAAATGTAAGGAGCCTGCACTACGTAAACACAAAAAAAAAAAAACAGTCTCATATAGGAATGAGTATATTTTTGGGTCATCATAACTAAAAAAAGATGGAAAAGGACTTGCAAGATCACGAATCTCCATGATCTCTATATCTTCTTATGCCAATGGAGGTTCTATTCTAGAAAAAAGGGCTTATATAATCCTTTCAACCATTTGTATATCAAAATGCCAAAAGTCTACCTAGACTCTCTGGGGATCCTTTTATAAATTTAAAAAGCAAAACCATCAGGAAACAAGCCAATTTCATAGCTGAGATTAAGTTTTAGAAATAGGAGAAGTGATAGAGATCTTTCGATGCGTAATATATGTTTTTAGTAATGAATCCAACCGAATATTGTTTTGGCTTAGTCTCAAATAAAAGGATACTCAAATCTTATACTGCCTCTTACTTGCTGAATGTAGTTGAGATGAAAAAAATAAGACACCGATTGTCCAAATTTCTTTTCAACAAAAAATGATGTAAAACTCGAGAGAAGCAGACATTCGGGATATCAATTCCCCCGCGTACTAGTATTTGCTTCTATAGTCTTCATACATACATTGCACATGCGTGGTCCTCACACTCTACAACTATTTCACATGTCTTGTGCGTCGAGCAACATGTTCTTTCTCTATAGAAGCAATCACACACATTTTATAATCTTTAATAATTTCCCCTCAAACAACACCAAAATATTTACATCTTATCTTAATTTTTTTCTTATTTCTATTTTGAAACATCTTATGATAGTAGTGAGAACCTATAACTATATAACATTTGTTCAATAACATTTTGTTTTAGAATTATCAATTTAATAAAATAAAAAATATTCTAAAGGCAAATCAATCTTATGTCAAGTAAAGTGCTCACGAAAATATTATTTAATCTAAGATTTAATTAATAAGAATCTATTGATTATATTATTTTAAATATTAAATGATAAATTTAAAAAATCAATACAAAAAATAAGAGCAAACAACATTGTAGTCAAAGAAAATGAAATGTTAACCCCTGTCTTTCTGTCATCTGCACTTGCTGTTTATACTCCTTTCCAACTTTACTCAATCAGACCATTTAAGCCATATTTAGCTTTATCCAATCTAATTATTTATTTGTTAAATAATAAAATTTAAAGTCGAACTGACATATATGCGCATAAATGAGGAAGATAAATAATTTTCTCAAAGAAGCATATGAATCCCAATTTATATCTCTTCTCTACACTGCAATTAGAAAAAATCAAATCATTAATAATAAAGAATGGAGTTTGAAAAGAAGAGTAGTATATTTGTCTATGAGTAAAATATAATTAATTTGGTATAATTTCTTGCAACCCTATTCCACCAATGTTTAGTAGTACTATTAATTAACAATCTTCTCTATTTCATCTATTGTTCAGTCTATGGTACAAACTGAAATATTTAGCATGAGTCAGCTGGAGAAAAGGTGTAGCATGAAAGATCAAATTTCTTCACCTAGATCTCTCACTACTTTTGCTCGTGTGAAAGTAGGGTTTGTTGTTAAAGTACAATAGAATTAGCATTATGTTATAAATAATTATTTAGTTTTGAAACCTGAAATATATTTTGTTAATTTGAACAATAAGAGATATGAGATTATAGGGATTAGGATATTGAACCAATACTTCAAACTAAAAGGACTAATTACTAAAAGAAATTTAAATTTTTTTTTATGAATATCTCTAAAATGCATCATGATCTGTCTGATTCCGATTTAATTTAGGTAAGGATCTTTAACGATAGGTAGTCACAATATGTTTCTCTTGACACCTTGTAAATATATGTTGATTCTAGGCATCTCTACTAAAAAAATCAATAAAGGAAAAATAAGAAATCTTAAAATAGATTTACCTATATATATATATATATATATATATATATATATATATATGTCACTCAGTGTAACTTATGAATCACATAATAAAAAATTAAAAATAGCAGTTTGAGAAATGAACAAAATTTATATTTTAAAATATCTTAAGTTTATACATGATATGACTCAATAGATAGAAAATGCTGCCATGTCCACTATTTTTAACTCTTAGATATGGGAAAATTATATTTATAGACTTTAAAGATTTATTTTAAAGTTATTTTTTAAATGGTATAGTAAAGTAGCAAATAAAATTCATATAGGATAAACTGAAATATTTCCTTTGAAAAATAGTTGCTCATATTTTTATGTTTACATGGAATTTGAAATATTCTGTTGAAAAATAGTAGCTTCTATTTTCTCATATTTCTTACCGAAATTATTAAATATATTTATCTTTAATTTCTATTGTTGTTTTGTTAAAAAACAAAAAATTGTAATAATATATAATAGATTTTTTTTTTTTTGCAAAAAGAGGGGTAAAAATTTATTAAGACAGAAAGGAATACAACAAGGAGAGCTCAACAAGGAGCTCGATCCTGAGCAACAAGATCATCAAATTCTTGCACCATCTCAAAGGACAGTTGCCTCCTATCCCTAATATTCCAACCCGGATCATGACTAGAAGCCCATTTGGCTAAACAATCAGCAGTTCTATTCCATTCACAAGGAATATACGTGAACCTAATGAACTAAAAAGAGGAAGAGAAGAAAAGAATCTTCTTAACAACAGTGGCCAGCTACCAACTAACATCCTCAAGCTCTTGCGAAGAAAGCATGTTCACCACCACCTGTGAATCAGACTCACAGATAATCTTACTCCATCCCCGCAAGAAACACTGTTCCATAGCATATAAAATAGCCTGAGCTTCCATGAGATTGTTAGTATAATTACCCTTATGAACTGAGAAGAAAAATTTAACATCCCCAGAACTTCAACGAGCCACTCCACCAATACCAGTCGGACCAGGATTCCCACGAGAAGAACCATCAGTGTTAATTTTCAGAACTCCATAGGGAGTAGGAGTCCAATGCCCATCCCGATTAACCCGACCCTTACTCTGATGGTGAAGCTGCTTGGACATAGAAGGAAACCTATGAGTTGCAGCCCCATCCTATAGATGAAAATTGAGGCGATTACAGATAGCAAGATCAACCGGATCCATACCCCCATCAAGCTCACACTTCACAAGAATAGTTTCGTGAAGAGAATGTGATATTTTCCACCAAAGATGCAAAAAACCAAGCCAAACATCTTGGAATATGCGAGGATTCCTCTCCAACCAGATATGCCAAAGCATGAAAGATGGGCCAGCAATCCAAGCAGCATGGAGAGAAGAAGACTTGGAGGAAGCACTACCCAAGCGAGCCCAAAACTCAGGCAAAGAGGAAGCATGCCGACAAGAGCAACCCCAGGCGCTCCACCAAAGGTGCCATATCTGAGTAGAATAGGAGCAATGGAAGAATAGATGGGAGATAGACTCCTCTCCATTACCACACAAAACACAATTAGAGGGGCCCTGAAATCCATGTTTACAAAGATTATCCCAAGTAAGACAACGATTGTGAGCCACTAGCCGCATAAAAAAATTGCACTTGGACCAAGAAACTTTATTCCAAATTTGCTTCCACCAAGGGACCTCAACATACCCAAATAATTGTCTAGTTATCTCCTGATACCCAGCAGAGACATGATATTTACCAGAAAAGGTACCGCCCCAAGCCAAAACATCTGGACCAAGAAAAGAAGAACACTCTCTAGAGGCTAGAATTTGAGAAAGCTCCTGACAATCCATGTCTGTACCTCTAGGAGGCCAATCAGAAGAATGCTTCCTTCTGTAACCAACAACAGGTCCCAATTGATAAGGAGTCTTGTAATGAGCCACTTTATCCCATCCAGCAGCAAGAAAAGAGTCACAAAGAGGCTGAAGATGAGGGTATATGGATAAAATGGAAGGGAATCCATCCCAAGCATCAGACCAAATCAAAGCCTGAGAACCTCCTTTACATATCCAGAATAAACCCCTCTTCACCAACATCGCACCTATCTTCAAAGTATGCCAAATCATTGAGTCACGACCTTCAAGAGGAAGTGCAGAAACATAGCAAGGATCAGCACCATGAAAATATTTATGAGTGATAATACGAGCCCAAAGTTGATGTTTTCTAGAGCACCATCGCTAATAAAGTTTAGCAGCCAAAGCTTGACTACTCAATAGAGCAGATCGAAGACCAAGAAAACCCTCTATTTTAGGCCTACAAATAGTTGCCCAATTAACCAAGCTCCATTTAGTACTACGCAAATTACCGGTCCAAAGGAATTGTTGAGAAAGAGCATCAAACCCCTTGAAAAAGTAACTAGGTGCAACGTGAACCATGCTTCTATAAGTAGGAAGAGCTTGGATAATAGCTTGAAGAAGAGTAACCCGGGCAGCAGTAGAAAGCCATCTATGAGTCCAATGATTTACCTTATCCTGAAGCTTGGTAATCAAATTTTGCTAGAAGAGATGTGGCTTCCTGGAAATAGCAATAGGAATGCCAAGATAAGTCAAAGGAAGTGATCCTATCTGAAACTGGTAGATACCAACAATCCTCTGCTGAATAGAATCGGGAGTGTTAAGAAAGTAAATGGAAGATTTGTGCTCATTAACTTTCTGGCCTAAAGCTTTCAAATAAATGTCCAAATCATGTTGAAAGGCTTCAACTTCCTTGATCCTAGCAAGACCGTCAAGAGCAGAATCATCAAAAAATTGAAGATGGGAAAGAGAAGGTAAACCATTACCCCACCACCAGCCTTGAATAGAATTCTAGGACACCTGATGCTTAATGAATCTACCCAAGCCTTTAGCCATGATGATGAATAGATATGGGGAGAGAGGGTCACCCTAGCAGAGGCCTCTAGAAGCACCAAATAGTTGAGAAGGTTGACCATTAATAAGAACAGAAAAAGAGGTAGAAGTAACACAACTCATAATCCAACTCACCCAGTCAGAGCTAAATCCAAAAGAAAGAAGAATACTCCTTAGGAAGCTTCATTTAACTCCATCATAGGCCTTAGCCATATCCAGCTTAACAAGCATGTCTCTCTCCCTTGAAGTAGCCATAGAGTGAATAGCCTCAGTAGCAATAACCACCCCATCCAAAATTTGTCTGCCAGCAACAAAACCACCATGTTCTTCTAAGATAATAATGGGAAGCCACCTTTTCAGTCTCTCAGCAATCAACTTAGTAATAACTTTGTAAACCACATTACATAAGGCAATTGGTCTAAAAAACTCCAATTGATTAGCACCCTCTCTCTTAGGAATAAGAGTCAAGAATGTAGAGTTCAAAGCTCGAAGCATCTGCTTGCTAGCATAGGATTCTCACCTCAAACAAATCATGATTAATGATGTCCCAAAATTCTTGAAAGAATTCAACTGGAAAGCCATCAGGAGTAGGAGCCTTCCCCTTAGGCATGCCAAAGACCACCCCCTCCAGCTCTTCCAAAGAGATAGGATGCATGAGATAATCATTCATTTCCTGAGTGATAAGGGAAGGAATACAGGAAAAAATAAGATTTTCTTCATTATCAGCAGGAGGAGAGTCCTCAGGGAAGAGGGTAGAGAAGTACCAAATAGCCTCCTGGAACAAAGCTGGCAAGGAATCAGTTGGATACCTTGAGAATTAACCAAAGAAGAGATAGTGCTCTGATTCTGGCGAGATTGCACTGTTTTATGGAAAAAGGCAGTGTTTCAATCACCTTCCTAGAGCCAATAAACTCTAGCCTTTTGCTTCCAAAAAATTCCCTCTCGAAGTTCCCATTCTTCTAGAGCTCTAGAAGCAAGGGATCCAGCCTTGCCAAGATCCTCTGAGAAACCTCGATCTCTAATCTCCCTTGTGATGACATTAAGATCTTCTTGAGCAAGCCTCTTCATAAATTGAAGGTTCCCAAAGCATTCCCTATTCCATATCTTGAGCTGCCTTTTAACATATTGAAGCCTTTTAGAAAATGAGAACATTGCAGTACCATATGCAAGAGCACCATCTTTCCACCAACAAAAAAGAAAATCATGAAGAGAGGAGTCACGAAGCCACATCAACTGGAGCTTAAGAGGAGGATGCTTCGAAACATAAGCCCCTATAGCAAAAAATTTGATTGGCCAATGATCTGAACCCCTCCAATCAAGGATTTCTAGAGAGATAGTAAGGGTGCTAATAACCTAGAAGCAAGAAATAAGAAATCTATCCAGACATTCTGAGATAGCAACAACACCAGTCCTACGATTATTCTAGGTATAGAGACCATTAGAAGGCTTAACATCAGAGAGATGCAAAAGAGATATGTGTTGCCGAAGAAGAGCAAAAGAAGGCCCCAATCTAGCCAAACCACCATGCTTCTCCTCCTGACTTAAAAATGAATTAAAATCCCCTACTAACACCCAAGGATGATAAGGATGACAATTTCTAACATATTGAATATGTTCCCAAAGTTCCTCCTTTCCCACAAGATCAACAGGTGCATACACATTAGTAACCATGATTACCTCTCTTGAGTCTAGAGCAGAAGCTACCATAGAGAGAGCTAAGAGAGAAGACATCTAGCCAAGAGGAGAAATTTTTTGAGGATCCCAAAAAATAGCTAAACCATGCACACTGCCTGTTGCCCCAACACACTGGCATTTGCCACGAGACCAAATACTAGAGGCATGTTGGACCATAGACTCCACAGAGAGCTTAGTCTCTTGGATACAAAAAACATGAGGACTATGATCAACCACCAAGTTATGAATAGCCTTTTATCTAGGGATGCTATTCAACCCCCTTACATTCCATGAGAGAATAATCATCATTGGGTAGAATTGGGAAAATGAGAATCCAAAGGTTTCACTGAACTAGACTCAATCAATATATCTCCTGTGAGTTTAATCTTCTCTTGGTCTGTTTTGCACCCACTCCTTAGAGGGGGAGTAGAAGAAGCCCGCTTAAAGGGTCGAGACATCAACCGCAAGGGGAGAGGAGATCCCTTGCCCTTACCTGATGGTAGCACATCCTTAACCAAGTCAACTAAAACAACATCATTATCCTCCAATACTGCAGGAGTCACTCGAGCCTATGTCACAGAAGCTACAGGGACCTCACAATTCTGATATACTACAACTTGGGATGCCCCACAAGCATCATTATGAATAGATCTCTCATCTGGGAAAACTGGATCAGAAGAGATAGGAGGAGGAATACCCTCCTCTAGAACCATACTATCCAACACCTCAAAGTGATTAAAACCTGAATCAGATAATCTTTCTTTCAAAGGCCTCTTTTGACTACGTCCCTTAGCTCGAGGGTGAACAGGGGTAAATCCATCCTTATCCTACATTTGAGCCTTACCCTTACCTATAGCATCTTGCAGATTCATCCCCTTGGTAGTATTAGCCATTTGAGATTGTCCTTTCCCTATAGTATCTGCCAAACCACCAGCATTGCCAACTGTAGAACCATCCACTCCTTTGAAACTCGAGTTACAGGAGCATTGACGCTGTAAATGACCATACTCATGACAAATCCAACAATGGAAAGGGAGGAATTATTAATCTAACTGCTACACCCAAGAAGAATTCCCCATACAAATTTCCAAAGAATCTGGTAATGGGTTATTCAAATTAATTTCAACACAAATTCTAGCTTAAGAAATAACCTTTTTATCAAGGGATTGATGTGCGATCACAGCCGGCTTCCCCAAAAAAGCAGCAATTTGTTGAAGGATGTCTTCATGCCAAAATTCCAAGGGAAGACGAGGTAAGCGAACCCAAACTGGCAATGTTGAAGGGAGATCCTCAGCATAATTAAAACCTGAATGCCAAGGTTTGACAAATAACCCCACATGGTTGTAGAAATAAGGGCCTCCTTCAAAAAAATGATCCCAATCAAACATGCAAGAGAATACAACAAAAAAATAACTATTCCCTGCCAACATAATCTCCATATCGCCTGCCACCTACCATGAGCGGTGGATCTATGCCTCAAGATTGGATAGAGAAATCTGGATTCCAAGAAATTTACATATCAAAGCATGCTTGGTCCAATAATCAATGTCCTCCATTATAGTCATTGGAGGAATAACCAGAACAGGGCGATCATGGCTACGTGGAAAACAACCATTAAATTTTTTCAGCTTGGAGCTCTCCCTTGAATAAAATGATTCAGATCGCATTGCATGCATAGTTGGAGAAGAACCATCTGTTCGCACCAACGGAGAAGAAATCCCAGGCCCTGCCATGCAAACAATAAAACCCCAATCCAAAATTGACTGCAGAAGATTTTCAAAAACACCGATACAAATTATGTTCAGTAGCTAGCAATTCAAACAGAACAGAAAAATAGTAAAGATCAAACACCAAGAACAGGCTAGAGGAAAAACCCTAGCCTAGCTAGCAGCCAACGCTTCTCCACATATTCATAATCATATATAATAGATTTTATTCATATCATAAGATAATGTTATATTTTAAACTAATTTCTAATAGTGTTAAAACTTGAGTAATATAATGTATATATTTTCTTGATAAAGCTTTTTATACTAGATTCAGTTACCATTGACACTATAAATATATGTTTTCGTAAAGTATTACGCATTCTTTTTATAAGAATTGTCAAAGATAAGTTTAATTTCTTTTTTTTTTCTTTCAAACTGAAGATGGCTGAAACTTATTCACTATAATTAGCTCTGAAAGTGTAGTGGCTACGTGACCTTGTTGGTATCTCTAAACATTGTTGTTTATTAGTGTCAACCACCTAGGCATTTACAAGGTAGAATCAGACAATCATCACTGTGACCAAGCTGCTCTATATAAGCCAATTCATGTACATAAACAAGTATGTACTGAGTTCTATAGAAGCCAAGAAAGTTATGGTCACCATATATTTTCTATATAAGCTGAGCTTATCAATGACCAAGAAAGTTTAAAGGATACAAGTGTTGAGTTACGTACTATGTACAAAGTAGAATATATGCTGAGTATTTGAAGAGAAAATATAGACTAAGAAACAACAATGTTGAGCATCAAAAAATAGTAAGGACTGAGCAATGTAGAGTTTACACAAAAGTCAGAAATAAAATAGAGTTTGAGGGAAAATGATTATCAGGCCAACTTGGAAGGAGTATTTAAAATTTTTTAAGGTTGTTACAGAACATTTAATACATGTAGAGGTTATTACAATAAAATTAATACATGCAGAGGTTGTTACTAAATATTTACATGACGCGGATCATAGATCCCTATGTTGTGTGTTCAATGATTAAGATGAAGAGGCATAACATGGAATCATCTAGAAAAATTTGTATGAAACTATTTAAATAGTGAAGATATTAAACTAGATCATATGGAGAGGGCATGTAGAGTAAGAGAAAGAGTAGAGAGGTATATGCATGTGAACAAGGAGTAATATGCAAGTGAAGGATTGAGATTAGATCAGAAGTCAGTGAATGGTTTTGTTATTAGTTAATATAGAAAGTGACCTATTCATAAAAGTGAAGTGAAAGGGAAAGAAAAGTAATATCAGATCAAAGGAGTGAATAAGTTATTAAGGAGAAGACTTGAATTCAGCTTACAAAGAAAATTGGGAGTCAGACACTTAATCAATTCTAATCAACTTGAATCAAGGTAAATCTCTTAACAGAGTGGTCTTAACAGATATTTGTAAATCTCCTAGTAGAGTCCTTAGTTTTTTGTTAGTGTT
The DNA here is from genome assembly GCA_028749045.1 of Cupressus sempervirens. NCBI lineage: Eukaryota > Viridiplantae > Streptophyta > Pinopsida > Cupressales > Cupressaceae > Cupressus > Cupressus sempervirens. The sequence continues at coordinate 836,381,467 of CM053790.1, forward strand.
AAATCCTCTTACAAGGTGAGAATTAGTAGTCTCTTAAGCCTTTAATAGTGTAGAATCCTCGCAAAGTAGATCATATCCTATGATCAAATATTGCAACCTTATCTGGTCAACCTTATTATTGTACTAGTGAACATTCATGCATGCCATCCACACCCAAATTTCACCTTCACCTTCGATGGTTTTTGGGTAAGAAAATATTGTGTTATGTGTTTTATTTTCATGCATGTGATTGATCATATTTACATTACAATTTTATTGATAGATGTGAATGAATTGGTGAAAAGTTGACAATGTTAAAGATTTTGATTCACCTCCCCCTACCCCCCACTCGATATCTTATTTATCCTCTTTATAACTTAATTAGTAAAAAAAATAAAAACTATATAATTGTTTCTCTAAGAAAATATTATTTCTTGGAGATTAGACCTTTGAGATTGAGGATTTCAAACTAGACAAGGTTATTAACAATCAGTTGATTGACATCCAACTCATACTACAAAAAATTGAGAAGGCAAGACAAGATCTAAAGGATTCACTAAAAGGGAGAAAGGAAATTGTCATCCAGATAAAATAATTTTCCTATGAAGAAGTTGAGACTAAAGGATTGTTTGAATCAACTAATCCAAGTGAAAAAAGAATTTGTAGATCTACTTGACAAGAACAAAGTCTTGAATGAAAAAATAAGAAGAGTGAAAAGGGAACATGAAATCCAACTAGTAAGATTATGTGAAGTGATTGAACAAAAGAAGAAAGTTGAAAAAGCTAGGACTATGGTAGAAGAAGACATAGGAGTAATGGCTACCAGACTTGAAGAAAGGATATCATATGTGTAGAAGCTCACAAACACACAAGGACATGATGAATCAACTTATTCTTACAAATTAGGAATTGAATGACAAGGATGTTGAAATTGCAAATCTCAAATCACAAAAGGACATACTTAAGAATGAACTTAAGAATGAGAAAGAATCCATGGGAAAATTCAACAAGCCTAAAGAAGAAATGAAGTGTTATGAGTAACTTATGAAGTCATCTAGATTTTATAATGGGTCACAAAATTCATGCACTGAACAAGGAGAATCAGCTAGGAATGGAGAACTGAGGATTGTAAAGTCAAAAGACAATTGACATGATATCACTATGGGAAACTTGGTCATGATGCAAATTTTTGTCAAAGAAAACATTGTATGCAAAATACTAAACGTAAATATATAGGTTACTATTTTTACTGAAAGAAACAAGGACGTCAAATACATGAGTGTAGGTCAAGAATGAGGAATGCATCTACTACAGCTAAATTTGAAGGATATTGCTATAAATATCAAAAATATGGGCATAGAGAATATGAATGTAGATCATAGACAAAACCCTACTGGGAAAATCAAAGAAATAATTATGCACCTAATAGTGCATGTTCCAAATGTCACAAGTTTGGACATCTAAGAAAGAATCGCAGGACTTGAGTACATTCAAAAAATGACAAAGGAAAAGGCAAAGTTAATTTTGAGCAAGGAATGAAAAGAACAAGAAATGGAAAACGAAAGAAGAAGATAAAAAGAGTGGATAAAATGGAGATGAGGTCACCCAATTAAATTGAGTAGGTGATCATGTCATCTCAAACTAAGAAAGAAAGGTATGTATGGAACTATATACCCAATTAAGATATCATACAAGAGTTCCTTACAAAATATGAAAATTTTCATATTTGTATCTCAAAGATGCATAAGAAAATTTATATCAAAGGTTTCTAAGTGTCATTAAAATTGTCTATGTTGACCAAGAATGGCAACATAAATCAGGTACTTTAGAAGAGGAATGGTAGAGACCAAATTGTATGGAATAGACTAAGTTGTAATTTAAAGATCTAGTTGAAAGGCATCAATATTGATCGAGACAATTGGCTTCCACTTACTTGAGTACCAAAAATTACTAAAGACCCTAAATGTATCAAAGGAAGGTATATATCAAATTTTGAAGACATTATATCATACCTTGCATTCATATTTTCAAGATCCTAGAGTGATTTGGCAATTTGAGCAATGAGTAAAAGATTTCAAGAGTGATTTGGACTAGAAGCTTGAAAGAGTGGAGAATTGAATCATGCTGAGTAATCTAGAGAGAGAAAGAACTTCAAACCCTAACTATGATCATGATAGATTTATCTAGTGTTGGAACAATTCAATGGGTTAGTAAAATCCAACTCGTGAAGAGAGACACTTGTCGTCCACCAAAGTTTCATGTTTTCTAGAGATTTCTATGAAAGGAGGCTCGATAGGTGTTTTATCTTTGATGACACCTAAAGTCATTATGATCCATGATGTCAAAAACTATTACATGTTTAAAAATTAGAGAAGAACTAGATTATGAAACCAAAGAAGCTTATAAGAAGAAATCAATTATTTAATAAAGGAACCTTGAAGGACAAATTTAATGTTGTTGAAAGGAAAGGGTTAACTTATACCCTAGAGTTCTCAAGGAATTTATAAATTGAGTGGATTAGAGTTGTCTTGAGAAGAATTCATGGCATGAAATACTGGTTACAAAATGGATCCATGGAGATCACAAAGAAAATGATACATAAGTTTATATGCTATCCAATCCTAGATAAGAAGTAAAACATGCAATCTTTGAGCTAAGAGGAAATTAAGGTGAATACAAGAGTCAAGTGGAATGGACATGGTCTCTCCATCACAAAAATTTATGATCGTCTAATTGAATTTTCAATGAGAGTCATAGCTCACAAATTCTACTAATCAAGCAGATTAAATAGTGTGCCTTGTATGGCTATGGATAAAACACGGAAAATAGTGATGAAAGATCATGAGTATGATCTTACCAAGTGTTGTGGTTTCACAACACACACCCCATTTCCCCTAGAAATTGGCATCCCCTAATATATTTTTTGCTTTCTAGATCCCTAGTCTAGGGTCTAAGTTTTTTCTAGGGTTTTTACATGAAGTCAAAGTCTATCGTGGCTGTCTTCTTGAGAAACCTAAATTCCAAATATCAAAGATTTTGGGTGAATTTTGATTTTTTATAAGTGAATAGGGCACACTAGCGCACCCAGCAAACCTAGTGCACCCTTGACAATGCACTAGTGTGCTAGTTACACTAGTGTGGAATGCTTCCCTTTGGGAATCCACACTTGTGAACGCTAAAGGGTACACTCTATTCCATGTCTATAAAATCTCAAGATACCCCTCTTTTCACTCACTAATTCTTCCCTCCACTTGAATTCCTTGTGCACCTCTGCACCCATTAGGTGTGCCAAATCTTCAGAGACCTACATACATAACACACACAAAAACAATGTTAGAAGGTGTGCACCTTGTGTTCCTATCTAAGGTACACACCTTTTCTCACTTTAGCAAACAAAAAAAATTAATAAAACTAGAAAAACATAAGCTAAACTTCACTCAAGATAAAGATGTGCACATGCACACCTTTACAAAGGCAAAATAGTCAAATGTTCAAAGTAAGGGTGTGCACATAGCCCACCCCACAAGGTGCACTATAAGGATGTGCACCTAGCACACCCCAAAATGTTTTCTATATGTGCAACCTTAGTATTGAGGGTTTCCTAGAGAGATAAGGCACACCTAGCACAACCTTAAGCTGCACCATGTTTTGTCCATCAAAGATGTTTTAAAGGGGTTTTTAGGTGTTTTGTCTCAATTTTTGAGATTTATGATATCTACATTTGTTTTTGTCATAACTAGAGTTTGTTTCAAGTAATTTTTCAACCTTTCAGATTAATGGATGTTGGTTTTGGGTAGATAAAATCACTTTTTCCTCATCCTTCTTCACTACAAAGATGGTTTTGAAACTAGTGGTCTTCAAATTGTCATGCTTCTAGGATGAATATTTAGTGATCTGAGATACTAAGCTAGGCCATATTGACTCAAAAAAATTCATGATGCTATGCAACAAGTAAAATGAAAAGACCCGTAAGATATCTGCACTTAGTAGATCAGAACTAGTAAATGCATTGTCACACATAATTTCAGTATATTATGGCATTTGCAAAAACCTAGGTTTCAAAGGAGAGAGTTGTAAAAAGAAAACTGGGAGATCATCTTGCATCTAAGGCCTACGAAATTTGATATTTTATTCTATCTTTCAAGGGCAGATCAATATATAAGAATGACATATCATCAAGTAGAAAGGTCATATACAGCTCACATGGAGAGGAAGCATAAGAAATCATTCCATCCTCGTATCTCATTGATAAGACTCCTCTTAGATGGAAAAAAGGTAAAGTATATATGACAAGAGGCTATATGAAATATGATATCAGATATTCAATGGTGCTTCTCAGTATAATGATGGGATTGCTAGTAGTAGGACACTTGAATATAGGATTGGTACACTTCATTGAAACCACCAAAAAAATGAATATGCCAATTGAATGGGATTCAATTCTTGGTGAGGATTTAAATGAACAATTTTTGGTAGTTAAAAATAATCAAAGGTTCTATATGATATCTTATTTGGTGTACCTATTAGCTACAATAGAAATAGACTATCTAGGGTTATTCAAAAAGGGAAACTTGCAAGATGCTAATGCATGGTTTTATGTGGTATACCACCATTTGGTGAGGAAAAAGCTTTCAGATCATATCAAGGAACTCAAAATACTAAATGATGCCTTCATTTTTGCAATCATCCAGTTCATTGAGGGAGACTATGCAAAAAGAATGTCAGAAGAGGTAGTGATAAGGATTAAAAAAATAGGTACCTATTAAATCCAATACAAGATATTTACCTATTTAAGGGTAGCAAGTATGACTATTAATCAAAAGAAGCTCCCTATGTATCTATGTGATGGACTTATATTGCCAGAGATTGCACGATAAATCTCACCCACATATGAGAGAGTAAGGAAGAAACATAAGAAGACCTGTGTATGGTCCATCACTATAGGTCTATTTAGTGTTAAATAGAAGTGGAATATTGTGACTTTTGAGTTTGAATAGGGTTAGAATACCTTATAGGATTATAACTCTCCATGTCCCTATTTTGATAAAATTGGTAGAGTTCAGTACTTGGCAGGAAAACAACTCCAACATAAATATGCCATAGAGGATCATTGGATGAGTATGAAATCTGAGTAAGGGATTATTGTAGGATAACTCTCTATTTGGTACGTAGCACCTTGAAAATGAAGGTCCCATTAAAGATCATGAAGCAAGACACTAAAGAGGTTTTAGATCCCTTTTATAATAGAGCTAAGACAATTAATTAACCTATTATGAATGTAGAGATTAATAAAGAAGAAAATGCAACTATCAATCATAGTGCAAGTTATGTCATCTAGTTAACTAAGGAATGGATCAAGAGACCATTCAAGCTCGATCCAATTCCACAAATTGTAGTTTTCTAAGCTATAGCTCACATAATGAAAGCTAGAGGAGTCAAGCTGATAGTACCAACATTAACAACTTAGTCTCCAACAAAGCTAGAAATAGTGCATCAAATTGATAAAGAAGTTGGATACTTTAGGGAATAGAAGGGTAAAAACAAAAGGAAAGGAACTTCCCCTTAGCAAGCTAAGCTTAAAGAAGAGGAAACTCAAACATTAGAGCACCAAGGGGTAGAAAATGTAGAATTCATTCAGACTCAAGATAATCTACTAGTGCCATGACTAGAATAAGGGCAAGGATCTAAAGAAGAAGTATAGGAAGTGTTTCCACCTGCACAAGAGGAAGAAGCCTCTCCATCAGCTCCCACGAAAAGAAAGATGAAAAATCTAGTTAAAAGGACAAGGAGACAAAAGGTGATAAGAAAGGTGAGGATTACGGGCTCAATAGACATAGAGATGCCTAAGGTGGAACTCTCACAAAAGGAGAAGACTTCATAGAGGAGTGATAAGGAGAAAAGCCTAGTGGTACAAGCTCCTTCTTCATCTAAGGGTAAATATTTGATGGAAGATACTCCAAGATATTTGAGAAAAGAGGTGATGGTTAGCCACAAAAGGAAATTGTATTGTACAAAGGAAGAGGGAATGATCTAGAATTAATTGAAGCTCTCAAGAAACCTAAGCCACCTGTAGGTGATGAATGAACATTGGCCTTTGTTTTGAGGGATAAAAATCAAGACTTGTTCACCCATGTTTCTATCCCTCCTCTAAATGTAGATATTGAGGATTTGACTCCAAAACATTATCAAATCAAGGAGGACTTTCTTTGAAAACCCTCTATGGATATTGCCAAATTGATAGTTACAATAGGAATAAAAAAAGTGCTTGGGCACTTGCAACATGACAAGTCTAACTTGTTAAACATTCAAAAGATGAATGAAATCTTAAGAGGTTATTTGAATGAAGCAGTTGGTCCATTGGATCCTAAAAATCTTGATGAGACTCTAAATGCAACACTTGATAAGAGGGATAAGGAGATTGTACAATTAGATCCATTTTTGAAGGCTTGTCAGCAATGGTGGAAATTTTTTGAAGAGAAAGGTGTGCATATCATCCAAGGAAATCTTAAACTACTACACCACATGTAGAATAATGTAGATAAATTGGTTTCTATATTGAGGATTTTGGGTTAATGGGTGAAGTACATATCTAGGGTAAAGATTGCAAGCATTACAATAAAAAAGAGTCAGAGATATCAGATTTTGATGGATGTATATGTTGCAAAAAAGTTAGATAAGATAGCTGATTGGATAGAGAAGATTGTGGATGGTAATAAAGTAATGGAAACATTACATAAAAATATTCATAAGCTCAAGGATCAAGCCCAAGAGCAAATTTTGGAAGCAGGCAGAAATTATGATGATGCTTGCTTAGACATTTTGGAAGATGATTCAATGGATATACTTATGACTATGCAAGAAATTATTGAAAAGTTTTGGGAGACTTTTGAAGAAGCCTCCACTAATGAGGATATTAGTCAAGCATTTAAGACCAAAGATGCATTGCTAGAATTGGATGTGAAATTGGGAGATTTTGTAGAGACTCACATAAAGGTGGGAAACTATTAGCAAAAAGTAAAGGATAAATATGATTCTTTATATTTTTTGAATACAACCCAAGTGATGGATATTATAGATAAATTCAAGAAAAAATAGTTAGAATTTTAGTTTTGACAATTGCTAAAATTTTGCATTTTTTGAACGTGTCTTCCAAGGTGCACTTCTCCCAAGATGCACAAGGTATGCAAGGTGAGCTTCTCCCAAGGTGTGCCTCTGTGAGGGTGTACCAAATTTTTTTGAAGAAGTTAGTGGTGCACTAAGAGTTAAATTACCAGTTCCAAATTTAGAACTTTCCATGTACCGAAAATGCATCCCGATGGTAGTTTAACTCCTACGAACATTGAGAGAAGGTTGAGCTTCAAATTTTGGCATCTCTAGGGACTCATACATCATCTGATGGCTTTCTTCTTCTTATCTACTAATTCTTTCTTTGTTTTAGGACATGTAAAGGCTCATGCACTTGTTAATTGATAAAAACAAGGGTGAACTCCTAGTTAGCAACAATTGAAGAGTTAGTTTGTGCATATATAGATTTTTTTAATTAGTATGGAAGGATATGTTTGCATAAACAGATCTCTCACTCTCAACACAAATTGAGGAGACAATTTATTTTAAATTTTGGAATGTACTATGTATTCTGGGCCATTATTTTGATAGCAATAATATATTCTGTTAGTGCTCTCATTTGTAGTATAGTTATTCTTGCCTAATTGTCTTATATTTTGTGAATGTATGTTCATGGAGTGTAATGGAGCGAATAGTTTTATTGTTTTTTCTATGTGTTTACAAATTTTCCTATCACATTTAGTTAAAGAAGAAATCACCCTATTATTCTTGCATATATTTTTGTCTCGCATGAGCGCACTTTTTGTGGCCTTGCGATCTGATAAAAACCAAAACATCTTATATATACTAAATTCCCACTGATGATTTCATTAGTGGAATTAATGAAGCATTCCTCCTATGTTAATTGGTTACCTACTGATCTTTTCAAAGGATCAACTCCCAAAAGAGTTGTTTCTATGGCTTATGTCCATTAGGGATTTAATTTTCAAGTCATTTTCTTAAACTTCTTGTTACCCTATCTTCATTAATTTCTTTTACAAACATTTGGTAAAATTAGGAATTCATATAGTTGCATGGTTAAAATTGAATTCATTATAAATAGAAAATAATTTATTTATTTTTTGTGTGGTTACTTTTTTTAAGATAGCAAATAGATTTAACATCTTATTAAAATTTGTCATAACCAACAAAAGCCTACTTGTGAAAACTCACATTTATCTTCTACTAAGTGAATTCCAGTAGGTTGCAAGATCACCGAGCACCTTGGATTTGATCCTAGATTAACTTTTCAAGAGAGGAGTTTGAAAGGATTACTATCATTAAGCATCATGCAAAATGACAGCTCAACAAAAGTGGTGCTAGAAGGAGGGCCTCAATCATTTAGAATAGAAGAAAAAAACTTACAATTTCAAAATTCTTCATTTTATACAAGTTCTGAACTATGACTATTCTAAGGCATGTGCAAGCTTCCAAAGTACCCAAGGTTCAAAGGTGCTCCATATTTTTGAGAAAGTGTGCTTTTGTAGATGTGCTCTTTTTCTAGAATTGACATAAACTAGAAGACCCTAATCTATCATCTCCATTTTAGTGATCTTTACAATCTTTGCCTAGTGCACACAAGTTCCTCATACTTACCCACTTTTGTAAGCCTCACAGTGACAAAGGATTCCCTCAAATTCTACCTCTTCCATTCAACATTTCATCATCTTCCTCAGTTCTGCCTCTACAACAACCACCCATTATTCCACCAAATTCTACAATCGGATTTTTTGCAAATTTTGTAGACTCACCAATCAACTTGAAAGGCATACTCAATGACCTTCCTAAGAATCTTGAAAAGTTTTTGCCAAGGTTCATCTTGTTGGAAATTATTGAAAAGAACATAAAGAAAGTTGTTGGAATGATATATGGAACTAGTAAAGAATGTTATCAATCATTGTTTTGTCATTGATGTCAAACTTTCTACTTATAGGAATGATGATTCTTTTAGTGATCCAAATACTATCAATTAGTTGATTGTCAAGGAGGAGGCAATCAATAAGATGTAACTAGAACACCTAGAGAAAGGTTGAAGTTATGATGTTGTAATGAAGTATAAAGCTCAACTAAGCCATTGATGAAAAAGTGTATTTGATGACATACTATAAGATATAGAGAATGGGCACACTAAAATATATCAAAGGTGTAAGGTTTTAGCTAAGAAATTCGTAAAGCTCAACTAAGTTCATTAGAGAGAAGGAGTTGAGGAAGCTAGTAAGTGCCGAGCAAATTCCTAGTTAAAGCTGAGTAAACTTCAAGTGCCAAGCAAGTTCAAGTGCCGAGTAAAGTTCAAGTGTCGAGCAAGTTCAGATGCTGAGTAAACTTCAAGTGTCAAGCAAGTTCAGATGCCAAGTAAACTTCAATTGCCAAGCAATTTCAGATGCCGAGTAAATTTCAAATGCCGAGTGATACAAAGTTGATCAAGTGCCTAGCATAACCAAGTGCCAAGTAGATATAGGTGCCGAGTAACACAGAGATGCTGAGCACCAATAAATCAATAATGTTGAGTTGCTGCATTATTTGAAAATTGAAGATTTTCTAGATCGAAGCTGACAAGGTTGTTATCTAGAAGTTTGTGAATTAAATGGAATATAAGAATGATGAGCTGGTGGCACAGAACACCATGTAAAAGATTTTTAAAGATACAATTGATGAAGTTTCTAGATGAGAACAAGATATGAGGTAGATACATTGTATCTACCTAATCCATTTTGAAACCCTAAAATTGGAGAAGGAGAATTGAGCGGCAAAGGAAAATCAGATTTCTATTTAAGGAGTCATAAGTTAATGAAAAAAAAGTAGAGAGAGAGAGAGGCGATTAAGCATGAATGCAGAAAATGTTGAAGGAGGTACCAAGGAGAAAAGAGAGTATAGTTACTCTATTTCAGTAAGAAGACCCCAGATATGGATGCATTGGTATAATGAGTAAGAAGACTCAAGGAGACGAAGCTTGAGAAGAAGACAAGCAGTTAGAGCTGAAGTGATTGAAGCCAAGCATAAGGATTGAACTGAAAGTGTGATCTAAAATCTGCAAAGTATATTGTAAGTTATATCAGATCAAAAGACCATTATTGTTACTTTCTAGCAATTGTAATAGATATTTTAAATCCTATGGACTTAGGCTGGTTTGATAGCCATTAGATAAATCCTTTAACAGGGTGACATTCCAAGTGAATGTTCTAAAGTCCTTTAACCAAGCCCATTCCTAACAATATGGTGAAATCCTCTAACAAGGTCACATTTAACAGTGTGTTGTAAGTCTTTAACAGGGTAGGCTTTTAATAGGGCATCACTTTAGAAGAGTGAGAATCAAGTAGCATGTTACTAGTGGTTTTTCCCAAATTGGGTTTCCACGTAAATCATTATGTCTTGTGTTGATCTTGCATTTTTTAATATTTGCATGTTGATTTACTGTAATATGGTTGGTTTAAGTTTGAATGGATGAAAAGTGTATGGATTCATTAAAAGTAGTGAAAAAGTATAATTAGGCCATTTGGACCTTGGATAACTGATTCACCCCCCCCCCAGTTATTGTAAAGAATTCTAACAATTGGTATCAGAGCTAGACTGCTGATTTAGTTTAAAGGGACTATAAGAAGAAAAGATCAAAATGCCTAAGAGAGAAGTCCCCAAGCTCAACAAAGACAACTTTGTTGCATGGCAAAGCTTGATGAAGCTACATCTTGGATCCATAGGAGATTATGCCCAAAATTCAATTGTTATTGAACATGTTGATCCAACTGGTGCTCCTACTATAGAAGACATGAAAAACAAGCAGGAACACAATCAGACAATGCTGAAAATTGCCTCTGCACTCAACTATGCTGAATTTAATGATATCAAAGGATGTGATACTGTATTCAAAATGTGGAAAGCCCTATCAGACATCTATGGAGGAGATTAGAATGTACAAAGAGCAAAAAGAGAAAGTCTTAGAGGAAAGTTTGATGACATGAAAATGGAGGAAAATGAGAATGTTGCTTAGTATGGTGCAAGAATAAAGGAAGTGGTAAGTGCAATAAGATGCTTGAGTGGTCAATTGGATGAAGATACTGTCAATAGTAAGTTCTTAAGAGCCTTGCTCCCTATCTATGCTATTAGAGTATTAGCAATACAAGAACTAAGATGTATACCATGAAACAATCTATGTTTTGGAGGTATAATAGGTAGAATCACTACATTTGAGTTATCTAATTTTGACAACTACAGACTGGAGAATGTCGAATCTGCCTTTAAGGCCAAGTTATCACTGAAAGATTCTGAATGGGTGAAATCAAAGAAAGGAAGAAAAATGAAGTATGTATCCAGTGATAGTAGCACTAATGAGGAAGATGTGGAACAATTGGAAGATTTCACAGAGGTAAAGGAAAATTCAAGGGTAAGATGCATATCATTTGTTTCAATTGCAATGAAGTAGGTCATATTGCTGCCAAGTGTACACAGAAAAAGGATTACAAGGAAGGCAACAAAAAAAAATTTAGAAGAGATGATGACAAGAGAGATTACAAAGAAAAAGGTAAGAAGTGTTACATTGTTGAAGAAAATTCTGATGATAATGATGATAAAGTTATTTATTTAGCCATGAAGGATCAATCTGATGAAGAAGAGCCCACAGCACTGGTAACATGTATGAACAAGAATGATAGGTGGATCATAGATAGTGGATGCTCACATCACATGATAGGAGAAAAAAGTAAGTTTGTTAACTTTACTCAGTATGATGGAAATAGTGTTAGCTTTGGTAATGATGCTCCATGTCAAATCAAAGGAAAAGGTTTCATTAAGCTCACAAAACAAATTTCATGTGATAATGCTTACTATGTTGAAGGATTAAACTACAATTTGCTGAGTGTCTCACAGCTAGGCAATATAGGATGCAAAGTAGAATTTGGAAACAAAATTGCAAATATCTATGATACTGGTGGTAAACTGATAGGGAAAGGAGATCAAACAAGGAGTAATCTATTTTACCTTGATATGGATGATTTTTTTTGTTTTATTGCAAAATTTGATAATGAATGGTTGTGGCATAGAAGATTATGTCATGTCAACTTTGACAATCTAGTCAACATCAGTAAAATGAAGAAAGTCAAAGGTTTACCAAAATTGAATAAGCCTGATAATATCATGTGCAAACAATGTCAGCTAGGAAAGATGACAAAGTCAAGTTTCAAGAGCAAGAACTATACATCTAAAGAAGTACTTGAGTTGGTTCACACTGACTTATGTGGTCCAATGGAAGTACAAAGCTATAGAGGAGATAAATACATCATGTTGTTTGTTGATGAATATTCCAGGATGATGATTGTTATGTTCTTAAAACAAAAATTTGATGCTTTTCAAATGTTTAAGTGGTATGTGGCTAGAGTTGAAAAGGAAACATGATAAAGCTTGAAATGCCTAAGATTAGACAGAGGTGGTGAATTCACATCAAATGAATTCGAGATATTTGTAATGATAAAGGAATCAAAAGACAAGCATCAGCTGCCAAGTGTACACAGAAAAAGGATTACAAGGAAGGCAACAAAAAAAAATTTAGAAGAGATGATGACAAGAGAGATTACAAAGAAAAAGGTAAGAAGTGTTACATTGTTGAAGAAAATTCTGATGATAATGATGATAAAGTTATTTATTTAGCCATGAAGGATCAATCTGATGAAGAAGAGCCCACAGCACTGGTAACATGTATGAACAAGAATGATAGGTGGATCATAGATAGTGGATGCTCACATCACATGATAGGAGAAAAAAGTAAGTTTGTTAACTTTACTCAGTATGATGGAAATAGTGTTAGCTTTGGTAATGATGCTCCATGTCAAATCAAAGGAAAAGGTTTCATTAAGCTCACAAAACAAATTTCATGTGATAATGCTTACTATATTGAAGGATTAAACTACAATTTGCTGAGTGTCTCACAGCTAGGCAATATAGGATGCAAAGTAGAATTTGGAAACAAAATTGCAAATATCTATGATACTGGTGGTAAACTGATAGGGAAAGGAGATCAAACAAGGAGTAATCTATTTTACCTTGATATGGATGATTTTTTTTGTTTTATTGCAAAATTTGATAATGAATGGTTGTGGCATAGAAGATTATGTCATGTCAACTTTGACAATCTAGTCAACATCAGTAAAATGAAGAAAGTCAAAGGTTTACCAAAATTGAATAAGCCTGATAATATCATGTGCAAACAATGTCAGCTAGGAAAGATGACAAAGTCAAGTTTCAAGAGCAAGAACTATACATCTAAAGAAGTACTTGAGTTGGTTCACACTGACTTATGTGGTCCAATGGAAGTACAAAGCTATAGAGGAGATAAATACATCATGTTGTTTGTTGATGAATATTCCAGGATGATGATTGTTATGTTCTTAAAACAAAAATTTGATGCTTTTCAAATGTTTAAGTGGTATGTGGCTAGAGTTGAAAAGGAAACACGATAAAGCTTGAAATGCCTAAGATTAGACAGAGGTGGTGAATTCACATCAAATGAATTCGAGATATTTGTAATGATAAAGGAATCAAAAGACAAGCATCAGCTCCTAGAACTCCCCCACAGAATGGAATTGCTGAAAGAAGAAATAGATGTGTGATTGATCGTGCTAGAACATTAATGATCAAAAAGACTGTCGCTCTAAAATACTAGAGAGAAGCTGTAAGTGTAGCTGTTCATACACTAAACTGAGTACAAGTCAAGAAAGGTACAAATACACCACCTTTTGAATTATGGTACGGTCACTCACCCAATGTAAAACATTTTGAAGTGTTTGGTTGCAAATGTTTTATTCTTAAAGATGCTAGAAATGTAGAATTTGATGCAAAAAGTGATGAAGGCATATTTCTTGGTTACTCCACTAGAAGTAAGGCATATAAGTGTTTGAATATTAACACTAACAAAATTATGGAAAGTACAAATGTAAATTTTGATGAGCACACAGAAGTCCAAGCTAAAGTACCAAAGAAAATGGAAGAGTACAGAACCTTTGTGTATTATTATGAAGGAATGGCTATTGATGAGGATGATGTCAATCAAATTGAAACTAAACAACAAGTTTCAGTCTCAGTCAAGTCCCAACTAGTGAATGCCAAGTTACATTCAAAAACCGAGTTGCAGAATGAAGAAAATGCACAATCTAATTCTGAAGATAGTACACATAATGAAGAACAACCTGACAATGAAGTGAATAGTGATCCTAAATCTAAAAGATCAAACATAGAAACAAGGACAGAGCCAAGATTATCCAAATACATCAAAAGACATCACCCTGCTAAACAGATAATTGGTGATAAAGATGCTAGACCAATGACAAGAAAAATACTAAGACATGAATCATGTCTGATCAGAAAATCTAAACCTAAGACAGTATATGGTGCATTACAAGATGATGACTGGTATAAAGCTATGAAAGAAGAGATTGATCAAATAAAGAAAAACAAAACCAGGAGTTTGGTTCCAAGACCAACTGACAAGAATGTGATTGGCATCAAGTGGGTATTCAGAAACAAGCTAGATGAGAATGGTGAGATTACCAAAAAAAAATCTAGACTAGTATGCAAGGGTTATGCTCAAGAAGAAGGACTAGACTATGGGGAAACATTTGCCCCTATTGCTAGAATGGAAGGAGTAAGAACTTTACTTGCATATGCTGCCTACAAAGATTTTAATGTCTATGAGATGGATGTAAAATCTACTTTTTAAAATGGCATACTAGAAGAAGAAGTCTACATTGAACAACCAGAAGGATTTGTTGATGAAAACAATAGGGATATGGTTTGTAAGCTACATAAAGAACTCTATGGTTTGAAACAAGCACCTAGAGCATGGTATGAGAGACTTCACAAGTATCTAGTGCAAATAGGATTTGAAAGAACTGATGATAACAGAAACATTTACATCAAAGCAGAAGAAGGTAAGGACATTATTGTATCTAAAATCTTTGTGGATGACATTGTGTTTGGTGGAAAGGAAGTTCTTTGCAAAGGATTTGCTGACAAAATGAAACATGAATTTGAGATGTCTATGTTTGGAGAAATCAAATTTTTTGTTGAATTGCACGTACATCAACTCAAACATGGTATATTTGTGACACAATCAAAGTACATCAAAGAGATTCTTAAAACATTTGGATTGGAGGAATCCAAACGAGTCGGCACACTAATGGCAACAGGAAATAAGTTGTCCAAAAATGATGAATCATCTGAAGTCAATCAAACAATGTACAGATCCATGATTGGAAAACTACAATATGTTGCACATAGTAGACCAAACATAGACTTAGCAGTTGGAATAGTGGCTAGATTCTCTGTTAATCCTAAAGAAAATCATCTCATAGTAGTAAAAAGAATAATGAGATATCTTAAAGGAACTGATAACTTTGGTGTATACTACAAAAAGAATGGAAAATTTGAGCTCAATGCATATACAGATGCAGACTAGGGAGGCAACATTGATGATAGAAAAAGCACAAGTGGAAATGCATTATTTCTAGGAAAAAGGCTATTTACCTGGACTAGCAAGAAACAAACATGCACATCCCAGTCCACTACAGAGTCAGAATATGTGGCAGCTGTAGTCAATTACACAAACATTGTGTGGCTCACACATCTATTGAAAGGAATGAAAGAAGAGGTAACAAAACCTGTGATATTGTATTGTGATAATACAAGTGCTATAAAAATATCCAAAAATCTAGTGATGCATGCAAAAACCAAGCATATCGCAATCAAGTATCATTATGTCAGAGAATTGGTAGAAGACAAACAAGTGAAGTTGGAATACATTCACACAAAGGAACAAACTACAAATATCTTCACCAAACCATTGCCCAAGGATGCTTATGAATATCTTAGATGCAAACTGGGGGTAATACCCCTAACTCAAGTAGTTTAAGGAAACAAGGATGTTGCCCTGCATCAATAGAAACAAATCATTGAAATATCAACAGGTTGATACAGAGGATGACAGCAGGAGCAGAAACTCCAAATCAGTCACAAGCATGGTGACAAAGGGAGAAAACATCAAGAATGCAAAGCTTATATGATAAAGATGTTACATCTTTGGTATTTATGTCAAAGAGAGAGAAATGTGAAACCTGATCAATACAAGGCAAGAGGGAGATATATATGAAAGAGGGGGATATATGAGATCAGTAGTAAAGATGCAACAGCCAAGAAAACTAGCAGGTAATGTATACAATCTTTGTGGTAGCTAAGTTGATCAATCGATCAGTTTGTTTTGCCATCAATGCCAAAGAGGGAGATTTTTGGAAATGATTGAAAAGAACATAAGGAATGTTGTTGGAATGATATATGGAACTGGTTAAGAATGTTATCAATCATTGTTTTGTCATTGATGTCAAACTTGCTACTCGCAAGAATGACAATTGTTTTAGTGATCTAAATACTATCAATTAGTTGATTGTCAAAGAGGAGGCAATCCATAAGATGTAACTAGAACACCTAGAGAAAGTTTAAAGTTATGATGTTGTAGTGAAGTATAAAGATCAGCTAGGCCATTGATGAAAAAGTGTATTTGATGACATACTATAAGATACAGAGAATGGGCACACTAAAATATATCAAAGGTGTAAGGTTTTAGCTAAGACATTTGTAAAGCTCAACTAAGTTTATTAGAGAGAAGGAGACGAGCAAGCTAGTAAGTGCAGAGAAAATTCCTAGTTAAAGTCAAGTAAACTTCAAGTGCCGAATAAACTTCAAGTGCCGAGCAAGTGCAGATGCCGAGTAAACTTCAAGTGCCAAGCAATTCCAGATGCTGAGTAAACTTCAAATGCCAAGTGATACAGAGTTTATCAAGTGCCAAGCAGAGCCAAGCACATAGAAGATATAGGTATCGAGTAACACAGAGATGCCGAGCACCAGTAAATCAATAATGTCGAGTTGCTGGATTACTTTGAAAATTGAAGATTCACCAGATCTAAGCTGACAAAGTTGTTATGTAGAAGTTTTTAAATTAAATGGAAGATAAGAATGATGAGCTAGTGGCACAGAAAACCATGTATAACATTTTTAAAGGTACAACTGATGAAGTTTCTAGATGAGAACAAGATATGAGGTAGATACATTGTATCCTACCTAATCCATTTTGAAACCCTAAAATTGGAGAAGGAGAATTGAGCAGCAAAGGCAAATCAGATTTCTATTTAAGGAGTCATAAGTTAATGAAAAAAAGTAGAGAGAGAGGCGGTCAAACATGAAAGCATAAAATGCTGAACGAGGTACTAAGGTGAAAAGAGAGTATAGTTACTCTATTTCAGTAAGAAGACCTCATATATGGATGCATTGGTATAATGAGTAAGAAAACTCAAGGAGAAGAAGCTTGAGAAGAAGACAAGCAGTTACAGCTGAAGTTATTGAAGCCAAGCACAAGGATTGAATTGAAAGTGTGATATGAAATCTGCAAAGTATGTTGTAAGTTATATTAGATCGAAAGACCATTATTGTTACTTTCTAGCAATTGTAATAGTTAGTTTTAATCCTATGGACTTAGGTTGGTTTGATAGCCATGAGATAAATCCTTTGACAGGGTGACATTCCAAGTGAATGTTCTAAAGTCCTTTAACTAGGCCCATTCCTAATAGTTTGGTGAAATCCTCTAACAAGGTCACATTTAACAGTGTGTTGTAAGCCTTTAACAGGGCAGGCTTTTAACATGGCATCACTTTAGAAGAGTGAGAATCAAGTAGCATGTTACTGGTGGTTTTTCCCAAATTGGGTTTCCACGTAAATCATTGTGTAATGTGTTGACCTTGCATGTTTTAATCTTTGCATGTTGATTTATTGTAATATGGTTGATTTAAGTTTGATTGGATGAAAAGTGTAGGGATTCATTAAAAGTAGTGAAAAAGTATTTTTAGGGCATTTGGACCTTGGATAACTGATTTACCCCCCACCCCCCACCACCACCCCCCCCCCCCCCCCCCCCCACCTCTCAGTTATTAACACATCTATGGAGAGACGAGAATTGCTAAAGATCACATCAAGGTATTCAAGGAATTTTTCAACTGAAAGAAAATTTCTAATAGGAATGTGGTTCTTCACTTATTCCCCTACTCATTGGGAGAAGTTTCCTTTAATTAATATGTTAATTTGCCACCTAGATGTGTTGGAGACTAGGACACTTTCAAAAAATTATTATTGGAACAATTAAAAATTTTCATCAAGCTAGCTGTGATACATCATCAATTCATATCAATCAAAAGGGATCTAATCCAGATGGTTTCATGCTTCAACCATTACTATCATATGGCATATCGTAAGCTAGAAATTCCATACACTATACCAGTTGAAGCTACAATTTAGATTTATCTGAATGCTATTGGCCATCTTACTATTATTTTCCTAAGAATAATTCTTGCAAAAAATATTGACACATTAGATAATGTCTTCTCAGAAGCAATTACTTTTACTAAGAAGGCCAATCCAAATGAAGGAGGATTGATGCTTCCATTCAAAGCTATTACAATGATGCCAACATATCTTGTTTGAGCACACATGATGCCTAGCCAATTCATACCAATGAATCTAATTTTCTTATAGTAGGCACCCACTCTACAAACCCTGACTATAACATTCCTAGGATTTGAACCTCTAAATGTTGCTTTCTTTGAGCAAAAGGTGGCAACATCCATTGAAGTAGAATATAGTTTCACCTCCAAGTTTGGTTAGATGAAGAAGACCATGTCTCAAATGAATAATGAGCTAACTCACTTAAGGTTGTTACAAGGAAAAAATAACAACTTTTGGAGAAGTAATACTAGTCCTTACAACAACAACAATTACAATCAAAACTACAATAGGAATTTTAGTGGGAACAATAATGCTGGGAACAACAATACATGAAACAATAATAGAGAAAATAATTTCAATCCTCCCAATCAGAACAATGGTTTCTAGAGGCAGAATCAACAATGGAACACTTGTCTAAACAATGGAAGTATTCTTGTATATAACAATAATAATAATGCTCAGTATGTGGACATTAATCAGTATGACGATGGTCAAAATGTACCTAACAATGATGATTCATATTAAAATGGAAACCAAGAAATGAATTAGAAAGGGAACGACCAGCCAACAAGGAATTCTCTTTTCTATTCAGTTAGCAACTAGATTCACAATTAGAAGAGATGCTTGCATTTTGAAATGACAATCAGAATACTTACAATTTGTGAAGTCAACAAGAACCTATGATAGATGGGATTCCTCCAACATTATGACCAAATCATTTTGATCTAAGAGTGAGTAACAATCTTGTACCAATTGGACCCCCGTATGGAGGACAACAAAATTAGAATCATAGAAATGTGCCTACAATCTTGAGAAATCCTACCTAGTCTAATAAAAAGTATAGTGTGGTCGAAGATTTAAAATGAACAAAGGATAACATGTCCATGTTCTACAAGCTACAAAATCACCCTCATAAAAAAGAAGCACTAGTGAAAACTCTTGATCATACAAAGGTACCCCATAATCTGAATATTGTTCCTCAAAAGACAATATATCAACAAGTCAATGCTTTAGAGGCAATGCCAACTATGTTTAAAGACAAGGTTGAGGTTCCCCCATTTTTTCTTAGCATCAGAATAGATGGTAAGAATCCTCATAATTACCTAATTGATTTAGGAGCTTCTCATAATGTTATGCCATTGTCGATAGCACAAAGGTTGGGAGTCACTCCTTATCCATCTAATCGAATAGTCATACAATTCGATAAAATTGAAGTAAAAGTCATTGGTATGTCGAAAGATGTTTGGATGCAATTAAAAATTGATCCCTAGATTCAAGACATCATTGATATACATGTGGTTGAGATTCTTGAGACATAAGTATTGCTACTAAGAAGATAATGGAAAAATTCCTAAGAGGATAGTTTTCTACAGATTTTACTCAATTATGGTTACTATGGAAAGGGTTAAATATTCAGATCAAGATAGATGAGTAGACAATGTTTAAAAAAATGATTACAAAATACAATGCACTGAATGAGGTTGCAGTCTTACAATCTAATTTGGGCTCTTACAAAGTGATGGCTTTTGATACAACTTCAACTAAAATATCAGATGATCAAGATGGAAGATCCATGATTTCAATCCCAAAGAAATAGATTGTAACATAGTTCATATAGACAACATGGTGGAAAATTTACATTTTTTGGGAGAGGAAACTGACCCCAATATTGTGATTCTCCCATAATTTTGTAGATTTCATAAAGTTAGTCAACCAAAGTTCAAATGTTCATATTGCCAGGATGCAGTTGCTAAAGTATTAACATAGATAATAGAAATGAATAGTGGTAATATTCCAAATGATGAACCCACAGAAATTCAAAGAGCTAAACACATATCTAAATTTGTGGAAAAAATTGAAGAGGAAATTGAAGATCTAAATGCATCATATAGTGATACCTCTTCAAATGGTGGGTGTTTGTCTTCTCCTCCACTAGGAATGATCAAAGTCCAAAGAAGGAGATGATACATAAAAGGTCAAGGATGGACTTCAGTAGTCATTCGTCCAAAGCCTAAAGTGGACATAATTACAAAATTGATAGGGGAGATTCAAGGTAAACAAGAAAAATATGCTCCCCATATCAAGGACTAACAATGGAAAATCATCAAGTCCACCCTACAAGAGATTATAGTGGACCCCCAAGAAACAATCCTTTTAGGCCCAAGTAAACAAAAAGCTAAGGAAAAATACATAAATCTAGGAATCCCAAAGAAGATCTAATTTGGACACTCTACTTTGATAATTAGGAGCTAGCAAAGGTATTGATGTTAATCAACCCAAAACGTAAGTCTTTCTATGTAGCATATTGATTATAGTTTAAATGTACTAAAAAATTTGTAGAGTATAAAGCATTAATCTAGGGACTTCTTTTCACACTGGATAAAGGGATCAAAGCTCTCATAATAAAGGGATATTCTCAGTTGGTTATAAGACAAGTGAAATCAATATACTCTTGCAATGATAGGAGGTTGCTTGCTTATAGAGAAAGAGTATGGGATCTAATAGATAATTTTGAAGCTTTGAACATAAAGTCCATTCCAAGGAAGAAAAACATGGTAGAAGATACCCTCACCCTTTTAGCTAGCACATTATAGCCAGTCAAAAGAAAAAATCTAAAAAGAATTTTTAGTAGAACTCAGTTTTGCCTCATCTATCCTGGACAATATTACAAACTTCCAAGTTTTTCAAGACAATCAACATATGCTCAAATTTATCATGTGTAATGGCCACTTTGAAGGGAAAGAGGTTGATGAGACTCTAGATGACAAACCTAAGGATGATGAACTTCAAGACAAAGATGGCATTATCAATTTAAAAATCAACACTATCCCTAAGGGAATGGTAGAGTTGGAGCGCATTTTTTATTACAATGAATTAGTGCTTAACAAAAGAATGTTCAAAGAAAAGGGGATTGAGAAATTATACCATTCATTTGGGTACTGATGAAGATTATAAAATTGTAAGGGTTGGAAAGGCGTCCAATACTTAGCAAAGGGAAGAAATTCTCAAATTGCTTACAAAATACAAGGAGGTCATTTCTTGGAGCTATGAAGAGATCAAAACATATGATCCTCAAATCATTACAGATGACATTCCATTGGAACTAGGTGCCAAACCCTTCCATCAAAAACAAAGACTTGTTAATCCTATTATCAAGAATCATTGATAATGAAGGAAGTTAAGAAGTTTCTTAATTCAAAAATCATTTTTTCCATTTGTCATTCTACATGGGTGGCTATGCGGAAAAAGACTGGAGGGTAAAAGCACAATCCTATGTCACCGACAAAAGTATATTTGTTCACCTTCAATGATATAAAATTGGTATTAGTATTTTGAATTTCAAAATTAAGTAAACTAATGAAATGTGTATAAATGGATGAAGCTTAGGATTATAATTTTTAATAATTATTTGGAATAATAATTGATGTATTTTCCTAACTTTTATAGATAATTTTTTAGCTACTAAAAAATGTCAAAAATTAGGGGTCTAGTTCCCACCACAAAACTTTATGGAAATAGAATTATTTCCCTTTGATCTAAGAATATGTTATAGATAACATATATAGCTCAAATGATCAAAAATAAAAATTGACATTAGACCTATATTTTCACTTTCATAATGATTCAAATTTCAACTCACCTAAAATCAATAGTTTTCATATCCCACCATATTTTTCAAAAAAAAAAAACCATTCTAACTAGGAGAAAAATTATACATACTAGAAGAGGATTGTCTCTTCTAGAATATCATACAATTTTTAATTTTTTTGATATGATTTTATATTCCTTTCTTTCTCAAAATTGACATCTTTTTGAGTTTTAAAATATACTCATGTAGAATTTTTTAATTACAATATATAATATTTGATTAAAATACTATAAACTGTTGGAATGTTCAAATGGGAAGAGTACTTCTAGGGGGGGTGGGAGAGGTGAATCAAAAGTAACAACTTTTTATCCTTTTAAACCCTCATTAACACATAACTGAAAGTAAAGTGCATGCAAGTAAACATATAAGCAAACATGAAATGAAAGCATGCATCCACATATGACACAAGAGATTTGGTAACCCAGATACCCTCTAGGAATAAGAAGGTAAAGCTGGGGTGGGGATGACACCCACACAATCACTATAGCAATATGTTCAACCACTTTTAATGGTCTACCCTATTAAAGGCTTTACACTGTGTCAATAGTGACCTAGTTAAAGGATTTACAAACACTTTACAAGAAGTGTCACCCTGTTAAAGGATTTACAGATAGGTTGTTAAAACCACCTAATTTAATAGGATTTTCATAATCTTCACCAAAGGTTCTCCTACCTAGTTGTTAAGCTAACCTATCAACATAGGATTTCAATGTCTAATACAATTGTAAGAAAGTATTAGAACATTTGACTTGATAGAATGCAATCTCAAATTGTCGGGTTCAGGTACTAGATCTACTCTTCCTATTCTAATCCTTGCTTGATCTGATCTCTATGGGTCTCCTGTGCTATATTTTGATCAACTACATGTGTAGTTGTTTTCGTTTCACTAAATCCTTGACACCTCTATTGATTTCTCTATTCTTCAATAATAACTTGGCAATTTCAAAATGTTAACAACTCCTTCAACAACTTCTTTTATGGTTTCGTGTTCTCCTTGTAAAGACATTATGGACTTATCATTTGCAATGCAATCACAAACTTGAAATTCCCACTCAAATCCTTGGATTTCACCTGTGGGTTGCATGCTGTCTCCAAATTTTTGATGGCTACATGTTGATTTCATAGGTAAGTGTAAAGATCTGATCTTATCTTCTTGTCCCTTTGTGAATCATGCAAAAATGGTTTTGCATCTTAGTTTGTGAAGGCACAAACTATTATGATGATCTTGAGTTACTCAGCACATATTGCATTACTAATGCTTGGCATGAACTGTTTCTAGATTGCTTGCATCTGTTACATTCCTGGTTTTCTTGGCACCTATTATACTTTTGTATTGCTCAACACATGTTATATTCTCTATTACTTGGCACATGAACTTTCCTAAATCACTTGCCATCTGAACATTTCTTGATCACTCAGCATGTACTACATTTTGTCTTGCTTGGCATGAACTATGACTTGACACTTGTATATTGCTCATCATCTGAAGCTTGCTAGGCACCTAAAGAGATTCTAACTCAGCTCTCACTATAATGCACTCGACATACATAGTGTACTCAGTATATATTGTGAAAATAGTTAAGTGTGTTAACACTCAAATGTCAAGACCATTCTATAACCAACAATCTCCCCCTTTGACATGAGCATCAAAAACACATAACTAAGCATTGATGAACTAACCTTATTTAGTACATTCTATATTTTTCTCGACATACATACAAAATTTCAAAAAAAAATTCAGAATTTTTCTTATGATTGCCAAAATTTTGCAATCTCTCCCTTTTTCCTTATTACTTGTCTCCCCTTTTGGCTATCTAAAATATTTCCACTTTATTCTCAAAATGAATGAAAGAATGTAATAAAAAAATGGTCAAAATTTGGTATTCTCCAATATTTCTACATATATCTCTCGATATATATATATATATATCCCCTTAATGTATATATCTCTTCATTTTTTACACTGATGTCAAAGCGTTCTATGGAGTAATACCATGCTTAGCCAAAAATGTATTGATTACCTCCAAGAGTATCTTCAGAGCTGCATACCAATTCTCTAGTGCAATGTCCAATGACTTATGCTAGATGGAAATCTTTGCTACAAGGTGTATAAGTCCATCCAAGGTCGAAAGATTTGGATCTTTCTTGAGGACTATCTCTACATACCCTGGCTCCTTATGGAGGACCTCTAAGTGTGGGGTTATGGAGGACTATATTTGCATAAATTTGGCTTTTATATTTTCTTCCTCTACTGTCAATATAGCTAACTCTCTTTTTGTGTATGAAGCGTTTGGGAAAAATGCTTCTCACTCTAAGCTAGATTTTTTGGAAGCTACATGCTAGAAATCTTTAGATTTCTCTCCAAGCTTGATATCCATTGGCTAGTCTCATGTGTGAAGCTGGAAAAGTCAAGCAACTTGTTGTACAATGAGAAAATATTCCCAAGTACAATTTTGACCCTTTCTACTTTCTTTCAACTCAACTTATGATAGTGCTATATCACCGAATATTTTCTCATTTACTTTTCCTTGAAATTTCCTTTCTGACCATTCCATTAATTTGGCATTGGTATCATGGTCTTCATTATTCACTTAATTAACTATGTTTGATAGTTACTTTAATATTGGCCTTGATTCATCTGGTGACTGCAAGATGAAGGCATCCATAAATATGTCCTTTATATGATTTAGTGCTTGCCTATACTTGTATTCTCTCCTTAATACCTCTTGTCTCCTTTTCTTATCTAGTGCGCTTTATATTTCATTAATCTTCTCTTCAATGAGGATGTTGGATTCATAGTAAGATATTTTCATTTCTTCATCAAACTTAGGAATTCCATAGTGAAGTGTCTTGGCTACCTTAGTTGAGCTCAAGCCTAATGTTTGAACTTGCAATGCTAACATGTAAGTGCTTGGCTTCTGAAGAGTATGAGTGGGACTACCTATCTTTGGTAATTCAACCAAGATTTATATTGCAGTTTGCTCCTCATCTCTTGACTCTTTCTTCTCTTCTTCTTATTTCTCTTTATTTGACACATTAGCTGGGCATGTACTTGCTAACTACTCTAATTTTCTTGTGTCTTCCCCTACTACTACACTTAACATCTTAAGTGCATCAATCACTACTTTTGGTGGAGATGGTCGTGCAAGTAATAGTAGTCTAGTAATTTGAAAGTTCGAAGGTGGTTCTTGTGTTTGCACCTTGACTTCTTTTGAATCTACTACTAAGTTATGCAACTCATCTACACTGACCAGTATTGGAGTGGAGCATAATCTAGTTGCTTGTGTTGATTGGTTAAGGATCTCTATGAGATCCCCTGTAGTTAAAGGGTTGATGTTTTCACAAGAAGTGTCAATAACATCCTTTATCTTAATGCTCTCTATAGGTGTAATGGTGGCATGAGGAGCACTAGGATGTGGTAGTTGTGTGTCTTGCACACTTTGCTCTTATTGTTTGTCTATTCCCTTATCTTCTCCTTTGGCCAATTCCTCCTCTTTCTCTTCTGTATTCTCCTCTTCATTTTTCTTTTCTTCTTCTCATTTCTTCTCTTTTTCCTTCTTTTCTTCTTCCTTCTTCTCTATTTCATTCTTTCCTATTTCTTTTATTTCCTTACTTTTGGCACTTGCTTCTACCTTGTATTCTTCATCAAAAACATCATCAATTTTCTTTTACATTATCTTCCACAATTTTGTGGATTTTCTTACCACCTCCTCAATTTTATTTTTTAGAATACAAAATGCTCTATATTTTGGTGTAAATTCTCTATTGTGCCTCTTATTTGCATTATTTATTTGACCTTTAGTTAGGTTAGGCAACAATCTAGCTAGAGTTGATTCTCTAATCTCCTTCTCCATTTGTAAGAAAAAATGCCATTTATCTTCAACTATTTTTTTCTAGCTCCTTGGGCATTTTTCCATCTAACTCAAGAGGTGTGTGTTTGAATTCAGCCATCATTGCATAAATTGATTCCTCTATTCTATTTTTCTACTCCTTGTTGAGCTTATTAAAATCTAACTTCTTTAAACCATTTAAGTCTCCATTTCTAATCTTTGTACATAATTTATCAATGGTAGACTTTAGTGGATGACTTACCACCTTGAATTGACTATTATCATTTGACTCTATTTTCTCTTCATCTAAGTCAAGCTGGGAAAAATATTTTCTTCTTTTCCTTAGCTCCTCAGTAGTCTATTTTGTAGCTTTCTTCTTCTTGTCTACCTCTTCTTTAGGCTTTTGAGTTGTGACTTTGGTGGTGGTTCTTGTGGTAGGATTCTTTGCTATGGGCTTAGTCCCTTTCTTTGCCTTGGGCTGTAGTGCAAGCTAAGCTTTGGCTTTCCTCTTTGTGGCTTTGGTTTTGGTAGGTGCTTCCTCTTTTTCTTCTCCCTTGAAACATTCCTCTTTGTCCTCACCTAGGCCTTGTATCAGTTCTAAAGGCCCTTTCCTTGGCTCATCTTCTTCATGTTCACTTTCATCTTCTTCTCCATCCGCTTCCTCTTCCTCTGCAATGCCTATTGCTTTGAATCCAAATCTTTTCTTGATCTTCTTTATGAGTTTTTCTTTCTTTTTTATTGCAGTGGCTGTCTTCAAGTCTGTCACCACTTTAGATTTAATAATATCATAGGTTCCAAAATGTTCTGTGGTCTTGTCAATTTCTTCTTCAAGTACAACAATAATTGTAGCTAAGGCTTGATCTACATCAAGTTCATATCCTAGTGGCCTAAGCCATCTCACTCTAGGTATAAATTCTTGGATGTAGGTGTAATCAATATCTACTAGAAAGAAAATTTCATTCACATGTTGTTCCACCAATATGACTAGCATCCTCATCCTTTGTTTCATGGACTTCTTGAGGTCCTCAAAATAGCTAGTCATTTGAGCATCAAAATTATCTCCCATCTGCTCAATGAACTCATTAAATTTTTTTATAATTGTATTGTTTTGATTCCAATTCACCTTATCAAATGAAGGGAATTCTTTCGTCACATAGATAAACATACAGACCAAAATTGATCCAAATTTTCATTGAGCCACCATTGATTTTCTTATGGCTCCTAGATTCTCATTGATCTGCTATAGCATGAGCTCTAAAAGGTCATATCTACGATCCTTCTTCACCAGTTTATATGCAACATCTACTGCAATGCGTGGTATGTTGTTTAAACTTCTTGACTAGTAAAACTTGTGGGACATGACTTTGATAGCAAAATCTAGTAGGGGTTTAGTGATGGTATCAATTTTCATTCCCCTATTGTTCCATTTAGCACTAGTGTTCTTCTCTATGGCCTCCCTTTTGTCACTTCTTAGGGTCTTAGGCCGATCTAGGGTTGGAAAACTAGTAACCCTATGAACAATCTTCTTAGTAATCTTCACTAGCCCAGTCTCTAACCAAAAATCTCCATCATAGATTCGGCTCAGCACTATATGAATCCATTTAGTCTTAAAGACAATGGGGAAAACTAGGCCTTTGGTCAGACCCTTCTTCTCAACTATGGAAAACTCATCTTTCAATATACCCTTATCACATAGTTTGTCAAAAGCATTGAAAATTTCTAGGTCTCCTATGGCTCCAATATTGTAATTCTAACATTTCCTTTCATCTTGAACTATGACCACTTTGTCTAGCATGATTGAAAGGGCACTAGCTAGATCATTCTTATATGCAACCTTGGGAATGGGCTTAAACTTTGGCTATTTTACTTCATTGCTAACTAGTTGAATTTCATGTGCATCCTTTCCTTTGGTAGTTTAGACGTAGATGCCATCTTGACTGAATTAGGGTTCAAAATTCAAATAAAATTTTGAAACTGTGTAGCTTGATACTTGATGAAATACCTATGAATTGATGAACACGAGCTGAATTGTTATTGGGATTGGTGCAAATTACTGTTAAATCACTACTTAATCACCCATTCGCTCTACTTATCTTCACTATGTGATCAAATGACTCAAAAATGAGTGATTTACAACTTTATTAGGTTCAAAAACGTAGCATTTATTGCATTATGCTTACAACTGTACACTCGGCATTCAAAGGTTTCATCAACTCAGCATGAACTAAATTTTGTTCACTTGATACCCACTAACATATCTCACTCAGCATCCACTAGACTTTCCAACTCAACATATACCAAAAGTTTACTCGGCATCCAAAGGTAGCTCAGCATCAACTTCAAAATTTTCAAGTTTTGTCTTTGCATTTTTTCTTATGCAAATTTCTTCTTTCTAGCATTTCTATGTTCTTTTGGGATTGATGTGTGATATATCAATGTATGTATGAGCCCCATCTACCTATCTTGTGCTTAATTGGATGAAGTGTGATCACTTAACCTCTTGGGTGAAGTGATCCCTCCATTGGATGTGCTTGGTCCATTTCTTCTTTGCCATGTCTTCTTCATTTTTGCCTTGATGTATTCCACATCAACTCTTTATTTACCCTTGTTGACTTCTAATTTCGGTGCCTTGGCCTTTGTTGGCCAATACCTGCTAACATGTCTAGTCTTTAAGCAACTAAAACATGTGGTTTGACTTAACCATCTATTGTAATTCCCTTTGAAGTGTGTTTTTATGCAGTTCTGAGGAACATGGCTATATTCTTGATAGTAGTGACAACTTTTCCATGTATTTTAGTCCCAATTGTAGTAGTGTCCATAGTTATTTCTCCTTATAGGATGATTAGGTGTCCACATAGGCTTTGATCTAAATTCAAAAGCTCTATGTCCATACTTTTTGTAGTTATAGTAGTGACCATCAAACCTTGGTGTCATCATGACTTTGTTCCTGTAATCTTGTGTTAAGTGTCCTTGTATGTTACACTTGTGACAATAGCCTTTGCTATTAGGTTTGTTCTGCTGATTGGTCTTTCTACTCCTGCAAACATTAGTAGTGTGCCCCTTTTTATTACAAAAATGACGAATGGGTTTAGAGTTCTTACCTTTTTAACTCCTTTGCTCAACACTCTTTTTTCTCTCACCTTCTTCATTATTGGTGTATCCTAGTCCTGAAGTGTCATTGCTTGATCTTGGTGATTTCAGCAACTGCTCAAAGTGCTTGATGGCTTCACTTGACTTGTTGAAGCTCTCTACTATCTCTTTTTCTCTCTTCAACTCATTCTACAATTGTTCATTCTTCATTTTCAAAGTAGAGATCTAAATGTCCTTGATGTTTACCTCATGATGAGTATTCATTTGGCTAAGTGTGCCCAACTACATGTTTGAAATCTTTGTGAGTTTTTTCAACTTCTCAAGCATGACTCTATCCTCAATTTCTATTTTCCTTTGTTTAGTTATCTTACATAGAAATATGGCTTGTGATTCTTGTTCCATCTTAAGATATCTTATCTCTTCCACTTGAGTTCTATTTTTTTCCATCAATTATGCTATTGTTGCATCAAACTCCTTGAAATATCCATTAGCAAAAACTTGTGTGGTGTCAATCTCCTTATAGTGTAAGTCATTCTTAGCTATGGCTATGTCCTTCCTTATTTTTAAGGATTTTCTCAGTTCTTCTCTGGCTTCCTCTACCTTGTGTAGAGCTAGGTGCACATCAATCACTTGATTGTCAATAATCTTCCCAAGTTTGAAGACTTCCATCTTTTGATTTTTTTCTCCAAGTTGTTAGGCTTCTTCTTGAGATAACTCAACTCTGATAACAATTGTTGGAATGTTCAAATGGGAAGAGTAGCTTTTTATTCTTTTAAACCCTCATTAACACATAACTGAAAGTGAAGTGCATGCAAGTAAACATTTAAGCAAACATGAAATGAAAGCATGCATCCACATATGACACAAGAGATTTGGTAACCCAGAAACCCTTGAGGAATAAGAAGGTAAAACTGGGGTGGGGATGACACCTACAAAATCACTACAGCAATATGATCAATCAGTTTTGATGGTCTACCATGTTAAAGGCTTTACATTGTGTCAATAGTGACCTAGTTAAAGGATTTATAAACACTTTACAAGAAGTGTAACCCTATTAAAGGATTTACAAATAGGTTGTTAAACCCACCTAATTTAATAGTATTTTCATCACCTACTTCAAAGGTTCTCCTACCTAGCTGTTAAGCTAACCTATCAACATAGGATTTCAATCTCTAATACAATGATATTCAATAGATGTCATAAATATTGTATAACACTCAATTCCAATAAGTTTTTTTTTGGGGTTACTAAAGGAAAGCTCCATGGCCATATTATCTCTAAAGCTAGAATCTCCATTGATCATGATATAATTGAAGCCGTTCTAAATTTTTCACCTCCTCACAGTAGAAAAGAGCTTAAGTCTTTCTTTGGGAAGATGAATTTTGTGCTAAAGTTTATAAGCAGATCTATAGAGATAGTTAGGCCCCTTAATAATTTACTCAAAAATGGAGCAAAAATAGAATGTATTCTTGAGATTAAGAAATCATTCAAGGATATCAACATGGTCATTTCCATGGCCCCAGTATTGGTGAGACCAAATTATGGACTACCTTTCAAAATATACTCTTTTGTTTTAGAACATTCATGTTCTGAGATTCTTATACAAAAGAAGGATAAAGAAGATGAAAGACCCAATGCTTTTATGAGTTTCCCTTTGAAAATTTTTGAGTTAAATTATTGTAACCTCAATAAATAGTATTTTTCTTTAATCAAAGTGGTAAAGAAATTATGCCATTATATACTCAAGAACAAGGTATATGCAATTGTGTCTGATCATGTGGTTAAGACATTATTGATGCAAAATGAAGTAGGTGAAGTTGAAGAAAATGGATGGCAATCCTTCAAGAATTTGATTTAGAGACTCAACCCATGAATTTGATAAGAGGCCAAGGACTATCAAGAATGATAGCTGATAACCAGATCAAGGATAAAAAGAAATTCTAATTTAATAGTGAAGTAGAGTTGGAAGATTAGAAGAAGATTATAGTATCTCAAGTTGATATTGACCAAGGTATAATAATAGATGTCTAGTACCAGGATATTTTTTACTATCTTTTGCAAAATTGGTACCCTGATTAGATGAATAGTTCATAGTGTAGGGAACGCAAAGTGAAGTGTGAATCCTACATGCTAGATGATAGAAAATTATACAAAAGAAAATATGAAGAGATTTACCTAAAGTGCTTGGGATGTGAAGAAGTAAAAGAAGTTTTAGAATGGTTTTATGATAAGTATGATATAGGACATGGTTCAAAAAAGACTATGGTCCATATGACTTTAAGATTAGGTTATTTTTTGATCATAATCTTCAAGGATACTTCTGAACATGTGCATACTTGCCACATTTGTTAGACTAGTGCTAATAGAGAAGAACATCTGGCAATTTCATTACAACCAGTACTTGAAGTACATACCTTTGCAAAGTGGGGGCTAGATTTAATTGGTCTAGTAAACCCGCCATCATCAACTAGACATACCTTTGTTCTCACAACTACTGATTACTGCACACATTGGGAAAAAGTTGAGACTTTCAAAAATTACATGGGAAAGGTGGTTGTGGACTTCTTAGAAGAACACATTATTACCAGATTTGGGATGCCATTCATTCTATTGTTTGATAATGGACAATCTTTTGTATGAATTTTCCTTACTAAATGGGCACTAGAAAATTAGGTTATAATCATATTTTATTCAAATTATTATCCACAATGAAATGGTGTGGTTGAATGTACAAATAAGAACTTGACCGTGGTAATAAGACATTTATTGAAGGAAAATCCTAAAGATTGACATACACAACACAAATATGTGATATCGACAGACCAAGCTAGGGTCAAGAATGCTTTGGAGAGATCTACATATTTTCTCATCGATGGACAAGAGCCAATATTCCCTCTTAACCTTAGGAATCCTATTTTGAAATTCATGAGTGGGTATGTTGAAGATGTCAATAGGGTTTAGTTTAGACTGATGAATTTTTTGAGATGGATGAGAAATGGATAGTTTCTTTGGAGCATATGGAGAAGCATCAAGCTATCGTTAAGAGGTGGATTGACAAGAGGGCCAGGATAAAATCTTTCATAATATTCAACCTTTTTCTCCTCTGGGACAATAAAAAAGAAAAGCTAGACAACCACACTAAGTTTCAACACTTGTGGATTGGTCCTTACCAAATCATGGAAATTCAAGAAGAAAATACTTTTAGATTGAGTTCCTTACAAGGAAAATCGGTTCCGTTGCTAGTCAATGGGCAGTTCCTGAAACATTACTTTGAGGCCTAAAATCACTTACAAAAAGAAATTCCTTTCTACGAGTGTGTTTATTTCTACAAGTATGTTTATTTTCAGTTGTGTTTCTACTTTTTGTTGTGTGTTTACTTTCAAAGTTGCATCTGTCCATGGGTTAGTTGCACTCAAGATTTTATCTTGACATATCTCATTAAACCACTTTTTGGTTTTGACTTTTGGGGAAGACATATTTATTTGTTGAAACATTTAAATGATTTTGATTCTTATATCAAATAAGGAAAAGATGTTACTTATAGTAATAAAGGACTTTCAATCTTGAATTCACAATTGCAAATCAACAAGTTTTCAATAGTTTACAAATTTAAAGATCGATTATCTTAGGCATTTTCAAACCAAGTTTGATGCTATGAATGGATAGTTCAAATCCTACTAGTTGAAACAAAAGGGTCTTCTCGAAGGAACTCTTAAGATCATTGGTTGGAATGAGAGTTTCTATAAAATCCTTGAAAGATAAATGTAATGGATATCCACTAAAGATTGAATCTGGGAAACAACATCAATGTCTTGGCTACACCATCTAAGCATGGTCAAGGTACAGAAAGAAACTAAAAAGTAAAAATGGTGTTAACATGAAAGAGTCTACAAAGTTTAAGAAAGGTACTCTAACTATAGGGATATACACCCCAAATAGGTTATCCAGTATCAAAATAATTATTTCTTCGAAAAGTCAAAATAGTGACATGTTAGCTATGTGAAGAAAATATTCAAAAGATTACTAGGGACTTCAAAAGAAAAGTGACAACCCATTAAGAGCCCTTAGGATTGATTCTCTCATCTAGTCAGGTAAGGGATGATAAAAATATTTAGTAAGGATTCTCAATGAATGGATTGGAAGGGTGGAAGATTGTTTCCATGTTGTCAAAATCTTTTAATAGATTGCATTCTGAGATGTGGAAGAAAATGGATACACTGAACACACACTGAACTTGGAGATTCAAGACTTTGAGGTTTTGACTATAATGTGACTTGAAATATGGTAGGAGTATTCAGGTTTTAGTTGGTGTTTGACACATACTAGAAGAATGTTTGTTGTTGAATAAATGACTTTTTCATTTCTTTCCCTTTTGTCGAGGATATTTTTTGTGGTTTCACAATGCACTATTGGAATTAGCAAATAGGAAATATACTTCTAAGGGGGGGTGAATCAAAAATACTAAAATTTAGCCAATAAAACTTTTAACATCAGTCAATATATGCAAGAAACATATTGAAGTAATAGGGAAAGTAAAAGCATGCATGTAAAAACTTTACACCAGATATGATCACCCAGAAACCCTCCAAAATGAGTAGGTAAAGTTTGGTTGGGTATGATACCCACAAATTTTACTATTGTAGCAATAATGTAATTAGTTAAGGTTATAAAGTTTGACTATGAGCCATGATCTACCCTATGAAATGCCTTCCTTGCTAAAGGCTTACAAAGGACTATTAGATCCTACCTTGTTAAAGGATTCTAACACCCTATTGGAAGTGTGACTAGTTAAAGGGCTTACAAAATATTCACTTGGAATTTCACCCTGTTAAAGGATTTTACAATGACTATTAAGTCAACCTTAGTCCAGAGGATTTCATTTTTCAGATACAATTGTTAGAAAGTACAATAGAATGTTTGATTTGACAACTTACAATCTTGTATTGTTGAATTTAGATCTCTATACTATCCAATCTGATCCTTACTAACCTGATATGTAGATGTTGTAATGTTGATCCTCTATTCTGTAAACTAATTCTACAATTCTCTACTTCTTCTAGGTCACCTTGAAATCAATTCACTCCTTTCTCTCTTCTATTCTTTGCTTCCTTTCTCTCTCAGTCTCTTAATCATTTTTTAATTATGGGTCTTTGATCTCCTTATAAATATTTTTGTAACATAGAATTAGGTAAGAATCTACGGCTGAGATTCATCCTTTTTGCCAGTTAACCATTCTAATTTTTGATTGGTTGCATGCTAATCATGTAGGAAATCAAATAGATTTTATCTAATCTTCTAAGCTTCGAGATCTATCCATGAGTTAGCATACAAATGGTTTACATATTTTTTTGTGCCCTCACAAACTTCTATGTCAATTTTGTGTTACTCAGCACTTGATAATACTAATGCTCGACACTCATTATATTTTGTCTGACTCAACACTTGATCTTGCTTGGCATCTTTTATTCACTCGACATTTGAACTTGCTTGGCATTGTCTATTTGCTCAACAGTTGAGTGACTTGGTGCTTTCTTTATTTATTTCTAACTCAACACTTATTACAACTCGACATCTATACATATTATACTCAACGTATATTACTAGCTCAAAATGAACTTAGTAAATATCTTAAGTATTTTGACACTCAACTATCAAAATCCATCTAAGATCAACAATCTCCCCCTTTGACATGAGTGTCAAAAACACTTAACTATACATGATAAATATAATCTCCCTTAACTATAATACCTTCATGGTTCGACATATATAAAAACTTCAAAATTTTTCAAAATTTAGTAATAGACTATATAACTCAAAATTTTGTAACTCCCCTTGAGTTTATGTGCCTTTTCTATTCAAAATTTTTGCTCCTCTAAGCATATTTTTCGCTTGCATTTGTTCTTCAATTTGATACTCTTTATCTGATATGATTTGCTTTTGTTCTTTGTACTTGTTTTCTCCCACTTTGTTTTCTTTATATCCCCTTTCACATGTCTCCCCTTGCATAATAATTTTCTCCTCTTGGCTTTTATCTCCTCCTTTTTTTTATCTCCCCCTTTTTGACACTTATGTCAAAGGGTCTATACACTGATTATGTATTTAGCCAGAAAAGTCATATTGACTTCCATTACAATCTTTAGAGAAGCATTCCATTTTTTCGTTGCTACATCTAGGGATTTGATTTGAATGGATGTCTCGGCTGCAAGGTGAACTAAGCCATCTAAAGTTGAAAGATTATGATCTTTCTTTAATACAGTTTCAGCATATGCAGTTCCTTCTATATTATTTCTATGTGAGGGATTAGGGAGGTTTGAATTTGGACTAACCTGGCTCTTACATTAGCCTCTTCTACTATTAATACAACTATTTCCTTTTGTTTGTGAAGCACTATATTAAAATGCTTCTCACTCTGAGCTAGATTTTGTGGCAATTGCATGCCAAATATTTTCAAATTTCTTTCTAGATTAGATATTTTCTAGCTTGTTTCTTGTACGAAATCTATGGGATCACACAATTTATTGTACAGTGAGAATATATTCTCAAGTAACTTCTTTAGTTTTTTAATTTTAGTATCCAAATCCACTTGTGATAGTGCTATCTCATTGGATATTTTCTCATTTACCTTGGCTTGAAACTTCTTTTTGGACCATTCCATGAGTTTTACATTTGCATCATTTTCTTGATTTGTCACTTGGTCCATAATTTGTGATAATTGCTCCAACATAGGCCTAGATTCATCAAGTGTTTGCAAGCTAAAGGCATCTAAAAGGATGTCTTTGATCTCATGGAGTGCTTGTTGTTGATTATACTCATTCTTGAGTATCTCTTGTTTCTACTTTCTTTCTAATGCCCCTTGCATTATGTTTATCTGTTCAATTGTTATGGTTGCATAGTCATATTTTTGTATAACTATATATTCATCTAATGTAGGGTCTCCATATTGAAGTACCCTTGCAAAATTTGTCGAGCTCAAATTTGGTGTAGAGACCTAAAATGGCATTGCATTAGTGCTCAGCCTCTGAAGGAATTTTGTAGGAGTTCCAGTTGTTGGAAAATTAACCAATGTCTAAATAGCTTCTTGCTTCTTTTCCTTTGGAATGTACTTATCATCTTCTAACCTACTTGATCAATCACAATAATTTGTGTTGCATCTTGAGCTTGTGTGTTATGCATATATACCTCTATCTGTCTTGATTGATCATGTGTGGGCTCACTTTCCTTGATAGTTTGAGTTTATTGTTCAATCGTAACAACTTCAACTATGGTGTCAACCTTTATAGATGTACCAATTGATGTTTTCACTTGAGGTTTTCCAATTGTAGCTTTAGAGATGATAGAAGGTGGTTCTTGTGTATTCACCTCATCCCTAGTGATATCAGGTACTTCTTTCGATAGCTCATCCATACTGACCAATACTAGATTATCACACAATTTGGATTGAAGTGTGGATTGGTCAATGATCTTCTTTAGATCCTCTGCAGTAAGTGGGTTGATGTTCTAATCTGAATTGTTAGCAACATCTTTCATAGTTACAATTTCTATAGGTGTTCTTGTGTCATGTGGAGGGATTAATGGGTGCAATTTTGTGTCTTGCACATTTTGATCTATTTGTTGCTCCTTAGCTATTGTTGTTTCATCATTCTTCTATAATTTCTTTCTTTTCATGCTTTTTTTCTTCATCCTTATCATCATCTCATTTTCTCCATCATTCCTTCCCTCAAAGGGCTCTTCTTCTCCTTTCTTGGCTGTAGTCAAGCCACAAACCAACTTCCACATTTTGGTGGACTTATTAACAATATCTTTAATGTTATGCAAAATGTTGAATGCCCTGTACTTCAGTGAAATTTTTTTGCCATGTTTCTTATTGGCTTTGGTGATTTTCCCTCTTGTTCACTCTAGCATTACTTGTGCAAGGGTTGATTCCCTTATTTTCTTTTCAAGATTCAAACAATAATCCCAATTATTCTCAACAATAGTGTACAATTTCTTGGGTATTGTGTTATCTAATTCAAGAGATGTGTTCTTAATTTTTCCATCATGGCATACACACTAATTCTTCAAGCATATTTTGGTCCTCTCTACTTAGTTTACCAAAATCAATATTTTTCACTCTAGTTAAGTCTACATTATCCCTAATATTTACACACATGCTCTCTAAATCAAACTTGGGAGCATGACTTAACATTCTAAACTAGATAGTGTCCTCTGACTCCATCCTTTCATCATCAATTCCTGGTTGTGTAATATATTTTCTTCTAGGTTTCCTTTGCATAGGACCTTTTTGCTCAGTAGCCTTCTTCTTTTCCTTAGCTTGCTCCTTATCCTTTTAAGTGGTGACCCTAGTACTGGCTCTTGTTGTTGGGGTTGTAGGCTTGGCAAGGCTTGGTTTTTCTATTTTCTTCCTTTTAAGCTATGCTATAGGATATGGTTTAGCCTTTCTCTTCTTTGTTTCTTGTTTGGTAGGTGCTTCCTAGGCTTGTTCTTCCTCAACGCCTTCTTCCTCCACATCTTCACCCATGGCTTCTATTAGGGAAAGAGTTTTTTGACCTTGTTCTTCTTCTCCTTCCTCTTCTTCATCATCATCTTCATCATCATTCCCTACACCTTCCTCAAATTTGGCTTTCAACTTCCTTATTAATTTATATTTCTTCTTTAGAGTTGATGTTTTTTTCAACTCCATTTCAACCTTGGACTTAACAATATCATAATTATCAAAAAAAAATTCTATCTTGTCTACTTCCTTTGCAAGAAGTGCAGTAAAAGTTGTTGATGCTTCATCAATGTTTATTTCATAACCCAAAGGCATTAGCCATCTGACTCTAGGCATTGTAGCCTAAATATATGTGTAGTAAATTGTTAGAAATGCCTTTGAATAACTCAGGGCAGGGTGAATGAATTATTCAAGGTCCCAAATTTCCTAATTAATCTTTTTCACTAAGTATAGTGAGCCTATTAAAACTACTATGCATCGAAGCTAAACTTTATTTTAAGAAAGTTACTGATAAATCAATCATGAAAAAATCAAACATATGAAATAAACTCATACCATAGTGATTTACATGGAAACTTAATTTGGGAAAAACCATTAGTAACATGATACCTTGTTTCTCACCCTTATGAAGTGATGCCCTGTTAAAGTCCTACCCTATTAAAGGCTACAATACACTGTTAGATGTGACCTTATTAAAGAATTTCAAACACCCTATTAGGAGTGTGCCTAGTTAAATGACTTTAGAACATTCAACTTGGAATGTCACCCTATTAAAGGATTTCTTAATGGTTGTTAGGACAACCTAATTCCATATGATTATTCTTCAGATGATACAATTGCAAGAGAGTATCAATTAAGGATTGTTGACCTCATACAATACACAACTTAATTTGTAAAATTCAACTCACACACTTGCCTAGCCTTCAACCTCTACAGCTCTGATAGCTTTTCCTCCTTTCAAGCTTCTCCTTGAGTCTTCTTGCTTGTTGTGCCAATGAAATCTCCTTTCTATGGTCATTTATTGAAGTAGAGTCTCTATGCTCTGTTCTTCCTTCTCTATGTCTTCTTCTTGACACTACACACTCCACACACTTCAATTCTTGACTTGCAACTCCTTAAGTGGAAGTTTAGAATGCATTTCCTATTCTATTTTTCTCGATCATAATTAGGTTTGAATTGATTTGGAAAGATACAATGTAACTTTCCATCCAATTTGTTTCTTCTAGAAACTTTATGTGGAATCCACCTATATTCGCCTAAAAATAGTTAACCTAAAATTTTGTGCCAATAGCTCAACCTTCTTATCTTCCACCTAGTTTACAAAATTCAAGGTAACACCCTTATCAGTTTAGATCTAGAAAATTGTTGACTTTTCAAATAATGCAGTAGCTTGGCATTATTGAAATATTGGTGCTCAGCACATATTGTGTTACTCAACACCTTCTCTAGATTCAGTCGACATCCATTAAATTTTATTGATGCTTGACACTGATTATATTTTCACTGCTTGGCACCTGAACTTTTCTAGGCACTTGAACACTTTCACTTGGCACACACTAGATTTTTCATTTTCTCGACACTAACTAAAAAATCTACTTGGCATGAACTAACTTTCTTGGCACCCACTAATGAATTTAGTCAAGCTTTATAGACAACCTTGTTACAACTTATTCTTCTAATGTTTCCAAGTGTGACCAACCTCTATATCTTCAAGCATGTTAACAATACATCACTTTACCAATGGATTAACTAATCCTTTTACTTCACTACAACATCATAACTCAACCTTTTCTGTAGGTGTTGTTACATCTTATTGATTAACTCCTCATTAATCAACTAAGTGATAGTACTTGGATCATATAAGCAATTTTCATTCCAGCAAATAGCATATTTGACATCAGTGACAAAAAAATTATTGAAAACACTCTTTATCAACAATCTCCTTTCTTCAATATTTTCATCAATAATATTTTCAATCATATTTCAATAATCTCCCTCTTTGGCATTGATGGAAAACCAAATTGATCAAGCAACCAAGCTAATCAACCAAGTTACCATAATACTAATATGCCAAAAAGAAAACTTATTGTCTTTCATATCTCCCTCTTTTTCATATCTCCTTCTTTGCTGGTACATACTAATTTCTTTGTTATCCTAATTTCTTTGCTACTACTTCTCCCTCTTAGCTGTTATTTTCTTTTCAACTCTATCTTCCTCTATACATCTGATCCTGTGAATTTTTTTATTTCTTTCTATTTCTCCCTCTTAGCTTCTATTTTCTTTTCTACTCTATCTTCCTCTATAGATCTGGTCATGTGGATTTTTCTATTTCTTTCTATTTCTCCCTCTAATTGATCAATTTCTACTATTTGATTAATTTTTTCTATTTATCCCTCTTTGACAACAATGCCAAAGATATAGCATCTTTGATCCTTCTATCACCATGCATGACTAATTTAGAACTTTAGCACTTTAGTATCCTTTGCATCAACTTACATCATTTCAATAATCAACTTATTTGATGCAGTACAATTATGTTGTTGCTCAAACAACCTAGGATGGGGGCTTTAACCCTAGCTTATCTCTAAGATAATTAAATGCATGTTGAGGTAATGGTTTTGTGAAGATATCAGCAATTTGTTCCTTTGAGTTGATATATTCCATCTTCACTTGTTTCTCTTCCACCATCTCTCTTACATAGTGATACTTAGTTGCAATGTGCTTATTTTTTGCATGCATCACAAGATTCCTGGATATGTTGATCACACTTGTGTTATCACAATAGAGTGTCATTGCCTTAGTTATCTCCTCCTTCATTCCTTTCCATAGGTGTTTGACTCATATAATGTTGGCACAATTGATGGCTGCTGCAACATACTCAGCTTTAGCTATGGACTGTGAGATACAACTTTTCTTCTTGCTAGTCCAAGTGACTAGTCTTCTTCCTAAGAAGAGTGCTCCTCCACTACTGTTTTTCCTGTCATTAATGTTTCCTCCCCAATCTACATTAGTTTAAGCATTCAAATCAAAATTTTACCTCCTCTTGTAGTATAAGCCAATGTCATGAATACCTTTTAGATACCTCATTATTCTCTCCACTGGCATAAGGTGATTTTCTCTTGGATTTGTACAAAATCTTGCTGCTATTCCAATAGCTAATGCAATGTTTGGTCTTTTATTAACAATAGATCGCAATTTTCCAATCATAGACCTATACATTGTTTGATTTATTTTAGTAGACTAATCATTCTTGGATAGCTTGTTTCTTGATATCATTGGTGTACTGATAAGTTTGGAATCCTCTAAGCCAAAATTTCTTGAGTATATCCTTGATATAATTTTATTGGGTTACAAATATTCCATGTTTCAATTGATGTACTTGTAATCCAACAAAGAATTTTATTTCCCCAAACATTGACATTTCAAACTCATGTTTCATTTGGTCAGAAAAATCTTTGTATAGTGCATCTTTTCCTCCAAATATTATATCATCAACAAAGATTTCTAATATTAGGATATCCTTATCTTCTTCTGACTTGATGTACAAGTTTCTATTGTCATCTATTCTTTCAAATCCAATTTTAACTAGATATCTATGAAGTCTCTCATACCAAGCTCTAGGAGCTTGTTTCAAAACATAGAGAGCTTTATGTGGTTTAAAGACCATATCCTCTTCTAGTATACCTTTAAGAAAAGTAGACTTTACATCCATTTGGTAGACTTTGGATCCTTTGTAGGCAGCATATGCAAATAGAATCATAATTCCTTCCATTCTTGCAATAGGAGCAAATGTTTCCCCATAATCTAGTCCTTCTTCTTGTGCATAACCTTTGCAAACTAATCTAGCCTTATTTCTTGTGATCTCACCATTTTCATCTAACTTATTTCTGAATACCCACTTGGTTCCAATCATATTCTTATCTGCTGGTCTCGAAACTAAAGTCCATGTCTTATTTTTCTCAATTTTCTCTATCTCTTCTTCCATTTCTTTGCAGCAATCATCATTTTGTAGTGCATCATTCATTTTTTTGGGTTCAATCTTGCTAAGAAGATTGATCACCAATGATCTATTCTACAGGATGGTGCCTTCTCACATATTTTGATAGCCTAGGTTCTATCCTTTCTTCCATGTTTGGTCTTTCAGCATCAGACTCACTATGCACATCTCTATTAGGTACCTCTACATCTCTTTCATGTGTATTGATTTTAGAATAAGAATGTGCATTTCTCTCATTTTATGGCTCAGCATTTAAGTGCAACTCGACATTTACTGGCTATGACTCGGTAGATACTGTTGTTGGAAATGAGAATGAAGTAACTAAGAGGGGGAGGGGGTGAATCAGTTACTACAAAAACATTTCATAGTCCCTTAGATGTCTAAAAGTTTGATCTATTTTACAGATTACTGAAACTTGATATTGCAGCAAATAATAACAATCATTAAGAACTGATATCAAAACAATTCAGCAAACTCAAACACTAGAGACACCAGATTTAACGTGGAAACCCAATATGGGAAAAACCACCAATGTAACTAGTTACTGTTTTTCACTTTTTCTGAAGTGAGCCCTGTTAGGAGCCAACCCTATTAAAGGTTACAAAAACACACTATTAGATGTGACCCTGTTAGAGGATTTAAACACTCTGTTAGAAGTGGCCTTGCTAGAGGTCTTTAGAACAATTCAACTGAATTGTCACCTTGTTAGAGGATTTACAAAATGATTGTTAAACCAACTCTGTTAAGAGATTTGGATTCACTGCTACAAAGGTTATAAAGCAACAATGAAGTGACCTGAATAATATGCAACTTATCTTTTGCTGATTACAGATCTCTGTTCGGCTTGATTAGATCCTTACTGATCAAATACAACTTTACAGCTCCTTTAATCCTTCATCAGGATTCACTCAGTCTCCTCTTATCCAAGTATTTGCTTTCGCATCCTTGCTTCTCTTGTTCTTCACTTGTTTTTTTTACCTTTTTTTTTTCTTGTGTACTTTTACAACTTGAATAACTCTATATATATATATATATATATATATATATATATTTTAGATTATCAAGTCAGCTCAAATAACTTGGTAAACAATTATTCCAACAGTTGGCTGAATTGCAAGATTTAACAAATCCTTTTACTGGCCAACCTAGCACAGTAAACTCTGTTCAAAAATAATTCTTGTGTTAATCGACTAAACCTGGTTAATACAGAGAATTTCGTGAAATCCTTCAGTCACCGAGTGAAATTGGTAAGCACTGAGTTCCCTGTGATGACCGAGTGAGCTCAGTGAAAAGTAACTTCTCCATCTTTTCTTTGATGACCGAGTGAGCTCGGTGAAAACTGACTTCTCCATCTTTCCTTCGATGACCGAGTGAGCTCGGTGAAAACTGACTTCTCCATCTTTCCTTTGATGACCGAGTGAGCTCGATGAAAAAAGACTTCTCCATCTTTCCTTCGATAAGCGAGTGAGCTCAGTGAAAATTGACTTCTCCATCTTTCCTTCGATAACCGAGTGAGCTCAGTAAAAATTGATTTTTCCATCTTTCCTTCGATGACCGAGTGAGCTCGGTTATTATTGTCTATTTTATTTTCTTCGATGACTTGGTTATCACTGTCTATTTTATTTTCTTCGATGACCAAGTGAGCTCGTTTATCATTGTCTGAACTCGGTTAACTGAGATTAAAGACTGATATGACATTTTGTGTGACATCAAGGACAACACTATCCACCAATCTCCCTCTTTAGCATTGATGGCAACACAACATGTCATAACAGAATGAAATTTTGAAAACAAGATAACAAACTTCTCCCTCTTTCACTAGTCTTC
The DNA here is from genome assembly GCA_028749045.1 of Cupressus sempervirens. NCBI lineage: Eukaryota > Viridiplantae > Streptophyta > Pinopsida > Cupressales > Cupressaceae > Cupressus > Cupressus sempervirens. The sequence goes on from CM053790.1 coordinate 836,424,963, forward strand.
TTCTTTTACGGAGCTTCATAGCAGATTTTTTAAGTCTCATAAATTTCAGAAGGATATCACAGTAAATCTCTCCCTCTTTGACAACACATGCCAAAGAAAACAGAAGTAAAGTGAATTGCAATGTACCTATAGTACTGATTCATATGCAATGATTTCTGATTAAACTGCATCAACAGATAGATCTTCAATCTGATATGTGTTGATGCATCACTAAAGCTTCCTTTAGTGAACTTTAGATAGGGGAATGACCCCTAACCTACCTCTAAGATATAAAAATGCATCCTTAGACAAGGGCTTTGTGAATATATTAGCAATTTGTTCCTTTGTGTGGACATATTCTAATCTGATATCCTTGTCTTGCACCAATTCTCTGACAAAATGATATTTGATTGCAATATGTTTGGTCTTGGAATGCATCACTGGATTCTTGGATATATTTATTGCACTTGTATTATCACAGAACATAACAACTGGTTCTTTGATTTCAATCTTCATTCCTTGCAATAGTTTCTTAAACCAAACAATATTAGAACAATTTACTGTTGCAGCAACATACTCTGCCTCTGCTGTAGATTGGGATATACAATTTTGCTTTTTGCTTGTCCAAGAAACCAATCTCTTTCCAAGAAAGAATGCTCCTCCACTTGTGTTTTTTCTGTCATCAAGGTTCCCTGCCCAATCAGTATCAGTAAAAACTTTCAAATCCAAATTACCTCTAAATTTGTACCATAGCCCATAATCTTTAGTTCCTTTCAAATATCTCATTATTCTCTTGATTGCCATCAGGTGAGTTTCTCTTGGTTTTGCTGAAAATCTTGCAACAATACCAACTGCGAGAGCAATATCTGGCCTGGTATGAACTACATACTGCAATTTTCCAATCATAGATCTATACAATGTTTTATCTACCTCTTTGGATTCATCATCTTTTGTAAGTTTCAATACAGTACACATAGGAGTTCCAATAGGTTTACAGTCCTCCATACCAAACTTTTTCAATATCTCCTTGATGTATTTTTACTGAGTGATGAAGATGCCATTCTTATTTTGTTGGAACTGAAGACCAACAAAGAATTTTATCTCACCAAACATAGACATTTCAAACTCCTTGTTCATTTGTTCTAAAAATTCTTTGCAAAGATCATCATGCCCTGTGAAGACAGTATCATCTACAAATATTTCTACCAAGATAATCTTATTATCTGGACTTTCCTTTATATACAAGCTACTATTATCATTAGCTCTTTGAAAACCAATCTGAATAAAATAATTATGCAATCTTTCATACCATGCTCTAGGAGCTTGTTTCACAACATACAATCCCTTGTGTAATTTGCAGACCATGTTCCTTTTATCTGGATCAACAAAACCTTTAGGTTGTTCAATGTAAAATTCTTCATCCAGTATTCCATTGAGGAATGTTGACTTGACATCCATCTAATAAACTTTGAATCCTTTGTGAGCAGCATATGCAAGTAAGGTTCTGACTCCTTCCAATCTTGCAATAGGAGCAAAAGTTTCTCCATAATCTATACCTTCTTCTTGTGAGTATCCTTTGCATACCAATCTAGCTTTGTTTCTGGATACCTTACCATCTTCAGTCAACTTGTTTCTGAATACCCACTTGGTTCCAATTATATTCTTGTCTTTAGGCCTAGGTACAAGAGTCCATGTCTTGTTTTTCTCTATCTATTCTATTTCATCATTCATTGCCTCAATCCAACTATCATTTGCCAGTGCATCCTTAATACTTCTAGGTTCAAAATCAGCAAGTAAACAAGTATTTTTCAACTTACTTCTTGTCAGGGTTCCTTCGGATTTGTCTCCAATGATCTGATCTGGTGCATGATGTCTTCTGACATATTTTGCTAATACAATTTCCTTGTCTCTTGAATAAATTTCATTGTTACCTTTTTGTACTTCAGATTCTTGCTATTCTGGCTCGGTAGATATTGGCTCGGCTGATTCAAAATTGGTAAACACTTGCTCGGTAGTGTCTGAAAGTTGCTGAGGCTCGGTTTGAACTATTTGCAACTCGGTTACTGAAGACTCAGGAGTTGAGGATTCTTGAGTGAACAGTATACTTGGTATAGTATCTGGTTCAATGTAAACAAATCTCTTGTAGTCTTCAGGTACCTTTTTGCTTCCTTCTTCTGATTTGTCTACAAACTCATCAATTTTCACATGTGCACTTTCTATGACCTTTTGAGTGGATAGATTTAAACATCTATATGCTTTGCTTTTGCAAGAATATCCCAAAAATATTCCTTCATCACCTTTTACATCAAATTTTCCTTTTCTAGATTCTTTCAAAATATAACATTTGCTTCCAAATACTTTTAGATAACTTACATTAGGTTTGTGGCCATACCATAATTCATAGGGTGTCTTGAATGAGTCCTTTTTCAGCTATACTCAGTTTAATGTATGAACTGCAGTGCTGATGGCTTCCTTCCAGTATTTGATAGCAATGTTCTTTTCTATCATCAAGGTTCTTGCACAATCCATAATGGATCTATTTCTTCTTTCAACTATTTCATTTTGTTCTAGAGTTCCTGGTGCTGAAACCTATCTTTTAATACCTCTTTCAATGTAGAAGTTATTGAATTCATGTGAAATGAATTCACCACCTCTGTCTGACCTTAAACATTTTAGTCTTTTCCCTATTTCTTTTTCTACTCTTGGAAAATACCATTTGAATTTCTTAAATGCTTCTGATTTATTTCTTAGATACATGGCAATCATCATTCTTGAGTAATCATCAACAAAGAGAATGAAAAATTTCTCTCTAGTATAGCTTTCTATTCCAATAGGTCCACATAAATTAGTATGCACAATTTCTACTATATCTTTAGATTGATAGTTTTTACTTTTAAAACTAGTCCTTCCCATTTTACCAATCTGACAGTTCTTGCATAGACCAACCTCAGGTTTCTTAATGTTAGAAATGCCTCTTACTTTTTTGAATTTGCTTATTTTTATCAAATTATCAAAATTGACATGACACACCTTTTATGCCATAACCAACTCTCTTCAATTTGAGCAATAAAACATGAGTATTCACCAAGTTCTAGATAGAATAAGTTACCTTTAGTTTGGGTGCCAGATCCTATCAGCTTTCCTTGCTCATTCAACAGTCTTGCCTTTCCATGCATGAATTCCACATTGAATCCAATATTGAGTAACTGTGCCACACTTAGCAAATTATGTTTGAGACCTTCAACCCAATAGGCATTATTACAAACAAGTTCTTTGGTTAGACAGATTCTTCCTCTTCCTTTTATGAAATGAGGTTCATTATTACCAAACCTTACACTACCACCATCATAATCTTCAAACTTATCAAACTTAGTTTTATCACCAATCATATGATGTGAGAAACCACTGTCTATAATCCATGTATCATTCTTACTTATATGAGAGATAAGAGAAATTTTATCTTCCTCATCATTGTCAGAATCATCTTTAACAGCAATATAAACAATTTCATCCTCACTATTATCAGAATCTTCAAAATTTTCAGCCATGAAACATGATTTCTTACCTTTTTTCTTGAATGATTTGAAATTTTTTTGCCATTCCTTTTATGATCCTTCTTTTCATCATTGTTCTGCTTGTTCGGGCACCTAGTTGCAATATGACCAATTTCTTCACATGAAAAACATATTAGAGGAACTTTACCTTTATATTTTCCTCTACCTCTAGAGTATTTTCTTGCTAGAAGAGCTTCAATTACTTCAAGATCACTATCTGAGCTTAGATCTGATTCATCTTCACTTTCTGACTGAAGTTTCTTTTTGCTTTTCTCCTTGAGTGAAAGTTTGGCCTCAAATGCTGATTCCATGTTCTTGGAAGCTGGAACATAGTTGTCAAAGTTATCTAGTTCAAATGCAGTTAATCTCCCAACTATGGCCTCAAGATTTATCTGATGATTTGCTTCACATCTTCTTTCCTGAATTGCAGACACTCTGATTGCATAAATAGGAAGCAAGGTTCTGAGAACTTTTCTTACAACTGTTTCTCCTTTGATGTCACCACTAGCTGCCCTGATTGCACTTACACATGCTCTAACTCTTTCAACATATTTTGCAATGTTTTCATCCTCTCTCATCCTCATTTGATCAAATTGTCCTCTTAGACTTTCTGCTTTTGTTCTTCTCACATTGTCATCTCCTCCATAGATTTATTTTAGCTTGTTCCACATGTCAAAGGTGGTTTTGCAGTCCTTAATGTCATCCAATTCTTCATAGCTGAGAGCACATGCTATGTCTATCATCATGTTGTTGTGAGTTTTCTTTTCAGCAATATCATTGACTGACAGTGTGCCAAAAGGTTCTTCATATTTTTCTTCAAGGTATTTCAGTTCAGTATCACCAACAGTAGCCTGATGAAGTTTCATTAGTTCTTGCCATGCTGAGAAGTTATCTCTATTAAGTTTTGGAATTTCTCTTTTGTAAGACATCCTGATCTTTTTGCTTAAATCCTTGAAATCTTCTCTTGCAAGTACCAAAAGCTCTGATACCAATTGTTGGAAATGAGAATGAAGTAATTGAGAGGGGGAGGGGGTGAATCATTTACTACAAAAACATTTCACAGTCCCTTAGATGTCTAAAAGTTTGATCTATTTTACAGATTACTGAAACTTGATATTGTAGCAAATAATAACAATCATTAAGAACTGATATCAAAACAATTCAGCAAACTCAAACACTAGAGAGACCAGATTTAACGTGGAAACCCAATATGGGAAAAACCACCAATGTAACTAGTTACTGTTTTTCACTCTTCTGAAGTGAGCCTTGTTAGGAGCCAACCCTGTTAAAGGTTACAAAAACACACTATTAGGTGTGACCCTGTTAGAGGATTTAAACACTTTGTTAGAAGTGGCCTTGCTAGAGGTCTTTAGAAAAATTCAACTGAATTGTCACCTTGTTAGAGGATTTACAAAATGGCTGTTAAACCAACTCTGTTAAGAGATTTGTATTCACTGCTGCAAAGGTTATAAAGCAACAATGAAGTGACCTGAATAATATGCAACTTATCTTTTCCTGATTATAGATCTCTGTTCGGCTTGATTGGATCCTTACTGATCAAATACAACTTTATAGCTCCTTTAATCCTTCATCAGGATTTGCTCAGTCTCCTCTTATCCAAGTATTTGCTTTTGCATCCTTGCTTCTCTTGTTCTTCACTTGTTTTTTTTACCTTTTTTTTTTTTCTTGTGTACTTTTGCAACTTGAATAACTCTATATGTATATATTTTAGATTATCAAGTTAGCTCAAATAACTTGGTAAACAATTATTCCAATAGTCAGTTGAATTGCAAGATTTAACAAATCCCTTTACTGGCCGACCCAACACGGTAAAATCTGTTCAAAAATAATTCCTGTGTTAACCGACTGAACCCAGTTAATACAGAGAATTTCGTGAAATCCTTCAGCTGCCGAGTGAACTTGGTAAACACTGAGTTCCCTGTGATGACCGAGTGAGCTCAGTGAAACTGACTCTACTTTGATGACCAAGTGAGCTCAGTGAAAATTGACTTCTCCATCTTTTCTTCGATGACCAAGTGAGCTCGGTGAAAACTGACTTCTCCATCTTTCCTTCGATGACCGAGTGAGCTTGATGAAAACTGACTTCTCCATCTTTCCTTTGATGACCGAGTGAGGTTGGTGAAAACTAACTTCTCCATCTTTCCTTCGATGACCGAGTGAGCTCGGTGAAAACTGACTTCTCTATCTTTCCTTCGATAACCGAGTGAGCTCGGTAAAAACTAATTTTTCCATCTTTCCTTCGACGATCGAGTGAGCTCGGTTATTACTGTCTATTTTATTTTCTTCGATGACTCGGTTATCATTGTCTTTTTTATTTTCTTCGATGACTGAGTGAGCTCAGTTATCATTGTCTAAACTCGGTTAACTGAGATTAAAGACTGATATGACATTTTGTGTGACATCAAGGACAACACTATCCAACAACTGTAACTTGTTATTGATTCCCAATTTGATTGGAAACATCTTCTTCATTAGGCATTCCTTCATAGAAGTATACAAATGATTTTTACTCTTCTAGTTTCTTGGTGGATGCATTATCTTGAACTACTACATGCTCATCAATGTTCACATTTTCATTCTCCACAACTTTGTTAGTGTTAGCACTTAAACACTTATAAGCTTTGCTTCTAGTGGAGTATCCAAGGAATATGCCTTCATCAATTTTTTTAATCAAATTTTCCATTCCTAGTCTCTATCAGAATATAGCACTTACAACCAAACACTTTGAAATGTTTAACATTGGGTGAGTGACCATACCATAGTCCAAAAGGTGTTGCATTAGTACCTTTCTTGATTTGAACTTGATTGAGGGTGTAGACTGATGCACTTATAGCTTCTCTCAAGTACTTTAGTGCAATATTCTTTTCCATCATTAGAGTTCTAGAATAGTCAATCACTGATCTATTTCTTCTTTCTACAATACCATTCTGTGGGGGAGTTCTAGGTTTTGATGTTTTTCTTTTCATTCCTTTATCATTGTAGAAAACATCAAAATCTCTTAATGTGAACTCACCTCCTCTGTTAGATCTTAGGCACTTTAAGCTCTTCCCTATTTCCTTCTCAACTCTGGCCAAGTACCACTTAAACATTTGGAATGCATCAAACTTTTACTTTATGATAGTCATCATTCTAGAGTAGTCATCCACAAATAACATATGTCTTTTTGTAACTATGTACTTCTATTGGACCACATAAGTCAGTATGGATTAACTCTAGTACTTCTTTGGAAGTATAAGTTTTTCTCTTGAAACTAGACTTTGTCATCTTCCCTAGCTAACATTATTTGCACATTATGTTGTTAGGCTTCTTTAGTTTAGGAAATCCTCTGACTTTCTTTATCTTGTTGATGTTGATCAGATTATCTGAATTGAGATGACATAGCCTCTTATGCCATAGCCACACATCATCAAGTCTTACAATAAGACAAGCAACATCTTCCATATCTAGATAAAACAAGTTACTCCTAGTCTGGTCACCCTTTCCTATCAGATTTCCATCAATGTCATAGAATTTGGTAGTTTTTGTTTCCAAATTCTACTTTGCATCCTACATTTCCTAATTGTAATACACTTCACACATTATAATTCAGACCTTCAACATAATATGCATTATCACATGATATTTTTAGTGTAAGTTTAATTCTACTTTTTCCTTTGATTAGACATGGAGCATCATTTCCAAATCTAACACTATTACCATTATATTGAGTAAAGGTGACAAACTTATTTTTGTCTCTAGTCATGTGATGAGAGCATCCATTATCTATGATCCACTTGTCATTTTTGTTTACATAGGTTACTAGTGTTTTTGCCTCATCTTCATTTGATTCATCTTTCATGGCTACATAGACTACTTCATCATCATTTTCATCTGAGTCCTCTTCTTCAACAATGTAGCACTTTTTTCCTTTATCCTTGTAGTCTCTATTATTGTCTTCTCTTCTATTCTTGTACTTGTTTCCTTCTTTGTAGTTCTTCTTCTATTAACATCTTGGAACAATGTGACCTACTTCATTGCAATTGAAACAAATGATAGGAAGATTAACTTTGAATTTACCTTTACCTTTGTGAAATCTTCTAGTCGGCAATGCTTCAAACTGCTCTACATCCTCCTCACCTCTGTTGCTATCACTGGATGCATATTTGATCTTTGTTTTCTTCTTCTTTGGCTTCACCTCTTTAGTATCCCTCAATAATAGCTTGGCCTTGAAAGGAGATTCAAGGTTTTTAGGTCTATTGTTATCAAATTTAGATAACTCAAAAATAGTAAGCCTACTCACTATACCTTCAAGCGTGAGCTTGGTTCCTAGTATACATCTTAATTCTTTTCTGGCTGATAGTCTAATAGCATAAATGGGGAGCACATTTCTCAAAACTTTTCTATTAACAATCTCATTGTCTAGAACACCATTAGCACTTCTTATTGCACTTACTAATTCTTTTATCTTAGAGGTGTATTGGGCAATGTTCTCACCTTCCTTCATTCTAATTTCATCGAACTTTCCTCTAAGGCTTTCTCTTTTTTCTCTTTGGACATTTTGATCTCCTCCATAGAGATTTTAAAATGCTTCCCACATTTGGAATGTAGATTTATATCCTTTGATGTCATCAAACTCAGCATAACTGAGAGCAGAGACAATTTCCAACATAGCTTGATTATGCTTCTTCTTTTTCTTCATGTCTTCTGTAGTAGGGACATTGGCTGGATCAACATGTTCTAGTTTGATTATTATTTTTTGATGATCACCTATAGATCCAAGGCATAGCTTCATCAAAATTTTCCATGTTGCAATGTTATCCTTGTTGAGCTTGGTACTTTCTCTCATAGGCATCTTGATCTTTCCTACTTCTAGTACCTTTAAACAAAATTGACAGATGGCTCTAATACCAGTTGTCAAAAATGCTTTAGAATAATTGACCGGAGGGGGGAGGGGGTTGAATCAATTATTCAATGTTCAAAATTTCCTAATCAAACTTTTTCACTAAGTATAGTGAGCCTACTCAAACTACTATGCATCCAAGCTAAACTTTCTTCTAAGAAAGTTACTGATAAATCAATCATCTAGAAATAAAACACGTGAAATCAACTCATAACATAGTCTTTTGTGTGGAAACCCAATTTGTGAAAAACCACCAGTAACATGCTACATTGTTTTTTACACTTCTAAAGTGATGCCCTGTTAAAGGCTACAACACACTGTTAGATGTGGACCTATTAAAGGATTTCAAACACCCTGTTAGGAATGTTCCTGGTTAAAGGACTTTAGAACATTCAACTTGGAATGTCACCCTGTTAAAAGATTTCTTAATGGCTATTAGGCCAACCTAAGTCCATAGGATTTTTCTTCAACTAATACAATTACAAGAGAGCAAAAATTAAGGGATGTTGACTTGATACAATTCACAACTTAACTTGTAGAATTCAAATCGTGCAATTCAGCTCACACACTTGTTTGGCCTTCAATCTATATAGCTCTAATAGCTTGTCCTCCTTTCAAGCTTTGTCTCCTTGAGTCTTCTTGCTAGTTGTGCCAATGCAATCTCCTCTCTATGGTCACTTATCGAAGCAGAGTCTCTATGCTCTATTCTTCCTTCTTTATGTCTTCTCCTTGACATTGCACACTCCACACACTTTGATTCTTGACCTAAAACTCCTTAAGTAGAAGTTTAGAATGAATTTTCCACTCTATTCTTCTTGCTCATAATTAGGTTTGAATTGATTTGGAAAGATGGGATGTAACTTTCTATCCAAATTTTTTCTTCCAAAAACTTAATGTGGAATCCACCTATCTTCGCCTAAAATTTTGTGCCACCAACTCAACCTTCTTATCTTCCACCTAGTTCAAAAAATTCAAAGTAACAACCTTATCGATTTAGATTTGGTGAATCTTTGACTTTTCAAATAATGAAGTAACTCAGCATTATTGAAATACTAGTGCTCGACACATACTGTGTTACTCAATACCTTCTGTGGATTCACTCGACATCCACTAGATTTTATTGATGCTTGACGTCTATTATATTTTCACTTCTCAGCACCAATTGATTTCTTGGCACCTAAACACATTCACTAAGCACACACTATATTTTTCATTTGCCTGGCACTAACTAAAAAATCTGCTCGGCATGAACTAACTTGCTCGACACCCACTAATGAATTTAGTCAAGCTTTGTAGACAACCTTATTACAACTTATTCTTCTCATGTTTCTAAGTGTGACCAACCTCTTTGTCTTCAAGTATGTTAACAATAAATCACTTTACCAATGTCTTAACTAATCCTTGTACTTCATTACAACATCATAATTCAACCTTTCCCTTAGGTGCTTTTGTTACATCTTATTGATTAACTCCTCATTAATCAACTAAGTGATAGTACTTGGATCATGTAAGAAGTTGTCATTCTAAAAAATAGCAAGTTTGACATCAGTGACAAAACAATGATTGAAAATATTCTTTATCAACAATATCCCTTCTTCAATATCTTCATCAATGATCTTTTCAATCATATTTCAACATAAATGTCAACTAGGAAGCAGATGTCATTATAATATTGTTCAACTAATGAAAAAGGAATTCTCAAACTCTATTTCATGGACTTCTTGAAGTCCTCAAAGTAACTATTCATCACTAACTCAAAATTGTCTCCCACTTGCTCAATGTGCTCATTGATCTATATAGCTATTGACCTATTGGCCTTCCATCCTATCTTTCCAAAAGATGGGAATTCATTTTGTACATAAAAGAATATGCATACCAAATTTGAACCAAATTTGCATTGAGAACTCTTTGATTTATTTATAGCTCCTAGATTTTCCATTATTTGCTACATTTCAAGCTCTACAAGATCATCAGTGATGCAGCCAAAATAATTAACAAAAACATAAGAGAGAAAGAACACAAAAATAAATATTTGAACTCCAAATTCTTCTTTATTATTCTTCCAAATCCTCCTCCTCCTACAACGAGAGAAACAATAATATTAAATAAAAATTCAAAATTACCATTTTTAGTAGTTTCTTTTATAGAATTATTTTCCATTTTTGGTAATTTTTAAAACAACTCAGAAAAAGCTGATTTTTTTTGTGAAGCTTCCAAAAACTAAGATAATATGAACTACCAACTAACATTCAAAATTGGAAATAATATTTCAAGGTTATTAATAAAAACCATCTTTCTAAAAACTAAGAAAAGTATTAAAAGCTTTACAAAACTTCTAGAAGCTTCTTCTTAGAAACCCACTAAAAGCTCTTGCATCATTAACATATATCAGATGATGCAACCGAAATTTCTCAAATAATTAATAGAAACATTAGAGAGAAAGAACACAAAAATAAATATTTGAACTCCAAATTCTTCTTTATTATTCTTCCAAATCCTCCTCCTCCTCCTCCAATGAGAAAAACTACAATATTAAATAAAAATTCAAAATTACCATTTTTGGTAGTTTATTTCATAAAATTATTTTTAGCCATTTTTGGTAATTTTTAAAACAACTCAAAAAAAACTAATTTTTTTTGTGAAGATTCCTAAAATTGAGATAAGATGAACTGTAAAATAACATATTCAAAATTGGAAGTAATATTTTGAGGTTATTAATAAAAAATCAACTTTCTAAAAACTAAGAAAAATATTAAAAGCTTTAAAAAACTATTAAAATATTCTACTTGTAAAGCCACTAAAAGCTCCTGCATCAATAGGTATGATCTTTCTTCATAGCTTTGTAGCCTACATCTAATGCTATACAAGGAACACTATTCAGTCTGCTTGATTAATAGAACTTGTGGGAAATGACCCTGATAGGAAAATCAAGAAGAGGGTTTGTGATTGTGTCAATAGTCATTCATCTCTTGTTCCATTTGGCTCCAGTATTCTTCTCAATTACTCCTTTAGAATCACTCCTTAAGGTATTTGGCCAATATAGGGTTGGGTAACCCATAACCCTATGTACAATTTTCTTAGTTTTTATAATAGGTCCACCCTCCAACCATAAGTAATCATCATGTATTCTGCTCACAACAATCTTTATCCTTTCAATCTTTAAGACAATGAGGAATTCTAGGGCATGGGTAAAGCCCTTTTTCTCTACAATCTTGAACTCTTATTTCAATTCCCTATATTCACATAATTTATGACATGCTTGATGGATTTCCATATCCCCAATTCCTTCAACCTTGTAGTTGTAACATTTTCTCACATCTTGCACCATTACGACCTTGGGTGGAATCATAGACAAAGCACCTAAAGGATCATTTTTATATGCTATCTCTAGTATAGCCTTAAATTTGGTCTATTTAACTTCATTGTTGAGTAATTGGACCTCAAAGGTTTCTTTATCCTTAACATTCTTTGAGCTAGAAGCCATATTTTAACCTAGGGTTTGACAAATTTGAAATGAAGTAACTCAACATGTGAAGAATACGTTAAATCGATGGAAATGATGCTTAATTATTGCTAGAATTCATACAAACACTTCACTCTAGTTCATGGATTGCTTCTTTTCTCTATTCCCCTTGCTTTGAATTTTTAGTGATGAGAAGTGGTCAAAAAATTGGCCTTATACCCTTCAAAATATCACATTTAATGGATAGTGCATATACAACTGTGAACTCAACTTTTATGTGATTTCTACTTTACTTGGCATCTACAAGAATTTCCCTTACTCAGTAGCTATTAGCATTAATTATACTTGGCAACCACTACTTACTCAGTTCTAACTAAATTTTGCTAGCAACTTGGTACATACTAGCATTCACTCGGCATTTGAAGAGAACTTGTCACACTCAGTAGTAGTGTGAAAACTTGAAGTTTTAACATTGAATCTTTCTTATTTTCTTACATCTTTTTTAATGCTAATTTATCATTTTCAGCACTAACTTATCTAGGAACTGATGTATGATAAAGCATTTAAACATTAGTTCCACATACCTCTTTTTGCTTAGTTTGATGAGGTGTGACCACTTGAGCTATTGGGTGAAGTGATCCCTCCATTTGAAGTGTTTCTTCCATGTCTCTTCTTCCATGTTTTGTTTATCTCTCCTCTGATATGTTCAACATCTACTTTTCCCTTTCCTTTTTTGAACTTAGAATTGGGTCCCTTTGACCTTTTTGGATAGTATTTGCTGATATGACTAGTTCTAAAAAAGCTAAAACATTGGTTTGACTTAACCAACTGTTATAGTTACCACTAAAATGTGTTCTTATGCAATTCTCAAGATGTGTCCATACTCTTGACAATAGTGAGAAATCTTCCTAGTATTGTAGTCCCAATTATAGAAATGTCCATGACTCTTTCCTTTGCTGGTTTATTTAGTGACCACATAGGCTTGGATATGCACTCAAATGCTCTATTTCCATACTTCTGATAGTTGTAGTAGTGACCTTCAAATCTTAGTCTCTTGATGGTTTTAGTCTTGCATTCATGTGCCTAATGACCTTGCTTTTAGCATTTATGATAGTGAGCCATATTTTTAGTTTTGTCATGTTGATTTGCATTCTTCCTTCTGCACACATTAGCAGTATGTCCCTTCTTACCATAAAAGTGACAAGTGGGTTTGGAGTTTTCACCTTTGCCATTCCTTTCTTCAGCAGTCTTGGATGATTCTCCTTCTTCAATGCTAGTATAGCTTAGTCCTGATGTGTCCTTGCTGGATCTAGGGGATTTCAGTAGTTGCTTAGAGTATTTGATGGCTTCATTTGGCTTATTGAAGCTCTTATCAATATCTCTTTCTTCTTAGATCATTTTTTAGTTATTCATTTTGTAGCTTCAGTGTAGTGATCTCAATGTCTTTGACATTTAGCTCATAATGAGCATTCATCATCTGACTTAGGGTATCTAATGCATGTTGGAGATTCTAGAAAGCTCAACTGACTTCTCTTCTAGTCTGTTGGCTAAATTTCTCTTGTCATCTTCTATCATGATCTTTTCTTCAATGGCTATCTTCTTTTTGTTTGGTCACCTCACATAGCATCATGGCTTGTGAATTTTTCTCAATCTTGAGATTTTTGATCTTTTTTGCTTGAGATCTATTTTTCTCTATTAGATCTACTATTTCTGTATCAAACTAATTTGAGTCTCCATTTGTAAAGAACTTTTTGGTGTCAATGTCTTTGTATTGTGTGTCATTTTTTGCAATGGCAATGTCTTTCCTTCTTTTTAAGGATTTTCTCAATTCTTCTCTGGCTTCTTCCAATGAATGTAAAATGAGATGGATCTCAATTCCTTGGATCTATATAATATTTCCTAGTTTGTAAACATCCATCTTAAGATCTTTTCTAAGCTATAAGGCTTCTCCTGCTGATAACTTTTCTCCAATACCAATTGTTGTAATTTACAAATGGGAAATATACTTTTGAGGGGGGTGAATCAAAAGTACTAAACTTTAACCAATAAAACTTTTACCATCAATTAATACATGAATGAAACATATTGAAGTAATAGGGAAAGTAAAAGCATGCATGTAAACACTTGACACCATATATGATCACCCAGAAACCCTCCAGAATGAGAAGGTAAAGCTAGGGTGGGGATGACACCCACAACTTTTACTACTATAAAAATAATGTAACTACTTAAGGTTACAAAGTTTGACCATAAGCCATGGTTTTCCCTATTAAAGGTTTACAAAGGACTCTAAGATCCTACCCTATTAAAGGATTTTAACACCATGCTAGAAGTGTTCCAAGTTAAAGGACTTACAAAGCATTCACTTGGAATGTCACCCTATTAAAGGATTTTACAATGATTGTCAAGTCAACCTCAGTCCAAAGGATTTCATTCCATTGATACAATTTTTAGAAAGTACAATAGAATATTTGATCTAACAACTTACAATCTTTTATGGCTAAATTAAAATCTCTATTCTATCTGATCTGATCCTTACTGATATGATATTTAGATACTATAATTATGATCCTCTATTCTGCTAACCAATTCTACAATTTTCTTCTTCTTCTAGGTTAGCTTGAAATCAATTCTCTCTCTCTCTCTCTCTCTTTGAATTATGGGGCTTTGATCTCCTTATAAATATTTTTGTAACTTAGGGTTAGGTATGAATCTATGGCTGAGATTCATCATTTTTTCTGCTTAATCATTCCAATACTTGATTGTTTTCATGTTGATTACATAGGAAATCAAATAGATTTGATCTTATCTTCTAAGCTTCGAGATCTATCCATGAGTTGGCATACAAACAATTTACATTTTTCTTCACACCTTCACAAACTTCTATGTTAATTTTGTGTTACTTGACACTAGATAATATTGATGCTCAACACTCACTATATTCTATCTAACTCAACACTTGATCTTTCTCAACATCTATTGTTCACTCAACATTGGAACCTCCTCAGTGATGTCTATTTGTTTAGCACTTGAGTGACTTGGCACTTGCTTTATTTATGTCTGGCTCGACACTTATTACAACTCAACATCTATACATATTATAGTTGACATATATTACTAGCTCAACATGAGCTTAGTAAATAGCTTAAGTGTGTTGACACTCATTTGTCAAACCCTATCTAAGATCAATAAGAATGCCTTATTTCAACTACAAATGGGGACACCCTAGTATTCTTTTATAGTTTGGGTTCTGAGTATTTTTAGGGTTTTTACCTGGAAACAAAGTCAAACTTGGCTCTCTTGAGAAACTCGGTGGCCAAAAATTAGATATTTTGGGTGAATTTTGACTTTTTAAAAAGTGATTAGAGCACAATATTGTACCCAGTGCACCTAACATATCCTTAGAGGTGCACTAGTGTGCTAGTTACACTATTGTAGAATGCTTCCCTTTGGAAATGAGCACAAGGACACATTCATAGATGTGCACCCCAAAGAGTGTGCTCTATCCTAGGTCTATAAAAGCATAGGATACCCTCCTATTCACTTACTCATTCTTCCCTCTACTTGAACTCATTGAACACCTATGCACCCCATAAGGTGTGCCAAATTTTTAGAAACCTACACCCACAACACACGTAGAAACAATGTTAGAAGGTGTGTGGCTTATGCACCTTTCTAAATTACATAAGGTGCACAACTTTTCTCCCTTTAACAAACAAAAAACTTTAATAAAACTAGAAAAACCTAATCTAAACTTCACACAAGATAAAGGTGTGCATTTGTGCACCTATCCAAGGTGTGCACATATGTACCTTTACAAAGGAAAAATATTTAAACATTCCAAGTAAGGGTGTGAACATAGTGCACCCCATAAGGTGCACTATGTGTGCATCCTTTATTTTTTAAAATAAAGTTTTTCACTATAAGGATGTGCACCTAGCACACCCCATTAGGTGCGTTATGTGTGCACCCTTAGTATTGAGGGTTTTTGAGAGAGATAATGTGCACCTTTTTTTGTCCATTAGAGGTGTTTTAAAGGGGGTTTTAGATGTTTTGTCTCAATTTTTGAGATTTATGGTTTCTAGGTTTGTTTTTATCATAAAAAGGTTTTGTTTTAATTTATTTTTTCAACCTTTTGGATTAATGGATGTTTGTTTTGGGTAGATAAATGGCTTCTTCTATATCCTCCCTCATGACAAAGATGCCTCTAAAACTAGTGGCCTACAAATTCCAAGGTGTTCTAGTAAAGTCATGCTTCCAGGATGCATATTCAGAGATAAGAGATGTAGAGCTAGGCCATA
Source organism: Cupressus sempervirens (assembly GCA_028749045.1). NCBI lineage: Eukaryota > Viridiplantae > Streptophyta > Pinopsida > Cupressales > Cupressaceae > Cupressus > Cupressus sempervirens. The sequence goes on from CM053790.1 coordinate 836,441,160, forward strand.
TTGACTGGAACACATTCATGGTGCTATGAAACAAGCCAAATTAAAGGCTCGCTATGGTATCTAAACTTATTATATTGGGACTAGTAAAAACAACATCACATGTGGTATCAGTATAGTCTTTGAAGTTGATTATGGCATTGGAAAAAAAACTATGTTTCAAAGGAGAGAATTGTAGAAAGCATAACTAGAGAGATCATCTTGGATCTGAGGCATAGGAACATCAATAAAGTATTCCATCTTCTAAGGGAAGATCAATATATAAGACTGACATATCACCAAGTAGAAAGGTCGTATAGAGCATGGAGACAAAGCATCAAAAATCATGTTCAATCATCATATCTCATTTATAAGACTACTCTTGGACAAAAATCACACAAAATAGATATGATGAGAGGCTATATGAAATATGATATTGGAAATTTTATAAATTTCTCCATGTAGAGTCATGGGAGAAAGACACTTGAATATATGGATGGTACACTTCATTGAAATCATCAAAAAAATGAAGATGCCAATCGACTGGGCTTCAATTCTCTATGAGAACTTAGATGAACAATTAATGGCAGTTTAAAAAAACTAAAGGTTCTATATGACATCTTATTTGGTGTACCTATTAGATGCAAGAGAAATAGATTATCTAGGGTTGTTCAAAAAGGGAAACTTGCAAGATGCTAATGCATGCCCTTATGTGGTATATCCCCAGTTGGTGAGAAGAAATCTTTTAAATCAGAATAAGGAATATATAATAGTAAATGATGCCTTCATTTTTTCAATCATCCAATTCATTGAGGGAGACTATGCGAAAAGGATGCCAAAAGAGGAAGCAACAAAGATGATAGAAATAAGTGCCTATTACATCCAATACAAGACATTCACCAATTTAAGGGTAGTAGGTACAAATTTTAATCCAAAGAATCTCCCTAGGTATCCATGTGAGGAGCTCATATTGTTGGAGATTGAATGACAACTCTCCTATGCATATGAGAGAGTAAGGAAACAACATAAGAAGACCAGGATATGGCCCATTACTATAGCTCTTATTAGTATTAAAAAAAAGTAGGATATCATGACTTTTGAGTTTGAATGGAATGGAATTAGTATCCCTTAGAGGATTATAATTCTCCCCATCCTTGCTTTGATAACATTGGCAGAGTTTAGTACGTGGTAAGAAAATAATTCTAACATGAAGATGCCATAGAGGATTATTGGTTGAATGTAGTTGATGATTACAAAATTTGACTAAGGGATTATTGTAGGATGACTCTCTTTTTGGAAGACAATGCCTTGAAAATGAAGGTCCCATTAAAGATCGTGCAGCAAGATAATGAAGAGATTTTAGATCCCATATATAACAAAGATAAGTTATCTAATCGACGTATCATGAATGCATAGATTGACAATGAAGAAAATGTAGACATCAATCATAGTGATAGGGATGTCATCCAATTAACTAAGGAATGAATCAATAAACCATTCAATCTAGATCTGATTCCATAAAGTGTAGTATTCCAAGATAAAACTTTCCCAATGAAAGGTAGAGGAGCCAAGGTGGGTATGCCAACTTTTACAGCTTAGTCTCTAGTAAGGTTAAAAACAATGCATCAACTTGATAGAGGATTTGGATATTTTAGGGCACTAAAGGATAATAATAAAAGTAAAAGAACTTCCCCTCAATAAGTTGAGCCTAGAGAAGAAGCAACTCAAGCACTAGAGCACCAAGGGGTAGAAAATGTAGAAGTCATCTAGACTCAGGATAGTCCACTAGTGCCACTACCAAAAAAAGGGTAAGGAGCTAAAGAAAAATCACATAAAGTGTCTCTACCTTCACAAGAGGAAGAAGCCTCTCCATCGGCTCCCAAGAAAAGAAAGATGAAAACTTTAATTTAAAAGACAAGGAGACAAAAGGTTATTCCTTTTCTATTACTCCCATAAGTTATTTTGAAGGAAGAATAATAGGTTGATGAAGATGAAGATGATAACCTTTCCTTGAGTCAAAGGACTCATCTTTCTAGGGCTATAGAGATGAAGCTCTACTATAACACCACCATCCATTCCTACAAAACCTATTCAGGTTACGACTTTGAAGGATGAGTTACAACAACAGATCAATGAGAAAGAGGATCAAGGGGATGATGTCCTTGAGACATCATATTTTGGTTTCATGCCTATAGGCACTAAGTTGGTAGGTGACAAAATAAGGGATACATCAACAAATCCACCTCCTTAATAGGATTGGAGTCAATTTCTACCTCAGCCACAAGGACCTTTAAGTGCTTCACCATCACGAAGTCATTTTTTATCTCATTTGGATAAATTTAGTTACTTCTCTCCCTCCAAGTAATGAAGAACATGTGCAATCTTAACACGAAGAAGAGCCATAAAAAAAACCCACTAATGAAGTATCAGAGAAGGGAGAAATATGTGAGGAACCTCAATAGTCTTCCCAAGATATAGAGGTGAGGACTATGGATTCAATAGACACAGTGATGCCTAAGGTGGATCTCTCACAAAAGTAGAAGACTCAAAAGAAGAGTGATAGGGGCAAAATCCTAGCAGTACAAGCTCCTTCTTCATCTAAGGGAAAATCTATGATGAAAAATACTCTAAGATCATTGAGAAAAGAGATGATGGTTAGACACAAAAGGTAGCTATATTGTACTAAGGAAGAGAGAATGATAAAATTGATTGAAGCTCTTAAGAAACCTGAGACACTCATAGGTGATGCACAAACATTGGCCTTTGTTATGAGTGATCAAAATTAGGAATTATTCACCCATGTTATTATCCCTCCTCTACATGCATATAATGAGGATTTTACTTCAAAGTATTATCAAATATAGAAGGTATTTCTTGGAAAATATATTGTAAATACTTCCAAATTGATGATTACTATGGGAATAAATGAAGTGTTTAGGCACTTAGAATAGGACCAGTTTGACTTGTTAAACCTTTAGAAGTAGAAAAAAATACCAAGAGGTTATTTGAATGAAGAATTTGGTCCATTGGGTCTTGAAAATCTCAAGGAGACTCTAAATGTGGTACTTTATAAGAGGGATAATGAGACAATACAATTAGATCCATTTTCGAAGGCTTATCAGCAATGGCAAGAAACTTTTGAAAAGAAAGGTGTTCAAATCATACAAGGAAATATTAAACTACTACACCACATGTAGAATAATTAAAATAACCTAGTTGCTATATTGAACTAGGATTTGGGGTTAATGGATGAAGTACGTACTTGGGTTAAAGACTTGCAAGCATTATAATCAATAAAGGGTCAGACATATTGGATGTTGATGGATGTATATACTATAGATGAGTTAGAGAAGAGATATGATTGGATAGAGAAGATTGTAGATGGTAATAAACTAATGGAAAAATTACATGCTAATATACATAATCTCAAGGATCAAGCCCAAGAGAAGATTTTTGAAGCAGAGAGACATTACAATGATGTTTTCTTGAACATTTTTGAAGATGATTCAAAGGATAAACTTATGACTGCACCAGTAGTTGTTGAATAATTTCAAAAGACTTTTTAAGAAGCTTCCACTAATGAGGATATTATTAAAGCATTTAAGACTAAAGAGGAATTGCTAAACTTGGATGTGAAATTGGGAGATTTTGTAGACTTGCACAAAGGGGAGCAACTATCGACAAAAAGAAAAGGGTAAATATGATACTTTAGAGTTGTTGGATGCAACACAAGTGATGTATATATTAGAGAAAATCAATAACAAATACCCAAACATTTCTATAGTGTGAAGGGGAACAAAACCCATAAGTTAGAATTTTAGTTTTGACACTCGGTAAAGTTTTGCATTTTTGAATCTATCTTCCAAGGTATGCTTCTCCCAAGGTGAAATTATCCTAAGGTGCATCAATTTTTTTTTAAGAAGTTATAGGTGCAATGACAATTAAGTATAAATTTTGAATTTAGATCTTTTCATGCACTAGAAATACATTTTGATGATAGTTTAACTCCTACAAGCATCCAAAGAATGTTGAGGTTCTATTTTTGGCATCTCCAGAGACTCCTACATCATCTAATGGATTTCTTCTTCTTATCTACTACTTCTTTCTTTGTTTTAAGACATGTAAAGGCTCATACGCCCATTCATTGATAAAAATAAGGGTGGAGTCCTACTTAGTATCAATTAGAGAGTCAATTTATACATAAATAGAACTGTTTTATTAGTTTAGAAGCATATGTTTTCATAAAGAGATCTCTCACTCTCAAAAAAAATAGAGGAGATGATTTCTTATAAATTTAAGAGTGTAATATGTATTTTATGCCATTATTTTGGGGTAATACTATATTCTATTAGTGCTCATATTCAAAGTGTAGTTCATCTTACCTGAGTATGTTATAGTTTTGTTAGTTGGTGTTTTAACCCTAATTTTAAAACTTGATAACTTGGCTCTCTTGATAACTTTTTCATATTTTGCCTCTAAGTCTCTCCTAATCCATGTTGAAAAATTATTTATAGAGTCTTGCTTCAAGAAGGAAGTTTTCACATTGATTGTTATAACAAAAAATCTAGTAACACATATGCCAAAACTTGAGATTGAGAAAATAGGTTCAGATGGTTAAAGATAGTTCTAAACCTCTGGCACTATTGAACAGGTTTTAGTGATTCAATGGTTTAGGGTTTTAGTTTGTAGAGTCCAAATTCCAACTTCATTTTTAGATGTACATCATTTTTAGACTTGGAATGTGAATTTAGATGCAAATTCACTAGTTAGCTTTGAACAAGGTTTAAAAAGTACAAAGGGTACGAAGTTTCAATATGCTTTTCAATTGGATTTGTTATTTGATATGGCTCAATAGTTCAAAGTTCATATGCAGATCCAAGTTAGACTTTGATATGAAAAGTTAGATATCCCAGTTTGAAGTTCAACTTCAAATTCAAATTTTAGCTTAGATACATAATTATGGGTATCATTTAGTGGTTTAAGAGGTTTAGCAGTTCAAAGATTCAATTTTAACAACTATAACAAATTTTCTAAAAACTAAATATTGGGTATCAGTACGGGGGTCATAACTTTCAATACAACTATTGGACTAGGATAAATTTTAGATATGTCTTTGAAAACATAATTGTCTAAATCTTCTCCAAATATTTTAATCAAATTCATTATGGGTCAAAAGGTATATATTTCTGAGTGTATCACTTTTGAATCAACACTAATTGTCACAAAATGCAAATCATAGAAAATCAATCATATTTTGAGGGCCATATCTCTCAATTAGACCATAACATTAGGCTAAATTTTAGATATTTCTTTGAAAAATAATTCTCTAAATATGCTCCAAATATTTTTATCAGATTCATTATGGATAATAAGCTATGGATTTTTGAGTATAGGACAGTCAAATCCGCATTAAATGTGACAATGTATATCATAGAAAATCAATTATATTTCAGGGGCTATAACTTTTAATATAACCCTTGGATTCATCTAATTCTTAGATATGTTTTAGGAGTCCTAGTTTTCTAAAACCTTCGCAAATATTTTTCTCATATTTTGTATAGATCAAATGTTATTGACATTGGAGTAGACTATAGAAACTATCATGACAATTATGAAAAGATGGCAACATTTCATCACTATTAAATATCACATGTCAAATTCTTCTTATAAAAATTATAAAATGATATCCATAAAGTCCTAATTATAATGTTTATAAAGACTTTATGTTATAGAAGAAAATGGATAAAAGAAATTGACTATGAACAATGATCAAAGGAAAGGAGATTTAATTCATGATAATTTCCAAGAATCAGTTATGAAACTGAATAAAGCTCTTGATAAGTTTATTTAATGGGAAAAATTTTGAAGAAAGAGGGTTCTTATTTTTCTAAAAACTGAAGATGGTGTGCTTCTCCTTTCTAGGGTGTGGACAGTCTAAAAGATTCTAGTATTTTTGTAGAATTTTTGCTACTCATTTGGGTGGGGGTGGGATTTAGATTGTGTAAAGGGGGCAGCTTTAGATTGTTTTCTGAACCGTTCATTTTAGTTTCCTTCTCTAGTTTCTGAGATAATTGGATTTTTAGTAGTACTTTTAGAAATGGTATTGTTTTTGGGTTGAATGAAGGTTCGATCATTTTGAACATTGTGTTCTTTAGATTTTTCTCATTCTTGGTTTAGGTGTGAATCACGGCACAATGATGGAATCAAATTCTACTACTATATTCATTTTTTATAGGGGCTATTCCTATTTGTCTAATATTTTTCTTTCTTCAGGGTGCATATATGTGTGTGACGATTGTATGCTTTCATTGTTATATGCTAAGTCTTTTCTTTCCATTTCAGTTGTAATAATTTTCCCCCATTATAAAATTAATTGGGGAGTTGCACCCAATAAAATTCAAAGGGTGCTTGCACAATTCAATGACAAAGTGACCCAACTATTGGCATATTTTTGTATCTTCATTTTTGGGAAAATAAAAGTTATTTTGATGGTTTAATTTGCGAAGACAATTTTTTTTACCACCATATATTTGGCAACTCTACTAGGGAATTCATAATTGATTGATCAATGTTTTTCTTTTCTTGGTGAGATATATTATCCCTATGTGTAAGAGATTGGTGACTCTGTGTAAAGACCATGTTGAATATGAAAGCCACGAGAAAGACAACGCCAAATCATTCTCTCATGGAACTTTATTTGACGGATGGTAAAGTATTGAATTTTTTTATAAATGGATACAAAGAAAGCATCTCTTGAGCTATTAGGAACAACATAATCGTATAAGAGGACTCCACATCTTGGCTATTGTGGAAAATCTTTTGTTCAAGGTTTCACCATTTAAAAGACTCGCAAGAATGAATGAAAATAGTTGTAAAGTTGAAAGAAGAATTGATGGTTGATGACAAAAAACCTCCATATATAACCATTTCTCATGTCTACTCAATTTTTTATGATCAAACCCACCCCCCAGAAGCTTTGGGTAAAGACGATAAAATTCTACCTGAAACTTTAGCATCTTTTGATATGGAAAATTTTGGGAATGATTTGTTCCAATTTGGAGCATTTCAATGCCAAAGAATTGCATAACAACGTTTAGTTGGAAGTTGAAAGTTTGGTCTATGCTGGAGATATAAATAAAGAGGATTATATAGGAACACAGATTCATGACCAGCCCATGGAAAATCTTTTCAATTTGATGAATGATACAAATGAAAGATATTTCTTGATCAAGTTTCTTTGCATGCTAAAAATTGTTTTGAAGAAAGAAATTATGAATTGAAATTTCAGCTTATGTCTTCACCTGAAGAAGGTTTTTATTCCATTTCAATAGAGGAAGTTTGTTATACTAATTTGGATCCTATGGTCATTGAAATTAGTTTTGAATAATCCTATCCTTTAACTATATGTCATAAGAACAATTCAGTTTGTAAAATGCAAGAAAAAATTATGAATTATGATTTTTCTTTTCCATGTCAAGGCAAGACTTTGGCTGATATAATAGAAATTTAGAGAATTAGTCAAAAAATCTCAGCGATGAGATTATTTGGAGTACCATGAATGCATTATATTCTCCTGCTATACATATCAAGGACTTTGAAATTTTTGATAATCCTCTCTTCATCCTTGGTGGTTGATGTGATAGTAATGAAGAAGAAAGTCATAATGGAATTTCCAGTAATATGAACATGCATTAGCAAAACAAGGAAGTTATAGCCAGTCCCAACCATGATAGCCAATTAGAATCTCCTTCAATGCATGATAAATAGCTTCATAAGACAACTAAGGGTGACTTCATAAGTAATGTCCAAAAGGCCTTTGAATGCATGATCAAGGTAGATCATATCTCAAGCTTGATACCTTTGGTTTTCAAATGTAAAGATATTGATGCTTCCTTTATTGAATCCCAAGCTATTCATAATGTGATAACTAATGAAACAAAATATAAAGTTTTTGTATTTAGTGAGAAGATCAAATGCAAGGTTTTCTTATTTGATCTCACCCCAACTCAAAAGCAATGGTCCTAGCCCCACATGTTGGAGGTATTTTATTTTAAAACTAAATTTGATGATGAACTTATGGGAGATGGATTTTCAGCAGGTCTAGTCCCAAAATTTGGTTTAAATGCTTCTAATAGGCTCTTCCCCAATGTCTACCTCATCCACAATTTAGCTCATTGTTCCCAAAAGAAACATATAGCTATTTGTGATACAAATCTCTTCAACCAAGATGATGATGAGATATTTCAACTTGAAATTTATGATGAGTTATGGTTGTTTGGATATTAATATCATTTTTCCAAGTTCCTAAATAGGATTAATCAAAATTCTTACTACTTGAGGCTCACCAAACAAAAATGGTATGAAAATGCAACATTCAAATGCAACTGGCTAACTTGGGAAGGCTCTTATTTTTCTTAACCCATTGATGGATTCATGTAAGCATTCCATATTTTTAAGTTCCATGGTGGGATCTTTTTGCCATTGTATATGTTTGTAAATGTACTCTTGTTTAGAAATTTTTTGTCATGCACAGTTTAGTTTTCCTTGCTTTGGTGTGGTACTGCCTTGTTGCTAGTTTAGGTGCTTAGAGTAGGTTGTTGTCTTCCCATTTTTTTGTTTGTTGTCCATCTCTCCCTATTAGCAGTCCCCTCTTTTTTGTGTGCTTTGACTTTGTTGCCCAATGGACTAAACACTACTCTATTGACCAAAGATGTCACATTCTTCATGCACTTTTTAGCATATGCTCCCTAATTAGAGCCAATGTTAATTGGTGTTTTAACCCCAATTTTAAAACTTCATAACTTGGCCCCCTTGATAACTTTTTCATATGTTGCCTCTTAGTCTCCCCTAATCCATGTTGAAAAATGCTTTATAGAGTCTTGTTTTAGGAAGGCAATGTTCAGATTGATTGTTGTAACAACAAATCTAGTAACACACATGCCAAAACTTGAGATTGAGAAAATAAGTTTAGATGATACAAAGAGGTTCTAAACCTCTTGTAGCTACTAAAAAAGTTTTAGAGATTCAATGGTTTAGAGTTTGAGTTTGCAGAGCCCCAATTCAAACTTCATTTTTAGTTGTAAATCATTTTCAAACTTGGAATGAGAATTCAATAGAAAATTCACTAGTCATGTTTCAAGAAGGTTTAAATGGTTCAAAGGGTACAAAGGGTAAAAAGGTTCAATATGCTTCTCAAATGGATTTGTTGATCTGATATGGCTCAACAATTCAAAGTTCAAATGCAGATCCAAGTTAGACTTTGATATGTAGATTTAGATATCTAAGTTTGAAATTTGATTTCAAATTCAAATTTTAGCTCAGAGACATAATTATGGGTGCAATTTAGTGGTTCAAGAGGTTCAATAGTTCAAAGATTCAATTTTAACAAATATAACACATTTTCTAAAAGCTGAAAGTTTGGTCTTAGTATAGGGGTCATAACTTTTAATCCATTCATTAGATCAGGATGAATTTTAGATATGTCTTGGAAAACCTAATTCTCTCAATAAATTACAAATATTTTTATCAGATTCTTTATAGATCATAAGTTATAGGTTTCTGAGTGTGTCACTGTCAAATCAATACTAACAGTCACCCAATGCAAATCACAGAAAATTAGTCATATTATGAGTGCTATAACTGTCAATCTGAGTACTAGATCCAGCTGAATTTTAGATATTTCTTGCCAAGCTTAATTCTCTAAATATCCTCCAAAGTGTTTTATCAGATTCATTATGTATCAAAAGTTATGGGTTCATGAGTGTAGAACTATTGAATTAGCATTAAATGTCACAAAATACAAATCATAGAAAATCAGTTATATTTTCTTGGCCATAACTTTAATATAACCATTGGATTTGGATGATTCTTTGATATTTTTTAGGAATCCTAGTCTTATAAAGCTTATACAAGTGGTTTTCTCATATTTTTTATGGATCAAACATTATTGGCATTGGAGTGGACTATCGAAAATGCCATGACAATTATGAAAACATAATAACATTTCATCACCGGTAAATACCACATGTCAAAGTCTTCTTATAAAAATTATAAAATGATATCCATAAAGTCTTAATTATAATATTTATAAGTACAAAATTTTATAGAATAAAATGGGAAAAGGAAAGTGATCGTGAACAATGATCAAAGGAAAGGAGATTTAATTCGTGATAATTTCCAAGAATCGATTATGAAACTGAATAAAGCTCTTGAAAAGTTTATTAAATGAGAAAATTTGGAAGAAAGAGGTTTCTTATTTTTTTTTAAAGTGAAAAAAATGTGCTTCTCCTTTCTGGGATGTGGAGAGTCCTAAAGATTCTTCTATTTTTTGCAGACTTTGTGCTACACATTTGGGGGGGAAATTCGGATTGTGTAAAGGGGGTAGTTTTAGATTTTTTTGTAAACTATTCATTTTAGTTTCCTTCTCTAGTTTTTGATATAATTTGATTGTTAATAGTACTTTAAAAAATAGTATTGTTTTTGGGTTGAATAAAAGTTCTATCATTTTGAAGATTGTGTGCTTCAGATGGTTCTCATTCTTGGTTTAGGTGTGAATCAGGGGTAAATAATCAAATCAAATTCTACTACCGTATTCATTTATTGCAAGGGTTATTCTTATTTTTCTAATATTTCTCTTTCTTTCAAGGTGCATATATGTGTGTGAAGATTTTATGCTTCCATTTCTATATGCTAAGTCTTTTCTTTTTGTTTTAGTTGTAATAATTTCCCCCCTATCCAATAATATTGTGTGTAACCTTCATTTTTAAGTTAGAAGCTTTCTTAGATCTTATTCATTTTAAATCTAAATAGAGAGTTGTACCCTGTAAAATTCAAAGGGTGCTTGCATAATTCAATGGCAAAGCAACCCAACTATTAGTATATTTTTGCATCTTCATTTTTGGGAAAATAAGAGTTATTTTGATGGTTTATTGTGTGAAGACAAATATGTTTAGCAACAAGTTCTTGAATGTATGTTCATGAAATGTAATGGAGCCAATAGTTTTATTGCATTATTTTGCTTGAGCAATCATTTAATTCTGGTGTTTGCCACATTTTTATAAATTCCACTGGCATAATTAATTGGAGAAGACATCACCCTATTTTTCTTGCATAGTACTTTACATGGCATGAGTGCACTTTTCGTGGCCTTGTGATATGATAAAAAGTAAAATATCTTATGGTTACTAAATTCTCATCAAAAATTGCATCTGTGGAAAGTGGCTCCTATTTTCATTGGTTATTGCCCAATTTTTTCAAAGCCTTAACTCATAGATTTCTTACGTTCAATGACTTATGTTTGTTAGGGATTTACTTTTCAAGCTATTTTCTTATACTCCTTGTTACCCTATCTTCATTATTTTCTTTTACAAAAATTTGTTTAAATTAGAAATTCATATATTTGCATAGTTAAAACTACATTCATTATAAAATGAAAATACAAATATATATTTCTTTTTGTGTGGTTACTTTTTTTGAGGTAGCAAGTAGATTCAACATCTTATTCAAAATTGATCAGAACCAGCAAAGGCCTCCTCATGAATACTCACATTTATCTTCTACTAAGTAGGTTGCAAGATTGCTTGGAACCTTGGAGTTGATCCCAAATTAACTTTTCAAGTGAGGAGTTTGAAAGGATTCATGTCATTAAGCATCGTCCAAAATAACAACTCAACATTGAGCTAGAAAGACTACAACTTGTAGATAATATGTCATCCATAAGAAAAGAAAAGAATCAATGTGTAAGTTTGGATCACTCATTTTTTGTATTTTCTTTTATATCCAAAAGTATTTTCCTAGAATTGGTAATGTTTTATGGGAGAAAGACAAACCAATGAAAAAACATATTAATAAGTAAATTACTCAATTCAGGAACAATTTTGAGAATGTAATGGATACTTAGTTTTATGAATTTAATAAAAGGATGAAAATAAGTATGAGGATACCTGAAGAATTGGTCACAAGGTATTACAATGACATATTTTTTTGTGTGGATATAGACAACAATTTTTTATAGGCAGTAAAGCTGAGAAGGGCATGGCTACAATTTTTTTAATATAACATAGATAGTGATGTAGTGTGTAAAATTATCAAGGCTCCACTAAAGGAAAAGATAGATCTCGAGGCTGAACCTTTTTGTATATATGGAGAAGCTTGTTAGTAAATAGATTGTCCTTTTTTAAAAAAAATCAGTTTTATTTGGATACCCAATATATGTGAACAATGGTTGATTAAAACAATTGAGAAACCACACTAAGAGACTAGTTTCCGTTTGAATTTATAGGTAGAATTCCCTTGAGTTTGTGATTTCCAATAACTTCATTTATTCCTAAATCTAAAATGGGTTATGTTCTTGAGCAGAGAATAGTAGAGGAAAACCAAGTTAGGCCTAGACAAGAACTAACTCAGGCTAGGAACTGGGCCTTAAAACCAACCAAATTTGTGAATCCATACATCTTATGAATCCACAAAATTTGATGATGTAATGATGAATTCTGTTTATATGAATTGGATATTTTAACTAAAATCTTTTAACTCTAAAATGCAAGGAAATAGTTTAAGCAATAAAACTAGAAAGAATCTATTTTAACCTTGAATGATACTAAAATTATCTTTGGATTTTTATATTAAATAGGAGAATGAAAGCTCTATTTGTCCCTTATTTCAATTCAACTCAAAGAGATGCTTCTAACTAAAAAAAGAAATGGAATAGAAAATAATTGATATGAAACACATTTAAGTTGTCTTTGTAATATGAAGTATCTCACACCAAAAATTAGTCAATCTTTCATTAATTTTTTAATTGAGTACATATAGGATTTCGAGATGAATTATTACAAAAATGAGTTGAATCCTTTCATCTTCTCAAAAAGAAATGAAAAATGGCAAGAAGCCAAATTATTAATTAAATTTCACATCAAAATACAGAAAGAGTAGGAGAAATATCATTTCTCTTTCTTCACCTTTTATGATTTCACCTTATAGACCTTGGCAGCAATGATGATTGGGATGAGCTCCTCGTATATATGGGCACAGACATTGGTGTATTGGAGGATCCACTTCAATTATTCTCTAGATAGGTCTTTGATTGCACTCAATCATTGTTGTATACCCTTTAGTTCCATGTGTATACATCCACCACAATGTTTGAGATTTGACACTATCCTGATGGCTCGTAGATCTCTCTATTAATTTATCCAAGTAATTAGAGAAGTCTTTTGCATAAAAACAACTCCAACTACTCCTTTCCCTTGTCCATTTTTTGGGAGTCAATGTTTACGCCTTTGAGCTCCTCATAATTTTGATCTTGTTCCTTCTTAACTATTCTCTCTATCTTCTGAAGCCCTTCCTCTACTACAAAGATCATTTCATCTTTGAATTGCATGATTTTTGTTCATTCAAACAAAGGCTCATCACCTTTTCCTAGAATTTTTTCTTCTACTACTTCTTTGGCCTTCATTTCTATGACCATCTATAGGAGGTAGATGCAATCTTCACTCATTTCCTTTTCTATTGACGAAGTAGGCCGGTTAGCTAGGATGTTATCTTTTTATGTCTCAAGCCTTAGCACTACATTGCCTAATTGCTATATAACTATAAGCCCTTAAGACTTCAGTTTTTCACTCCACTTCCTACCTATTTTTCCCAAAAATCTTGTCCTCTTGCAATTAAGAAATGATTGCCTTAATATCTATAGCTATAGGGTTACTGGTAGTTGGTACTCATGAGACACTTATTAATAGGGCAACTAATTTCTTGATGAAGTAGTTGAGCTCATGGATCTCTACCTTCATCCTAACTTCGAAAAGCTTGAGGCCCTTAAGTTCTTCCTTTATTACTTCATTAGTTGATTCTTCAAGCCCACCTTCATGTCATGCCTGATCTCTCCTAGATCAAGAGACTACAATTAAATTTAGCTATAGTTATATCTTCAATCCTACCATCATTATGTGGGCTTGGTGATCTCCATAGTCAAGTGCACTATGTCTAGGTCTCAATGGAGGATAGATAAAGTCATCAACTTCTTCAATTTTCTTAATTTTGATCTAGAGTGGATGGCTAGAGACATAGTCTCTTTTTTTAGAGCCCCATCTTCTATCCTCTTTCTCTTCCTCTCTATGGTATTCTTAAGCCATAACTCTGTGCCTATCACCATAGATGTAATCCCTAGTGAACCAACACTAAACATCTTTCTTTGAACATGAGTCAAATACTTCAATGATGAGGAGAAAGGATTTCTTGGAGCATTGGAAATGGATTTTGGAGTTTTAGGAAACTTCTCTACTTTAGATGTTTTATTTACATCATTCTCTGACTCTATGAAATCACTTTACTTGTTCCCACCATCTCCAAGATCAACCACTTGTATTTGGGGACTACTTGGTAGGAGTGGTATTGCACTTATGGATGTAATTGGACTACTATGGGATGGTAGAGTCACCATGATTGCAGTTTCCTTTAGTTCTTCAACTTTCTTATTCTTTGCTTCTTCCTCTATCCTAAACACTTGTACTGAAAATTCTAAAAAAAAATATCTAGTGGGATCTTCTTGTCAAGAGGTCAATCACCTCCTTTGGTTGGATGTGTGGGTCCTTGAGTGAGAAGAAATATTATGTTTGAAACATTGCAATAGAAAGATGAAGTAGCTACTACCTTTGAGGAGGGCTAAGCTAATGCACCTTTTCTTCTATTTCCTTGTGTTATGCTCCACTTGACCCACTTCTTGATCCTCTTGAATATTATTTCCATCATCATGTCTAGGTCTTCTATGACATTTTTCAATGTTTTAGAGCTTATAGGATTGTTCGTTAACTTGGTCAAATGAGTACTACTATATATATTTCGAAAATCATCTTCAACTCCATCCACACCTATATTTACCTTATATACCTTAACTTGATCTATTGTCAATCTTGCAAAAGCATGATCACGTCTTTCAAATTCATCTTTGCAATCAGCCCACTATGTTGGAAATAGAGATGGAGTAAATGAGAGGGGATGGGTGAATCAATTACCACAAAAATAAATCCACAGCTTCTTAGATGTCTTAAAATATAGTTGCTGCTGACACTCGATAACCACAAAAATAAATGCTGAAACTTAATAGATGTTTTGTTAACTTATTAAGCATTTAAAGTGATTAACATGCATGCATAAAGGAAATAACATGAACACAAGAGACACCAGATTTAACATAGAAACCCAATATGGGAAAAACCACCAAGTAACTAGTCACCAATTTTCACTCTTCTGAAGTGAGCCCTATTAGGAGCCAACCCTATTAAAGGTTACAAAACACACTGTTAGGTGTGACCCTATTAGAGGATTTAATCACCATGTAAGGAGTGGCCTGGTTGGAGGTCTTAAGAACAATTCAACTAAATTGTCACCTTGTTAGGGGATTTACAAAATGGCTATTAAACCAACTATGTTAAGAGATTTTGAATCACTGTTGCAATGATTAGAAACCAACAATAAAGTGATCTAAAATATATGAAACTTATCTTTGCTGAATATAGATCTCTGTTCTGCTTCACTAGATCCTCACTAATCGAATACAACTTTGTAGCTCCATAAGGATATCTAATCCTTCCACAACATTCGCTCATATATTCAATATTCGCTCATTCCATTTACATCCATACATTCGCACTCTTATGCATCCACACTCTTACATATATATGAATTCACAACTTGACCTTTCATATATACCTTGCAGATTGTCAAGTTGGCTCAATTACAAGTTACAAAAACTCAAAAACATTAAATCAGTTAGCTGCAAACATTGCACAAAACAATTAAACTTAATTCTTTAGAACAATAAAAATTTTCGCTGCCCGACCCAGCTCGATGACCACTACTCTAGAATGGTTTCCCCAATGCTAACCAAGTGAAGCTCGGTAAACACTACAAACCTTGCAACTTCCTTCGGAGATCGAGTTAACTCGGTAAACATTGAGCTTCCTTCACTTACCGAGTGAGCTCGATAAAAGCTAAATTTCTCTTCGATGATTGAGTGAACTTGGTAGACATTGACATTCCCTTTGTTAACCTTGGGAGCTCAGTTAACATTAACTTTCTACTACAAAATCCTTTGATGCCCGAGTGAGCTCGGTAAGAGCTAACTTACTGTGTAATGTTCAAGAATGCTCGGTAGTCACTATAAATTGCTTTGCTAACCATCTGAGCTTGGTAGACTCTATTTGATGACTGATATGACATTTGTGTAACATCAAAGACAATACACAATTAACAATTGTAGCCAACAATCTCCCTCTTTGGCATTGATGGCAACACAACATGTCATGGCAGAATGAAATTTGAAGACAAGTCTTTCTCTTAAATGGCAACACAACATGTCAACATAACAATTCTCCCTCTAAGATAGAAAACTCTCCCTCTTCTAGCAATCTCCCTCTGTGAAGGAATTACATAGCAAACTCTTTATCTTAAACAAATTTTAGAGAGATATGACAATAAAACTCTCCCTCTTTGACAACACATGCCAAAGACAACTCATCTCAAATGAATTTTAGTGTACCTTTAGTACTAATTCATATGCAATATTTTCTAATTATGTTGCATCAACTAATAGATCTTAAACCTGGTATGAGTTGATGCATCACTAAAAATTCATTTTAGTGAACTTCAAATAGGGGAGTGACCCCTAACTTACCTCTTAGATACAAGAATGCATCCTTAGGTAATGGTGTTGTGAATATGTCAGCAATTTGTTCCTTTGTATGAACATATTCTAATTTGATCTCCTTATCTTGCACCAATTCTCTGAAAAAATGATATTTTATTGCAATGTGCTTGGTTTTGGAATGCATCACTAGATTCTTAGATATGTTGATTGCACTTCTATTATCACAAAACATAACAACTGGTTCTTTGATTTCCACCTTCATTCCTTACAACAACTATTTAAACCAAAGAATATTAGAATAGTTTACTACTATAGCAACATACTCTGCCTCTGCTGTAGATTGGGATGTACGATTTTGCATTTTGCTTGTCCAAGAAACCAACCTCTTTCCAAGAAAGAATGCACCTCCACTTGTACTTTTTCTATCATCAAGTTTTTCTACCCAATCAGCATCAGTAAACACCTTCAAATCTAGATTACCTCCAAATTTGTACCATAAACCATAATCCTCAGTTCCTTTCAAATATCTCATTATTCTTTTGATTGCCATTATGTGATTTTTTCTTGGTTTTGTTGAAAATATTGCTACAATACCAACTGCAAGGTCAATATCTGGCCTAGTATGAACTACATACTGCAACTTTCCAATCATAAATCTATACAATGTTTGATCTACTTCTTTTGATTCATCTTCCTTGGTAAGCTTTAATCCAGTACTCATAGGAGTCCCAACTGGTTTACAATCTTTCATTCCAAACTTTTCCAATATCTACTTGATGTATTCTGATTGAGTGATGTAGATACCATTTTTATTCTATTGAATTTGAAGACCAATAAAGAATTTGATTTCCCCAAACATAGACATTTCAAATTCCTTGTTCATTTGTTCTGAGAATTATTTGCAAAGATCATCATTTCTTGTGAGCACAGTGTCATCTACAAATATCTCTGCTAAAATAATCTTATCATCTGATCCTTCCTTTATATACAAGCTACTGTTACTATTAGTTCTTTGAAAACTAATCTGAATAAGATAGTTATGCAATCTTTCATACCATGCTCTAGGGGCTTGTTTCAGACCATACAATGCCTTGTGTAATTTGCAGACCATGTTCTTCTTATCTGGATCAACAAAACCTTCAGGTTGTTCACTGTAAACCTCTTCATCTAGTATACCATTGAGGAATGCTAACTTGACATCCATCTAATAAACTTTGAATCCTTTGTGAGCAGCATATGCTAGTAAGGTTCTGACTCCTTCCAATCTTGCAACAGGAACAAAAGTTTCTCCATAGTCTATTCCTTCTTCTTGAGCATATCCTTTGAATAATAGTCTAGCTTTGTTTCTTGATACCTTACCATCTTCATCAAACTTGTTTCTAAATACCGACTTAGTTCCAATCACATTTTTGTCTTTAGGTCTAGGTACAAGAGTCCATGTCTTATTTTTTTCTATCTGTTCTATATCTTCATTCATAGCTTCAATCCAACTATAATTTCCCAATGCATCTTTGATATTTCTAGGTTCAAAATCAGCAAGTAAACAAGTACCTTTCAACTTATTTCTTGTCATGGTTCCTTCATATTTATCTCCAATGATCTAATCTGTTGAATGATGTCTCCTGACATACTTCGCTAATACAGGTTCCTTGCCTTTTGAATGAATTTCATTATTATCCTCTTGCATTTCAACTTCAGGTTTTGGTTGTTCTGGCTTGGTAGATGTTGGCTTGGGTCCTTCAGACTCGGTAGTCACTGAATTTAACTTAGTTTGTTGTGGCTCAGTTTGAACTTCTTGTAACTCGGTTACAAATGACTCAGGAGTAAAAGATTCGTGATTCTCTGATGTAACTAGTACTGTATCAGGTTCAATGAAGAAAAACCTTTTATAATCTTTTGGTTCCCTTTTGCTTTCTTCTTCAGTCCTTTCTGCAAACTCATCAACTTTCACATGTGCACTTTCTATGATTTTGTGAGTAGACAAGTTCAAACATCTATATGCCTTACTTTTGCATTAGTATCTAAAGAATATACCTTCATCACCTCTCACATCAAATTTTCCTTTTCTAGATTCTTTCAAAATGTAACATTTACTTCCAAATACTTTAAGGTAACTTACATTAGGTTTATAGCCATACCATAACTCATAGGGGATTTTGAATGAGTCTTTCTTCAGCTGTACTCGGTTCAGGGTATTAACTGCAGTGTTGATAGCTTCCTTCTAGTATTTGATAGCAATGCTCTTTTCGATCATTAAATTTCTTGCACAATCCATGATGGATATGTTCCTTGTTTCAGCTATTCAATTTTACTTGGGTGTTCCAGGGGCTGATACCTGTGTTTTGATTCCTCTTTCAATGCAAAAGTTATTAAATTCATGTGAAATTAATTCTCCACCTCTGTCCGACCTCAAGCATTTTAATCTTTTACCTATTTCCTTTTCTACTCTGGCCAAATACCATTTGAACTTTTCAAATGCTTATGATTTGTTTCTTAGATACATGACTGTCATCATTCTTGAGTAATCATCAATAAAAAGAATGAAGAACTTTTCTCTAGTATAGCTTTCAATTCCAATGGGTTCACATAAATCAGTATGCACAATTTCTAATATCTCTTCTGATTGATAGTTTTTACTTTTAAAACTAGTCTTTCCCATTTTACCAATCTGACAATTTTTGCATAGACCGACCTCAAGTTTCTTTATGTTAGGAATGCCTCTTACTTTCTTGAATTTTCTTATCTTTACCAAATTATCAAAATTTACATGACACAACATTTTATGCCATAACCAATTTTCTTCAACTTGAGCAATGAAACCTGAACATTCACCTAGTTCAAGATAGAACAAGTTACCTTTAGTTTGAGTACCTGATCCAATCAACTTTCCTTTGCCATCCAGTAGTCTTGCTTTACCATGCATGGATTCTACTTTGAATCCATTATTGAGTAGTTGTGCCACACTTAACAAATTATGCTTTAGTCCTTTTACCCAATAGGCATTATCACATATAAGTTCTTTGGTTAGAGAGATTCCCTCTTCCTTTTATACAAAAAGGTTCATTGTTACCAAATCTTACACTGCCACCATTGTAGTCTTCAAAGTATTCAAACTTAGTTTTGTCACCAGTCATGTGATGAGAAAAACCACTATATATGATCCATGTATCATTTTTTCTCATATGAGAAATGAGTGTCATTTTCTCATCATTATCAAACTCATCTTTCATAGCAATGTAGACAATTTCATCTTCTTCTTCATCATTAGAATCATTAGAATCTTTAGCCATAAAACATGTTTTCTTACCTTTATCCTTGAATGATCTGAAGTCTTTCTTGCCATTGAACTTGTATCCTTTCTTCTCAACTTTTTTATGCTTGTTTGGGCATTTAGCAGCAATATGACCAATTTCTTCACATGAAAAATAGATTAAAGGAACTTTACCTTTATATTTTTCTATGCCTTTAGAATATTTCCTTGCTAGTAGAGCTTCAATTACTTCAAGATCACTATCTGAACTTTTTTCTGATTCATCTTCACTTTTTGACTAAGATTCCTTTTTCTTTTTACTGTTCTCCTTGAGTGAAAGCTTGGTTTCAAATGATGACTCAATGTTCTTGGAAGCTGAAACATAGTTGTCAAAGTTGTCTAGTTCAAATGTAGTTAATCTTCAAACTATGGCCTCTAGGTTTATCTTATGATTTTCTTCACATCTTCTTTCCTGAATTGTAGAAACTCTAATTGCATAGATAGGTAGCAATGTTCTAAGAACTTTACTTATGATTGTTTCTTCTATGATATCACCTCCAGAAGCTTTGATTGCACTGAAATTTTCTTTGACTCTTTCAACATATTTGGCAATGTTTTCATCATCTCTCATTTTCATTTGATCAAACTATCCTCTTAAGCTTTCTTATTTGGCTCTTCTTACATTGTCATCACCTCCATAGATAGCTTTCAGCTTGTTCCACATTTGAAACGCAGTTTTGCATTCTTCGACATCATCAAATTCTTCATAGCTTAGGGCAGATGCAATGTCTATCAACATGGTGTTATGAGTCTTTTTCTCAGCAATATCACCAACAGTTAGTGTGACAAAAGGTGTCACATGTTTTGCATCTAGATGTATTAATCCAGTATATCCAATAGAAGCTAGATGGAGTCTCATGAGACCTTGCCATGCTGAAAAGTTATTCCTATTACGCCTTGGAATTTTCTTCTTGTAAGAAATCCTAATCTTTAGCTTAGATCCTTGAAATCTTTCTTGCAAGAACCAAAAGCTCTGATACCAATTGTTGGAAATAGAGATCGAGTAATTGAGAGGGGAGGGGTGAATCAATTACCACAAAAATAAATCCACAACTTCTTAGATGTCTTAAAATATAGTTGTTGTTAACACTTAGTAACCACACAAATAAATGTTGAAACTTGATAGATGTTCTGTTAACTTATTAAGCATTTAAAGTGATTAACATACATGCATAAAGGAAATAAGATGAACACAAGAGACACTAGATTTAATGTGGAAACCCACTATGGGAAAAACCACCAAGTAACTAGTCACTAATTTTCACTCTTCTAAAATGAGCCCTATTAGTAGCCAACCCTTTTAAAGGTTACAAAACACACTGTTAGGTGTGACCCTATTAGAGGATTTAATCGCCCTGTAAGGAGTGGCCTAGTTGGAGGTCTTAAGAACAATTCAACTGAATTGTCATCTTGTTAGAGGATTTAAAAAATGGTTGTTAAACCAACTCTGTTAAGAGATTTTGAATCACTCTTACAATGATTAGAAAGAAATAATGAAATGATCTGAAAAATATGCAACTTATCTTTTCTGAATACAAATCTCTTTTCTGCTTCATTAGATCCTCACTGATAGAATACAACTTTGCAGGTCCATAAGGATATCTAATCCTTTCACAACATTTTCTCATATATTCAATATTCGCTCATTCCATTTACATCCATACATTTGCACTCTTATGCATCCACACTCTTACATATATATGAATTCACAACTTGACCTTTCATATATACCTTACAGATTGTCAAGTCGGCTCAATTACAACTTACAACAACTGAAAAACATTAATTTAGTCAATTGCAAACATTGCACAAAACAATTAAATTTAATTCTTTAGAACAATAAAATTCTTCGTTGCCTGATCCAGCTTGGTGACCACTGCTCCAGAATGATTTCCCTAATGTTAACCAAGTGAAGCTCAGTAAACACTACAAACCTTGTAACTTCCTTCTTAGATCGAGTTAACTCGGTAAACACTGACCTTCCTTCGCTTACCGAGTGAGCTTGGTAAAAGCTAACTTTCTCTTCGATGAACGAGTGAACTTGGTAGACATTGACTTTCCCTTTGTTAACCTTGGGAGCTCAGTTAACATTAACTCTCTACTACAAAATTCTTTGATGCTGGAGTGAGCTCAGTAACAACTAACTTACTGTGTAATGTTCAAGAATGCTCGGTAGTCACTATGAATTGCTTTGCTAACCATCTGAGCTTGGTAGACTCTATTTGATGGCTAATATGACATTTGTGTAACATCAAAGATGATAGACAATTAACAATTGTATCCAAAACACTATTCTTCAATGGTGTTGACATACTTTATGACACTCCCAATCTATAGGACATCCTTAGCATACCCATTTGGGTTGAACATAGGTCTCAAAACCTCATTGGTAGAAGCAAGAAGTTGGGTCTCAATTCCATAGAAATCTGCAAATTGAGAGATTGATCTTTTAGAAAAGAGCACTTGTTTTTTAAAAATGGATACCCATTTTAGGCTTGGGTACCAGACCCAAAATTTGAAAATAAGTCAGTTAACCATTTTTTATTTTCAAAAAATGGGAACCATTTTTCAAAACATAAAAAAATAATATTTCCTAGAAATGGGTACCCATTTCTTTAAAAAAAAAATTGAAATAGGGGGTGAGGGTTGGGTGGGATTTTAAATGCCTATTTCACATTTTAAAAATGGCTACCCATTTTTTGAATTTCAAATAATAGGTGTCCATTTCTTACAACATAGGGTGAGATTTTCTTCTCCTATATCAAATTTTGGTTAAGGATAGGCTTGGTGAGACCAAGCCTATGCCTTGTGCTCTCTAGATTTGGCTAAGGTATTGAACTGAAAAATTTATGCCTTGCCATAATTTGTAGAGGGTCTTCCAGATCAAATTTCTTTATGAAACAAAAACCTATTAGAACTCTCACTCTCCTAATTTTAGAAATTCAATTTTTAAATTACTCTGATTTTATTTACTATTTTTGCATTATTTTTAATGAAATGTGGTACCTAAATGTAAAATAGTGAAGTTCACTAAAACTTTAATAACTTTTTTATTTTATAATTTTTCTTAAATTGATTTATATGTCATCAATCTACATACAATTCTTTTGAGGTTAAAAAAAAAAAAGATTTAAAAAAAGTGAAATTTTCATAAAGTTTACCTTTATAGAAAATTAATAATCAATTATAAAATAATTATTCAATAAAAAATTAAGAAATATATTATCATCAATCTTAGGTGTATTAGGTAACTCCCTTTCTGAGTATTTACAAAAATTCATTTATTTGTGTCAAATTATGGTGTTCGTACATGAGTGTGGTATGGTCCTGAAATAGGCATTTTAAAAAAAGTAGTTTTTAAAGATCCATACAAAAAACAACTCTATCAACTTAGTATACAAATAAATTACATAGTGAAAAACTAGATTCCAAACAATAATATTTTTATTTCTGAAGTTTTTTTATATTCCATCAGTAAATGCCTCAAATTTTGATGTCAATCGAAAAGAAATTTCAAAAATAGGAGAAAACACTTTCACTTTTTGCCAAAAAGTGAAACCCAACTTCTTGCACTTACCCGCCTACATATCCAACTAGTACTTTTTCTCAAAAATCTTCATCATATTCTTGGCATTAGATTGGGTGTCACAACTAAAAGCTCCAACCTTCATACGAAACTCATACCCTTTTTTCTTTAGGCTTCCACTCAAGATGTTCACCTGTAGAGCTTGTCAAATTATCTCTTCCAAGACTATCATATCATCTGGATGTCTTGGTGGCTTTAGAGGAAATCCATTGAAATTTGTAAGATGCACATAAGAAAAAGATGAGAATTGAATAAAATAACAACCAAATTGGTTGATGGTAGCATGGCTTTAGGGAAAAATCTTCTTTCTAGACACCCTTGTAGTTCCTTCTAATAACTTTTACATAATCTACATAACTATTATGAAGCTAGATACATGGATAAAATTCATAAGAAATGAAATCATCAGGGAAGTCATCTAAGCATGGAAGACCAGGCCATAATTGCAAAGATGCCATCATATAAATCAAGAATGAAGACATATAAAATGGATTGTAAAACCTGGCTACCTGGAGAGCATTGGACATAATCTCACTTACCTCTTGCATCCAAATAATATACTATGTATCTAAGCATATAACCTAAACCAAAAAGTATTTTTCAACAAAATTTAGGGCTTCTACTTCACCTCTCAATCTATGCAATAGAAATAAAATATCGATTATCTCCTATTTGAGGTTGGTTCCAACCAAATTCTTGGGTACTTTTCTCTCATCTCTCCATGGCTTTTGGAACCATGTTTAAATGATCTCCTTTCTCTAGATCATCTTCTTCACTGAGAATTTTGAAACAACCTAGTTGATAGTTAAGTAAGAAAAATTCTCTCATTTTGGAAAACAAAGGAAACTCACCACCCTATTGATTGAAATCAATACAGTGTCATCAAGAAGAACTATCTGCTTGGTTTTCAGATTGCAATAGTGAATACATTCGTAACTAGGTTTTGGGGCTTGAATTGCATCCGAGAAACTAGTGGCTTTGACCAAACCACATCCTCAAAGCTTCTTGGTAATAGGATGAATACCTTCATCTTTTACCCTCCTTTGGAAGTTTTCCATATCATATAAATGGAGGGATGTGTCTATGAAATTATGTAGTTAAGACTTGATCCCAATCAAATCGTGAAAACCTACAAACCTAGCAATCATAGCTTATGAATGAAATTTTTAATTGAAAAATGAATAAGAAAATAGAAACTACAATAACTAACTTGCAAAATCTATGCATACTAATAAAATGAGAAATCAAGGAAATAGGGTAACTCAATCAACTAATTGTGCATTTTTATACAAGGATCTCTATTCATCCATTATACATCAGAATTCTCACCACATGAGTGAAACTTAATGAAATACTCATTAAAGAGTAAATGCAAAGGCTCAATGGACATGTAAAAGTCTTTTCACTTTTCCATTGGATATAATGGTAACTTTCCATTAACCCATTATTTACTTTTTGATTTTCCTTTTAGTTTCAAAAAGTTTCCCTTGGGCTACTCTGTTGATGAAAATATGCCAAGTGAGATCCTGATCATGTCTTCCTTCTACAATGGTTTGTTCTATTCCAATATCATCCTGACATATACCAGATCCAACATGGGAGCCAAATCCCACTTGTTGATCCAATTTCTCTACATAATCAAAAAGTTTCCTTCGTGGATTGGAAACTTGTTAAGGAGAAGGCAACTTCTTATTTTCCACGTATGCTTCGTTATTGGTTGAATCTTTGACAGCTGTACTTCTAATTGTTAAAGATATTTAGTTAAGGTGCATGGATCCACTTGGATGTCACTTAGCCTCTTAAATTTCTCTTTTATCTATCATGCGAAAAATTGTCTTAATGAGTTGAAAACCCGCCAAAGAGAAGACAAACTGAGGTTTTCTACCAAGGCTTAGTATTTGAATAGTAGTGATTATAGATCATGTTTTTCTGTTGATATGGGATTCAAACATCAAATTTTCAAAGAATTTGAGCCATTTGACTACCTTTGTGTTAGATATTTCTTTGATTTATCTCTTGTAGAAGTCACCTTCAAAGGTTGAAAACCCACCAAAGAGAAGGCAATATGGGATTTTACACCAATGTATTTTATTCACTATTAATAAGTTGCAAGCTATTGTTGTGAAGACATGTGAATTTTAGAGAGCTTTCAAAAGAATGGGAAAAAAATTAGTGAGCATACTTCATCTACAGTGAAACAAAATCAATTTCTATCAGATTAGGTACTAAACTGTTGCCCAAATTTTCATCCTATGCCCATTTTTCCAAGTGGAAATTGAACTTGTATCTTGTTTTAGTCTTGTTACATCAGTCATGTTCTTACTCCTCAAGTGATAAGTATCTCCATTGGGTTTTTATCTCTCTCCTTCACCTACATCACATAATCGGGTGAGTTTCCTTACTCTCATGAGTCTTGTGGGTAGTCTAGAACCTTACTTGATGGAGATTCTTGGACTATGTAATCTTGAATGAACTTACTTGTAGGTCATTATGATCCATGCATAAAGAAAATTAAGCTTGCAGAAAATTCAATTTTTCCTTCTCCTCGGAGAGTTTTTGACCCTTGAAGGTGAATTTTCACAGAGATCTATAAATGCAATTTGTGAGCTTAAACAAGAAGAGTTTGGATTTTTTTATGGATAGATCACTCAATTATTGCATCATTTTACCATGAAAATCACTCAAAGTTCAATATGATAATCAGAATAATGTTTGGCAAAAAATCCTAAAGTAGCTTCTAGTTGGCAGGTTTTGAGCTAAGAAGCCAGTTTTTGGACAAAGGCATTGTGAAGAGATAAAGTAATTAAGTGGGTCCCTTTTTGCACTTTG
This sequence comes from Cupressus sempervirens, assembly GCA_028749045.1. Classification (NCBI taxonomy): domain Eukaryota; kingdom Viridiplantae; phylum Streptophyta; class Pinopsida; order Cupressales; family Cupressaceae; genus Cupressus; species Cupressus sempervirens. Next base: position 836,467,506 of record CM053790.1, read on the forward strand.
GAAGTCTCTTTCATACTTTCTAAAAGCTTAAGGTTAAGTGATTTGGAGAGAGAAGCGAAAACAAAAGAAATGGTAGAAAAATGGAAATCGCCTTCTCCTCTATGGGTTTTCTACCCTTGAAAGCAATTTTCTGCATCTGGTGGAAAATTGCTCCTCCAAGCATGGTTAGTCCACAAATTGATCACGGGATGTTTTAGGAAACATAATGGAAGCAAATTAGTTATATTTGGGAAGGTATCTTAAATAGAATCTAGCCGGGTAGATTTTCTTCCAAGGAGTACCCCATTGTTAATTCCCTGAAACTAGGTAAAAATGGGAAAGCAAGTCTATAATAAAGTAAAGTTACCATTAGGCAACCAAAAATAGGGAAAGGACAAGTAAAAATCTATTAGAACCTTCGCATTTACTAATCTAATGGATTTATCTTTAAATTTTCTTGTGTGGCACAGATCATGAAAACCAATGGGAGGATTAAGGATTTCTATATAGAGATGAACATAACGGATTTTCAAAATACCACTTTCTCTATTGAATTTTTATGCTATTGAATTGAATAGTGTTTTCAAAATATATTATAGTTACATCTCTACTCTTTGCACTATTCACAATTTTCAAATTTGGGATCATCTCTATATCAAATAAGATAGCAACAAGGTTTGCTAGTTTTAATGGATTGGGTGGAATCAAGTCGACATGGTAAAATATCACAGATACTTAGCTCCATTTTTTTTGACGTGCAAGATTTCTAGAGAAGGCCGAGAATGGAGCCAATCCACCCCATAATAGAGAAACTCTAAGGAAGTGGGCTAGTAGAAGTAGTCGGATTTCTAGTAGCAGTACAAGCCCCGAAGCTAATTGTTGAATGTATCAATCATTACAACTCAGATACTAAGAAAATTTTACTACCTGATCAAATGGCGTTAATCTCAATTGCTAGGCAAGCAGCAGTGAATTTCCTATAGATTCTAGAGCGAGAAGAGTTCTTCGAATTAAGAATAAGAGGAGCTATGTCTAAGTTCTCTTTGAAGAAGATGGTATGGAAAAAATAGATTATGGGATCTTGGTTCCAAAAAATAAGGGAAGCTAAGAGTAAAGTTCCTAAAACCCTTTTTGGCACTGATCTCAAGCATGAGATCGTGAACATCCTGGTCCTTTTGCATTGACTAAAAGGTGAGGTAGAAGAACATAATTTTATAGAAAAATACTTCTTCTTGGTACAAATCATTTACTCGGATACACAGTATGTTGACTGGATGTATGAGGTAAGTGAACATCTGTACAGAGCCCTCAGTATAGCCAAGTTCTACAATTCATTTTACATGTCTTATTTCTTGATATATATGTTAGTCTCCCTATAATTGTGGTCAGGCCTTCCCAAAATTGAGAATTTTCCTAATGATGTGAAGAGTTATGAATTTTACCTATGCTTGTAGTTAAAAAATAGTTATGCAGAGTATGTCAGGGTTAATGCTACATTTACAATGAGGATTTACAATGAGCTCCAAGGATGCTCAATGAGGAGATTTAGTCTAGAAGTGATGGAAGCCATTAGTTAGTTTGGTAGCTATTTTATTCAATTCTCATCCTTTTCATATTTATGTCTTGCAACTTTCAATGGATTTCCCTTGAAGCTTCTCAGATACCCAAATGACATGATCATGCTTATTGAGATTGTGAGATAAGCCATTTAGGTGAACGTGCTATGCACTAGTCTAAGGAAAAAGGGATATAAATTTCCCATGAAAATTCTAGCCTACAGTTACAAATCTTGATCCGATGCCAAAAACATGCTCAAGGCATTCGAGAAAAGATATAAGTTAGAAGAGTATGAAGTTGTGAGGCCTATGTTTCAATCAAATGGGTATGCCAGAGATTTCCTTCAAATTGGAAGTTTAATCAAGCATTCCATTACTATAGAGGATTGTTGGGTAGATTGTAAAGATGAGCTGGAGAGCCAGGATCATGCTTTTGCCAGACTTATAGTAGATCAAGTGAAGACATATGACATTGATCTAGATGTGGAACGACTGGAAGATGATGGGCAAATATGTACAAAAATACATATTTGACCAAGCTAAAAAATACTCCTATCAGTTCCAAGTTTTATGTTGATATAGAAGTAGACTTTGATGTTATGATGTCTCAGATCATTAAGAGAACTAGAAAATGGGTTGAGTGGACAGTGAAAAGGAGTGGGAGCAAGAGAAAAACTACTCAAGCTTCTCCAGCTGTTGCTACTCCTACTTCTTCTCAAAGTACCACACCAAGTGTAACCACCATAGCTACTTAAAGACCAACTATACCTATAGGAGGAGGTGACCAACCCCTAAATAGGGACATCCCAATAACTCCAACTTGTCAAGGTAGTTCTTTGCCAGTTATTGGAGCTCAAGCTAGTACTAAAGAAAAGAAGATGAAAGAGTTGAAGGATGGTGCTATTACTCCAATATCACCTCTTCACACTACTCCAATTCCTTCTCCTCATATCACTCTAATTCCATGCCCTCATCATAACCCTATTCCATCTACACGTGCTTCTCTTTTGAAGCCAAGTGGCTCCCCCATTCAGATAGTAGAAATAGGGGATGAAAAGAGTAGTAGTAGTGAGTCTACTGAATTTGAAGAAGCTACAAAAAAGACTCAGGAGGTGGAGAAAGGTCCAAGCTCATCCAGGCTTCTTTCTCAAGATCCAAAGAACCCCTTCTTTGCAACTATAGTGGCAGTGACTCCAGTTAAAAAGAAAATGTTTAGCATAGAATCACTTGGGCAGTTTCCAAGGTGATTGGTATAGAGTCTTGGCTAGAAGACACCTTAGAAAGGAAGAGGAAAAGAAAAGATGAAAGTGTCCCTACAAAAGACATTGTGTCTCAAGTGGTTCACTCTAGGACTGCAATGGTGCAAGCTAAGAAGAAAAAGACTCTATCAATACTTGGGCAAGATCCAAAAATAGGGCACTTGACCATGGAGGTACTAAAGCCAAACAAAGTAGGAAGGATTGAAGATATGACACCTGATGGCTTCACTCTGCATTCAATTGGTCTTGGAGAAGCTAGACACGATACAAAAGTGGGCTTATGGAGATCAAGTAATGACGTGATAGAAGGACAATTGGAGAGCCTCAAATTGTCAAAAATCAAGATGAAGGTTCAAATAGAAGAATTGAATAGGTTTATCAAGAAAATGGTTATTCACTGGCAACTATCACTAGTGTGCTTTCTACTCAGAATCCTACCGCCACAAAAGTGCAAGTTTTCATTTCTCAACTCCAGAAAGATAGGCATGTCAGCCAGATTGGTAAGGAATGGATTGAGAAGATCAATTTAGATTGAGTTTCCCTAATGGCTCAAATTGGAAATGTTATCCTTCAATTAGAAACTGAGAAAGATAATATTATATCTAACTACAATTCTTTGGCCACAGAAAAGGCAAGATGTGATGACTGCATTTCTCTTTTAAAAATGATCATGTAGATGAAAGAAAAAGAGGCAATTGAAGAAAATATTTTGAAGAAAGGGAATGAACCCCTATTTGAGTGGCTTTAGAGCATGCAATTCAAGCTGGAGATGATTTAGGAAGCTGAAGAAGGACTCAAAGAAACATGGGATAAAGTGAAGAAAATTCAAGACAGAGCATTTGAGCTCATGAGAAGATTACATACTGATTCAAAAACTAGTGGTCAATGAAAAACTCTTATTGGAGTGGAAATAATGAAAAATAATTTTTCCACATACTTGGATAATCTCTCAGGAGTGGCTACAACTAGTCAAAATAGAGTGATAGAGCTCCAGACACTTGGTGGATGCGTACATGTGGCTACAAAAGAATTGCATAATTAGTTAAATGTGGTGAAAGAGCTAGCTCAAGAGCATTCAAAATAGTCTTGAGATTCACTAATGTGCATTTTCCTAATCATGAGGAGCTGATTCCAATTATAGTTTTTGCTAAGGAATATAGACCGAAAGCTGAAAAGGGGAAGAAGCCCAAGTGATTCAAATGATGCCTCCTTTTCATTTTCTTTTGTAAATTTTTGCAAATTTTGTAAAAAATTTTAATATGACAACCTGGCATCTTGACATTTGTCATTCTTAGAAGATGAACCGATTAAGTTCCTATAGTAACAATCATCTCTCAAGTTCTATATGTATGAAGTTGAATGATTAATAAAAGGTCAGCAAATTTTTTGGTGTGAAGAACTTTTTGTTGTAGAGGCAATTGAGGGTATTTTATATCAATTATTTTCTATTCTAGTAGAATTTATTTAAGTTTCCATTTTTCCCTTATGATTTGGATTAGAAAAAGGAAGAAATAGAATTTTACTTCCCCTATTTGTAATACTATGAATGAACATGATAAGTATTGTTATTGTTCATTCTAAGAGAAATCCAAAGTGTTATCAATCTATTTGTTAAAGTTTAAATTTAAATTGTCATAGCTCAGTTCTCAGAAAAGTTTTATGGGTTCATAAGATGTGTGGATGCATGAAACCATTTAGGTGATTTAAAACTTCTGTTAGATGATTTAAGTCTAGCTTGGTCATACCTCTACTTTTCTCAGGTTATGAATAATTAGATTGTAGGAACAAACATAATTCATTGAAAATCAACCATAGGGAGCTATACCTATTAATTCAGAGAAAAGCCCATTCATCCATAGATGGCTTTTCAACTGTTGTAACTAGAAATTGCTCAAAAATTTGGGAGTTCTAAAAGTAAAAAACAAAAGGAAAAATCTATTTACCAACAGATTTTTTGTGACTCTACTAGAAAGATGAATAGTCGCTTAACCAAAAAGCTTATGTCATGAGGAAAAATGGTACTACCTCATGAAAAAATTATTCCAGTGCTCCAACCCAATCTTGGTTTTCAAGATGATCAAGAAGACATAATATTTTCCCTCAACACATTTGTTTGGAGACATAGGAGGAATGTAGAACATTATAGAAATGCAAACTAGGTATTGGAAGAAGAAAAAAGAAGAGTTGAAGCCTTAGAGAGAGCTATCCAAAGGAGAAATATCCGAAGAGTAGAAAGAAAATTGAGGCAAGAAGATTTGAGATAAACTTAACCTAGCATCTTGGAACATTTTAGGTTCCTCAGAAGTACCAAGTAGCAGGGTGGGAAAGACCCTATCTTTGATAAGCTTACAAAGCTTAGTTTTACTATCCTAGATGTTCCAAACTAGAAAAGTGAAGAAAAAAGCTGAAGTAGGCCATCTATTCCTATTAGGAATCAAGATACTAGTACTTCTCATTCTACCTATCAGGTGTTAGCACTTCACAGAGTAATGTCTCCACCAGTTGTTAATTTTCCACCATATACTGCCAAAGTAATCATGGCTGCTCCATGGGCTACAACAATAGGACCTTTAGCATTGAATTCTTATCATCCACTTCTGGCTGGGTCCAAGAAGAATTTCCCTAAGTTTTTAGGTGATGGGAAAGTTAGTACTAATGAGCATAATAAAGCTTTCCTTGCAGCCACTCACATCTTAGGCATTGGCCATGAGGATGTAGTCATAAGATTGTTCATAGTGACTCTTACTGATAGTGTAATAGATTGGTTTTATCACCTAGATGATGGTTCAATCACCAATTGCAATACATCGAGGACAACCTTTGAAGAAATGTTTAAAACTACAGAAGATGAACACATCTTATTGAGACAACTTACATCTATTAAAAACCAACCATGAGCATGGGAGATTTCGCTACCAATTTTAATAAGATTGTCAATAGGATCCCAACTACTACTAGACCAACTGCAAGTAATTTAATGACTTTCTTCATAAGTGTGATGCCTCCAAATATCGATTATGATCTAAGGAGAGCACATCCTATAGATCTAGCTGATGCACAAAAGAAAGTGATTGAGTGTGAAGATGATTTAATTTTTGCAAGAAAATAGAAACAAGAACTTCACACTAAAGGAAGTTCTAATAGTACTACTTCGTCTGAAGAGATGATTTAGAAATTTTCAAACAAGTTGGTGGCTATAAAGAAATAGTTACCTAGATTCAATAATCCCTATCAGCGGAATTACCAAAATTTTCCTAGAAGAAACAATGAGGGTAAACTTCCACAACTTACAGGACCATCATCTAGGTTGCAAATTGAGGTAGCATAGAAAAAAAAAGGAAATATGTGTGTCTGTCATCTGACCATAGATCATGATAGCGAGAATTGCCTAGAAACTACCCACATGATGCAACTACTATCTACTAATGAATTGAACACTACAACTCCTAGTTTAGAGTGTGACTCCTATTTAAATGGTGACTCTAAAAATTTATTCTTAGAATACGAGTCAGATTCTAAATCAAAGGGTGCATGCTATGCAACTATTGATGGGACTTCATATAGAGTGCTTACTCAAGGGAAAAAATTGAAGAATCAACCTTTAGGCCATACTCAAAGAAATGACTCCAATCCTTTAATGAGTAATGCACCTACCGAGCAAGGGGCATCTACTTCACATGTGGGTAAGGATAAAACATCCTTTGATTTCATTGAATTTTGTGAGCAATCAAAGGTTCAAATTTTCACTATTGATTATTTGAAATCACATCCTTCTAAGCTGAAAAGACTAATAGAACGATGTAATGGAAACACATCAGATCCAAATTATAATATAATGGTTGAGGAAGAAGATGAAACCTTATAGCTGGTATGTTTAACCAAATATATTCAACAGTCTTAGTGACATCCCCTAGACAAAAGCTTGAGCCCTTTTATATCTCATTATGCATTAATGGATGTGAACTAAGTAATTCTATAATAGATTTGGGTGCATCAGATAATGTCATGCCATATTCCATGGCCAAAGCCTTAGGTCTTGATCTTACTAAAGTGCATGGAAGATGTTACTCGATGGATTCCAAACAAGTCCCTTTGCTTGGGCAAATTAAATATGCACAAGTAGCCCTACCCTCACATCTAGAAAAGATGTTTTTATCGACTATCCTGGTAGTTGATATCCCAACAAGCTATGGACTCCTTTTAAGTAGAATTTTTTTTCAATACTTAGGAGGAGAAATAAAGCTGAATTGGTCTCAGGAAGTGATACCTATTGGAAATAAGAAAGTCAAACTAGAACTTGAGGAAAAATAAAAATTCACAGTCTTTAAGTCAGATGATCCCAAGGCTTAGATTCTATACCAGGAGCTATAATTTGGCAACTATATGTTGTTTACTGAGGAAAAATCAAATAAACAAAAACATGAGAATCAGAGTGAAAATGTGTCTAAAAGGAATAAAGATGCATCAAGCATCTAGACACTTGAATTTGATGAAAGCTGTGCTTCCTCGGGATCTAGAGTAGGTGTAGTATTGATATCCCCAGAAGGAGAATCTGAACCTCTATCTTTCAAGTTAGAATTTGCAAATACAAATCTTACAATGGAATACGAAGCCTTATTATTTGGGATAGTAATGGAAAAGGAAAGAGGAATGAAGATCTTGAAAGCTCAGGGTGATGTAGAGCTAATTGTAAGACAAATCACAGGATAGTACTCAGTGAAAAACCATAAGCTGGAGAATTATAGGAATAGAGTTTGGGATGAGATAGAAGACCTAGATACTTTCTCCATTAGAGTAGTGCCAAGATATATGAATACAAAGGCTGACTCTCTTGCATCTTTTGCCTCTCTATTACTCCCTCATCTACACTTCAAGGATAAGAAGTACTAGATTGAAATTATATATCAATCTACTATTCTAGATAACATAGAATATTGGCAAGTCTTCAATGATGATAATAGTTTACAACTTTTCCTTGAGAATGATAAATCCAATTTTGAACATGAGTCTAGTGGAAGTGATCATGAAAGCTCTGATACAGATAAAGAGTAGAACCAAAATGTGGGAGTTTAATTGAAAGGTAATATTATTCCTCCTTACTTTATAGCCTTAGAGAAGTTTTTAAATAGACATGATGATTATATTAAGAAGAAAAGGGTAGAGAAAGGACCTACCACATGTGAATATGAAGGAGTGAATACTGGAGATATTCATGACCCTAAAATGATAAAAAATGGAAATTTTTGTTCTCTCAAAGAAAGAGAGGCCATGAAAAAATTATTTGATGAATATAGAGATGTTTTTTCTTGGAGTTATGAAGATCTAAAGAACTATAGAGGGGGAGAAGTGAAACACAAAATTCCTCTCAAACCAGATGTAGTTCCTTTTTGGAAAATATAGAGAAATTACAATCCTAAAGTTGCAGACGCCATCTTCTGAGAGGTTGATAAAATTTTGAAAGCACGGATCATCTATCCTATTCATCATTCCACCTGGATAGCCAACATAGTACCGTCAGGAAGAAAAATGGACAGATAAGAATTTGTGTCAACTTTTGCAATCTAAACCAGGCATCTCTTAAAGATAATTTTTCTCTCCCAAACATGGATCACTTATTACAAACAATACCTAGATCTGAGATGATGTCTATGCTTGATGGTTTCTTAGGTTATAACCAAGTTGAAGTAGAAGATAAGGATCAACATAAAATGAAATTTACTACTACTTGGGGTACATTTTCATATCACAGAATGCCCTTCAAACTAATCAATCTTGGTGCCACATTCTAGAGATGTATGAGCAAGACTTTTTCTTATCTAAAAGATTGAATTATAGTCATATACTTAGATGATCTTACAGTATTTTCTAAAAGAAGGAAAGACCATATGGAAGATTTGAGGAAAGTGTTATAGAGATGTCGAGAGCATGGAATATCTCTCACCCCAAAGAAGTCATTTTTTTGCATGATAAAAGCAAAACTTCTTGGTCATTTAGTGTCCTAGAAGGGCATTAGAATTGACCCTAAAAGAGTAGAAGCCATTCAGAGACTAAGCCTACCTTCAAACAAAATAGGAGTTAAATCTTTCTTTGGGTAGGTGAATTTCCTTAGAACCTTTGTGCCTAATTTTACAGAAACCACTAAGCATATAGTGGACATGATCAAAGGAAATTAAAATTTCAAGTGGAATGAGGCAGTAAAGCAAGCTTTTCAATATATAAAATCTACTATTGCAAATTCTTGATACTGTGTCATCAAAATTATAAATATGATTTTATCATTTATTGTTATGCTTCTAAACATACACTATCAACTATCCTTATGCAGGAAAATGATGAAGGAATATAGGCTCCGATAGCTTTTATGAGCATATGTTTAAAGAATCATGAGTTGAAATACTCACAAATTGAAAAGCAAGCTTTTACGATGGTCCAGGCTCTTAAAAAAATTTGGTTCTATATTTTGCATTCACATTTGGTAGTCTTCATCCTAGACATAGCAGTTAAAAGTGTATTAATGCAATAGGATATAGCTTGTAATGTCAAAGGAGCATGGGTAGCAAAAATACAAGAATATGATATAGAAATTAAAACTACCAAGCTGATAAGAGGGAATTCTCTATGCAAAGCAATTGCAGAAAAAAACTCACTGGAGATTCAAAAGAATCTTGTGAGAAGTAGTTAGTATTAGTTGTAGGTCTCTATGACTCAAAAGATAGTCTTAGATAATCAAAAGAGCTGGCACAAACAAATTCATGAGGCACTCTGGGAAAATAGAGTAACAATGAAGAAGGCAATTGGTATATCCCCTTTTGAACTAGTTTATGGAATTGAAGCCAGTCTACATCTTCCTCTAGAATTAGCAACAAACAAACTTAGAATAGTAATTGAGGATGATGTTTATAAAGATGGTCTAGAGAAGAGAATATTGTACCTAAGAAAACTTGAAGAGGAGAGGAGAGAAATTGTAGACCACATTACATAGCACCAGATGCGAGTGAAAGATCTGTTTGATAAGAAAAAAAGACCCCAAAAATTTATGGTAGGAGACATGGTGCTACTTTGGGATAAAAGAAAGGCCCCAAAGGAATGCATAAGAAATTTGATACTTTGTGGAAAGGTCCATTCAGAATTCATCAAGAATTTGGAAATAATTCTTTCAAGTTGGCATATGAGGATGGTGAAGTACTACCCCTGACTTATAATGGTCAGGATCTCAAGCTCTATCAAATTACTAATTGAAAATAGGTAACCCCTGTACTGCACTTTAGTAGGATTAGTATCTTGTGTGTGTCTTAGTTAGCCTTTTCCCTTCCATTTCTATTTCCTTGCTCCTTGTTTTGGTTTTTTTCTTTTTTTGTGTTGCCACCATTTATCTTCTTTTGTGAAACTAGAGATTTTGAGTTCCTTGCTTGTGTATACTCTACCCAAGTCCCCAGTCAGAGCCAACTATTGCCACACTTTTCATCTTGTGCCCATTTTTCAAAGTGGAAATTGAATTGTATCTTACTTTAGTTTGGTTAGGTTAGTCAAGTTCTTACTCCTCAAGTGATAAGTATCTCCACTGGGTTTTCATCTCTCTCCTTCCCCTGTATTACATAACTAGGTGGGTTTCCTTACTGTCATGAGTCTTGTGGGTAGTCTAGAACCTTACTCGATGGAGATTCCTTGATTGTGTCATTTTGAATGAACTTACTTGCAGCTCATTATTATCCATGCATAAAGAAAATTAAGCTTGCAAAAAATTTAGTTTCACCTTCTCATCGGCTGGTTTTTGACCCCTGAAGGAAAATTTCCATGGAGATCTATAAATGCAGTTCATGAGCTTAAACAAGAAGAGTTTAGATTGTTTTATGGATAGATCACTCAATTATTGCAGCATTTTACCATGAAAATACTCAAAGTTCAATATGATGATCAGAATAATGTTTGGCAGAAAATCTTGAAGTAGCTTCTCCTTGGCAGGTTTTGATCTAAGAAGCTAGTTTTCTAACAAAGGCATTGTGAAGAGATAAAGTAAAGGTAGAAAAATGGAAATCACCTTCTCCTCTGTGAATTTTCTACCCTCAAAAGCAAATTTCCACATCTGGTGGAAAATCGCTCCTACAAGCATGGTTAGTCCACAAATCAATCACAGGATATTTTAGGAAAGATAATGGAAACAAATTAGTTATATTTAGGAAGGTATGTTAAATAGAATCCAATCAAGCAGATTTTATTCCAAGGAGTACCCTGTTCTTAATTCTTCGAAGCAAGGTAAAAATTGGAAAGTAAGTCTGTAATAAAAGAAATTTATTGTTGGGCCAATGAAAATAGTGAAGGGACAAGGAAAAATCTATTAGAGCCCTCACATTTACTAATCTAATGAATTTATCTTTAAATTCGCTCATGTGGCATGGATCATGAAAATCAATAGGTGGATTAAGGATTTCTATATAGAGATGAACATAATAGATTTTCAAACTACCACTTTCTCTATTAAATTGTTATGTTGTTGAATTGAATAGTGTTTTCAAAAGCTTTCACAGTTACAAAGTCTACTCTTTGCACTATTCATGATTTTCAAATTTTGGATCATCACTATATCAGATAAGATGGCAACAAGTTTTTTTGGTTTTGATGGATTGGGTGGAATCATGTCGACATGGAAAAATATCACAGATAGTTCACTCCATTTCTTCAACATGCAAGATTTCCAAAGAAGGCTGAGAACGAAGCCAATCCACCCCATAATGGAGAAACTTTGAGGAAGTGGGTTGGTAGAAGTAGTTGAATTTCTAGTAGTAGTACAAGCCTTAGAGCTAATTGTTGAATGTATCAATCATTACAACCTAAATACAAAGAAAATTTTACTGCTTGATCAAATGTTCTTAATCTCAATTGATAGGCAAGCAATAGTGAATTGCCTATAGATTCCAGAGTGAGAAGAGTTCTCTGAATTAACAATAGGAGGAGCTATGTCTGAGTTCTCTATGTAGAAGATGGTATGGCAAAAAGAGATTATGAGATCTTAGTTCCAAAAACCAAGGGGAGCTAAGAGTAAAGTTCCTAAAACCCTTTTTGGCATTGATTTCAAGTCTGAGATCATGGGCATCCTGGTCCTTTTGCATCAACTAAAAGGTGAGGTAGAAGCACTTAATTTTGTAGAATAGTACTTCTTTTTGGTACAGATAATTTTCTTAGATACGCAGTATGTTGACTGGGCATATGAGATAAGTGAACATCTATCTAGAGCCCTTAGTGCAGCCAAGTTCTAAAATTCATTTTACATATCTTCTTTCCTAATATATAAGTTAGCCTCCCAACAATTATCATCGGTCCTTCCTAGAATTGAGAATTTTCCTGATGATGTGAAGAGTTATAAATTTTACCCATGCTTCTATTTACAAATAGTTATGTAGAGTATTTTAGGGTTAATGATGCATTTACAATGAGTATTTGCAAGGAGTTATAAGGATGCTTTGAGAGGAGATTTAGTCTAGAAGTGATACAACCGTTAGTCAGTTTGGTAGCTATTTTATTCAATTCTCATCCTTTTCATATTTACATCTTGCAGCTTTCAATGGATTTCCCTTGAAGGTTCCTAGATACCCAAATTACATGATCATGCTTATTGAGATCGTGAGACAAGCCATCCAAGTGAATGTGCTATGTGCCAGTCTAAGGAAGAAGGGATATGAATTTCCCATGAAAGTTGGAGTCTACAGTTGCTAGTCTCGATTTGATGCCAAAAACATGCTCAAGGAATTTGAGAATAGATATAAGTTAGAAGAGTATGAAGTTGTGAGGCCTATGTTTGACCCAAATGGGTATGCTAGAGATGTGCTTCAAATTGGAAGTGTAATCAAGCATGTCACTACTATAGAGGATTATTGGGCAGATTGTAAAGATGAGCTGGAGAGCCAGGATCATGCTTTTTCTAGACTTACAGTAGATCAAGTAAAGATATATGGCATTGATCTAGATGTGAAAGGACTAGAAGATGATGGGAAAAATATGTACAACAATACATATTTGACTAAGCTAAGAAATACTCCTATCAGTTCTGAGCCATATCTTGATATAAAAGAAGAGTTTGATGTTATGATGGCTCGAATCATTAAGAGAATTAGAAAATGGGTTGAGTGGAAAGAAAAAAAGAGTTAGAGCAAGAGAAAAACTACTCAAGCTTTTCCAGTTATTGCTACTTCTACTTCTTCTTAGAGTGCCACACCAAGTGTAACCACCACAGCTACTGAAGGATGTGCTATACCTGTAGGAAGAGGTGACCAACCCTCAGATAGGAACATCCCAATAACTCCAACTTGTCAAGGTGGTTCCTTTCCAATTATTGGAGCTCAAGCTAGTACTGAAGAAAAGAAGACAGAAGAACCAAAGGATGGTGCTACTACTTCAGTCTCACCTCCTCACACTACTCCAATTCCTTCTCCTCATATCACTTCGATTCCATCCCCTCATCATAGCCCTATTTCATCTGCAAGTGCTTCTCTTCTGAAGCCAAGTGGCTCCCCCATTTAGAGAGTAGCAATAGGAGATGAAAAGAGTAGTAGTAGTGAGTCTACTGAATCTAAAGAAGCTGTGAAAAAGACTCAGGAAGTGGAGAAAAGTACGAGTTCATTCAGGCTTCTTTCTCAAGATCCAAAGAACCCCTTCTCTGCAACTGTAGTGGCAGCGACTCCAATTAAAAAGAAAATCTTTAGCATAGAGTTACTTAGGGTGGCTTCCAAGGTGATTTTTATAGAGTCTTGGTTGGAAGACACCTTAGAAAGGAAGAGGAAAAGAAAAGATGAGAGTTTCCTTGCAAAAGGCATTGTGTCTCAAGTCATTCGCACTAGGACTGCAATGGTGAAAGCTAAGAAGAAGAAGACTATCAATACTAGGGCAAGATTCAGAAATAGGGCACTTGACCATGGGGGTAGTGAATTCAAATAAAGTAGGAAGGATTGAATATATGACACCTAATGACTTTACTTTACATTCAATTGATCTTGGGGAAGCTGGACATGATACAAAGGTGGGCTTATTGAGATCAAGTAATGAGGTGATAGAAGGACAATTGGAGAGCCTCAAATTGTGAAAAATCAAGATGAAGGCCAAGATAGAAGAACTGAATAGGTTTATTAGGAAACTTGTTGTTTCACTAGCAACTATCACTGTTGTGCTTGCTACTCGGAATCCTACCATCGTAGAAGTGCAAGCTTTCATTTCTCAACACTAGAAAGATAGGCATTTTGACCAAATTAGGAAGGAATGGATTGAGAAAATCAATTCAGATGGAGTTGCTCTAATAGATCAAATTGGAAATGTTAATAACTAAGAAAGATAATATTTTATCTAATTGCAATACTTTGGCCACATAAAAGGCAAGATATGATGATTGCATTTCTCTCTTAAAAATACTCATCCAGATGAAAGAAAAAGAGGTAGTTGAAGAAAAGATTTTGAAGAAAGGGAATGAACCCCTATTTGAGTGGCTTCAGAGTATGCAATCCAAGCTGGAGATGATTTAGGAAGCTAAAGAAGGACTCAAAGAAATATGGGATAAAGTGAAGAAAATTCAAGACAACACATTTGAGCTCATGAGAGCATTACACACTAATTCACAAACCAGCGGTCAAGGAAAAGCTCTTACTGAAGTGGAAGTAATGAAAAATAACTTTTCCACATACTTGGATAATCTGTCAAGAGTAGCTACAACTAGTCAAAATAGAGTGATAGAGCTGCATACAGTTGGTGGATGCGTATAGGTGGCTGCAAAAGAATTGCCTAATCAGTTAAATGCAGTGAAAGAGCTAGCTCAAGAGCATTGAAAGTGGCTCTTGAAATTAACTAATGTGCATGTGCCTAATCACAAGGATCTAATTCTAATTATAGTTGCTGCTAAGGCATATAGAGTGAAAGGTAAAAAGGGGAAGAAGCCCAAGTGATTCAAATGATGCCTCCTTTTCATTTTCTTTTCTAAATTTTTGCAAATTTTATAAATGTTGTAATATGAAAAACTGACATCTTACCATTTGTCATTCTTAGAAGATGAACCAATTAAGTTCCTATTATACTGGTCATCTCTCAAGCTCTATATGTAAAAAGTTGAATGATTAATAAAAGGTCAACAAAATTTTTGGTGTGAAGTACTTTTTGTTGTAGAGACAATTGAGGGTATTTTATATCAATTATTTTTTGTTCCAGTAGAAGTTAGTTAAGTTTTCATTTTTTTCTTATGATTTGGATTGGAATGAGGAATAAATAGAGTTTTACTTCCCTTGTTTGTAATACAATGAATGAACATGATAAGTATTGTTATTGTTCATTCTAAGAGAAATCCTAAGTGTTATCAATCTATTAGTTAAAGTTTAGATTGAAATTCTCATAGTTCAGTTCTTATAAAAGATTGATGGGTTCATAAGATGTGTGGATGCGTGAAACTAGTTAGATGATTTAAAACTTCTGTTCACCTAGGTTACATCTTTTTTAAGCCTATCTTGGTTATACCTCTGCTATTTTTAGTTTAAGAACACACCCCAATTAGATTGTAGGAAAAAACATAATTCACTGAAAATCCATCATATGGAGTTGTACCTATTAATTCAAAGAAAAACCCATTCATCCATAGATGGCTTTTCAACTATTTTAACTAGATATTGTTTAGAAATTTGGGAGTTTTAAGAGTAAAAATAAAAGGAAAAATTTTTTTACCAACATAAACATACCTGACAAATTACAAGATAAAAACAACAACCTGCCTGGTTATGGAAAAAGGGGAGGGTATTGGGAAAATATGATAAAGACCACCTAGCCCTTAGGAATCTATACCTAGACTCAAACATTTCAGGAACAAGACTGACTTCTTCTAAACACACATAACTCATAGAGAATAAAAGTAGGGAAACAAAGCTAAAGTAAGAACAACTGTAAAGATCAAGATAGCTTCCAAGGAGATGAAAATGAAGAAAATGATTGAAGACCTAGAAGCTAAACTAGGCACTCTAGGCAAGAGGAAAGAACCATTAAGATAAGGAAAAGGATAGTGGTGATGAGGAAGATGAAGAAGAAGAAGGTGAAAAAGATAAAGCCCCTAGTTCTTGTCATACCACCAAGGAAGAAGGAAGAAGGAACAAAGAAGAAGATGGAAGTGAAACCCATCTATCATCCACTACCGAACAAGCCAAGGACTAGGGAAACTACTAGTGTTAAGAAGTCTACAATGAAAAAGTAGCAGAGACTATAGAGCCCGGTGCCCCAAAAATTAAAAGGAGATTGATCAAAGGATTACCTATTAGACAAACAAGGACTACTAAAGAGGTCTATGAAAATTTGAGAAGATCTATAGGATTATCTAGTTTCATATTGGTAAAGTATGATACACTAGATAACGATGATAGAAATAAGTATGAGGAGACTATGTTGTATATGATTACAAATCATAAACTATCTCCTAGTGAAATTGAGAAGAAGCTACCCAAAGATCTTTATAGTAGACTTGAGATAAGATGGAAGCAAGCTGAAGTAGTAGAGAAATAGATAAGAACTGACACATTAGTCAGATTCATCCCTCATATATCCCAAGAACAACAAGAGGCATTTTTGAAATAGTATAGGAGCAGATTTTTTCCTAAATGCATTTTTTTTTATACTAAAAAATAAAGAGGAAGTTTTAGCACAACAAAATAAATTTTTGTGGAAGATAATTTTTGGATTATCTACAAAGATAGCAGAGATAAACACTATAAACAACAATGACTATTACACCCATGGAGAAATCTTAGATGTGCCTAGTTTACTATGAAGAATGTCTCAAGTACATTTTGACGCCATTGAAACTCTAGAGGTCGAGCAGTCAAGGCTCATAGGTACTAAAGAAGATGGTGAAGAGAATGAAAAAAGTATAAATAATAAGATTATTTCAAAACCTCATATTGAGGAAAGAAAGAAATTAAATAAATCTCAACCGAGTTCAACTATTTGTATCTTGAACATGGATGCACAAGCAAGATCATGTAGTAAAACCCCTTCACCAACTCTCAAAGCAGTGTTGAGCAACAACACTCCTTCACTGAGCAAGAAATATTATAATAAAAGTTGTTTCACTAGATACTAAGGTTAGTCTAGATGAAATCATTGAGATGCCACAATTGGATCTAGAAATCTCACCTTGGAGAAAAAAAAAATTTCTACAAGAAGCTTTGTAGAAGAAGAAGAGGCAAGAAGAGGTAAGAAGAGAGAAAAAGAAAAAATACCTGTACTACATGATTTAAAGCATATTTTTGTTGATACTTTTGACATTCAAAATTTTGAAGAAGATGTAACAATCATCAACCAACTTGTAAATATAGTTGATCAAGTGAATGCTAGAAGTATGGAGTCAAATGAGAAACTAATGGACTAGTTTGCTAGAAGATTTGAAACTAACTTTGTAGACAAAGTCTCCATAACCATTGCCAAGTAGAAAGAAGTATTAGAAGAGAAAGTACAGGTTATGATAGAACTAATTCAAAATGTACAAAATTGGTACACAAGTTTATCAAATAGGCAAGATTCACTAATCACATTTAGACAAAAATAAATCAAATTCAAGTTGAGATAAAGAGATCCATAAGTATTATTTATGAGTCAACATGATCAAGCATTGATCATTTTAATAATCTACTCGATGCTCAAGGTACATTGGCCAAGCTTCAGGAAACAAACAACAATATTAGATCCAAATTGATCTCTATCTGATAAATGTTGATACCTCATTTGGAGGTCACACAAAGAGAATTAAAAATAGCCCAAGATCTTATCATTGAAGGTCATAATCTTTTAGTGGCTAATAGTTTAATTCATTTAGCTAGAAGACTTCAATTCTAGAAGAAAATTTTAGAGGCAACAAGAACCACATGGGATCATGAAATGTCCATGATTACCAAAGTTCATAAGGAATTTATTGAAAATTATGGATTACTTCCACGTATTCAACCCTAGTAGTAGTGACATATAGTATTCAAAAATAAGGGGCAATGAGATGTCAGATAAAGATAAAGGGAGAAATAGATTTGAATAAAGGTGAAATGGATTTTTTATTCATTTTTGCATTTTTTATTCATTATTCATTGGCATAAGTCATAAGACTTAGGAGGAGAGCTCATTATTAGATTGTATTATAAAGATGTAAATATGACAAAGTGTTTTTCCACTAATGTCAAAGGGGGAGATTGTTGGTATCTCTAACCATTCTTTTCTATTAGTGTCAACAATTTAGTCATTTACAAGGAAGAGCCAAATGGTCATCATCGTAAGCAAAGTACTCTATATAAGTTGAGTCACGTATAGTTAAACAAGTATGCATTGTGCTCAATAAGAGTTGAGTAAGTTATGGTTACCATATATTTTCAATATGAGTCGAGCTCATCAGTAATCGAGAAAGTTTACTAGATACAAGTATCGAGTTACATAGTGTGTTTCAAGAACAATACATGCCAAGAATCAAAAGAGAAAATAGAGACTAAGAAACAACAATGTTGAGCATCAAGTATTAGTAATGGCTACGAAATGTAGAGTATATATAAAACTCATAAATGCAATAGAATTTGAGGCCAAACAATTACCAAACTTACTTGGATGGAGCATTTAAATTTTTTCTAGGTTGTTACAAAAAATTTAATACATGCAGAGGTTGTTACAAAATATTTAATACTTACAAAGTATGTTATAGAGTATTTACATGACGTGGATCATTAATCCCAATTTTGTGTGTTCAATGATCAAGATGAAGAGGAAAACATGGAATCATCAAGAAAGATCTTTATGAAACTCTTTAAATAGAAAATATGTTAACATAGATCATATGGATAGGACATGCTAAGAAAGATAAAGAATAGAGAGGTATATGCATGTGAACACGAAGTAATATGCAAGTGAAGGATCAACATTAGATCAGAAGTCAATGAAGGGTTCTGTTATCAGTTAATATAGAACTTGAACTATTCATAGTAGTGAATTGAAAGAGAAAGACAAGTAATATTAGATCAAACAATATGAGTAGTTAATAAGGAGAAGACTCAGAATTAGCTTGTAGAGAAAAATGAGAGTCAGGTACTGAATCAGTTCTAATCAACCTGAATACGGATCAGTCTTATCAAAGTGGTCTTAATAGATCTTTGTAAATCTCCCAAGAGAGTCCTTAATTTTTTGTAAGTCTTAAATCCTCTAACAAGGTGAGAGCTAGCAGCCTCTTAAGCATTTAATTAGACATACTCCTCATAGGGTAGATCATATCTTATGATCAAACATTGTAATGTTAACTGGTTAACTTGATTACTGCAATAGTGAAGATTTGTGGGTGTCATTCCTACCCCAATTTTACCTTCATCTTGGAGGGTTTTTGGGTAAAAAATATTGTGCTATGTGTTTTATTTCCATGCATGTGATTTCTCAAATTTATATGTTAAAACAAATTTATGTTACAAGTTTTACATGCAAAAGTTTACTAATAGATGTGAACGAATTGGTGAAAATTTTAAAGTGTTAAAATTTATGATTCCCACCGCACTCCCATTGTTAGTAACTTCATCAGTCAATAGACCCTGCATGATACTAATTGCATAGTGGATCTATCTCAAATGATTACCATGCAATCTATCAATGTTGATTTTGAAATCTATTTTTTAACTTTAAATTTGACTTAGATATCTACTTGTTACCTCAATGTTGTTACAAAATGTAATCAATGAATCTTTCCTAATTTTAATATATATGCTTCTCAAACTTTTTAGATGTCATGTGTCAAGCATTCGTTTTTTCTTCTTTTTAATATTTTCTTGTGTTTTACTTTACATTACAAATTTCCATTTACATAGCTTTATTTATTTCATAGGAAACTATTTTCACAAAGTTTACTTTTTATGTAACCTTTAAGTTTGTTTTGTAGGTGATTTTTGGAGTTGTAAATATACAATACACATTGGCAAGAAAAGTAGGATTCCCTCATTTCATTTCAGTTTTTTTTTTTTTTTTTAATGTCAGAAGAACAAAATTTTATATGGTTCTCTATTATCATTGAAATGAAAGTTAATTGCAATTGTAATTGTAACTATATGAATTTCAGATAAATAATACATGTGTGAAAGAATAAATTAACATTCTTTCATAATTGTGCTATTTCAACATTATTTCTTAAATAGCTATGGTAGTTTGAAAGAACAAAATGGAAAATAATTTTTTGAATATATTTTATTAGTATTACTTAATGGACAAAAATGTTATTTAACAATAGATAAAATTTCTTCTTTATTTTATAGATTATTCTATTTAATGTTAGCACATACTAACATCATCACGTGTTTTACTTATAATATGCTAATGTTGATTTATATTTTTTATTATTTATATTTTTAAATATTTATTTTTTTATCAATTCTCATATTTTTTTAATTATAATACATGCACATTACATTATAATCGATTGAATATACGAATTACAATATTGATATCATGTAAAATAGATATGTAGATATTTCTCAAAAAAAATGAAAGATTTATTTTAGGCATGCACATACATTATTCCAAAAAAACCTATAATAGTGACAAGCTATAGCTTGTTATTAGTTTGTGAAATAAAATTACATTCAACAAACATAGTTTAACATTATATTTAATAATTTTATATAAATAGATGCAAAATCTATAATTTTACTAATTTATAAAAGATATAAATGACCCATCATGGATGGAAGTTGTTTATGTAATGCAATGTCCATCCACCTTGGACATTTTTATTTTCTCTTTCACAATTCCCTAGCCCTCTTCCCCACCATGGGGAGGGGCTCGAGCTACTTTTACAGAATTTGTTTTGAATTCTATTTTTTTATTCAAACTCTAAAATAATACTAAAAGACACAAGAATTAGTTCCATTATAAATTCACAAGAACCAAACCCCTTCTTTGTATTTTATGATAAATTTGTTTAGCATAAAAATTGCAAGTAATTTATGACTATTTTTGCAACATTATTATGTAATAGTTATTCTTTATATTTTAGATACTTCAATAATAAAAGTAACAATACTCCAGAACTAGAGAAAACAATAAGTATAATAAATCAAGTATTTTTTTATCACACTCCATGAATAAAATGTAATTATTAAGTGTCATGTAGTTATTCATGTAAAAAGATATTAACACAATTTTAAAAGAAATGAAAAATATAGATCATAAATATTAAATAATTGTGTTAATAATGTAAATGTAAAACTATTAAAACATTATAATAATAACATTACTAATAATAAAATAGCCTATTAAGAAAGTTCTTATCAAGTTGGAAACAATAAATTATAAAAATTCCAAAAAATATTCTTTCACCTGTACAAATAGAAAAATGAAACTTGGAAGTTATTGTATGACTATTTCATTTTTAAAACACCATCAAATTTAAAATTCATTAACATTATCTTCCACTGGACTGACCAAATAAATTTAATTAAACAAATTTAACAAAAACTAAAAAAATAAAAATAAATAGAAAACTATACTATATATTTATTTTAGCATAATTTCCAAAGAACTAAATAATTTAATTTTATGAAGTCAAAAGAAATAAAACTAACAAAATTAATTGGAAGAAGACAAATACAAATTCTCATGTGCTTATGGTGAGGGTGCATTATGTCTACTATCTCAATTAAGTTTGATATATTATGACGAAATCATATCTTCTTTCGTAATGCAAACATAGTGTTCATAAAAAGGAACCCTAACTCATAATAATCAAATTGAAAGAAATATAGAAGGAATGGTGTTAATGATATTGCTCAAGTATAAACTTTATAAAATATAACTTTTTAGTCAATATAGTATTTGTGGGGTTACATTTAATAAAATGATGTAGAGTGAGAAACCCTTGTCTATACATCAACGTTACCATTCTCAATGCGTCTTGATTCATTTTAATTCTGATCTGCGATTTGTACTAATTCAAAGGACCAAGCGAAAAAGAAAGGAACCAAAAATAATAAAAATGAGTTAGTGATTTAGTTTGTTTAAAATGATAGGCATTCAGAATGAGATTGGGATTCAGGTATGTGGAGGAAACTAGTTCAAACAAAGAAATGTATTAAATTCCTAATTGTGGAGTTCATTCATTTAGTTATAATTAACAAAACTCTATAAAGTCGTCTATGAGCATAAAGTTACAAAACTTTATTAACTCATCTATGAGCATAATATTACAAAATTGTCTTAAGTCATTTATAAGCATAATTTTAGAGTGCATGGATTATAGCTAAGACAAAGGAAGAATATAGATCATCAATATTGATATAAACATAGGAAGAAAATAATGTATAAAAGTAGTACAAAATATTAAGATTTTTTAGATGTGATGTTTATGTTAATTCAATTCAATATATAAAGGAAATTTAATTTTTATAATTTATTAAAAAATAAAAATTAATAGATATGTTTTAATGATTATATTTAAATTTAAGATATTACATTTTATGGAAAAGCTTGTCATGCTTTTTCTCTTCGATCTTCATTTGTAAAATTATCGTTAGCCAACCTTATTCAAATTATGAAATATTTCAATTGCAAATCAAATGCTATTTTTTGTTATCTAGATCATCTATTTGTATTTGATGGTATTAAAGATTTTCTTAATTTCATGGAATGTGATGATTATAGGGTTTTCTCTAAATGGGAAAGCTAAGATTTTTCAATGATTCTTCTATCAAATACATTTTGAAAGAAATGAGAAAGATGTATCACATCAAATGCTACTACTAGGTGTAATCACCTCAAAACCATATTAAACTATGATACACATTTGCGTAAAAAGGAAGATATTATAGAAGTTATTTTCTCTTGGCTAACTAAAGAAGGTGGTTGTAAGGATCCTATTTGACCCAAAGAACAACCATGTAAGTTCAATTAGCTTCTCTTTGAATATGTTGAGCAATAAATTTATTTGACATCAGAAATTCTTAGTATAGTAATTGATCTGCCACCATGAGCAACATTGTTCCCAAAACTCATATACTCCAAAATAAATTTAATGGATACCTAATGAATGTTGTTCAATACTCAAGAAAGGAAAAAACTATAGCATGTTGCATCCCATATAGCCTTGATCAACACAAAGAAAAAACTTTGGATGACATCTAGCAAGATTCAACATATGTTACCAATGATCGATATAGATTTTAAAAATTTGACCATCAATAGTAAAGGATAATGGTTCTTAAGCATTAAATATCATGTGAATATTGAATTTACTTCTCTATAAGAATTCTTAGGTATGCACGAGGACTAATGCCGAAAAACTAGATGCAAACATCTTCATCACATGGTTCTCCACTACCAAATTCATCCTTGGATCTATTGATCTGTAGGATTTTTCAGCTCATTTTATTGATTAGATGCCTAAGATTTACAGTAATCAAAGCACCAAACAATTACTTTAATTTATAAAGAAAACATTAAAATTAAAATCAAAAAATAATAGTGCCTAGCATATAATAGGAAAATAATCATGATCCATTGGCAAAGTACAGGTGTACCAAATACCTCTAGTCAAAGAGTAAAAATAGAAGTTTATTAATTGTAGCCTAGCCAAAGCCACTAAAAAATTGATAGCTAGCAGAAGCAACAATATTTTCAACAAAGTGTTCCTATACTGCAATCACTGGTATTAGTGAGCACTACATGCTTCAAATGCATTGAGAAAATGAAAATGAAAATAAAAATATTTGCATTGAGATAACAAAAAACAAGTTGTCCAATGTTAACTATTTGAGAAGAAAAGAAAATAAATAAAAATAATGAGAACTAAGGTAGGGTAAATTCTACATACGGTGAGAACAAGCATGTAAAATAAAGGCAAGTGTTAGTTTAGAAATAGGAAATATAGCTCCATTGCCCATTGGTTATGTTGCCCTGGTATTTATCATACCCAAATTTTAGAAATTTCAATCAAAACATGCAGGAGGACATAAAAATTCAATTTTTTTAAATTGTTCAAAGACTTATCCAATTCTTGGTAGTCTCGTGATTTCAAATCCTCTAGCTAATCACTAGCTTCGTCCAGTGCTTTGAATTTTTGAATCTAGCTTCCAAGTCAAAAGTTGTTGTAGGTTAATGAAGGAACAAAAAATGTGTATTTTCAATTAAATCATTTAACATTAACCTCTATTTAAAAAAATAAAAAAAAGTTAAGAAAATCTTCCAAGATTGACCTTCTAAAAAGAGGTTAAGAAAAGCTTGCAAGATTAACCTTCTAAAAAGAGGTTAACAAAATCTTGCAAGATTAAGCTTCTAAAAGGAGGTTAACAAAAGCTTGCAAGATTAACCTTCTAAAAAAGGTAATGATATGCTTGAAAAATTAACCTTTTAAAAAGTTAAGGTTATCCTCCAAAATACGTATTTTGAAGGTGGTTAATTAACCTCCACTTAACCATTAAATGATGAATAGTACAAATGAATCAAAATAGGTTGTGCTATTAACAATGAATGGATATAAATTTAAAATAAATTAACCCACTTGCCAGTTACGAACTAGATACTGGGACAATGCGTGGTATAGATAGTCATGGCTTGAAGAAAAAGAGGTCAATGATTAAAAATTTTGCAACCTTCTTCAAATGTGGATTGGGATTTTAGGCTACCATTTGTGACAAGCATCAATGTGACTTGGCACAAATATGGCCTTGTTTACGTGGGAATTGGATGGATTTTTGGCACGACAAGCAAGACCTCCTAGAGGAGCTTATTTTCCATATCAATTATCTTGGGGCTGATCAACTTACTTTGACAATCAACTTCTTCAAAGGTTCAAGAAAAGCATGGATTCTAAACTATCACCTTGGCTGTAACCACAAACATCAAGTTTATCCTTTGATTCCACTGTGAAGTTATAGGAGGAGTCATTGTATTGAAGAGTGATTATATCATGTAATTACAAAATTTGTAGAAACCTATTTGGAAGCTTTGAGAAATTAAATCATCATAATCACATGCTTCTTTGATTATCATTCTTGACCTCCATTATGAGATTACAGTGATATCATGAAAGTCTTGCCAATTCTCTAGAGTTGGCGTATTGGGTTTCACAAGAAGAAATATTTCTAATACTATATCTTTCTCTAATGAATTTCATCAAGCATCTTTTCTGATTGACTTAGAAGAATTCTTTAACAGGTTATGAAGAGAAACATGTGGGAGTTAGAGGTTGATGCATTTCGATGATTGGTTGAATGGCGAGCTCCATGATGAGTTAGAAACTATTTGGCACATCATAGGGAAAATATTTTGTGTTTTGAAGTTGTTGTTCATGTGATAATTGATCAAATGAAATTGATCACCACATGCAGATAGATATACTTCTCTAAAAAATAATCATTGGAATATGGTTAATTGAATGATCAATGTTATCCATGTGAAATTCAAAAAAGCTGCAATGGATTCATGTAATTTTCTCATCATAGAAGAATGGTGCATATATAATGAAAGTTTAGATGAAGAAATTTTTTGACAATTTTAATTCTTCATCAAAGTTAAGACTATAAAAGTGCCATGTTCAAAAATGGTGATTTTTATCACTTCTCTCCTTATGTTTAGAAATTGACCATTCTTGGTTAATTTTGTTGAGGTTAATTAAACTATCCCAAAACACATATTTAGGAAGTGGATATTAACCACAGAGGAGTAGCTGTTAACCTCAATGCCTATATCACGAGTCTTTTTGACTTTGTAACGCACTTTTTTTTTGGATTTTAGGAAAAGGGAACAATATGCTAAAATTTTGATGAGAAGATGATATTTGAAAAGTGTATACAAATTTTATCTTTGTAATCATAAATTCCACTTAGGTTCTTGGTACAAGAAAATAAAGGAATGTGCAATTTGAGTTCTCTCCTTCCGAATCTAAATTGTAAGAAATGTTGATTCTCTTTGCAGTGAGCATTCTCATAGTATTGTGTAGATGTTTATGAATCTTTGGATCAAATTTGTGCTACTAATAGCTTTCAAGCATAGATCTTGACTGTTGTTATTAGAGATTTTAAGTTACTCTGGGGAAGTCATGTGGTACATTGGTCGTAATGATCTTTCTCATATTTTAAAGTTTGATTTCATCTTTTATTTGGAAAACCTCAAAACTATATCATACGAGGGAGCTACTCCTATAAATGCAGAGGAAGGCCACATATCAAGGGCCTATCCAAATGTTGTGAATGGTTTGCCACATACACTCCATTGGGCCATTTTTATAGTGACAAATTTGTTTACCAATAGGTTTTTGGCAGCTCTACTGCGGAACAAATGAGAAAGATTATTCAGTTGCCTATAATGAAGTAAGATGGTATTGCCGCATGGGAATGTGTTTCCAGTTCTACAACCAAATCTTGGGTTTTAGGAGACACAAGAAGATAGTATTTTAGATTTGAACACTCTAGCCTAGAGGCATAGACAAACTGCTAAACAACACAGTCAAGTGAGCTGGGTTCTAGAAGAAGAAGAATTTGACAAAATCTTGTGAAGAGCTCCTATTGGTCAAAACATTGTAGTTGTTGAAAGAATAGTTTTCATTCCAAGAAGAAATAGGAAAAATCTTGATCAAATCAAAAACCAAGTGAACAATAATTAGTAACATGGTTGAAAAGGTACCTTCCCTAAAATGAAGGTTGGTGACTCTATTTTAAAGATTGATTATTGGTGACTCTATTTGAAGGTGGCAATTAAGAACCATGGTTTCGTACAAGGGAAAAGTTGAGAGTGACAATGATGATGGATACTTTTCATATCCCAAGAAGTAGATTCCTATTGAGCCTCTACAAGTTGAATTCTTGAAGAATTTATATGGTCGTAGGAGGCTAGATCCTAAAATGGTTCATCCCCACTTAATTCAAGTTTTGCAAAAGATTGAAGAATAGGATAGAAAGGATTATAGTTTTCTTTTTCCTGATCAAGAATCCTTCTTGGAAAAAATTTCAACATATAAAGATAAAGAAGGCTTTGCTCAAAAATGTGCTTCATCTAAACTAGCAATGAGGACTACTAAAAATGTCTCTCATGCACTTGTATCTCAACAAAATCAAATTCTCATTGATACTAAGTAGGCTAACTTCTTGAAGAGTTTCTATGGTGGATAGAAACTAGATCTAGAAAATATTGATCCATCTTTGCTCCAAACCTTGCAAAAGATAGATGAAGAAGATGGTAAAGATAATCAGTTTTCCTCTCACAAACCAAAACCATTTTTAGAAAAAAGTTCAACGTATAATTATAAGGAGGAATTTGATCAGAAAAATCACTCATGTAACTCAAGCATGGATAATGGTGGTATAAAAAGTGTCCCAACACTTTTACCTACTTCTCTTCAAAATCATACTTCCATTGATCCCAATCAGGTTGAGTTTTTTAAAAAGCTTCTACGGCAATGCATGCCTAGATCCTGACAAAGTACATCCTTTTTTTACTTCAAACACTACAAGAACTTGAGAAAGAAGACCCTTGCAAAAATTATTTTATTGGTAGTAGAACATCTCCCAATCCAAATGTTAGAAAGGATTCATCTAAATCTTCATGCATGAAAGAAGATAGGGATCCTATGTCTAATGAAGATGGTCAAGAAATGGTGCCTATATAAGAAGAAGGGTCAAGTAATGTATCTAGTTGTCACTATGAAAATTTCAAAACTGAGGAGAAAGTATTCAATCATCTCAATCCTAATGAGAAACAAAAACAAATATCAAAATCTCAAGAAACTAGGCAAAATATGATTGAAGATAAGGGAAATGTGGATCAAGGTGAATTTCATAATACTTTTATTCCTAATTGATGCATTGATGCTTTAGATGATGACTTGCTATGTGGAGAAGATCATCCCATTCATCTTTCCATGATCATTCAAGATGATGAACCTATTGATGACATCAATACTTCAGATGTTATGGCACAATCTGAAACCACTACCATTGACGAAGATAAAACCATTAATGGACTTCTACAAATATCTTCTTTCCCAGAGGAAATGAAGACCTTTACATTTGATGATATTGATGAACTTGTGATTAGAAGATCAGTTGATGAAAAAGTTAAAAATCAGCTTCAAAGAGAAGAAGATAAACTATCTAGCCTTCATTCTCTACCACACATGCCAACTTTGACATTTAATGAAAAATGTCTTGGAGAATAAATGATGATTCAAAAGGGGATAGATGTCATTGAACGCATTGAAGATGAAATCTATATGGATATGAAGACAAGTTCCTCTAATCCAATAGAACTGGAATTAAAATCCTATGGATCATTCAAAGTTCAAGGAAATCCTCCTTTTGAGTCTTTTCATCAAATAGGAAATCCTATGCCATAGAACTTCTATGAGAAGAATAACCATGATGAAGAAAGTAATGAGTTAGTAGGGGATCTCATGGAGGAATGTAGTGAAGAAAACTCTTATGATGTATTTACTCCACTCTTGTGCTCAAAATACTTGGATGGTAATTTCCTCTATGAAGAAAATGTTTACTTTAATCCTATATTCTTAGAGGAAGGCATTTCTATTGATGATTCTCAAGTTGGTATTCAAAGACAAGGTTCAATGGCTATAACTTTGCAGGTTACTTCACACCACATATTGTATGAAATAAATCCAACACAAGCTTTGAGACCTTCTCATCTTAACCATCTGAAGATCCTCTAGATAGAGAATTTTGATATTAATGGGATGAAACTTCTAGTTTTAACCTGTAATTTTGAAGATTGTATCAATGTAACTCTAAAGTGTCTAAAGATTCAAGAGAATCTTTTAGAAGATGAGGAAGAAGAAATGGATCATCGGAAGATTCAATCTAATATAGATGTGCATCTAGGTTGGACTTATTTTACAGAGGATTCAACCATGATCATGCCCTTGGAGAAGCAAGTGTCTAGTGTCAGAAATCAATTCAAGACTTCACGATGATCAATCGCTAGAAATTCAACTAGAGGGCTTCCTAAGTAGAGGAGTAGATCAGAGATGAATCTAGAAACTTAAGAATCTTATACTTCAACTCTTTGAAAATGAAGTTATCAATGCTATGTAATAGGAAGTAGAATTGAATTTGAAGTCTGAATTTTTTGATGAAGCCTCCAGTTACCATGGTATGAATCTCAAAATTACAATTCCAGTAGCCAACTTATATTTGAGTCCACAAGAATTTGAAAGTTTTCACATGTTAGAACACCACAGTATTTATTTTCCCCATCTAGTCAATGGATTTGTATGATTATACCTTAACTCACTATAGGTAGGTAAAACTACCTTGTACATAGTCTAGTTAGGAGTTTCTGTTGCTCTAGCTTTTCCTTTTTTGTTGTCCTATTTTCGGTGTTTCGTCTTTTACAAAGTGGTTCATCAGGTGACTCTATAGCCGAATGCATAAGGCATTGTTCTAGTTTCTCTAGATTCGAGCTTTGTCCTTCTTAGTCCTTATCCCTAGTTAGAGCCAGCTATTGCCTTGGTATTTATCATACCCAAATTTCAAAATTTTTAATCAAAAGATGCAGGAGGATATAAAAATTCAATTTTTAAAAAAGTGTTCAAAGACTTATCCAGTTCTTGGTAGTCTCATGATTTCAAAGCCTCTGGCTAATCACCAGCTCTGTGCAGCACTTTGAATTTTTGAAAGATAGCTTTCAAGTCAAAATTTGTCACAGGTTAATGAAGGAACCAAAAATGAATATTTTAAATTAAATTATTAACCATTAACCTCTCTTTAAAAACAAAAAAGGAGGTTAAGAAAATCATGCAAGATCAACCTTCTAAAAAGAGGTTAAGAAAATCTTGCAAGATTAACCTTATAAATAGAGGTTAAGAAAAGCTTGCAAGATTAACCTTCTAAAAAGATGATAAAAAAATATTGCAAGACTAACCTTCTAAAAAGGTTAAGATATGCTTGCAAAATTAACCTTTTAAAACATTAAGGTTATCCTCCAAAATACATATTTTGAAGGTGGTTAATTGACCTCCACTCAACCATCAAATTATGAATAGTGCAAATGAATCAAAAGAGGTTATGCTATTAGCAATGAATGGATTTAAATTTCTAATAAATTAACCCACCCGCCAGTTTAGAACTAGATACTAGGACAACGTGTGGTATAGATAGTCATGGATTGAAGAAAATGAAGTCAGAAATTAAAAATTTTGCAAACTTTTAAAATGTGGAGTGGGATTTCAGGCTATCATTGGTGACAAGCATCAATGTGAGTTGGCACAAATATGGCCTTGTTTATGCGGGAATTGGATGGATTGTTTGGCATGGCAAGCAAGACCTTCTAGAGGAGCTTATTTTCCATATCAATTATATTGGGGCTGATCAACTTATTTTCAAACTCAAATTCTTAAAAGGTTCAAGAAAAGCATGGATGCTAAACTATCACCTTGGTCGTAACTACAAACATCAAGTTTATCCCTTGATTCCATTGTAAAGCTTCGGGAGGAGCCACTTTCTTGAAGAGTGTTTATATTATGTAATTACAAGAATTTGTAGAGACCTATTTGGAAGCTTGGAGAAATCAACTGATCATAATTCCACGCTTCTCTGCTTATCATTCTTGACCTCCATTATGACATTACAATGATATCATGAAAGTCTTGGCAATTCTCTAGCATTGGTGTATTGGGACTCACAAGAAAGCTTTCTGATACTATATGTTTCTCTGATGAATTTCATCAAGCATCTTCTCTGATTAATTTAGAAGAATTCTTTAACAAGTTGTGAAGAGAAACATGTGGGAGTTAGAGTTTGATGCATTTCAATGATTGGTTGAATGGTGAGCTCCATGATGAGTTAGAAACTATTTGGAACATCAAAGGGAAAACATTTTGTGGTTTGAAGTTGATGTTCATGTGATAATTGATCAAATGAAATTGATCACCACATACAGATAGATATATTTCTCTAAAAAAAAATCACTGGAATATGGTTAATTGAGTGATCAATGTTGCCCATGTGAAATTCAGAAAAGCTACAATGGATTCATGTAATTTTCTCATCACGAAAGAATGGTGGATATATAATGAAAGTTTAGATGAAGAAATTCTTTGATAGTTTTGATTATTCATCGAAGTTAAGACTATAAAAGTGTCATGTTAAAAAATGGTGAATTTTTTTCACTTCTCTCCTTATGTTCAAGAAATGACCACTCTTGGTTACTGTTGTATTTCAATCTTCCCACCAAAGTTCATATTTTAAAATGTCTCCCCACCCTAGGAATATTCACGTTCTTTATCCACTTAGAAATATTAAAAAATCCAACGCTTACCCCTAGAAATATTTCCTAAGCCCCCTTAGGTCTTTTCTTTCTCCGCGATACTTCCCACCGTCAGATCAGGGCAGATTGACCGTCGGTGCTATCGCACTATGGAAAAGATGTGTGATGTTTATGTTGGCCTGTTGATGCATGTCTGATGGGTCCAGTCGCAGGTCGGAAGACTCACGGTGGGTCAAAAAGTCTCATGGCGGGCAGGTTCGCGGTGACAGTAATTTTCATGGCCAGCGGCCAGTTTCGCGGGCCAGAAAGTTGAAAAAGTAGCAAGGCACCAAGGCACCATCGAAAAATTCACAAGTTTTCTGATGGCGACATAGCGCCCAAACAAAAAATCCACCGCGACAAGTAATCATAGCACGACGGGTCCCAACAGGTACCTCTTCTGCCCAGCCAGAAAGCCCAGTGCTACAGCAGCAAACCAGATGAAGCCACGTGTCCCTCAGTAGGGTTAAGGAAATACGAACCCTCTGGGTTGGTGTCTTGTCAGACCGAGGTGGCATTTTATTTGGCCAATTAAGAGCAACCACGTATGCCAAGACAGAATACAATCAATGAGGCCAGCATGGTCAAGAGTAAGATCTCCACCGTCGGATCTGCGAAAATCAAGGGTGGGTGCCATCGTGCTATGAGGAACAATTTGGGAGATAACATAAGCGACATAGCGCCTAGGTGCCACATGTCCCAGTGGGGCCATATTTCCATACAGTCAGTGCAGTAGTGAAGGACAGATCTTTTGTGGCTATCAGATCAAGACGATCGACGGCAGGCACCATCGCGCTATGACGAAGATGCGCAATGTTTATGATGGCAAAATCATGCCCTGATGACATGTCTCTTGCTGGCTCGGCTGGGGTTGGCGGTTAATGGCTGATGGTTAGTATGATCACCGCAGTTAGAGATAACAGTTCGGGGTTGGCGCGATTAGTCTCACATAAAGAATAGTTAGCGTGTGGGACCTTGAGGAGGTGGAAAAAATAAAGAAAGGTGATTAGCCCACGTGGCCTAGTTAGCACATAAAGGCCTGGTTGACTGATTGACTTCGACGGATTCATGAACCAGGAATGATAAAGGATCAGGTTTTGCCATGGATTCGATCTCGTAATAAATTGCCACCAACTCAAAATGAACGCAGGGTGCAAAAGGACCTTTCCATCACTGTCGCGGATCCATCTACTGTGTCAGGATCATTCATTGACGCCGCTTCTGTCTACTCGAGGCATTTCTTTCAGTCTAATGCTTGATTTTTTTGGTACTTCAGAGCCATGTCACGATCAGATTTCTAGATTAGATTTCAATGTAGAACTTATGGTAGTGGTTGGATAGTAATTACAGGGTAGAAAATATTAGTTATGCCTGAACTATAAAGGTAGATTTTGTACATTTTGTAAGGGTTGACCCTTCTCTGTTGTTCTCTGTTATTGCTCTACAATTCTTAGTGTAAATCCCCTATGCCTCCGAACTGTATGATTTCCTATTTTATCTCCTTCAGCCATTAATGTACATGTGCATCCTTCTTGCCTCTCATTGGTGTATTGTTGAGATCTGTGGCCTACATGTTGTATCTATTTTTGCCTATTGGATAATATATATAAGTGAGATCCTCCTTTCCTTTTGTTATTCAGTTGGTTTCCTGATCTGCATGTGGTTATTGGATCAAAGCAAGTCTGTAGGTGTATATCCTTAGTTTCATTCTGGTTCAGTAGTACGTATATGGGTAGAAATGGGTCTGAACACTCTATTTTGCTGCATCAATTCCATAGTTTAGGTAGGGTAGAGTTGTTTCCTACATCTCCTTCTTCCCCTTTTCCTTTCGAGAGTAGTTAGGTGCGCCCTGATAGTAAGAGGAAGCCGGCCTTCTTCGGACACTCAACCTCACAATTCAAGTCCCATAGCTTGGAGGTTGTTTCCATGTTTCACTAGGTTGTCCTCACACATAGGCCTTGGACAAGGGTGCAAACCTAAGTGACAATAGTTAATTTTGTTGAGGTTAATTAATCTATTCCAAATCATGTATTTAGGAATTAGTTATTAATCATAGAGGAGTAGTTATTAACCTCAATGCCTATATGAGTCTTTTTGGCTTTGTAAGGCACTTTTTTTTTGGATATTAGGAAAAGGGAACACTAAGCTAAAATTTTGATGAGAAGATGATATTTGGAAATTGTGTATAAATTTTATCTTTGTAATTAGAAATTCCACTTAGGTTCTTCGTGCAAGAAAATAAAGGAAGGTGCAATTTGACTTCTCTCCTTCCAAATCTAAATTGTTAGAAATATTGATCCGTTTTGTAGTGAGCATTCTCACTGTATTGTGCAAATGTTTATGAATCTTTGGATTAGCATTGTGCTAGTAATAGTTTTCAAGCGTAGATCTTGATTGTTGTTATTAGCAGTTTTAAGTTAGTCTGCGAAAGCTTTGAAGTCGTGTGGTGCATTGGTCATCCTGAGCTTTCTCATCTTTTAAAGTTTGATTTCATCTTTTATTCAAAAAACCTCAAAATATATCATACGAGGGAGCTGCCCCTCTAAACACAGAGGAAGGCCGCATATCAAGGGCCTATCCAACTGTTGTGAATGGTTTGCCACATACACTCCATTGGGCCATTTTTACAGTGACAAATTTGTTTACTAACAGGTTATTATAAACAAGACTCATTAGAAAGGAAATTGTCAACTACCCTTGTGATCCGCCCCAACATGTTATTTGCTTCATGGACTTAGCTATGTATTGCCACA
Organism: Cupressus sempervirens; assembly: GCA_028749045.1. Classification (NCBI taxonomy): domain Eukaryota; kingdom Viridiplantae; phylum Streptophyta; class Pinopsida; order Cupressales; family Cupressaceae; genus Cupressus; species Cupressus sempervirens. The sequence continues at coordinate 836,501,319 of CM053790.1, forward strand.
ATACCTAAAATTTAAAGGAAATGCCACTTCTTTATCCATTTTCACACTAACTTTCTGAGCTAGAAAATGTAAATCACTACAAAAAAAATGACGGACACCAAAAAAGAGAAACTAAATTTCAAAAACTCATTTTAATACGAAATATTCTATCAATATTAGGATAAAAGAATTATTTTTACCAATTTTAGGACGTCCAAAACATAACGGAAAACTATAATTCACGTGGTTCTAGACATTAACTTGCTTAAAGTGAATGGTGCGCCCAAAGCTCCAGCATGCAATTGCTTGGACAGAAAGGAATCCTCCTTAAATAAGAACAATAATAATTTACTAGTGAATATTGTGAAGAAGGTTTATGTTGCGTTGTCGACAGCGAGATGTATTTGTCTTGATACCCTCGTTTGCCGGATTTCGAAATGGGATTGGCACCGACTCAACAGACAAATTAATCTCATCTTCGCTTCTCCTGCCTGAAGGTATCACGAAAAGAATATTCAGCAGAATCTTAGGCTCAATGCTCGTAATTTTATTAGCCGAATAGATTCTCTACTACAGTAGTCTTTGCCGTGAAAGTGTCACCGTATGAATCACTCTTCTTCCAAAAGGCTGAACAGATGTGTTTGCAAACCTAATTCTATTGTATCTTTTCTGATTCCGGTTGCCTCCATCCTTGCAAGAAGCAGTGACAGGTTGTAGAAGAGCTCCAACAAATTTGGATCCAAATCCCTCCAATGCGAGTTAGGTATTTGCCTATCTTACCTTCACCCATTCTGTTAATGGGTTTTCACTGTTCTTAAAACAAAACCACCTATTATTATCAGCCAAGTAGAATTCCGATTCATAACGATTCCACAAAAATGCTTCGTCATTGGGTAACAAATGTGTGAACAATTACACTACCCCTTTTGCCTTTCAGTTTTTAGATAGTGTACAAAACGATTTTTTTTTATAAGTTATCTATCTTCACATTTTTCCTTCCAAATGCACTTTACTTGGTCCAGGAATTTTGATAAATTATTCTCTGAACATTCATAATGTATTAATACGAATGTAATTGTAATTTATCCTATTGTATATCAAATATGTAATTTATATAGTATATGTTGGAATTAATACTCCAACATTAGTGAATAAAGTATAAATGAATGTTCCGTACGTGGCAAATCATATTTTAGTTTGTAGAAATGGAAGTGAACAATTTAAGTGAAGTATACATGTAAATGTTTTAGAGTTTTAGTTTGAAACAATAACTAGCTGTATATCTGTCTCTTATATCTAGTCATTTAGGAATATTGGTGTGTCAATCTATTGTATAAAAAATGCATCTATTATTCATTAACATCAGGCTACAAGTTCCTCATTTCTTTGTTTTGTAATATGTTATCAACTGTACTACAACATATTGATTTAGAGATATCATCTAAAGAATTTTGGGATGAACTAACTAAGTTGCTTAGAGAAAAAGAAACAAATGCAAATTTTTCTTTGAAGTTGCAGCTATTTCGATTTAAAATGTTAGATGAAACTTTCATGTCTAACCAAATTAGTAATATGAGATCTCTCATCAATCAATTAGGATAAGTTGGTATTGTAATGATAAACATGATGCTAAAGCTATCTTGCTAAATAGTCTACCTTAAAAATATCGCATTGTTATTTTTACTCTCATTCAAATGGCTTCACATTTTTTAAAAGATGTAATTTATGTGCACTTGGTTTATGAAAATAGAATAGTTGTATAGGATTTAAGAGAAGATAATCAACTCAATCATGCATTATAACCAAAGAAAAATATGGAAAAGAGAATGTTTGGTAAGAATGAAACTGAATGTTTATATTGTAAAAATGTAAGGCATACTACACTTAATTGTTAAATTCATGTAAATGGCCTTCTAAAAGATAAAATTAAAGAATTTTTAAATAATGTTGCTAATGTAGAATCACTTGATATTATTAGTGATGATGACATAATTAAAAATGAATTATTTTATTTTGATGTGGTCAATGCTTTGAAGATACAAAAGAATGCACTAGAGTCTAGATGAATGTTTAATATTCTAAGGTGCTAATAGATTGGAGAAGTTATACCTCATTGGGGTTATGAGACACAAATGTGGAGATTGGTGTCAAATAGTTTAGGGAGATCTAAATAAACTAGAAGCTTGGCATCATAACTTTACAAGGTTTATGAGGAATTTCATGTGTGAATGTTGTCGAATAGTGTTGGAAGATTTGATGATATCTCCATCACTCTACAAATATTTTGGAGAAACTTGAGAAAGTCTTACTGATCTATGAACTATTTTTAAAGAAAAATTTCTACATAATGTTTATTTTAGCTATCACATTAAGTGAGGGTGTTAGAATTAATGCTCAAATATTAATCTATATAGCATAACTACATTTTGCACATGTTGCAAACCATGTTTGATTTGGTGGAAATAGAATCTCAATTATGGTGAATTGTTCATGTATTTATCATGGATTTTTAGTTTAAAATAATAACTATCATTAGATGTATCTCACATATCAAGTTAGTTGTCAAGCGTCATCTACCTATTCATTTTCATGTGTGTGTTTCTGAGCATAAATTTTTTCTTTTGTCAATAGATTTACCATTTATTTAGGAATATTGGTGGGTCAATCTATTGTATAAATATATACCTATTTTTCAATAACAAAAAGAAAGAAGTTGAACCTTTTTTTCTTTTCTTTCTAATATGTTATCAATTGTACATCTATTTTTTTAATATTATATTATTTATAGGTTTGATTTGATAACTTAAGGCCAAGTCAATTCAAAATTGAGAGACACTTAAGGTATAATGCACATCACTACAAAATGTCTCATCCTTGAATCTATAAGGTTAACTAATGAAAAAAAAATAGAAAAAATTGTGTCATGTTCTTTTAAAATGACAACAGAAAATATTATTAAAAAAATATGGTAAATCATAAAAACATTGCTTCCATATCCTGAACATCATAATCCATGAAGAGTAAAGTTAGTCAGTGCCAATGTTGAGATAAATGATGAAAAAAAATCATTACTAATAATGGATGGTGTTTTACTAAGTGAATCTAATAGCATTCCCTAAAGGGATGATTGAATAGTGATAGCTACAATATTGGCATGTGCTCTCTTTACAAAACATTTATGCATTTACATGGTTAATGACATTGAAGATTAGTCTTACCAGATTGCTTTCCCAGATTTTGTCAACAAATGAAAGAATCTTCTTATGACTAAAATCATTATTTATAACTATATAACATATAAAAAAAATTTAAATTTATGCACATTTTTTTATTACAAGGTTAGAAACAATTAATATCCTAATAAGTAGGGATCAATGTGAGTATATTCTTACCATAAACTAGTTTCATATCTCCCAGTCCTTAGTTCACTGATTATAATATATTATACATGTGACCTTGACACCATCATCCCTAATGATCTTATTAGGATGTAGCAGACATGGCATATGGATTTTTCCAAGGGTTATGCAACTCATGAACAATGGTATATGTATTTTCTATCATTCATAGATCAATTATTTCTTGACTATATCTGAATGAAGCTTCCTACAAACCCACAAATAATGAGAAGACTCCCAAACATGAAGACATAAATAATCCTTGTTTTAGAAAGTAAAGTCCACCAAGATAACAAAGGTGGGGTTAAGGGGGTGAATTAATTATCAAATTTAAACATCTCTTAATATCTTTATTAATCTTGAAACATGTAAAATTAGATGCAACAACCACAAGAAGATAACCATTCGCAATAAAATTAGTTATGTTAAAGTTCTAAAGAAACCCTTGATCATAGGGAAAACCATGGTGGGAATGATGCCCACAAAATGGTGTACTAATGTAAAAGTTACTCATGAAGTGGTAGACCCTAACATGAGTCAATGAAATACAATCAATACATATGAGTCCTTGTTATGAGTTGCGCTAACCCTGTTAGGAGTTGAAAGGAGAACAATTGAACCCATTATCTAAAGAGCCTCAAAAATGGTCTTCACTAGACAATCTTCTGTATAATCGTATCCAATCTTTCTGAACTAACTCAATTCAATTCCTTTGACAATATAATTCCTTTGAAGCTCACAAAACATTACTCCTCATCAATATTTATTTTGGTCAAAATATATTAACATTTAAGTTCAATCATATAATAACTATCCACACTAGATCTCACTTTCAAGTTTGTGTAATAAAAATAATATGACTGATGATTACAACCAAGGAAGCAACATTTCCTTTATACCAAGTCCTAAAAAATAAGTATTAATTTGGCCTTGAGGATTTCCCAATTTATCATAATGATAATATAGGACAAGCTTAAGAAATTGCAATACATGTTACATTATGATTTTATACTTTTCCAGATTACCAATAAACTATCAACTCATAGTCTTCTTAACTTTTAAGATGATGATCTTATGATTATTCCTTCTTAACCAAGGCATGTCTAACATGTCTTTAATTTGTGTCTTAGTCTTCTTAAGACAATTCCATCCCTGTAAGAAGGTAGAATAAAAATAATAGTACTTTCTTTCCAAATGTTGTTTAAAAGCTACCTTAAGTAAATTCTTCATAACTCAACCTAGTTTGTATATTTCCATAAGAAATCACAAGTGTAGTATCTAGATTAATTCTTGAAAATATCCTCAAGTGGTCATAGTTTTATCTTTGAACTTTGAACCTTGGACACCACTTCTTCTTGTATAACTTTTCCAGTCTTCACATAATAACAAGTATGTTGACATTAGTGAAAAAGATTATCATGAATGTGATAGATAACCATTGAATCATGTCTCTAGCAATACTTCTATACACCCCTATAGGAATATCATTAGCATTCATGCTAAAAATTTCCCCTTTTGCAATGATGACAACATAGATGAAAAACATCTAAGAACCATGAATAGAAAATATATGTCTTCCTCATCTTCCTTTACTCCTCTATTCATGTTGCTCATGCATGTAAACATACATCTCAATCTCATACAATATATTCTTTCATCCTTTAGAAACTTTCATATCAAGTAATCAACATGCACAAGGAAGGTTCTAGTTTCCCCATACACAAACTCCTCCAAATCTTCTTCAATCAACACTCTCCCCAATGAATGTTGCTCTCTCGCAAGGGAGTTTTTTATTTACATATCTCTCTAACATCACCATAAATTAAAAAGGTATCATTATGTCAATTCTTGAATTTTGATAATTTCAAAATTAATTAGTTCAAGCTTCAATGTCCAAAGACACTATTGAATACCAATACTAAGAGTCCTTGATGACTAAACTTAAACAAATAGACTCCCCTATAGAAGAAGCATAAAGCATCTAGTTTAAACAAGAATAGTTCTCTTCTACTAGTTGGAGTGATGTTATCTCTACATAAATTACTTTGAAGTAGGTTGGGGTGTAACTCCAAGCATACCTCTCAAGTACTCAAATGTGTCCTTAGCCAAAGGTTTTGTAAATATGTCTGCTATTTTCTCCTTTGTGCTAACATATTCCAATATGATTTCTTTCTCTATAACTTTATCTCTCAAGAAGTGATACTTTATAGATATATGCTTTCCCTTTAAAAGTAAAATTGGATTTTTAAACACATTCACTAGGTAATTTTGTTATCGCACCCTTTTTACTAAACTTTATTCAAATATTTTTCAACATTTTCTTTATTTAAATAATCTAATTATAGTTATTTTTTGTTGCTACATACTTTTCTTTGTAATGCTTTGTGAAATACAATAAGAAGGAAGAAGTTTAATTAGAAAAAAAAAACAAGAAATAAGATTAAAAACTAGGGTTCAAAAATTAAAATAAAAAGATTCACCTTAAATGTATAGAAAAAGATGTATTTTAGCTCAAAATAATGCATATTTGAACTATTTATAGAACTTTCGATCGTTGATCTTGGAATAAAATGACAAAAGAAACAAAACCAAAAGATATTCTTGAAAATAGAAACTAAATGATTACGTCAACTTTAAAAGATATCGTACAACCAGGTTGGTGTAGTCTAGTGACCTGAAATTGACTTCTCCATAAAACTCCCAAAAGAGTAGTTTTCATATCCATGAACCTTTCGCAGATATGATGCAAATCAACATAGAAAAGAGAGGTTTCGAGGTTGGCATTTTATGCAGGCTTGTCTCAGTCAAGTCCTAGGTTAAGGAATTACCTATAATTGAGAAATGTAAATGTAAATGATTGAAACAAAATATTAATGTTATATTCGCCTTGGTTGAAACCCTTGTTAGTAAGAAATGTGTATGTAAATATATATTAGATCTGGAACTAGGAATGTATGGGATCTCCACACTTTGCAAAAGATCTACCATAATCCCATCATGGTTTAATGGATAAAAAAGTACATCAATGAAGATGACTATCAATTATTCAATGTAGATCTCCTCCCTCAATGGTCAACATTAAGCTTGATCTTGAAGGGGAAATGCTCACAAAGAATCCTTCAACTCTAGATAGAAATCCTCTTTCTTTAATGCTTGAAAATCTTGAATATTTAAACTCATTGAATGAAAAAGGCATAAATATTCACTTAAGAGAAAGATCTTGGATTATTTGATTACATGAATGAATGAGATATATGAAAATAAAGCCTCCAAGTCTTCTTATATATGAGTTTTTAAGAGAGAAAATAATACACATTGATGAAACTGTGCAAGAAAAAATAAAACCCATGAGGCCTTTCATTCCCCAAATCCCAAAACCTTTGGGGACTAGGCTGACATGGGTTGACCTAGTCAAGAATACATTGACCTAAGTTGACCTAGTGTTAGAAAGAAGGGGTAGATACCAAGAGGAATAGGGTGAAAAGAAGAAGAGGAGACAAAAGAAGATCAAGAAGTGGTATATCCATGGTCCGAGGAAGACATTATGAAGGGAGAGCTAAAAGGTCTCAAAGGGGAAGTGCATCCATTTTAAGACTGTACAATTATAAAATTTGATTTGTTTGAAATCTTAATTTTATTTGTGATTAATTTTAATGATTAATAAATTATTTTTCAAAATCTAACTGTAAAGTAAAATATAAATTATAATTTTGTTTAGATGCAATTAGATTGATAGATAAAAAATTTACAAACAAAATAAGAGTATATTAGTGTATGCCAACCTGGCAAAGGATGTTTGATGAGCATGCTAATAAGTATCAACCCTTGGACCATACAAAGAGTGCATATCATTCTTATTGGCTATAGAAACTTGGAACTTTATCTGGTTTGAAGTTCATCAAGTTTCTATCTTTTTTCTAAAACACCAATCACATATGCTTCTGATTATTTTCTTAAATATTGATTTTTTCAAACTTGAAATATCAATACAAGTAGAGAAGCTAGGGTTTCTGAGAAGTTCTAGGTCTAGCTCACATTTGGAGAGAATTGAGGCATCAATACTATGGATGTGAATGCCCAATTGTGTGAAGTAGAAGAGAACACACAAAATATGTAATAAAAGTGTGAGCTAGATGGATTTTCGAAAATAACTATAAATATACTACAAAAAAAGTCTTAGACACTAATTTAGTGAACTTGGAAATATTGATAGTAAATAATTGGGGTTTTGGAGTTGTGCAAAGGTAGTAGAGTGTTAATTAATTTTTGGATCACAAAGGATGACTTTTAACCACCTGTGCCTCATTTTTTTTAAAAAATTATGTGATGATTAACATACTTTCTTAGAACATATTGTTTTATCTTTCTCACCTTTTCTTATTTGTAAAGAGGATTGTTGTTACATTTTCCTGGTGCCACACTCAGTTTTAGGAGACTTATATGCAAATAGAAGAGGAAAAGAAAAGTAATTTTCATGGTCATTTTTTGTTGAGTAATATAGTACACATGAGAATGTACAAAAGTATAGGATTGGGTATATAAACAAGTCCTTGGGATTAACCAAATTCTTACAAGCATATGCACATACCATGCATGAGACCAAATTTCATCATTTTTACATCCACTAGTGGACAAGTAGTGAAAATGTGGAAAGATTGGCATTTATAGAAAATACTAATAACACATGTTTTTTTTTCTAGTCAAAAATGGACGGAGCCATTGAGATTTAATATTATTAATAACTAATTCAAAAACTCCATAGGGAAAGAACTAGGAAGAAAACCCTACTTCCTTGTTCCTTTACAATGAAAAATAAAAATAAAAGCTACAAGCATAGCCAGCTATTTAAATGGTACAACTAGGCTTACTTGGAAATTATAAACCATAATTGTAAAATTTGAGCACTCAATTGCTTTTCGGATCTGGAGACAACCAAAATCTAGCATTGTTTAACTAATTCCCAAGCTCCTAAGTTGTAGAAGAAATATCTTTTTTCAATAGCATACCCAATTGCTCTTGTGAATCAATATAATCTTTGGGACATAATTAGTCTGTGTATAGCTTGCTGTAGTAGCAGAGTGGAAAATATGATAAGTAATGTTTTACATTTTGTGTGTGTTTTAAATTTAAATGTTTTCAATAATGTTCTACATGTGGTGGGATACCTAGAGTAGCAATTCGATGAGCTCTCCAGATATAGCCACCTAGGACCAGGTGTGTGGATTTTAAAATTAGAATAGTTGTTTTAATTCGTAGTTGTGCTAAATAATTAAAGAGAATTCCATCAAATATTGGTGACAGATAATAGGCAGTTACAAGAATACCCATGATTGTTGCATGGTATTGATGGTAAAACATCTTTCAGATTCCTATTCTTAGTAGTTACAAGAATACCCATGATTTCTGCATGGTATTGATGGTAAAGCATCTTTCAGATTCCTATTCTTAGCAGTTACAAGAATATCCATGATTGTTGCATGGTATTGATGGTAAAGCATCTTTCAGATTGTTGTTCTTAGCAGTTACAAGAGTATCCATGATTGCTGCATGGTATTGATGGTAAAACGTCTTTCAGATTCCTATTCTTAGATGGAAAAGAAAACATTTTAATTACTACTAGATAGCAAGGCTAGTCAAACTTTGGTTATTAAAAAGCCAACCTTTTATGTAAAAAAAATGATTCGAACTTGGGGAGGAATGGGAAGTTTTATGTCTCCTTTGGTCTCTTGCATCTTTTTTTCAAGATTATGGTTCTACTATTATGCTTCATATATTTCTCATGGCAATCAATTTAGGGAATAACAATTGCAGAAAAAATGTACTTTGATGCGGGGTCAATATGTCAGGTTTGAACCGTTGGATTTCTCTCAAATTTTTATATGTTGTTTGAAACCTAGTTACGCCAAATATAAACGGTTAGATTGAGTAAATCTTTTTTGGTTTGAAAGTTATTCATGTCTGAGTATGGGTCTATCTGAAGGCAGCAAGCAGATATTTTGGGGGATTTTATTTTCAATGTTTTGTTTATTAAATTTGATTTTAGTGTGTGATCCTGAAGGTTGTAGATGTCCCTTGAAGCAACTCAGTTGAGTGACTGATTCCTCCTGAGTTTTCCAAGGTGTGGCTCTGCATCATAGCCCATCACATCCCCAATTGCTAATAAGTCTACAACTTGATTTCCTTTATGCATTATGTGTGATAAGTAAACCACGTGAAAAGAGTCTATCAATTTCCATAATTGATTTAAAATATAAACCAGTTTCTAGTTATGCACATCTCTTTTGATGCATGCATTAACTATTAATATGGAGCTGTCTTCAATGTGTACCCTATTAAAATTGGCTCATTTATCTAATAGTAATCCATATAATAGTGCTTGTGCTTGTATATTATTGTTAGTTCCTTGAGGAATGGGAGAAGATTTAATTGCACACACACTGCCTTGCTAATCATGAATGCAAATACCAATACGCAAGGGACACAGATTACCTCTTGAGACACCATTAAGATTTATTTTAACAAAATCTTGAGCTGGAGGAAACCATTTTACTTTTTCTTGTCTATAGTAGTAACAAAATTCCATTATGGTATTGATCTAAAAAGTAAAATGATCCCCTTCCATTGTTTCACAATTTATCCATTCCAAGAAGAGAAGAAAATTTTTCCTTTGACTGATGACAATTTGCATTAACAACTTTTGAAACTAACTTCTCAATGCCTACTACCACTTCACTAATGTTGTTTCTATCTCTACAAAGATGCACTTATTTCTCTCCCTCTAGATCACCCATACAACAATGGTTGGAATACATTTCCAAATGTAGTTGAATAAAGACTTCATGTGAAAAATTGGCCATGATTGGAAGAGGTCCCACAATGATTGTGGTAAGTGTATGCTATAGTTCAACTTGTTGAGAACAAAATACTAGCATTCATTTGTAAAGGAGCAATTCAATAACAAATGATCAGTGCTTTCAACCACTTCATTACATAACACATAGCTGAAAGGTAAAGCTATATATAACTTATGGAGTCTATCACTTGTGAGGATTCCCTTCTTCAAGGGTAACCATGAAAAAAAACCAGCCTTAGGAAGGAAATAATTATTCTAGCAGAGGGAGAAAGCTCATTGTGGAGTTTTGACAATATGAATTTGCGTTAGTACTTTATAGCCCTCTTTGATTGAGTAATTTCAAGTTTTAGTAGGAACACAAATTAATGAATCTGCCCTTTCAGATAAATATATATCCCTATCCTTAAATATTGTCTGAAGAATTCCTATTTGATTCTCATATAGTGGTAACTCAGTAGGATCTTTCCATGTGGCTTTCCCTGAAAGTCTGTCAACCGAACCTACAAAATGAATAAGTTTGTTTCCCCACCAAACAGGGTAGATATTTATTAATTTAGCATCTCACTAAGAGCTAGCAAGAGTAGGAAGACCATGCCATGAGTCATTCCAAAAGTCTATAAACTCTCCTTTGTGAACTTCCCAAGAAATGTATTGTTGTACTATATCGCTAGATTGCATCATGAAGTTCCGAACAGCCGAGCCTTTGGGAGGATCTGAAATAGTAAGAACTATTTTTGGATCCTCATTGTCAAGATTATTTTTCTACATAATCCTACACAATTTTTTGTTTGGATTTTTATACACTTGTGAAATCAATTTTTCTATAAAGGCCTTATTCCTAAGGTGTAAGTCATGAATACCTGGCCCTCCAATAGCTTTAGTTTGTGCCATATCTTGTAATGAGACTAACAAAAAAAAATTCTTCTGTCAAATTTCCTTTCCACAAGAATTCCTTAATTAAATTCTCAATTTGTTTTACAATTGTAGCTGGAGCCTTGAGAATTGCAATATAATAATTTGGAATCAAAGATAAAACCACTTTAACTAATAGTATCCTACTTGCAAGAGACAACCATCAACCTTTCCATGATAGAATTCTGCTCTTAATTCTTTCAATTATAGAAGACCAATAACACACTTTATTATATCTCATAAAGAGAGGGAGGCCTAGATATGATGAAGGTAACTGCTCAACTGAAAAGTTTAGAATGTTGATAATCTTGCTAGCAACCCTATCTTCAACATTAAATAAGAAAATCTTAGATTTTAGTAGATTGAATTTTTTTGCTAAAATAATTGTAAATGAATCCAAATTATTTTTAATTTTCCATGCTTCCTAAAAAGATGCTTCCCAAAAAAGTAATGTTTCATCTACAAAGAGAGAGTGTGTGGTTGAGATGGATGTACCTATGATTTGAACACCCTGCCAAAGACCAATATTATGTTTGGACTGAATATTTCTTCTTAAAGCCTCAACCATTATAATAAATAGAAATGAAGAAAGAGGATCTCCTTGCCTTATACCCTGTGAGGATTGAAAAAAGCCCACCGATACCCCATTAATAATTACTGAGAACTAGGCTTTAGATATGCAATCTCTTATCGATTCACACCATGCTTCTAAAATCCAAATTTACACAAGAATTTGAAAAGGAACTTCCAAAAAACTTGATCATAGGCTTTCATCATATTTAACTTGATTAAAAAACTAGATAAGCAATTCTCATTAACAAAATGTAGGGTCTCACGGGCAACTAATGCACCTTCCATTGTTTCTCTACCTAGAACAAATCCACCTTGATCTAATGATACAATGCATGGGATGAATTATTGTAATCTCATATAGATGGCTTTAGTAAAGATTTTGTAAACTACGTTGGAAAGGGAAATAGGATGAAAATTCGAAAATAAGGCTAGAGATTGGTCTTCCAAGATGATAGCAATATTTGTTGTATTAAAATATCTTAACAAAGCCTTTCTTTTCCTTGATTCTTCAAGTGCTTCAAGTAGATCATTACATAAAGCATCCCAACATTTTTTATAAAAAAATATTGTATAGCCATTTGGACTTAGGGCTTTATTAGTAGGTAAGGAAAAGACAACTTCATGCAATTCAAAGATAGAAAAAAGGCGCTATTAATACTTTGTTGTTCTGATCTAAAATAAGACATGGGATAGATTCCAAAAATTCTTCCACCCTATCTTGATTTAATTCCATAAACAAAGAAGGTGTAGTCAATAGGCCTTTAAAGAATCTAACCCTTTCCTCTTGAATGCCCTTTTCATCTAGAATGGCAATACCATCTTTGCAATTTGCAATTGAGAATATAGTATGTGCAGCCTATTTTTTCTTTGTAGATGCATGGAAGTAGGTGGTATTTTTTTCTCATTCTCTAAGTGATAATTCCCTAGAATTCTACCTCCAAAACTCTTCCACTCTACTGCACAACTCAGCCCATTCCTCTTGGTACTATTTTTGTTCCCAATACAAATCTGTTGACATCCCATGCTAAATAATTTTTTTATTTATATTTGATAATTGTTTCCTAAATATTTCCTTCTCATGAAAAACATTTTTAAATAATTTTTAATTGTATTCTCTAATTTGGACCTTTATATGTTTAAACTTAGTAGTAAATTGAAACATTTTAATACCTTTCACTTTAAGAGAACTCTCCCACCATTGCCTGAGGAGTGAGTGGAATTAGTTCCCTTCCTCTCTTTATCTTTCTATTTGGATTTATACAACATGTACAAATATCATTTTCAAACTTGACTGTACAAAAACCATAAGTGAGAGGAAGTAGAAGTATTCTTTCGAATTCATTTATTTTTTCAGTACTATTTTGAGTCTTATTGGCTTTGGATTTTGCAATTCCACTGGACAATAGTATTGATTTGGGTACTTTGGTTCTATCTTTAGTAATTCTATTGTGGCTTCTGATAATCAATAACAATGGTGATGGAAACAATAACCACTCATTAGGCCCAAGTATTGTATTGAATTGCCCATCTCTTGGTGTTTCTACTCCTATTATAAAACCTACCAAGGCTTGAGTCCTAGCACTAAATTTTAATATGCCAAAAAATTTGTGACCTCTTGAGGTTTATCATAGTCTTTTTTGGAAGTGGGTTTGTCTGAGGCATAGTAATACTAGTGTAGGAAGTTTCAACTCCAACTATAATTATGACTCTTTAGTCCTAATGAGAAAGGAAAAAGGAAGTTGTTGGAGTCTATTATCACTAATAATAGTGATAGGAATTATGTTAGGGAGGAGGAGAAGAGCGAAGGGAAAGATGTAGAAGAAAGTATTAATGGATCTAGGTTTTACTATGATACACATAATGCTACCAAAGTAGAGCTTACAGCTACTGGTGGAGGTTTCTAAGAACCTTATGGTTAAGAGAGAAGGAGGAAGAATCTCAATGATATATGTATACATATTTTTATGGATGTAGTGTTAATTTTTGGTATTTATAAGCATTGTTTATTAACCATTTACAACTTTAGATGAATATAATATTGATTTAAATATATGCAATAATAATTTCCTTTTATTGATGAATAGTCCATTTTCTATTAATTAAATATTAAAGTTACATATTCATGAAAAAATGATTGGGGGATACTAGATCAGCCCACGAGAGGTCACACAATAGAACCAACAATCACATAACTATTCATAAAAAATAAAATAAATATGAACTGCCCTCAGGTGGCTAAATAAATGTTGGCCAAGGGAGATGCATCCTAAATGTTGGTCTCAGATTGGTTTTGACAATTGAGTGTCAATACACTTAATAAATTTCTAAGTCGTATGCCAAGTATAATATAGATTCTGAGTTACCATTTGTGCCAAGTTAGAAATTCAACAAGTGTCGAGTCATTCAAATGTCAAGTAGATAGATAGTGTTGAGCAAGTTTCAACTACCAAGTAACTAATAGATGTCAAGCCAGTATATGTGCCGAGTAAACTATAGGTGTCGGGTAAGACAAAATTTCTATATGTGCTAAGCATCAATAATCAACAAGTGTCAAATGACACAATATCAACATATGAGTTTGTGCCTTCACAAACTTAGATGCAAGGAATGTCACATGAAAGCTAATATATAGGTTTTGAATCTTGAAGATAAGATTGAATCTATTAGAGTTCCTATGTACTCTACATACAACCAATCAAAAAATTGTAAAGCTAAAGAGGCAAAATGGATGAATCTCAGCCATAGATTCATACCTAACCCTAAGTCACAAAAAAAATTTAAAAGGGATGAAGCTTCATAATTCAAGTACATGATTGAAGAGAGGAATGATAGAGTGAAAGAGAGTGAAGATCAAAAGAGTGGAGAGTATAGGTGATTTAGTAAAGAAGAGAAATTATCAAATTAGTTAACATCAGAACAAAGGATCAACACTTCATATAGAATCATATTAGATCAAAGAGGATTAGATTAGAATGGACTAAACATCAATATGAAATTAATAATTAAAGATTTATATAGGTACACTTTTAACAGTGTGTTGGACCCTTTAATAGGGTAGGCCTCTCATAGGGAAAACCATTGTTGATGGTCAAACTTTGTAACCTTGACAAGTTACATAGTGTTGTAGTGATAAGTTGTGGGTGTCATCCCCTCCCCAGTTTTACCTTCTCATTTTGGAGGGTTTCTCAATGATCAAATATTGTGTTATCTACTTTCATTCATGCCTTTATTTTAGTGTTAATTAGAAATGTTACATGCATGTACTGATTTCAATTAAAAGTTTTTTGGCTTAAAGCTTGGTGCTTCTAATTCACCTCTCTCCCCCCCCCCCCCCCCCCCAAAAGTATACTTCCCACTTGTTAATTCCAAAAATTGGCATCAAAGCCAAGTTCTTACAAGGAGAAGCCTTACAAATTGAAGAAAAGATCTTGAAATGAAAGTCTACAAGGTTTGGAAGATTATATAGAATCAAAAGATTGAGATACATCTCATTCTATATTCTCTAGAAGAAACTAGGGAAGAATTGAGGAAATCCCTAAAGAGAAGAAGAGACATTGCCATAGTTGAGAATGATACACACTACAAGGATATTGACACCACAAAAGTGTTTTCCAATGGAGATTCTAAGGAGTTCGATGCAGTAATTGTAGACCTAATGGAGAAGAACAAAGTTCAAGTAGAAGAGATTGGATCTCTCAAGATTGAGCAAGAATCACAAGGCATGATGCTTTGTGAAGTGACTGAGAAAAAAAAGAGAGCCATTAAAGATTAAGCCATGATAGAAGATGAAAAACTAAACATTGCCAATAGACTAGAGGAAAATTCAACTGAGCTTGTAAGAGTTTCCAACATGCAACTAGACACCCTAAGCCAAATGATGAATGTCTATCATGAGTTGAATGTCAAGGACATTGAGATCTCCACACTAAAGATGAAAAATTAAAAACTAAAAAATGATTTGAGAAGAGAAAAATAAATTGTAAAAAGCTTCCACAAACCTAATGAAGCTATCAAGTACTTTGAATAGCTACTAAAGTCACCATGATCCAAAAATGACACTTCAAGACTAGGATACACCAGTACTAAAGGAGAATTATCTAAGACTGTAGAAGCAAGAAGTGACAAAGGTAAGAACACAAAACCCACTTGTCATTTTTGTGGTAAAAAGGGACATAACTCCAATGTGTGCATGAGCAAGAATGTAAATTAGCATGACAAACCTAAAAACATGGGACACTATCACAAATGCCATAAGCAGGGACATCAAGCACATGACTGAAAGACTAGAACCATTAGGACACCAAGATTTGAAGGTCACTATAACAATTGCAAGAAGTATGGACATAGAGCATTTCAATGTAGATCTAATCCTATGTGGAAACCAAACAAACTAGTAAAGACAAATAGTCATGGACGTCACTACAATTGGGACTACAACACTAGGCAGAGCTATCACTAATATCAAGAATATGGACACATTGCTAAGAACTGCATAAGAAAACACTTTAGTGGCAACTACAATAGGTGGTTGAGTCAAACCACTTGTTTTAGCTGTCTAAAGATAGGACACATCAGCAAGTATTGCGAAACTAGCTCAAAGGCACCCATCTCTAAGTTCAACAAAGGAAAAGGGAAAATTGATGTTGAACACATCAAAGGAGAGATGAATAGGACATGGAAAAGAAGAGGAGGAAGTAGCACATCCAATGGAGGGATCACTTCACCTAAAAGGTCAAGTGGTCACACTTTATCCAACTAAGTAGAAGAAGGTATATGGGACTAATATTTAAATGCTTTATCATACATCAATTCCCAAAATAATAGCATGAATAAAGATGCAAGGTTGAATATTTAAAACTTTTATAATATTTTCAAGTAAGGAAATTTTTTTCAGATGTCGAGTTATCTAGAAAAGTTAGTAGAAGTCGAGTTAGTAGTGGATGCTCAATGAAGGGAAATTCTTATTGAAGCTGAGTAAGGGAAACTCTAGTGAATGTCTAGTGTTGGAAAATTAATGGAACCTAAGTGAAATAGAATTGCATAAGGAGCCAAATGGATAGTTTTGTATGCACTAAGCATTAAATGCTATGAAATGTATGGTATAAGGTTGAGTTTTCAATCATTTTTCATTATTGTGAACATAGAGCAAGAGCAAGGAGAGCACAAAAATGATTTCCAAGTAGTGATTGACACTTTTACAAAGATTCCAACCAAGATTCATCATTATTTCATTGATTTAAGGTATTTACTCTAGTTTCAAGCTACACAATTATGCAATTTTTATGACTTGAAGCCCTAATTTAAAAAAAATGGCATCTAGCTCTAGGAATCTCAAGGATAAGAAGTTATTTGAGGTTCAATTGGTCAAAAATGAAGTAAAAAACCCAAATTATAGACCAATTCCTAATGTTCCATATAAAAATGACCTTGTCTACGATTTATCCATTATTCCACCTAAAGTTGTCATGGCACAAGATGTCAGAAGATGTTATAATTGTAAGATTGGAGCAATAGGTAACATGTAGATTAGGGAAGCATACACTAAACTTTGTGATAATTGGGTATTGAAGGAAGAATTTCAAATTTTTGAAAGGAAGGGCTTAACCCGTGCCCTAGATTTCCCAACAGTTTTCAAAATTGAATGGATAAGAGTGGTGCTAAGTAGAATCCATGATGGATGCCTATGGTTGGGGGATGGACACATTAAACTGTAAAAAAGAATCATACATAGAGTAACTAGGTACCCAACCCTAGAACATCCAAAGACATTGAGGAGTAATTATAAAAAAGCCATAGAAAAAAAAATTGGGGCAAAGTGGAACACAAGAGGCATGACCATTAAGACAATCAAAGATCCACTTGTAGAATTTGTTGTTAGGGTCATATCTCATAAATTCTACTAGTCAAGCTGACTGAACAATGTACCCTATATTGCAGTTGATGTTGGATACAAAATTTTCAAGAAGGATCATACATATGATTTGGCTGAACTACAATTACAATAGATTATGGAGAATATGGGAGAAATAAGGAGATCCAAGAGTGCATAGTGTAAATTTTGATCAATTTTGATATGCTTATTTTTCTATGTTCAAAATGAATTCCCCTCTTTTGGAAAGATAAGTTGGAAGACAGACAAATCAGTAGCAATCCAAATCAATGAGTACATAGAGAAGATGGGGGAAAAATTTAAAACCATGATGACTAGCTACTTTGAGGACTTTAAGAAGTCTATGAAATAGAGACTCAAGATACCTATGTGTCTTGTTGAACAACACATAATTGAAATTTGTTTCTTAGTTAACATTGATCTCACATATATCCAAGCAACAGTACCAAGGGTGAGATGGCTCAGGCCACTTGGCTATGAAATCAACATTGATGAGGCATCAACAACAGTCACAACATTACTTACAATAGACATTGATAATAGTATAAAACCTTTTGTCACTTTTGATGTTGTGAAGTCCAAGGCAAAAATGGAGTTGAAAACTTCTTCGACCCTAAAGAAAAAGGATAGACTGGTCAAAAAGCTTAAAGCCAGATTTAGTGAAGGGATAGCAGAAGTAGAAGAAGAAGATGATGAAGATGAAGAAGAAGAAGAATAGGGACTGGAGCCATTTGCATTGACCCAAGGCTTGGGAGAAGATGCTGAAGAGGTAGAACGTGTCAAGGAAGAAGAGCAAGACAAGTAAGAATCTCAGCTAGAGCCAATGAAAAGAAAAGCTCAAAAATAGCCTAAAGCTCAGCCCAAAGATAAAAAGGCTACCAAGCCATGTCCAGCTAAGCCTACTACAAGGGCAAGTACAAGAGCTACAACATAGAGAATAAGGAGCAAGAAAAGAAGAAGGCTACTGAGTAGGACGGTCTAGCCAAGAAGAAGCTATGAAGAAAGTATGTTGCACCTCCTAAATCAGATGAGTAAAGGATAGAATCTGATGACATTGGCCAATTCAGAGTGGTAAGTCACACTATTAAGTTTGATTTAGAAAATATATGTGATAAAATTAGAGATAATGTAGACTTATTTGGATTAAAAAGAATTGATTTTAATAAGTTGAATAGGGAAGAATAGAACATGGTTGAAGAATCAGTTTACACTATGATGGAAAAGTTCAAGAACACTCCACTTGAACTTGACAATTCAATGTCTAAGGAGTTGTATACTATTGTTGAAAATAAAAGGCATTATTGATTTAACATGGTGAAACAAATAAGAGAGTTAAAATTGGCTCGAGTAATGTTTGAACTCACAAAAGGGAAAATTAGGAAGGCAAATAAGAAGAATAATAACAAATTTGCACCCAAATATAAAGCATTTAGTATCCTTCAAAATAAGATTGGTAATGTTGTGAAAAAGACCACACAAATGTGGAAGTTAATTTATGGCCTCACAATAGTAAAAGAAGGAGGAGAAGATCCCTTTAAAGGTAGAAAAAATGGAGAAGAGGATGAAAATGAAAAGGAACGTGAAGAAGAAGAGGAAAAGGAAGAAGATACAATGGAGAAAGGAACACAAAAGGATGATATGGCAACTGTTGAAGCAGAAAATAGAATAGAGTGTGCAAGACAAAAAATTTCCACCTCCAAGTCCTATACATGTTACATCCACACCTACAAATACAAGAACCATACAAGATGTTCCTAACAATTGTGGTTAGAACATAAACCCAGTAACTATAGAGGATCTTAAAAGGATTCTTCCCTAGACTACATTACAAGCACAATTGTGTACAAATCTAGTCTTGGTGAGTGTGGAAGAATTAAAAAAAGTTGTAGCTAACATCACAAAGGATAAGGTGAATCCAAAAAAGCGCCTTCTCATATCCCAACAGTTACAAGTGGAAAACCTCAAAAGCAAGCTGGGCAAGATACATCAGCTAAGGTTGACTCCACAATTACAGTCACTACAACTACCAAAGAGCCAATAAATGACCAAACATGACAGATGGATACTTTTGTTTCTACTACACAAGAACAAGGTGCACCACAATAGACAACATCAATTGATCAAGGAAGAATAAAGGAGGAAACCCCAAATGAAAAGGAAAAAGAAGCAATTCAAACACTAATAAATCTGCCAACCTCTAAGAATCCAATAGGAATATCTTAAAATTGGAGCACTGAAGCAGTAACACTTCAAATTTCAGTACCAAGCTCGAGCTCTACAAAGGTTTCAAGGGTACTTCACTATGGAGACCCTACACTAGATGAAGAAATATTCATTCCTAAGTATGACTATGCAACCATGAACATTGATCAGATAAATGAAGTGCAAGAGGCATTAGAAAGGAAAAAGAAGTAGGAGATACTCAAAAATGAGTATAACTAGAAGCAATCATTAATTGAGATAAAAGACATCTTTCTAGATGCATTTAGCTTGTAGGAACCTAATGAAACTAAGCCCATTATGGAGCAACTATCTTATATAGTGGACTAGGTGCATAATGAAGACCTGGATACAAATACCAAACTATTATAATGGTTAGCAAACAAAGGTGAATGAAAGAATATCCAGTGAGATAGCACTATCATAGGTAAAGCTAGCAAAGGAAATTGAAAAGGTGAAGATAGTACTTGATAACATTTTCTCATTGTACTCCAAATTATGTGACCCATCAATTTTCACATAGGAAACCAGCCAAATAATAATGAGCTTGGAGACAAACTTAAAGATATCAAGAATACAACCACCCAAAGATCTAGCTCAAGTAAGAAGCATTTTAACATTATGCTTCACACTTAGAAAGAACTAGCTATGTTAACAACAGATGAGGCAAATTCAAAGGCTAAATTAATACTGATACAATCTGCCATAGCCCCACACATGGAAATTTTGCAGAAAGAACTAACCTATGCTGAAAATGTTTTAAAGAAAGACCCCAATTTTTATACATTAGAAGGCCTAGTTCACCTTGTTGCAAAGTCATCCATCCAAATAAAATCATTGGACATTGAACTATAGAACTAGGATGCTTCTCTAAGGATAGTAATGGAGGTAAATAAATTCTTTTTGGAAAAATATTTAGTTAATGTATAGAACCCTTTGACATAAGTGTCAAAAAGGTAGAGATAAAATTTTGGGAAGATAACTTTTGAGGGGGAGAAATAGAAAAGCAAAAAGGAAACTATAACTGCAAAGGAAGACATGTGAAAGGGGGAGTCAAAACAAAGTAGATAGAATAGGGAAGATAGAGAAAGAATGACAAGGCAAGGCATATTAGTATTAGCATGAAACAAATCCAGAATGAGAAGTTTTGGATACATAAAAGGCACATCAACTCAGGGAGAGTTACAAATTTTGAGGCATAAAGTCCTTCACAAAATTTTGAACATTTTTGAATTTTTTTATATATGCCGAATAGAATGTATATTATACTCAAAGAGATTAGATTCATCATGTATAGTTAAGTCTTTTTGACACTCATGTCAAAGGGGGAGATTGTTGGTCTCAGATTGGTTTTGACAATTTAGTGTCAACACACTTAAGAAATTTTTAAGTTGATGCCAAGTAAATATATATGTTGAGTTACCATATGTAGTAAGCCAAAAATTCAACTAGTGTTGGGTCATTCAGATGTTGAGCAGATAGATAGTGTCGAGCAAGTTTCAACTGCTAAGTGACTAATAGATGTTGAGCTAGTATATGTGCCGAGTAAACTATAGGTGTCGAGAAAGAAAAAATTTCTATATGTACCAAGCATTAGTAATCAACTAGTCTTGAATGCCATAGTATTAACATGAGTTTGTGCCTTCACCAACTCAAATGCAAATCATGTTGCTTGATAGCTAATATATAGATTTCAAACCTTAAAGATAAGATCAAATCTAGTAGATTTTCAATGTGCTCTGGATGCAAGCAATCAAAATATTGTAAAGCTAAAGAGGAAAAGCATATGAATCTCAACCCTGGATTCATACTTAATCCAAAGTCACAAAAAGCTTTTAAGAAGGAAAAAGCTTCTTAATTCAAGTACATGATTGAAGAGAGGAATGATAGAGTGAAAGAGAGTGAAGAATAGAAGAGTGGAGAGTACAAGTGACTTAATAAAGAAGAGGAATTATCGGATCAATTAGCATTAGAACAAAGTATAAGCACTTCACACAAAATCATATCAAATCAAAGAGGATCAAATTAGAATGGATTGAACGTTGATTTGAAATCAGCAATTGAGGATTGTAAGTAATCATGTCAACATAATCTACTATATTTTCTAGCCATTATATTAGGAGAATGAAAATCCTATGAAGGTAGGTTGGTTTAACAACCATTTTGTAAATCCTTTAGATAGGTACACTTTTAATATGGTGTTGGAGCCTTTAACATGGTAGGCCTCTCATAGGGAAAACCATTGTTCATGGTCAAACTTTGTAACCTTGACAAGTTACATATTGCTACAATGATAAGTTGTGGGTGTTATCCCCACCCCAATTTTACCTTCTCATTTTAGAGGGTTTCTAGGTGATCAAATATTGTGTTATCTATTTTCATGCATGTCTTTATTTTAATGTTAATTAGAAATGTTACATGCATGTATTGATTTCAGTTAAAAATTTTATGGCTTAAAGCTTGGTACTTCTAATTCAACACACCTCTCAGAAGCATACTTCCCACTTGTTAATTCTAACACTAAAAATCAACAAAAATTCATATATTATCTAGGTTAGAGGGTGACTTAGGAGGAGACCACCCATTATCATTAGTAGCATCTTTGTCTTTTTCTTTTCTTTTCTTCACGTTGGGAGGTGAATTTACCAGATCCAACAAAGAGATTGACCCTTTATGATTAGAACTAATAGCAGGCCAACCAAAGGAAAAAAAAGTAGCAACCAAGGACCAACTAGAACCCCATTGCAAAGAGGAAAAGTGGTGGTGATTGACATCCCAACTTCCATTGTGAGAGTGGTGGGGATCTTGGGAGTGTAGCATTTTTTAGTAGTGGGTTGAGGAGATCCAACCTCAATGATGACTGTGAGGTGGAGTTTTATCTACCAAAGAAAGGGGGCCACGAAAAGTTGTGTTGATTCATGAAAAGCCCATCTCTAAAACCATCTACACCCTAATGAATCTAAGGCTCAAAATCCTCCCAATATCTCCAGATGCTCTTAAGAAAAAAGGAACCCTTGGTTTGCACTAGATTTTGAAACTTGATAAGAGGGGTTTTAATTCCAATCCCCTTCAACACATGTCTATTAATTGGAAAGTTAGGGGAAATACAATGTCTCAGAAGAATTTTCCAAGCTTCATCTCTAATGAGGCCTCGAATAACACATTTAGTAAGTGGAATGATTCTATATTTGTGCATGGAAATGAGCTCAAGGCCTCCAAAATCCTTACATAAATAAGAATACTCCCAAGAAAATCTATGAGGACTAGAGAAAATCCCTAAGAAGCTTCTCAAGCTTTAAATAAGAATCCTTGGAAGGATTCCAATGGGAGAAATAGTAAGCATGGGTATCAGCCAAAACCTTGGAATAAATATTGAATTTATCAACCAAAGAAAGGGATTTGGTAAGTCAATTGTAAGGATTTTCCTTAGGGAAAAATTTACCTAACATCAAGGAAATCAAGCATAAGCACAATAGTAGACCAAAAGAGTATGATCAATATGAGAATAAATATCTCAAAACATGTACATATGCACTAGGAGTGCCTATATATAAAGGCCTCTAAAATGCATCTAGAATGGTTCTAGAAAGAACTAGGAGATAAGCATGAAAACTAAGCACATATCCTCCATTGTGAATGAATTTATGTGCATTAATAAGAGGATAAGTATGAAAAGATGTCTCACATGTAGAGATGTTGTAAACACCATGTGCTCAAATAAAGTGCTAACTCCTATGTTGCGGATATGAAAACTCACAAGAGTACACATACTTCTAGATGACTAGCTAATAAATAATTAAATAATGCATTAACCTAAGTAAACTTAAGTAAAGTGTAAATAGTGAATACTTATTTACACCTATAGCCCCCCTTAAGTGCAACTTAGAGGAATGCACTTAAGCTTATGAAAGCTAGGATGAAATACATAATGTTTCTTTGCTACTAGATCATGTTAGGTACCCATATACAAAA
This sequence comes from Cupressus sempervirens, assembly GCA_028749045.1. Taxonomy (NCBI): domain Eukaryota; kingdom Viridiplantae; phylum Streptophyta; class Pinopsida; order Cupressales; family Cupressaceae; genus Cupressus; species Cupressus sempervirens. Next base: position 836,525,116 of record CM053790.1, read on the forward strand.
TACAATGCAATCTCTCATAAAGCAAAGAAAGAGGTAAAACCTCACAAGAAAAAACCTCCCCCAAAAAGAGAGATGAAAAGAAAAGATGCATGGATGGATGGAATAATCAAGACCCCCCATTATGACATACATCAAGTATATACAAAAAGAGAAGAATGAGAGACACAAAACCCCATAAGAGGAAAAATTCCCCCCAATAAAAGAGAAGAAGAAGGAGACAAGGTATTCTAACCTCCCCCCTGCCCCCCTGCAAAGGTAGTGAGAGATGCTCCAATTTAGAAGATGATCCATGACTACTAAATAATGTTCCTCCCCTTTGCAAGAAACAATGGTAGAGGTACAAGTGAGATTCTTTCCCTATGTGTAGAAAGGATTCCGAAGATGAATGGTGTCTTTGAAATTTGCTCAATTTTCCCTATGTCGATACTGGTAGTCACCCTTTCTAATATAGTTGAAAAGAACGATTATAGATCTAGCAAGGATGGATGTAGAAAATATCCCACAGAACCAACTATCTCCTCAAATGATAAAGAGACATCCTACAATTGTGGTACATAAGGATCCACATCACATCAACTTGTGAAGACTGATCATATAGAGAATGGACAAGAGGGTCAAAGTGAGCCCTCACAACAACTGGAGAAGGATCATATTTATTAAAGAGAAGACGTATATCATCAATTATGTCTCCCAAATTTTCTTTGTGTGACTCCACAAACAAACCTTCAATGTCTAGAAGGAAGTCATCCACCGATGTTGGATCTAGAAGACAAGGTGTACCCTACTATGTTGAAGCACATGAACCTATCATGGTGGAAATGGATGAATTATTTGCCTTAACAAATAGAAGAAAAATATCAGTGTTGATGTCTCCCATATCTTTAATGTGACACTCCATGAACAATTCTGCAATGTCTAGAAGGAAGTCATCCCATGAAGCTAAAGTAGGAAGACATGGTTTCTCCTACTACACTAAATCAAGAGAATTTGTGCATGGAATTGGATCGATAGAAGCAAAAGGAGCATCATGAGGTGTCTCATCTGGAGTTGAAGGAACCATTACTGAAGTGACTAAAGATATAATGTCCTATAGAAAGGGAGGAACTCTGGGATCTCCATATTCTTTCCAAAGAGCCATCCAAATATCATAAGGGTTAATAAGCTTTGTAATGACATGCCAACAATTAGAACTGATACTCAATGTAATGATATCCAAAATTTTGTTAACTGGTGGTTGTTGTTTAGTGGGAGAGATCAATTCATTGGAATATAAATAAGGAAATAATTCCTTATGCTCTCTTACTAGATGATCAATGAGTGAAGCACTCCATTTGTGATAGTTCCTTTTTGTCAACCTTGGTCTAAGACCACCCTAACATGGGGAACAAAACTCCATAAGATCAATGAATGTATGCATCCCCCATAATGCAAAAGAAAACAATCATCCCCCCCGCCCCCCCCCCCCCCCCCCCATGAATGATTTGGCACGATAGAAGTAATGTGTGTACAATAGGCCACTTGTCAAAATGTACAAGGTGGACTTCCTAATTTTACTATATACAATAGTCTTTTGAGGCTCAAATCTATCACTAAGCATTGTAGCTTAGATGTACAACAATTTTGAAAAGTAATCAAAGAAATACAATGCAAAAAAGGCCCTAATGCTGAAAGTGATATATTTGTCTACACAAGCCTATAATCTGATTACAGATCTAGAAAGTAGACAAAAAATTAAGCACTTTCAAAAAAAATGGAAGCTGATTTTAATTCCAGATGAGCCCATACAAAGTGTTTCAAGTTGTAAAATGCAGGAATGGATAGGTACAGTTGCCAAAAATGCAATTTCTAACAAATCTGTGTACAAAAACTAGAAAAGAACAACATCACTGAAGAGCTCAAGAAATTTTACCCAAAATAAAAAATAATCACACCTAATTTAGAGCCTAGATGATTAAGATATGGCCTCCCAAACTTGGACTGTCAAATCAAAACTAAATCTAGATAGGGGTCTAGGCAAAAAACTGTGAGATTAAATTTGATGGTCAAATGACTATTGTAGTAGTTCAAATAAAAGGGAAATTTTGATGTAAACAAAAAATATGCCCCTATATGACATCACTTCTAACATCACTTTATGGATGGACACATGTCTGGCTCACGTGAGCATACGATCGTATGAAAAGTGATGTGGATTCCTACATGATGTGTTGGATGCCCACATGTCAGTTGAGTGTACTTCACAACTGATCTAGTGCCAACATGTCTAAATCTTTAGTCTATGTGGTATGGTGATGTGTCACTATTAGAGGGTTTGACATGTCTGGAAGACCAAGAATAGTCACAAGCACTATCATAATCTATTCACAGTGCTAGGAGTAGGGATGGTGTAGTGCCTACCCCTAGTTTTCATTTTTGCTATTATTATAGAACTCTTTTAGGCTAGTTCTATTCTTAATGATTAGTAGAATTGTTTTGAGAATATCAGATATTGTTTCAAATTCAATTGATTTATGATGAGATTACTTGGTACTCTATACTTCATGTATCCATGATTATTATTACAATGTTTTCAATTATTGATGGTGATTAGTTAGATAGATTATGATATGTATTTTCTAATGGATACTTACCCCATACAACATGTGTATGGTGTGTGTGTGTGTGTGTGTGTGTGTGTGTGTGTGTGTGTGTGTGTGTGTGTGTGTGTGTGTGTGTGTGTATCTTCTCATTAGGTATGGCATTTCTGATGTGGTTAAGGAAGGGAGTCATAATCATCTACTAGTCAGGATCTACATGATGCACAACTTTTTGCCATTTCTTGTATAGTTTAGAACATTGTGTTTGTACATGCGTGAATTTTATGTAGATTGTAGGTATTGGGTATTGACTTTCCTAAATTGCCAGGATAAGCATACCCTATACATTATCTCAATGGTAAGAGAGGGGAGATGTATTCTTAAGTTCAAATCCTAAAACTTTAAGCCATTTTTCCTAGAAAATTAGGACAAGTATCTGAGTTGTTTACCTTTTGAATGAGTCAAATGGCATTAATTCATGATTATGACCCTTTAGATTGATCTTGTATGTGTTTTTCTATGACAAGTTCTTGTATTTTGTTTTATGAGTCTTTGGTAATTTTTCTATTAATTAAGTCAAATTAAATGATTTAATTTAATGGAAATTATTATGGTATTTTTACTATTCAATTATATTTAATTAAATTAGAGAATTAATTAAATTAAAAGAATCAAATTAAAAGATAGAAGTTATAAGTTTAAGTTTAGAACATGTTAATATTTATCTAATTTAATAATATATTTAGATTTTATTTTTAAATAAATATTAAATACTATTATTATTTAAGTTAATAAATATTTTATCAAATAAAACATTTCAAATGTAAATTAAGAAGTGAAAAGGATATTAATTTATTAAAAGTTTTAAAATTGCATAATGTGTGCATGAGATTAAAATTTAATAAATTAATTGAAAAGGGAAGCCAAGTGAAATTAAATAAAATTATTTTATTATTCATTAAACATGCATGAAAAAGATAAAGAAAAGATAATAAAGAGTGAAGTTTGGTGAGCAAAGACTTCTCTCGGGTGATCACACAATAAGTGCCTTGGTTTTAGGAGAGAACATAATATCACAATTTGAGGGTTCATTTTTGAGGGACTGTGAATTTTAGAAGAAGGAATTTTGAGAAGAGAGAAGGTATGGAGAGGAGAAATTTCTCTCAAAAATCTTTGGGTGTAGTGATTTAGAATCAGAGCCCAAGTAGATTCTTGTAATAAATTCGAACAGCTATTTATGTTATTTCATTTCATGTCTTCTTCATGACTGTAAATTGATTGTCTGTATTTTACTACGATGAATCTTTCAATCTAGTAATTTGGAATTTTTGGTATGCATGTTGTTTTTGTCTACATATGGGAAGATTAAAATATCATTAAAATCCTTCTTCAATAGAATTAAAATTTGGAAATTAAATTCAAAGGGGTTTTGAAAGAAAAGAAAATTTTAATTTGGAAATTTGAATGGTTGATCATGGTTTTCCTATCTGACTGTTTTTACAATTTCTTATCAAAAATATATATATTAAAAAAAATGTTTTCTTATTTATATATATAAAAGGAAATTTTGAAAGAAAAAATTATATATATATATATATATATATATATTATGGGGGGAGGCAGGGCCACTACACCCGCACATCTCACTGGCTAGCGGTAGCCATCCTACTGTCGGAGGTACTAGAAAGGTGGTGTTGTCGAAGGCCCTATGGAAGGCAGGAGGCCACACGATCACCGTAAAGGCTAAGCCGGTGACTTATTCAAAGCATAGGGGTTTCTTTTTTATTTTAATAAAATTTAATTATTATAATTATTTAATAATATTTATTAGTAAGTTTTTTTAATATTAATTTTTATTATTATTTAATAGTGATTATTAATAAAGTTTTGATTATTAATTGTTATTAATTTTAATTATTACTTAATCAATAAATTTTATTAGTAGTTTTAATTTTAATTATTTTAAATATATAATTATTTTATATATATTTACCATAATTAATTAATCTAGTAAAATTTACTTTAATTTATTTATTTAATAATGGAAGTTATTTAAAAAGAAATGGAGATTTATTTAATTACAAATAATCCTAATTTTTGATAAAATTACAAATTATTCTATTCTAAATCGATGGAATGATTTTAATAATTTGAATGAATAAATAATTATCCTTGGATTATTTTTAGAAAATTGACTTAAAATATAACTAGGGTAACTCTATATTTGATTCAAATATAAGAGTGGGTTAATTATAAGTGTGAATTGTGAAATTTATTTATTTGAAACATACATTAAATTAAAAATTGAAACCTTACATTTAAGTCAAAATTGTATCTTCAAAATCAAACCAAACTATGAAACCTACATTTTGTGTATCTGTATGTTGTCTATGTTTTGGGAATGTGGTTGACTAGGGTGTTGAGCAGTTTAGGATGTCTACTAGAGGCATGGGAGTTTTGTGATTGTGGCATTATGATGTTTGATCTCGAACTCTTAAACTTAACCATGGTAAAGTGTTGGTAAGTTATATGATGACTTGTATTTATTGTTTGTTATTTTTTTCCAATGTTCTTTTATGAAACTGAGGTGAATATATGACATACTTGAGTTAACCATTTTGAGTCTTCAATCAATATTTTTGAGATTCTTTCTAGTTGCTCATTGAGAACTGTTGTGTTATTGTGAATTATCTTTTAATGCTTTTGAGTCAATTGTATAGGACTGAGTTGATTTTATATGATTATTTGAGTTTTTCTTTTATGAGCCTAGGGTAGGTTATCTATCTGTAATGTTAGGAAGTGGCTTGTAATGGAAGTTGGGGCCCTAAGTGGCTGCCAAGGTAACCCATTGTAATTTTTTTAATAAGTGAAAATACTACACTAAATAAGAGTAAAATGAACCTAATAAGAGTTTTTGTATGTTCTCCACCATGCCTCGAGTACTACTATAGACTAGGAAAGGAGTAGAGAGAATGCTTGGTTGCGACCATGCATCATTAGTATGCCTTGTCAGTATGAGAGGATACTAGTGTCACATAGGGATCACGATGGGGTTGGGGTCTTGAGATACTACCAAGATAACTCTAGCATGATTCGTAAGATGACACTTGCCTGCTTACATAGTAGAATTTCTATGTATCTTTGTGTGCCTCTAGGTATAGATGTTGATTTATCTTGAAACCTTTGAGTTAGATTACTTTTAGGATTTCCTAGACTTAGAGATTACTTGTGATATTTGGATTGATATCATGTTTGAGACTTGAGACTATGTCCTTAGCGCGGTGGGATTAGGCCATTTAGGTTCCACACAGTCGAGTGGAAGTACTTTATACTCTTACCATTGAGATCCGTACATTGATACCATGGTTGGAGTTTCCTTGTCTGCATTTCGTTTCTTTCTATCTTTGTGTATTATGATGGATGGTTGTATCTTTATGATGGATAGTTATATCTATCTGATGGATGGTTTCATTTATTGTATTGTACTTTGTATCATGGATCCAAAAGGGATGATGTAATCTATTTTTATAAATGTATATTCTTTTAGCCTTTCATACCTTGTGACATGTACATTCGATGATTGAGCATTTTGAATTTTATTGCCAAGTGGTATTCAGAATAAATGTATATTATTTAAATGGACTTTGGACTTCTAATTATTCTTCAAAAGGATGTGGTATTATAGACTTAGTATTAATTAAACTTAAATGTGACTGAACATCTTGTGATACTTAAGGAATGTAATTTGTTATGTTTTCTTATGTATGATTGTATGTTATTGCTTCCACTACTTTATGATTGATGTGTATGTTATTCTTTCATGTTCTTTAAAAAAAATTGTTTGGTAAACTTAGTAAAACTTTAGGTTAATTCTTTTGAATCCCTTGGCAGGGCATTACATCTAGTACTAAATCCCGAGTTCTAAATTGGGAGCTCTGGGTATATTGGAACACAACTAGTTGTTAACTGGTTGACCTAAAGAAAAACTTAAAGTTGTTATGTATATCTTTTTTTTCAAACTGAAACTTGAACTAGTTGAATTGAAAAAAAAACTTAAACTTTAAGTTGTATATTTTCAAACTTGAACATTTAAACTTCAAAAAAGAACTATATGTAAACCTCAAAAAAGGCAAATTGAAAATTGAATCTTATTATGTTTTCAAAACATGTGTCTTTTATCTATGCTTTATAGTAGTATGGGTTTTGGTTATTATAGCATCTTGTATCTTGGATATTATTGTAGGATGGTATCTGGGATGAGATATTCTATTAGAGGTTGTAGTCTAGGCCATGGTGGAGGTCATGGATGAGATAGAGTCATTAGTATTCATGAATATATCCATGAAGGCCATCTTCAAGAAGGGAATAGGGAAGAGCATGTCAGTGAGCATTAGGAAGAGAACCATAGAGAGCAGCAGACTGACTCTAAGGAGGTTGACTTGAGGCAAATGATGAGAACCATCATTGATCACCTACCTCCTATTCATGATCAGGATGGAGCACATCAGTCAGGATCTGAACACAGACCTAGATCAAGGAGCTATCATAACTATCCCAATGTGTAGTGCAATAAGTACAACCAATATGACCGGTCACCTCAAAGTATTTAGTCTTATCCTAGTGGGGGTAGTGTTCAGCAGTCTAGTGCAATTAGAGTGTAGAGGAGTTTCAAATGGGAGTGTTTCTCATGTAGACAATGCAGACACAAGTCATCTCATTTGAACCCTCAACAGAAAACACAATTTTTAGATTAGAGACCTTCATCTTCAAAACCTATGGTTGGTGACATGGGTAGGTCCCAGAGAATATTCTCAATGGAGTCATATCCTCCTACTAGGGGAAAATGGACCCATAAAGTAAGCTCTTTAGTTTTACCATTCTTGTAAGCTTCAAGGAGTAAGCCTAAGTCTAGGGGGGTGGATGTAGTGTCTACCCCTAATTTTCATTTTTTCTATTATTGTTGAATTCTTTTAGGCTAGTTTTATGCTTGATGATTACTAGCATTATTTTGCGATTATCAAATATTGTTTCAGATTCACTTGATTTATGATGAGATTACTTGGTACTCTATACCTCATGTATGCATGATGATTATTATAGTGTTTTTTGTTATTGATGATGATTAGTTAGATGGATTATCATATGTGATTTCTAATGGATACTTACCCCATACTACATGTGTATGGCATGCATGTATGTTTTCTTTATTATGAAATTTTTGATGTGGTTAAGAGAGAGATTCGTAGTCACCTACTAGTCAAGATCTACACAATGCACTACTTCCTACCATTTCCTATTTAGTTTATAATATTGTGTTTGTACATGCATGGATTTTATGGAAATTGTAGGTACCAAGTATCAACTTCCCTAAATCGTCAGGATGAGCATACCCTATCGCATTATCTCAATGGTAAGAGAGGGGAGATAAATTCTTAAGTCCAAATACTAAATCTTTAAGCCATTTGTGCTAGAAAATTAGGACAAATATCTGAGTTTTTTACCTTTTGAATGTGTCGAATGACATTAATTCATGATTATGACCCTTTAGATTGATCTTGTATGTTTTTTTCTATTATAGGTTTTTGTATTTTGTCTTATGAGTCTTTGGTAATTTTTCTATTAATTAAGTCAAATTAAATGATAAATTAATGGAAATTATTATGATATTTTTAATAGTTACCTATATATAATTAATTTGGAGAATTAATTAAATTAAAAGAATTAAATTTTAAAGATAAATTTATAAGTTTAAGTTTAGAACATGATAATTTTTATTAAATTTAATAATCATATATATAGAGTTAATTTTTAAATAAATTATTAATACTATTATTTTTGAAGTTAATAAATATTTTATCAATTAAACATTTCGAAAATAAATTATGAAGTGAATGGATAAGTTTAAAAATTGCATAATGTGTGCATGAGATTAAAACTTAATAAATTAATTGAAAAGGGAAGTCAAGTGAAACTAAATAATTTTTTTTTATAATTCATTAAACATGCATGAAAAAGATAAAGAAAAGATAGTAAAAGGTGAACTCTGGTGAGCAAGGTGTTCTCTCAGGTGATTGCACAATTAGTGCCCCGATTTTAGGAGAGAACTCCATATCACAATTTGAGGGTTCATTTTCGAGGAACCGTGAATGTTGGAAGAGGGAATTTTGGGAAGAGAGAAGGTTTGGAGAGGAGAAATTTCTCTCACAAATCTTTGGGTGTACCAATTTAGCATCAGAGTCTAGGTAGATTCTTGTGATAAATTCACATAGTTATTTATATTATTTCTTCTCTAGTCTTTTTCATGACTATGAATTAATTGTCTGTATTTTACTATGATGAATCTTTCAATCTAGTAATTTAGAATTTATGGTATGCATGTTGTTTTCATCTACATATGGAAAGATTATAATATCATTACAATCCTCCCTTAGTAGAATTAAAATTTAGAAATTAAATTAGGAGCAGTTTTGAAAGAAAAGAAAATTTTAATTTGCAAATTCAAATGGTTGATCGCAGTGTTTGATAATTTTTGCAATATTTATAAAAAATAAATTTTTTTTTTAAAATGTTTTTTGTTATTTATATATAAAAGGAATTTTTTTCCTTTTCCACAAAAGGGTAAAAATTTATTCAATCAAATCCAGATTACAAAGGAAAGGCCAGAGGCCCACAACAACACTAAATATTCTTATCTTCCAAAAGTAGCTGATTAACAATCTCATGATATTCCCAAGGTAACGCATCCCTTCCATTGATATTCCAACCATCCACATTCTTTGAAGTGCACTTTGCCAAACAATCTGCAACTCTATTCCATTCACGATGGATATGACGAAAGGAGACATAGTCCAAGGAACTACATAAGCTCAATGTTTGTCTGGCCAAAGAGGCTAATCTCCAATTAACATTCTCCAAGCTCTGGTTAGTCAACATATCAACAAAAATCTTAATAGCAAGGGCTTCCATCAGATTATTAGAATATTGACCCTTCTAAATGGACAACATAAAAACTACACCACCATCATTACCTCTACCTATAACTCCAATGCCAGCATGACCAGTATTTCCCCAAGAAGACCCATCAATATTAATCTTCAAGATCCCAACTAGAGGAGGGGACCATCACCCATCTCTACAAACATGTTGCTTGCCAAGGCATGACCATTTTCCAAAAGTGCATCCCTGACTATTGCCATTCAAGTTCAAATTCCTCGCAATAGTTTGTTGCCCAAGATCTATACTTATAGACATGTCACACTTAGCAAAAATATCCTCCTACAGCTTATAAAGAATCTTCCTCCACAACTAGAGAATATCTAACTTAGAGTCACAAAAAATCCTATGATTCCTCTCCAACCAAAGGTTCCAGAGAATAAAAATTGGCCCAACGGTCCAGGCACTTTGCAAGAAAGGAGTCTTCACTGGAGGTCTGCCCAAACTTTCCCAAAAATCAATGAGAGAAGTTACATGAATACAGCCATGACTCTAGACCTCCCACCATCTATGCCATATTTCCTTCAAAAAGGGGTAGAGGAAAAAAAAAATTGAGAGATAGACTTCTCATTATGTGAGAATAAGAAAAAAATAGAAGGTCCCTAAAAGCCTCTTTTATGAAGATTCTCCAATGTAGGACATTTCTTCTAGGCCAACAACCATAAGAAGGAATTACATTTGGGCCAAGAAAAGTTATTCCAAACCTTCTTCCACCAGTGCACTTCAGTTGTTCCATGTAGGTTCTTGTCTAGCACAACATAGCCTTGAGCCACTAATAATTTTCCCTTTGGACTAGGATCCCAAGCCAGAACATCCCTCCCCTTAAGAGAGCTACAAAACCTATTCTCCAACACATTAGCAAGAAGAGCGCGATCCTCATCAAAACCACCGACATGCCACTCCTGAGAATCCTTCTAGCAAGTCACCTCCACCTATCTCAAATGCTTGATAGTCTTAAAATGCTCCACCTTAAACAAGTTAGCATTAGTGAAAGTGTGGCAGAGAGGTTGAAGTTGGGGAAAGCTAGAGATCATTGCCGGATGGCCATCCTAAGAGGCCTGCCAAAATAGAGCATCTGAGCCACCATTACAAATCCAAAAGAGGCCTTCCTTAATTAGTTGAGTGCCCTTCTTAAGGGTATTCCAAACACAAGAACCTTTACCCATCAAAGCAAGGCGCAACACATCTAAACTACCAGCACTAGGAAAATACTTGTGAGTAAAAATCTTGGCCCAATCTGAGTGTTGATTGTTGGACCACCTCCAGTACTACTTAGTAGCAAGAGCCATGACAACAAGAGCCATAGACCTTAGTCCTAGGCCCCCAACATACTTTGGCCTACAGACACACTCCCACTTAACCAAACTCCACTTCAAGGAGAGAAGGGTTCCAAATCAAAGAAATTGTTGAGAAAGAGCATCAAAATCCCTTACAAAAGTGGAAGGGGGAACTTACACACAACACCTATAAATAGGGAGAGACTGCACCACAATCTTAAGAAGAATCACTCTGCCAGTAGAAGAAAGCCACCTATAAGTCCAATGACTTACTTTACTCCAAAATTTATCTAAAATCCCCTGCAAATATGCTCTGTATTGAGATCCCAAAACCAAAGGGACTCCAAGGTATAATAGGGTTAGAGAACCAATCTGAAGTCTAAGGATTCTAGGAATCCTATTTTGAATAGGCTGAGGGGTATTGAAGAAGAAAATGGAAGACTTGTCATCATTAATACATTGGCCTAAAGCCTTCAAATAAATTTCTAAGGCTCTACTCAAATTTAGAGCTTCACTAACTCTGGCCATACCCATCAATGCAGTATCATCCACAAATTGAAGGTGAGAATAGGAAGGAAGAGAGTCATTCCAGCTCCAACCATGAATAAGGCCCTATCCCACTTGAGAGTTAATAAATCTTCTAAGACCATCTACCATGATAATGAATAAACAAGTAGATAAAGGGTCCCCTTGCCGAAGTCCACAAGAAGCATTAAAAAAATCTGATGGTTCCCCATTTATAATGATAGAAAAGGAAGAGGAGGTCACACAACTCATAATCCAATTAACCCATTCCTTAACAAAACCAAATGCCAAGACAACTTTTTGTAAGAATTCCCATCTCACTCAATCATAAGCTTTAGCCATGTCAAGCTTCATGATCATAGCCCTCTCCTTCAAATTATCCATAGAATGAATATTTTTCATTGCAACCACAACACCATCCAAAAAATTTCTTCCCTCAACAAAACCCCCTTTGCTCTAGGGAGATCAGAGTGTTGAGGAGTGGCTTAAGTCTCTCTACAATCAGCTTGGTGATGATCTTATAAACCACATTACAAAGTACAATAGGTATAAACTAAGTCAACTGATTAGCCCTTTCCTACTGAGGTATGAGAACCAAAAATGTAGAATTCATGGACTTGAGCATCTTCTTATTCCTATGAGACTCTTATACCACCTCAAGGAGATCTAACTTAATTATTTCCCAAAATTCCTAAAAGAACTCAATTAGAAATCCATCAGGGCCAGGAGCCTTAGCTTTTTTCATGTTAAACACTACTTCCTCCACTTCAAGTAATAGAAAAGGATGTAAAAGGGCCTCATTCATCTCTACAAAGACTAGGTGAGGAATGCAATCCAAGATTTCCCTCTCCTCCACCCTAGCATCAAGATCCTTCTTAGGAAAGAGATTTGAGAAATAGTTGACTACTGCCCTGGAAATATCAACATTGGAAGAAAGATGCATCCCTTCAAGCATGATCAAGGAGGATAAATAATTCCCCTATCTCCAAGCCTTAACTGAGTTATGGAAAAATATAGTGTTCCTATCCCTGTCCTGAAGCCAGTCAATACGAGATTTTTTCTTCCAAAAGATCTCCTCCTAAAGCTCCCACTCTTCTAATCCTTTAAGAGCCAAGGACTCCACTTCACTTAGAACAAAGGTCCTCCCTTGATCTCGAATCTCCCGAGTGATGTTGTCTAACTTAGCCTTAGTAGCTATCCTTTGAGCTTGTAGGTTCCCAAAGGATTATTTATTCCACTTCTTAAGCCTATACTTAAAATGTTGAAGCCTCTTATAGAAAGTAAACATTTATGTCCCATGGGTAGGCATCCTCTCATACCACCAATCCATCATAAGATCTTGTAGAGACTAATCTCTTAAACACATTAACTAAAATTTAAAAGAGGGGTTCTTAGTGACCCCATAAGCAGTAATCGAAATCTTGATAGGCCAATGATTAGAGCCTGTCCAATCCAAAAATTTTGAATTAGTGATCAACCTGTTGTTCATCCAATAACAATAAACCAAAAATCTATCTAGCCTTTTTGAAATAGCCTCAGCACCACAGCTCCTATTATTCAATGTAAAGACACCATTAGTTGGCTTCACATCAATGAGATGTAAGGAGTCTATCATAGCCCTAAAGAGATGTGCAGAGGAGTCCAGTCGAGTAACTTCTCCAATTTTTTCATCTAAGCTAGTAACAGAGTTAAAATCACCAGCTAAGATCCATGGGAAAAATGAGTCCAACGCCCAAATGTAGCTAATATGACCCCAAAGATTTGAATTTCCTAAAATATCAGTAGGAGCATAAATATTAGATAAAATGCACCTTTCCCTAGTTGCCAACCAAGATGCAACCAAAGAGATAGAGGATCAAATAGAAATCCACCGTAAGGGAAGGACTTTTCTTGGGTTCTAGAAGCAAGCAACCCCTCCTAAACTGTGCTTAGCTCCCACCCCCTGCCAATTTCCTTGGGGCTAGATATGTGAAGCACAACTAGCCAAACCATCCATCATAAGCTTAGTTTCCTAAATAAAAACCACATCAGGTAACTGAGAATCAATTAATCTATGAACAACCCTTTTTCTAGGGATTCTGTTCAACCCCCATACATTCCATGATAAAAAAATCATTTATGTGGGTGAGTGAAATGGGAATAAATGGGTTTCATAGACCTAGACTCAACCAAAGTATCCCCCATAATCTTGACCCTCTCTTCATTAGTCTTTCTGTCACTCCTTGACAGTTTCTCCAAAGACCCCTTTTTGAAGGATTTCTATTATAAACCTAAAGTAGGATGGGCTTTTCCATTCTTGGCCAAATATAAGGTCCTGTTAAGAGCAGGGGGATCTAGAACCTATGATCCCTGGGGCTCCCTAGTATCCTGACCCCAAGGAGGAAGATCCATATCAATCTATACATTCTGACGATCCTCTGGCAAAAGAAACTAGTCCTCCCCCTTTGAATCTTCTTCTTAAACTTCATGCAGACCCTTATCCCTAGAAGAAAGCTCAATCGGAATACCCTCCTCCTATACTAGGTCTTCAAGAACATCAAATCTATTAAAATTACCATCATTGTGTCTCTCTTGCCAAGTTCTCTTCTTACCCTTGCCTTTGTTCTGAGTTTTAACTTGAGTAAACCCTTCATTATCCATAGGACCATTAGATGTAGGAGCCTTCCCCTTGTCCCCCTTAAGAAGTTTAGAGGCATCCAAGGTAGCAAGCTTGAATCTAGGGTATTTGCAGAGCAAGTGACCATATTCATGGAAAATTTGACATCTAAAAGGAAGAGTCTCATAGTCTAGTTGTTAGATCTAGGAAGAGGATCTCGAGCATATCTCCATAGAATCTGGTAATGGATTAGTTAAATCAACATCAACACAAATATGAGCACAAAAAATTACCTTATGATCTTGAGTTTGTGTAGCCTCTCCCACAGGTTTTCCAAAAAGTAGTGAGATTGAATGAAGAATATCATCCCTCCAAAACTCCAATGGAAGCCTCAGAAAATGAAACCATAGAGGGACCCGTGATGGAGTCTCCTTGGATGAGTGGAAGCCCATGTTCCAAGGCTTGATGAGAAACCCCACCTGGTTAAAGAAGTATGGGCCTCCTTCAAATGCCCTATTCCTATCTACCATGAAAGAGAAGGTAACCAAAAAGTAATTATTTGCTGCCTAAATAATCTCCATATCACCTTCAGGGTTCCAAACCCGATGAGCCCAAGAATCTGACATAGGTAAGGAGAGATGAAGGCCCAAAAATTTTTAGATAAGGGCATGATTCTACTAGTATTCAACGTCCTCTAAAATTTTCTCAGGTTGAATCACTAGAATAGGCCGATCCTTAGATCTTTCCAAAAATCCATTTACTTTTTTAATTTAACGCATCCCATTTGAGGATGAGACCCCATCTCCCATTGTAGGTGTACTCATCTGATTTCCACCTTTAGCATGTGATGAAGACAATGGATCAGCCATCTCCATAGTCTCTGAGGCAATTTGAGATAAGGCCAAACCTTGATTCACCATAGGGTAGGCTCAAACAGTCCCACCAGCAAAGAAGGAAGGGATGGGATGGGGAACCCACGGTCTTTGATCCCAAAAATCCCTGACAAAGCACCTTACAGTCACAGCAAAGCACAACAAATGTGTCTTCCCTTAACACCAAAAAAATCTCTCGTGCCAGCAAAAAAAGTAGCTCATAGCTATGATGAAGAGCAAAAATGAGAGACTAGGGCAAGCATGCCCTAGCATGCAGCAAGCTCATGCACAACACCATTCTCTGTCAAATTTTAATATCATGTCTTCATATATAAAAGGAAATTAAAAAAATTTATTAAAAATATATATATTTTATGGGGGAGGCGGGGCCACCACACCCTCATAATAAAGGTTATGTCAGGCCCTAGGATAGCAGGGAGGCCACATGACCGTCGTAAAGGTTAAGTCAACGGCTTATTCAAAGCGTAGGGGTTTCTTTTTTATTCTAATTAAATTTTATTAAATTTTATTATTATACTTATTTAATAATATTTATTAGTAATTTTTGTTAATATTAATTTTATTATTATTTTATAATATTTATTAATAACGGATTTAAATTAATTTTATTATTATTTAATAATGATTATTAGTAAAGTTTTAGTTATTAGTTATAATTATTACTTAATAAATAAATTTTATTTACCATTTCAATTTTTTGTTTAAAATATATAATTATTATATATATATATATATATATATATATATATATATATATATATATATATTTACAATAATTAATTAATCTAATCAAATTTAATTTAATTTATTTCTTTAACAATGGAAGTTATTTAAATAAAAATGGAGATTTATTTAATTATGAACAATCGTAATTATTAATAAAATTGTGAATTGTTTTATTTTAAATCAGTGGAATTATTTTAATAATTTGAATAAATAAATAATTATCCTTTGATTATTTTTAGAAAATTGACTAAAAATATAATGGGGGTAATTCTATAATTGATTTGAATATAAGAGTAGGTTAATTGTAAGGGTGAACTCTGAAACTTATTTACTTGAAACATTCATTATTTAACTAGTAACTGAAACCTTACATTTAACTCAACAGTGTGTCTTCAAAATCAAACCAAACTATGAAACTTACATTTTTTTTATCTGTATGTTGTCTATATTTTGGGTTTGGGTCAACTAGAGTGTTGACCAGTTTAGGAAGTCTACTAGAGGCTTGGGAGTTATGTGATTGTGATTTTATGATGTTTGATCTCGATCTCTTAAACTCAACCATGCTAATGTGTTGGTATGCTATATGATGAGTTCTATTTATTGTTCATTATTTCTTTCTAGTGTTCTTGTGTGAAGCTGAGGTGAATATATGACATATTTGACTTAATTATTTTGAGTTTTTGATCAGCATTTTTGGGATGCTTTCTAGTTGCTCGTTGAGAACTGATGTGTTATTGTGAATTATCTTTTGATGGTTTCCAGTAACTTGTATAGGACTAAGGTGATTTTATATGATTATTTGATTTGTGCTTTTATGAGCCTAGGGTAGGTTATCTATATGTAATGTTGGGAAGTGGCTTGCAATGGAGATCAAGGCCCTAAATGGTGGCTAAGGTAACCCATTGTAAGTTGTTTAATAAGTGAAAATACTACACTAAATAAGAGTAAAATGAACCTAATAAGAGTCTTTGTATGTTCTCTCCTATGTTTCGAGTGCTAGTATAGACCAAGATGGGAGTAGAGATAATGCTTGGTTGTGACCATGCATCATTAGTATGCCTTGTTAGTATGAGGAGGACACTAGTACTACATAGGGATCACTAGGGGTTGGGGTCCTGAGAAACTATTAGGGTAACTCTAGCATGATTCGTGCGATGACACTTGCCCACTTACATAGTAGATTTCCTACATGTCTTTATGTGTCTCTGGGTATAGATGTGAATTTCTCTTGGAACCTTTGAGTTAGATTACTTTAAGGATTTCCTAGACTTCGAGATTACTTGTGATATATTTGGATTGATATCCTATTTGGGACTTCAGACTATCTCCACAGTGCGGTGGGATTGGGCCATTTAGGTTCTATGTGGTCAGGAGGTAGTTCTTTTTACTTTGACCATTGAGATCCCTCTGTTGATATTGTGGCACTAGTTTCCTTGTCTACATTTCCTTTCTTTCTATCTTTGTGTATTATGATGGATGGTTGTATCTTTATGTTGAATAGTTATCTCTTTTTGATGGATGGTGTCATTTATTGTATTGTACTTTGTATCATGGATCCAAAAGGGATGATGTAATTTATTTTTATAAATGTATATTCTTTAGCCTTTCTTACCTTATGACATGTACAGTGGATTATTGAGCATTCTAAATTTTATTTCCAAGTGGCATAAGTGGACTTTGGACTTTTAATTATTCTTTTATATGGATGTGGTATTATAGACTTAGTATTAATTAAACTTAAATGTGGCTCAAGGTCTTGGGATCCTTAAGGAATGTAATCTTTTATGTTTTCTTATGTATGATTGTATGTTATTGATTCTGCTACTTTATGATTGATGTGTATGTTATTCTTTCTTTAAAAAAGAAATTGTTTTGAAAACCTAGTAAAACTTTAGGTTAATTCTTTTGGATCCCTTGGTAGGGCGTTACAAATGGTGTGGCAAAAAATAGTGAAGTTGTCATTGACTACTATTTTACAGGCTAGAATTGATAAATCAACACCAGGGTTTATTGTGAATTATCCCACATCGATGGTGGGATTAGATGCAAGGTAAATAAAAAATAATGCCACAAAGTTCAAGCAAACTTGAGGCTGCCTGATGTGGGAATGTCGCTCGTTGGTAAAGGGTTGTTGTGATCCATAGGTAATGGGCTATTGTGTTGATCGCCAAATGCTAAAAATTTGAATTCCAAATGGATAGTGAATATTCCTTGGGGGGGCTACGGTTTCACCACTAGGTTCCTACAAAAAAAATTCTCTACAAGCCCTACTAGCTAGAATATTTTTGAACAAATTCCAAAAATTGAAATTGCAGAGAAATAAATATAGATTTGAAAGTAAAATTTGCAAATCTAATAGATCATACCATACTTGCAAATCATACCTTTGGGTGCCAGTTTGCAAAAACAATCCTCAAATTTGACTATGGCTTAGGGTAGGCAAATTTATAGTCAAATTTTTCTACATCGATGTTCTAGACATAATGGCAAGGTCCACTTTGTCTCTAGATTCTCCCAATGACTGTGATACTCTAGATCTAGGTTGAGGTGCTAAAGCAAGAAGATGGTCTCGAATGGCTATGTGAAGAGAAATTCTCCAAGCTCTGATACCATGTAAGAATTTTCCTTAGAAAAAAATTCACCCAAGATCAAGGAACTCAAGCACAAGCACAACAATAGACCAAGAGAGTATGATCAATATGAGAATGAATATCTCAAAACATGTACATACACAATAGGAGTGCCTATATATAAAGGCATCTAATATGCATCTAGAATGGTTCTAGAAAGAACTAGGAGATGAGCATGAAAACTAAGCACATGTCATCCATTGTACATGAATATACATGCATCAATGAGAGAATAAGTATGACAAGGTGTCTCATGTGTAGAGATTTTGTAGACACCGTGTGCTCAAATAAAGTGCTAACTCTTATGTAGTAGACATGAAAACTCACAATAGTGAGCATACTCCTTAGTGACTAGCTTATAAATAATTAAATAATGCATTGAATTAAGCTTAGTAAACTTAAGTAAAGTGTAAATAGTGAATATTTATTTACGCCAACACCAATAATCCATGTTTTCAAAAATCTTAGCAAGCATAGCATTCAAAAGGTCAACAACTAACTCTCAAAAGGAAAAGGGGATGCCCAGATAGTAGAATATCTTGTTGTGTTGAATATGATAGCCCTCATTTTCACTATGCTAAAATTTTGATTCTCATTGTGAAAATGATCTAAATTTTTTTTGCATTGTTAAGGTTTTGTGTCTCATTTATTTTTAGTATTTAGAAGAAGCCTAGCCAAATCATTTTACCTCAATTCATATAGTGAAAATCTTGCCCTAGGGGATTATTTTGGTATCCTAAGGTTGTGTATTTATCTTTCTATTTAAAAAATTTTGTTAACATTGCAACCTTTTTTCCCTTATCCTAAGTATTTTTAGGAAGGAGATTATATATCCTTCAAATCATAGAGCTCTAATCTAATGATCATGGCGAGCTCACTTTTTCGTTCTTCTGATGTTATGACATAAGGGTTAGCAGAGGATCACAAACCAATGTTTAATATTCCCCAATAATAAGATATGTATGGTCATAGTATCATGAATGAAAAAGAAAAGGATCCTAATCTTTCGATTTCCCTTTGTGTCCTATCATCATAAGCTTTGAGGGAGCATTTTAAATCATGGTGCATGATGTTATGAAAAATGGGTAGTCACGAGATCGTAGATGCAAAAAGGAAGGATCACAACCCTATGATAAGTGTCTTGTCATAGGATTGTAGAAATGTGAAAATGCAAGGAAGAAGCTAAAGCTATCAATCCTAAGATAAGGGTATGATCGATGCATTGTAACAGTCTGTGCAACATCTTTTGATGTTATGCTAAGGCCCTAGTCATAAGATCAAGGAAAAATAATTTGAAGCTTAGGATACTATGGGCATGATGATTGTAATATTTTAAGGTAATAAATGATAGAGCAAGTTGGTAGTTTAGTGTCATCAAAATGACATGTATTCTATCTTGATCGGTCAGAACTACATCACATAAAAGGTGGATACCATGTTAGGCTAGTGGGGCCAAAATGTCTTTGCATAAGTTATGACAATATAAAAGATCTCATTCTCCAATTTTGTGAAAAATCATATTTTGTAAGATCCTAAGGGAAATAAAAAGGTATTACAATGCTATGATAGGCATTGTATCAGGAGATCATAAAGGTGAAAGTAGATGCTGGTGATGTTATGATAAATAATAGTAGTTGCTTCTCATAGCATCATAGGGGTGACAAAGATGATGTCAAAAGTCATGAAATGTCCAGCTAAACCACGGTCGTAGGATTGTAAACTAAAGAAAAATGAGACAAGATGCTATGCTAGTGAGTGTAACTTTCCTATCATAAGATCATAAGATATTTAAAGGAAAGTTTCAATGCCGCAGTAACTAGTGTATCGTTAGATCGTAGAGACTTTTTTTATGGTTTACTATAGTGCAATAAGGGTTTTGATTAAATGAGATCATTAGGTCATAAACCATAAGTTGACATGAAAATATATTTTCCACTTTCTAAGCTAGAAATGACAAAGGGCTCTCGACTAATGGGATTCAAGCAATATACAAAAAGTGTAACATTGGATAGTAATGATGGTGCTCCCATAAGGTGACATAATAAACTGATTTTTAAAGCTCAAGCATGTTGAAAATCAATGCAAAGGGATAATGATGATGTACATTGAGTTATAAAGACATTCTATTGATCAATTATAGGTTATCATTTACAAAGAGAAGAAAAATTAAGGAGTTGCAAAGTCTCCAGTGCATGAAAATTATTATTTTTTAGTGCCTAGATACAGTTTTTCATAGTGCTTTCAAGCTATTTCAGATTGTTTGACAAGGAGGTCAAAGAGATTGAGGCAGTGGACAAGAAAGTTGTAGAGACCTCCACTTCTAAGGGAAGAAAAAAAAGACAGAAGAAACCTAATTGGTTTGCTAAAGAATGGATTAAGATTTTCCTAGGATTCTCAAATGCTAGTGCTTATGACGACTATACTTTGATGGACCCATATACTCTATGCAAAAATGCTACTTTCCCTAGTGTCATAGGATCTGATCTTTTCAAGTATTTTTACCATAATAGAGAGAAGAAGATCTTGGTGTGTAATCCATCAAAGAAGAACTTGACAAAATCACTTTTTTCAAAGGGTTTTGTTGATGTTGATTTGGTAAAATCCCTAATCACATCATATAAATTGGCCAAAAAATCATTCCATAGGAGGTATGGAACCATTCTTTGTATACTAGATCATGCTTCATTCATTGAAGCCTTTGGATTGGATGATGCCATGGTCCAACCTTTAGACATAGAGGATGTACAAAGGAAATTTGAGAGAGATACAAAATCTTATATGGGGGAATCTATTCTACATCATATTCCCATGGACTTAAAGAGTGTGGGTGATTACCATAAGAAAGTGGATAAAATGATGCCTCTAGATAAATTTAAGAATTATTTCATGAAAATAGTATATGGTGTCCACAAGATGGTTGGAAAATATTGAACGTATATGGTGTATGGAGAAAAGTTTATTATAGCCAGAGATGCACAAGATTCATACCATGGAGGATATATGATTATATTGAATATATCCTAGAGGGGATGAAGAAAAACCTTGCAATGGATCAATGTGGAGAATTGAAAGATTTCAAATTCTATCACTACTCACTATTGATGCATGTGATCTTATACAATAATGTGGGGTACATAAGCCCTAATTTCATTGATCATACCACTAATAAAAATAGAGAGCTACTAGTTTAGCTGTAGACATAGGTATGGGATAGTTCATACCATTTTTCTAACTATGTTTCTTTCTTTAATAATTTTAGTGCTATTATTATGAAAATGTTAGATCCAGGTTACTTTAGGGCACTTGAAATCTTGAAAAGTATTTGAGACCAGCCCTACTCCCAGAGAGTAAGATATTATACCATAATTGGGGAGCTATCTTCCAATTTCCAACCTTTTATTTGGTGAGAGTATATGGTTGTCCCCAACTACCCCACATATTTCTAAATTCATTGCTCTTGGACTAGCCATTATTGAATTTTTGTGGAATCTTTTTATGGTTAATAGGGAGTACTTAGGCCTAAGGTCCATAGTGGAACATTTTTATGTAGATTTTTCAATGTGGGGGATTTTTCAATTAGGAAATAGGCCCTACATCAAATTCATTCTTTCCTCTACCACTTCAAGATTTCAAGTGGTCCCTACAAGATGTATGATCACTGATAATTGGATGAAGAAAACCCTTGAAGAAATAAGGAACTGTGTGATGCCTAATACCAAGGAGATACCACATGAGGATGTTATTCCTAATATTATTATAGAGGGGGAGACAATAGACAAGTTGGCCAAGCTTGATAATGTGTTGATGGTAGAGATAGAAATGAATAAAATAGATCCCAATTTCAAGGGATTTTATATGGATGTCCCTTATCATCATAGGAATAGGAAGATGGCCACTGACCATAATGAAATTATGGCCCAAATGCCAGAGGAACCTTTAGGAGAGCTAGAGAGTGTATTTCCTGACAGCCCTAAACCTAATGTACAACTCTTGAAGAATAAATAGAGGAAGATGAGAATGTTGAGGCATAATAGCTCATCAAGAGAAAAAAGAGACAAAAATTTGTCCATATCCCTATAGAGGCTAAACAGAGGACATTGCAAATTCTACCAAGCAAGAATCGCTACTTTGTTGACTTGAAGAAAAGGTATTTACAAGATAGGGTTATTGCAATTAAGAACACAGTCAAAGACCTAGGACTAGTTGTGACAAGGCTAGATGATAGAATCATCCAAGCCCAACAGGTTATAGAAAATGATGAATTCGTCAAATCGACAGAGTTCAAAAGCCTTTTGTATAAAATAAAACAAAGTGAATTGGTGTTGAAGATGAAATTAGGACAATCAGATTTAAAAAGCTAGAATTGGTTGAGAAGATGCAAGGCTATGATCCTAAGAGAAAATTCATGATTCTGGATGAGGCAAGAGATCTTATACAGAGGAGAGGGGATGTTGTTGGTACCTAGGTGAGATTTGGAGCAAGAATTCATTCTTGATCAGATGAAAAGACAAAAAAATACCATTTTATATGAGGCATGTGGTGTTGATGGACTATAGAGAGGAACATGATTTAACATTGACACCAAATCCTTGGTAGTATGGAGCATGGTTCCTTCATCAAATAAACCAAAGATGATGGATGTGTAGAGCATAGAACAAGCTAACATGGTAGTATGGACTCTGCAAGGTACTATAGGCAAAGAGATCTCAAAGTTCATGAAACATTTTTCATCCATGAATTAGGCCAAGGTAGAAGAAATAGAGACAAGGGTTGCCAAATCTATGCACGATTACATTAATGTAAGGAAGCCCTATGAGAATGAGCTCAGGAAAGGCCTTGTCTACAAAGAGAGCATTGAAGAACTTGAGGCTAAGGTCTAAGTGCTAGAAGCTGAGGTTGCATCTCCCAGAGAGAAATTATCCAGTGTAGAGAAGGTGGCTACTACATAATAGGGAAAAGAAAAGGATAATCAAGAACAACCAAGGATACAACTAAGACCCCAACATAAATAGATAAGTTGGAGATAGAGGAAATGACAAAGCCCAATAGAATGAGCATTCATGCTCCACAAAAATATTAAGGATATGAGGTAAGGACATCAATCCTTTGGTGTATGATTGGCCATAGGGTTGAAACTCTAAAGAGTATATCACAATAGCCTAATACATTATACGTTCCTATACAAGAAGTTGAGAAATTTTGTAATGAAGCACTTCCATGGCTATCACCTGCATTCAATCCATGGGGGCCATATATATAGTTATTATAGAAGCTTATTATGTCAATGCCTAAGAAGCCTGATTTTTTTGATAAAATAATCATAGTGAAGGAGAGCCTAGAAATAATCAAGGAGATAATTGGGTGCTTCACTACAAAATTACAAAGTATTCAAGGAAAGCTACTAGTTTAATCTCAGGGAATTGAGCCTTGTATACCACCAATTTTGAATAACAACAACCTATTGAGAGATTGGCACGAGTGTTCTAATGCATTCAGTGTAGTTTTGTCTCAAGAGACCATAGTGACAATTTTTTATGACATCAGTGATGCCCCTTTCCATAGTTTGATTGACTCCTTGTTCAAAGCAAAAATAAACTTGAAAAAATTCATAGTGGATTATGAATCCATAATGGATGCTAGGTGGACAAAGTCCATGAAGGACCTAGAGGAGGTAAAAACCATAGAGTTTCCCACCAAGCAAGAGATTTATGTTTTGGAAGTGGTAGGAGAAACAATGGTTATACTAGTAGGAAGCAACTAAGAAATAATTAAGGTTAAAGGCAATAAGACATGAAAATATAAGATCAAACACACTGAGAACTTCATGAGAAGGATACAACTCTCATAAATATTCATATCAAATTTTGAAGTTTTCTTAGTTTGACCCTTTGTGTTTCTATTGTTAAAATATTTCAAGTGATATTTCTTAGTCTCAAAGGTCATTATTTAAATACTTTCCCTCTATAGGGTGGTGATTCAAGTCTAATTTTTTGTAGCATAGTCCTATAAATATTTTAAGAAATCCTAACCAATAGCTAATAGTAAGAAAAATACATGTGCTTTTATAAAGGACTACCCAGAACTACCATTATATGCCAAATTACCTCCTAGGGCTAGAAAAAACCAAAACCAAAGAAATTTGAATCTAATCCTACATGAATCCCAAGGGGAAGTGTGTCTATCCAATCACAATACCACCCTATGGTAGAAAGGGAATCATTCTCCAAAATGTATGAATTGGAAGATGTTATGCTACTAGGAGAGGCTTTCACCACCCTTTTCAAGAGGAGTGAGCATGTCAGGATAAAAAGTTGTCTCATATGGGAGGTATGCCTTGTAGAAAACAAATTTTTGAATGAAAAGAACAATAGTTGGGTATCTAGGGAAAATACTGGTGAAAGTTTCAGCCCTAGGAAAGGACCATATGTGGCTAACCTTATAGACCTAGATGACCCAGTGGATTCTAAAGCCACTACCATAGACCATGAGGATTTATTTCTAGAACTAGTCCTTCTTAGTAGGAGGGTTGTAGAAGAAGGAGCCAAGTCCATTTGCATGGAAAAGGAGAAAGAACAAGTCACTTTTAATACTCTTATTGAGAGAGATAATCTTCTTAGGAGAATGGCTTACCTACAAGAGAAAAATAAGAGATTAGAGCAGAAATCTTCTAAGATACATTCTAATATTTTTGGAGATATGAAGAGTCTAAAATCAAAATTATAAGAGTAGGAGCACCTTCTTAAGGAGAAGGAGGGGTTTTTTATTTCACAAGTTCAACCTTATAAACTTGTTGAACCTAAAATTGTAGATTTGACTGTGAAAGACCTTGACAAAGGAAAACAAAATATTGGGTGAGTAGAAATCAATGAGTCTCAATTTCTTCCTAATAAGCCCACTAGCCTTTTCATGTCAAAAATTGATCTAAAGTTGGAGAAGGCCAAAAAGGAAAATTAATATTTGGCAAAGGAACTTGAGAAATTAGAAAATGAAGCTCAGGCAACTGAGACTAGGAGAAAGGTGCAATTTATTAAATCTAACTGTGCCCTTGCTTTTCAGCCAAGCCAATCCTCAAATGTTACCCCTTTTATCCCTACTACTAGACCTTTTATAATAGGTCAAATCTCTTCACAAACAACCCCTACCTTAACTTATGCTACTACTAGCTAGATCCTTGTTATTCAACAAATCTAGCACATTCAAACTCCTATCCAAAACCAAGCTATTGGAGCAAGTACTTCTAATGTTGTAGGTTTCCAAAGGAAACCAATCTATATGAAAAATTAAAAACAAATATTTTCTTACGCATCCCTAGTTTCCCACATCCCATCTCTAATGACCTTAGAGACAAGGTCATAAAATTCTTTGGAAATAATGCCATCACTAGTGAGGAACACCTCAAGAATTTCATTGACATGCTCAATGATTATGAGGTGGAATATGAAGATGTGGTGATAAATCTTTTTTTTCATTCACTAATAGAGGATGCTATAGAGTGGTTCAGAAGATTACCAGATGATAGTGCAGTCTCTTGGAGTGACTTAGACAAAATCTTCAAATAGAAATATGGTGATAACACCAATAGCATTTTTGTGTTGAATGAATTCAATAACATAAAGAAGGGTGCAAATGGGTCCACTTTTGATTTTATTGTCATATTTTAGAAGGGAATGTGTAAACTTTTCCAAGCAATGAGGTTGAATGAGGACGTGTGTCTCACAACCTATTTCAATGCTTTAGATTTTAAAATGGCCTATAGTCTTAGGGACAAGGATCCTAAAACATTGAGGGATACTTATAAGGTATCAATAAATATAGAAAATAATAGGAAGGCCTCTGGTAAGGTGGGAAGAAGGGATGAACCTAGATTGTTCAATGTTATAAATAAGAAAGAGAGTGAAAATCCTATTGTAGGTAAGAAGCCTGAGGAAGATACAATGGTGAAAGCTTTAAATCTATTAACTAAAATGATTCCACCAACCTACCAAGAAAAAAAACCAAATACTACTAAGAAGGGAAAACAATTCTTATACCACCCAATAGAAGGATGGTAAAATAATCCCCAATCTCACTCAAAGGAATCAAAGAAAAGGGAATACCATATCCTCTATAGAGGAACACTATGAACATGTATGATGATATGCCATGGTGTATTATATTTCATTCCCCTAACTACCCTGACTATTGTGTAGTTACTCTATTATTTGTAGAAAATTAGGAGGCACCAAATGGAGAGGAGAACGAAGAAGAATTTCATGGGGATGTGACATACAATATGGTAAACCTTTATGACAACATGGATAAATTTGACATAGAGGAATTTGAGATTAATGTTGTAAACCAAAGAATTGTATATCATATGTATCATTAGTAGGTGTTTTATAATAATGAAGACAAGGATGAAAGCACAATATGCATTGCATTGACAGGGGTATATCATATAAATTTGAGAAGACCTTCCCATGAATAGATTGATAAAATTACTACAGAAATGGTGGATCAATTCCAAAGTACCTATAATCTAAGAATTAGGACTATTAATGTTGTTCCAACTAAGCCAATTGGTATCTTTATCAAAGACATTACTACAATGATCACCAATAAAAACAAGAAGGATACTACTAAGATTTCTAAGCTCAAGGATAAAAAAAAACAAGAAGTGGGAACCAAAGAAAAAGGTGCAGTTTCAAGGATTTGAAACTATCAAGGCAAGTGTACAAGAAAAGAAATCATAATCTAATATCTTCAAGCCAAAGGAGGTTCTTATTGTTCAAATGCCTACAGCCACATGTATTTTTATCAAGCCTACCAATTAGGATCCTATTTACATGATTTCAATGTTATCACAAATTACTGTCAAGGTCCCTTTATTAGAAATGTTTAGGATATAGGAACACAAAAATAAGGCTTTATCATAGTTGGAGGGGATAGGAAAAATAACATTTCCACACAAGAACCAATAATCTTATTATCTAACACATCACATATAGTAAAGGATAAGGAGGATAAATAGGTCATGTCCCAAATAACACAACTATATTTGGATAACTCCTTTGTAGCTTATCTACAAGACATTGATCCATTTTTCCTTAGTTTGGTTATAAATAGTAAAACCCTCAAGAACTCTATGATTAACTCTAGTGCATCTAACAATATCATGCCTTTTAAGTTCATGGAGGCCCTTAGTTTGGAGGTTGATACCAAATAGCATAGATGTAGAGAAGTACCTATCATAAGTACTATCAATGCCTTACCCTTCAAAATTGATGCTTACCCTGATGTAGAGTGGTTTATGACTATCCTTGTGGTTGGCATTCCTTGCTATTATGAAATGTTTCTCTCTAGGAAGTGGAGTGCTACAATGGGAGGTAGCTTGCAGTGTGACTTATCATATGGTACTTTTCATATAGGGGAAAAGGCAATCAAGGTTGATAGGGAGCCATAGGTTACTCATATTTTTGAAGATAGTATTAATAAGGATGCTACTTATTTTCTAGACACTAAGGTCAATAAATTTAGGTCTAAACTTTTCATCTAAGAAATTAGAAAACTACCCCCCATGATTACACAACAATTGACTAAATGTATGGACTCACAGAAGATATGGACCATGTATTTTGATGGGGAAATTTCTAGGGAAGGCTCACAGGCTAGGATAGTATTTATATCCCTACAGAGAAACACTTTTATGTAATAATTTACCTTCAATTTCATACATACCAATAATGTTGTAGAATATGAAAGATTGTTGTTGGGATTAAAAGTTGTAGCTAGTCATGGAATAAAGAAGTTGCACGTTGTTGGGGATTCTGAATTAGTGGTATCTCAAATTAAGGAAACATATGCCTCCAAGAACAAAAGGTTAAAATAGAATAGGAAAGTTGTTTGGGAATAGATAGAATCATTTGATGCTTGTGGTATTTCTTGGATGGGTAGGAGTAATAATAAGATGGTTGATTTTCTAACTATAAGAATTTTCCTTAAGGCAATATTCACCCAAGATCAAGGTATGAACCCCTTGTGGCTATTCCATATAAATATTCTCATGAAGATCAGCATTCTAAAAGGCACTCTTAACATCCATCTAATGTACAACCCAACCATGAGCTGCAACTATAGCTAGCGTCAACTGAATGGAGTTCATCTTGGCGACTGGTGCAAAAGTCTCGTTATAATCAATACCTGGAACTTGTGAGAAACCTTTGGCTACTAGTCTAGCCTTATGCTTATCCACACTTACATTTTTTTCAAAATTGGTTTGATAGATCCACTTACACCAAACCAAATTTCTTCCCTTAGAAAGGGGAACTAAGTCCCAGGTATTGTTTTTCATCAAAGAGTTATATTCTTCCTCCAAAGCCTTGTCCCATTAAGAAATTTTTTATGGTTCCTTAAATGAATATAGATCTGAAGTAATGACAATATAAGCATGTGGAAATGATTTGTGCTATGACCTAGTCCTCCGAGTGCCTGAAGTATTACCCACCAATGAACCTACTGAATCAAGGGTTTGCTATTACCAATGAGGTTTAGTGGAAGAAGCAGGAATGTCCTCAACTACCTATGGACCCTATAAAGGTGGTGTCCTATGAGTCAAAATTGAAGGAATCTCATCTTCTAAGTCATAATAATCACTATGATCACTTTTAGGAAGAAGGAGGAGTTGAAGAATCCAAACTTGGACAAGTTTCTTCAAAGTGGAAACTCCTCTCAAGAAAGATTTCATGTATCTCTAGATCCATGAATTTGTATGCCTTAAGATGGTCAAGATATCCAACAAATATACAAGGTTTTCTTTGAGTTTCTAATGCCTTTCACTTTTGTCGAGGTATCCTTACCGATTTTGAACAACCAAAAACTTTAAAGTGCTTTACACTTGGTTTTCTGCCACACCATGCCTCAAAACATGTAATTCCATCTAAGACCTTATGGGGACTTCTGTTTTGGATGTAATTGGCACAAAACATGGCTTCTACCAAAATACTTGATCTAGAGACTTAATTAAAGAATACAAGTGGTCATCTCCTTAAGGGTTCTATTCTTCTTTTTAGCAACACTATTCTGTTGTGGCATATAAGCAACTGAATGTTGAAGATCAATACTCTCATGAGTGTAAAATTATATAAGCCTAGAGTTGACATATTCCCTGTCATTTTCTATTCGTAGAATCTTGATGGCTTTCCTTGATTTTTTCTCAACTTGAAATTTGAAGGTGATAAACTTATCAAATACTTCACTCTTATGAGCAAGAAAAAAGACCCAAGTGTAGCATGAAAATTCATTAATAAAGGTGAGAACATAGTGAGTCTTACCAAAAGATGGTACTAGAAATGGGCCATCTACATCTCTATGAACCAATCCAAGAATAGCAGTAGCCTTCCAAGACTTCCCCTTGTCATAATTCTCTTCAAGATGCTTGCCTACTTCACAACCTGGACATACATCCTTTGAATACTTGACTTGAGGTAGACCAATGACCGTATCCTTGCTACTAAGTTGTTAAAGGTAGAAATAATTGAGATGTCCAAATCTCTTGTGCCATAGTTTACTTTTTGTATTTGAATGAGTCAACAAGGCAAGGGAAGTGGACTTAGGTACAAAATGTGAGAAAGAATAAAGTCTTGTATCATGATTAGCCTTTCCAATTGCCACCACAGAGTCATCTTTGAGATTTTTCACCACAATGGTATCTGGAAGGAATTCCATTTTGTTGCCACATCCATAGCGAGTTATCTAATAGATGGAGAGAAGGTTGGTGTTAAGGTTTGGAACATGTAGAACATCCTTGAAGATGTCATTGTCCAATTCAAAATTCCCTTTCCCTTCAACATTTGTAGTGCCTTCCCCTAGTTTACATATTTTTCTATTATTGCCAAACTCTTCTAGGCTAGTTTTATGTTTGATGATTACTAGCATTGTTTGGAGATTATCAGGTATTGTTTCAAATTCATGATGAGATTACTTGGTACTCTGTACTTCATGTATGCATGATGATTATTATAGTATTTTCAATTATTGATGATGATTAGTTAGATGGATTATCATATGTGTTTTTCTTATGGATACTTACCCCATATTGCATGTGTAGGGTGTGCATGTATGTTTTCTTTATGTATGTCATTTTTGATGTGGTTAGGGAAGGGATTCTTACTCACCTACTAGTCAGGATCTGCATGAAGCACCACTTTTTTCCATTGCCTATTTAGTTTAGAATATTGTGTTTGTACATGCTTAGATTTTATGTAGATTGTAGGTACCAGGTATCGGCTCTCCTGAATTGCCAAGATGACCATACACCTTTGAGTTGGGACAGACTTGAGGATCATATCCTATTGGTTCCTAAGATTCTTTGAGATATGGAGAAAATGGTAATACACATTTGAGAGCATGTGTCTATAGCACAAGAAAGGGAAAAAAAGTATGTCGATACTCATAGGACAGGTAAGTAGTTTTCTATGGGAGAGAAGGTTTTCTTGAGAGTGCATCCACGGAAGAGTTTGATCCATTATGGAAAGGGTTCAAAGCTAGCACCTCACTTTGTGGGACCATTTGGGATTCTTGAGAGGATTGGTCCAGTTACCTATTGTCTTTCTTTATTGCCCAACCTAGCCTACATTCATGATGTTTTCCATGTTTCACTACTTAGGCAGAATATTCCTGATGTGGTATTTGATGGACATAGTATTAATTAAATTTATATGTGATTCAACATCTTGGAATCCTTAAGGAATGTAACCTATTATGTATTCTTATAGTTGATTGTATGTTATTTCTTTTGCTACTTTATGTCTGATGTGTATGTAATCTTTCTTGCTTTTAACAAAAATGTTTGTAAACTTAGTAAAACTTTAGGTTATTTCTTTTGGATCCCTTGGTGGAGCGTTACAATTTTCACTTGAGTGTCATTACCCACATAGATGTAAGGTACATTTGATGGTTTTAAAGAGTAAAAATGCTCCCTTGAAGCACTCATATGATGTGTAGCTCCTAAATCAAGAACCCATTCCTTGGCATTGTTTGTACTTGCTACCAAAGCTTTTCCCTTACCTTTTGAAGTGGTTGAAGATCCATTCTACTTATAGGAAATTGGTACATCAATTTTGTGTTTCCTTGTTAGGTTTACCAATTCATCAATTTTCTTATCCTTACACTCATGTTCATCATAACCATTCTTCTTACAATAGGAACAAGTTTTCTTCTCCTTTTTGTTGGAATTTTTTCCCTTCAGATTATTTTTGGAAGAATACTCACCTTTTTGTGAAGAATATTGTTGAGTGGAAGAAGATTAGTGTGAGGAATATTGTTGTTTTGAGAAGGATTGTTGTGTATCATCTTGTGGCTTAGCCTTCCACTACTTCTACTTCTTTTTGGAGTTTTTACCACTCGAATTCCCTTCATTAGCTACCAAGCCTTTGGTCTTGGAGGAGTGGAGAATTACCATACTTACTAAATTTTCATGTTCAAAGACCAGCATTTCTAAAAATTTCTTGAATGAAGGCTTAGTGAAGGCACTACCCATTGTTAATTTGTGAGTATTATTACTGGAAACAAAAGGAGCATATTTAGGTGGAAGATGAGTCATTATATGTTTGATCATCTCTCCATCCTTGATGGGTTTACCACAATCCTTAAGTTGTGCCCTATACATGTCTACTTAGGTAAGATAGTCTTTGATGGTGTCAAAATTTCTAAGATCCAACTTGAGAAGTTTGTCCTCAATAGTATAGGCCATATCTTCATCTACTATCCCATACAATGCTTCAAGTTTTTCCTAGACCTCTATTGAATCGATAAGTTTCCTAATGTGATATTTGATGGGATCTAAGATATTATTTAGCAAGGTTCTTAGGGCCATTTCTTGTTTGGATTCCCAATCTTCTATTCGAGATTCATCAACATCAACATGAGGTTTCTTTACTGCACCAGTTACATAATGCAGTAAACCTATTTCAACCAATGGTTCCTTTATGTTTTCTTTCCAAGTAGCATATTTATGTGGAGTTAACTTTGAAAAATAACTCGTAATGCAAGAGCATAATATCAAGGAGACAAAAAAAAATGCACACCCCACCTTTTCACTCAATCAAAAAACCCCCCCAAATGAAAGATTTTGGCACTTTATATGTAGTGCATTTACAATAGGCCACTTGTCAAAATGGACAAATTGGGATTCTAATTTTTCTTTTACAACCTCTTATGGAGTATAAATCTAGAACTTTACAATGTAGCTCAGAAATACAACAATGTTGAAGCAATACAATGCAAAATAGGACCTATTTCTGAAAGTGGTATTTTTGTTCACACAAGCCTATAATTTGATTGCAGATCTAGAAAGTAGACAAAAAAAATTCACTTTCAAAATAATAGAACTTGAATATGTGTCCAAATGAGCCCATACTAAGCATTTGAACTAGTGAAAATCAGGATTTGCAAGTTACAAAAAAATTCAAGAACAGAGATCTCAAAGCACTTGCACCAACGTCTAGATCATGAAATTATACCCCAATTTTTTTTTAAAATGCTCAAAAAAAGGAGTTCGTATGAGGGAGATATCGTTGTTTGAAAATCACCGTTGTACTTATTTTTCTTGAATCACTGTCCTTGCACCTCCAAAAATCAAATGGCTCCAAATTTGGCCTCAGATGTCTAATTTGGATGAAAAAAAATCTAATTTGATGGTTTTTTGACCTTCTTAATATGATGCCAATATTTGATTGGCACCAACAAGCTCAAATCTTTGCTTGTGAAAAATCTCTTCTACTAGCCTAATGGCCAAAAATCTTCCAAAAAATAATGCAAATCCCAAAAAAATAGAGAGATTCAAATGATAAAATATGTAGATCTTAAATTTAATTCAAAGATCTAAAATGATCACTAGCAATTCTACAAATTGGGCCTTCAGGTATTGGTTTGCAGAAAAAAATTGCCTCAATTTTGACTATAGCATAGGGTAGGCAAAATTATAGCAAAAATTTGCCAAATCGATGCTCTAGATGCAATGGTGAGGTTTTCTTTGGCTCTAGATGCTCCCAATCACTATAAATGCTCTAGATCTGAATCAGGCTCCTTCAAGAGATGAAGCAACAAGGTCTCCAATGGCTATGTGAAGAGAATCTCCCTCAACTCTAATACCATGTAAGAATTTTCCTTAGAGAAATGTTCACCCAAGATCAAGAGACTCAAACATAAGCACAAAAATGGACCAAAGTATGATCATTATATCAATAATGAGAATTCTCTCTATTGTACAATACACACTAGGAGTGCCTATATATAAAGGCATCCAAGATGCATCTAGAATGTCTCTAGAATGCACTAGGATATAAGCATGACGACTAAGAACACCTCCACTAGAAGTGGATTATCCTCTATTATAAATGAGAGGATAAGAATGAAAAGGTGTATCTCATGTAGAGATATTGTAGACACCATGTTCTTAAATTAGATGCTAACTACTATGTTGTAGACACCATGTGCATAAAAGAGTTTTTAATTGTCAACATGATAACTCAGATGAGTACACATACACCTAGGTGACTAACTAATTAATAATAAAATAATGCATTAACCTAAGTAAACTTAAGTAAAGTTTAAATAGTAAATACCTATTTACACCAACACTAACTAATGTGGCAATCACACCAAATGATATCTCATTTGTTGGTGTGTCTACGATTGAAGTGCAAAATAGACCATCTATTCCTAATAATGTCGAAAGTCAGAAATTTTTTGAAGATGATAAACTAACATTTTGAATTTCATCCTAAATGAAGAAAAGTATCATGGCTAGGAAATGGACTATCGTGCTTGGATCAAAAACATAGATGGAAAGAAGAAAATTTTTAGTCAAGGGATCTTACAGTTAAAGAAAAATAAGGTACTTAAGGGACTAGTTTTCAAGGAGAATGTCTTTGATAATCATGATAGAGTATATTTAGAGTTCAAAAATTAGAAGCCACGAGAGCTAGAAGAAGTCAATCTAGGCACTGGTGAACCTCCCAAAAAGGTATACATTGGCAAAACCCTATTCCTTGAAATTAGGAAATGTTTGATGAATCTATTAAGAAGATTTAGAAAAAAAAATACATTTTCATATGATTACCTTAAAGCTTATAGGAAATATTTGTTCTAACATGTAATACCCCTCAAGGAAGACGTTAAACCTTTTAGACAAAAGCAGAGACCTATAAATCCCACTTTAGTCCCTAAGATGCAAGAGGAACTTATGAAGCTTAGGGATGGGGGTATAATAAAGCCAATTAGGAATTATTCATGGATGTCTAACTTGGTAGTAGTTAGAAAAAAAGAATGGTGATATTAGGCTTTGTCTTGATATTAAAAACTTGAATATTACATCTTTGAAGGATAATTATGGATTTCCTAATATGGAGACTATGTTGTAGCAAGTTACTAATTCATAGCTAATTTCTATGATGGATTGTTTCTCAGGATACAATCAAGTCCTTGCAGATGAAAGAGAATAATTTTAAACAATCTTCATTTCACAATGGGGAACATGTGGGTATGTAAGAATTCCTTTTGGTTTAATCAATGTAGGGGAAAAAAATTAGAGGGCCATGGATGTAGCTTTTGATGAGTATATTGATAAGTTTATGGTTGTATTTTAAGATGACTTAACTACATATTCAAAGAAGGCTAAAGATCATTGCAAACATTTAGAAAAGTTTTTTAATCAAAGCTTTAGAATATGGATTTTCTTTAAACCCAAAGAAATGTACTTTTGGGGTGACAGAGGTGAAGTTGTTGGGTCATATAGTGTCCATAAAGGGAGTTAAGATTGACCCTAAGAGAGTAGAAGCAATTTAAAAAGTCCCAAGGCCCAAAAATATTAAAGGTATACAGTCCTTCTTTGGAAAAGTAATTTTTTTAAGGAGATTTGTAACCAATTTTTCTAAAATCAGTAGACCAATCTCAAAAATGCTTAAGGAGGGACCAACTATAAATTAGGATGTTAAGCCTGCTATAGCTTTCCAAGAAATGAAGACTACTATCAAGAATACACTATCCCTTAGAACCCCAGACTATGAAAAGTCCATGCATATTTTTTCCATTTCATCTTTCCATAATATAGTTGCAGTCCTATTATAGAAAAATGAAGATTGACATGAATAACCTATTACATTCTTTAGAAAATTTCTTCAGCCAATAGAAATTAAGTATGAAATAAATGAGAAACAAGCATATGCACTTGTTAAAGATGTCAGAGCTTCTAGGTGTTAACTAGTGGGTGTTTTTGTTATTGCCTTTGTACTTAGTGTAGCACTTAAGGACATTTTCTCTTAGCAAGATGTGTTTGATAGAAGGTGCAGATGGATAAAAAAAATCCAAGAATTCAATATAAATATCTAGATTACTTAGTAAGAGGTCAAGGATTAGAAAATCTTATAGCTCAATTAAATTTAGATGCTTATCAAATCAATGATGTAGATTAAGACCTTGCAGCCGATACATATGATATCGATCAATGTGACTAGTACAAAGATGTGATATAATATCTACGACATATGCAAGCTCCACCCTAACTGACTGACAATGAAAAGAGAACTATAAATTTGTACTTAGTTAGATACATTATTGTTTAAGGAAGTCTATGGTGGAGAAATTTTGAAGGCATATTTATAAAATACATTGATGAAGAAGAATAAAAAAGGGTACTAAATGAGATGTATGTAGGGGTATGTGGTTGGCATTACATGAAAAAGACTACTACCCACAAGATCATGAGGGTAGGCATTTGGTGGCCTAGCCCATTAAAGATTGCCCAAATCCTGGTAAGAAATTATGACCCCTACTAGATATTTGTCAAAAAATTAAAGTTCTTTGGGACACACCTTTGAAATTAGTTGAAGTCTAGGCACCTTTCCAATAGTGGAGAATGAATTTTATAGGTGAAGTATCACCCAAGTCCAATAGTGGCTACTCATGTATGTTAGTTGCAACTAATTACTTTACCAAATGGGTAGAAGTTATCCCTACAAGAAAAGATACTAGTATGGTGGTAAATTATTTCCTTCTAAATAATATCATTACAAGGTTTGGATGTCTTGAGAGAATAGTAACCGATAATGTTATGTGCTTTAGCTCTGATGAATTTATTAATCTTTGTGAAAAATATGGCATCACCAGGTGAGTTTCATCACCTTACCATCCAAGGGAATGGACAAGATGATTCTACAAATAAGAGTTTATTAAAAGTCATAAAGAGGACTCTGGATGACAACAAGAGGGCTTGGGATTCTAAATTGTTGCAGACAATCAAGGCTGATAGAGTGATAGTCAAGAAGGCAATATGTGTATCACCTTTTGATCTTGTATATGGAATTCAAGCCAAAATGCCTTAGAACAACCTAATAGGTTTGTATAAATACATCTAGATATATGATGAAGACATCATTGATGATATGCATGAAAAGATGGATGAGTTAGTTGGATTAACTGAGACAAGAAAGGAGGCCTTTGTGAGAAATATAAAATTGTAGTTGCAAAAAAAAACATATATATGATAAGAAGGTAGTGGTTAGACAGTTTCAACCAAATGAATTTGTCTTAATGCAGAATGCAAGGATTACGGATAAAGGAAAGAATGTAAAATTTGGTCCTATATGACTTGACCCTTATCTAGTTGACTCTACATGGGGAGAGGATTCGTATTTTATCAAGGAGTTATCTAGAAAATTTCTTGAATTGTTAGGTCATGAAAAATTCTTTAAGAGATACTTTTGTTGAAGGTATTTATTTTCCATAAACGATAGTTAGGTTTGTATATCTTTGTACATTTGTATAATTCTCTATGCATATGTAAATAGCCTTTATATATTTGTGTGTGCGTGTGCGCGCGCGCGTGAGTGTGTACGTGCACGTGCGTGTGTGTGTGTGTGTGCATGTGTGCATGCGTGTGTGTGTGTGTGCATGCATGTGTGTGTGTGTGTGTGCACGTGTACGTGCAGGCATGCTCAAAGTTGTCTCAGGCTATCATGTGTGTGGTTTTCTTTACCCAAAGAATCTAATTTCTTGCATGGATATAGGTATCCATAATCCCCAAATAGAACCATTGGTAGCCCTTATTCACTATACTAAAATTTTGATTCTCATTATGAATATGATCTAAAATTATTTGGAATCGTTAGGGATTTGTGTCTCATTTATTTTTAGTTTTCAAAAGAACCCCAGCCAAATCTTTTTACCTCAATAAAAATAGTGAAAATATTTCCCTGGGGGATTATTTCGGTATCATAAGGTCGTGTTTTTATCTTTCCATTTAAAAAATTTCATTAAGACTGCAACCTTTTTTCCCTTAGCCTAATTATTTTCAGGTGAGAGATTGTATATCTTTCAAATCATGGAGCTTTGATCTTACAATTATGGCTTTAGTATCTAGTTGTGAGCTCACATTTTCTTTCTCTTGATGTTATGATATAAGAGTTAGGGGAGGATCGTAGAGTGGTGTTTTAATATTCCTCAATCTTAAGATATGTATGGTCATAATATCGTAAATGAAAATGAAAAGGTTATCGATCTTATGATTTCCCTTTGTGTTGTGTCATCATAAGCTCTGAGGGAGGGTTTTAAATCATGGTGCACAATGTTATGACAAATAGGGAATCATGGAGTCATCAATGCAAAAGAGAAGGATCACAACCCTATAACACATTGTTTTTTGTATGAATGTAGAAGTGTCAAAATGCAAGGAAGAAGCTAAAGGTGTTGATCCTATGATAAGGGTGTGATTGAGGCATCATAACGTTCTATGTAAGGCCTTTCGATGTTATGCTAAGGTCCTAGTCCTAAGATTGGGGAAGAATAATTTGAAGCTCATGATGCTACATAGATGACAATCATAAGATTGTCAGGTAATAAATGACAGAGAAAGTTGGGAGTTCAGTGTTAGAAAAATGATATGTGTTCTATCTTAATTGGTACGAACTACATCACATAAAAGGTGGATGCCATATCAGGTTGGTGGGGCCAAAATGTTTTTGCATAAGTTATGAAAATAGAAAATATCACATTCTCTAATCTTACCAAAAAAAGTGTTTTTTATGATCAAGGTAGCGAAAAGGTGTTACAATGCCATGACAGGCAGTGCACTGGGAGATCATAAAGGTGAAAATGGATGCTAATGATGCTATGATAAAGAAAAGTAGTTGTTTCTTGTAGCATTGTAGGGGTGAGAAAGATGATTTCCAAACTGACAAAATGCTCAGCTAAACTGTGATTGTAGGATCATAAGCCAAAGGAAAATGACATAAGATGCTTCTCTAGTGAGTGTAAGCTACCTATCATAACATCGTAAGGTATTTAAAGGAAAGTTTTTATGTAGGAATAACTAGTGTATCATTAGATCATAGAATTTATTTTAGGGTTTATGATAGTGTGAAAATGGTTTTCATTTCATGAGATAATAAGATCTTAAACCCCAAGTTGACATGAAAATATGTTTCCATTTCCTAAGCTAGAAATGGCAAAGGGCTCCTGACTAATGGGATTCAAGCAATGTATTGAAAGTGTAACATTGGATAGTAATGATGGTGCTCCTCTCAAGTGTTAGAATAAGAAAAGTTCTAAGGCTTGAGCATGGTTAAAATAAATGCAATGGGATGATGATGGTGTTCATTAAGTTATAAGGATATTTATAGTTACAATTTACCATTCACAAAGAGAAGAAAATATAAGTAGTTGCAAAGTCTCTAGTGTATGAAAATTATTATTTTCAGTGCCCAAATATAGTTTTGTCTTGTGCCTTCAACCTATTTTAGAATGTCTAAAAAGGAGTTTGAATAGATTTAGGTAGCAAACACAGAAGTTGCAAAGACCTCCACTTCTAATGGAGGAAAAATAAGATAGAAGAAACCTAATCAGTTTATTGAAGAATGGATTAAGATTTTCCTAGGAACTTCAAATTCTAATGCTACAGATGACCATGTTTTCATGGACCCATATGCTTTACGCAAAGATGCTACATGCCCTAGAGTCACGGGTTCTAAGATTTTCAAGTATTTTTACCATAACAAAGAGAAGAAGATCCTAGTGTGTAATTTATATAAGAAGAATATGGAAAAATCATTCCATAGGAGAGATGGAACCATTCTTTGTACAATAGATTGTGTTTCATTCATTAAAGCCTTTGGATTGGATGGTGCCATGGGCCAATTTGTACAATTGGAGGATTTATAGAGGAAATTTGAAACAACTACAAAAGCTTATACGTGGAAGTATATGATACAGCATATTCCTATGAACTTAAAGAGTGCGGGTGATTACCCTAAGAAAGTGGATAAAATGATGCCACTAGAGAAATTTAATAATTATTTTGTGAAAATAGTATATGGTGTACACAAGGTGGTTGGAAAAGATGGAACAAATATGGTGTGTGGAGCAAAGTTTATCATAGCCAAAGATATGCAAGATTCATACCATGGAGGGGAATATCATTATGTTGAATACATCTTGGAAGTGATGAAAGAAAATATTGCACTGGCTTAGAGTGGAGAAATGAAAGATTTCAAGTTCCAACACTACTCACTACTGATGCACATAATCTTATACAAGAATGTGGGGTACATAAGCGTTGATTTCTTTGATCATACCACTGATGCAAATGGAGAGTTTGGAGATCAGCTATTCACACAAATATGGGATAGTTCATATCATTTTTCTAATTCTATTTCTTTCTTTAATAATTTTAGTGCTATTATTATGAAAATATTAGACCCAAGTTACTTTATGGCACCTGAAATCCTGAAAAGTCTTTTGAGACCAGCCCTTCTTTCAGAGAGTAAGAGATCAGACCATAATTGGGGAGATATCTTTTTGTTTCCAAACTTTTCTTTAATGGGAGTATATGGTTGACCCCATCCACCTCACATTTTTCCAAAATTCAACCCTCCTAGACTAACCATTATTGAATGTATATGGCAATTGTTTATTGTTAATAGGGAGTACTTAGGCCCTAAGGTTCATAGGGGCACAATTTTATATAGACTTTTCAAGGTGGGGGACTTTTCAATTGGAAAAGAGGCCCTTGATCAAATTCATTATTTCCTCCACCACTTCAACCTATCAACTAGTTCCTATAGGATGTATGATCTTAATAATTGGATGAAGGACACCCTTAAAGAAATAAGGAACTATGTGTTGCCTAATACTAAGGAGCTACCCCATGAGCAAGTTAGTCCTAATATTATTGCAAGAGGGGAGGCAACAGATAAGTTGGCCAAGATTGATGATGCATTGAGGCTAGAGGCAGAAAAGAAGAAAATAGATCACAATTTCAAGGGATTTTATATGGATGTCCCCTATCCTCATAGGATTAAGAAGATGATCACTGACCATACTAAAATTATGGCCCAAATGCTAGAGGGACCCTTATGAGAGGAAGAGAGTGTATGTTCTGATAGTACTAAACCTAATATAACTCTTGAAGAAGAAATAGAGGAAGATGACCATGTTGAGGCATCATGGGTTACCAGAGGAAACAAGAGATAAAAAGTTGTTTACATCTCTAGAGAGGTTAAATAGAGGACATTTCAAATTCTATCAAATAAGAATTAGTATTTTTTTGACTTGAAGCAAAGTTATATACAAGATAGCATTATTGCAGCTGAGAACACACTCATAGGCCTAGAACTAGCTACAATAAGGCTGGATGATAAGGTCATCTAAGCCCAAAAATTTATAGAAGATGATGATTTCATCAAACCATTATAGTTCAAAAAAATTTGGTATAAAATAAAATAGAGTGAGTTGGTGTTGATGATGAAACTAGGAGAATTGGATAAAGAAAAGCTAGAACTATT